>CM051237.1:341405547-342005547 GCA_027917425.1 Gastrophryne carolinensis | reverse complement strand
CTGATAGCAGACTTAGCAGGGGCCTGACCATTCTTAGGGCCAGACGGAACCACAAAGAAAGCGTCAGTCTTCCTAAAAGGTTCAGTAGCCACCAAATAGAACTTCACAGCCCTAACCACATCCAGAGAATAAAACACCCTTTCCTTCGGGTTACTGGGGTTAGGGCACAAAGAAGGCAACACAATGTCCTGATTGAGATGAAAAGCAGACACCAACTTAGGTAGGAAATCAGGTTTAAAGCGAAATACCACCTTGTCCTGGTGTCTCTCAAAGTAAGGGGGCTTAATGGAAAGCGCCGCCAACTCAGAAACACGCCTGACAGAATAAATAGCCACCAAAAAGGCTACCTTGACCGTGGCTGGAAAGAGCCGCCTCTACCCCTGCCCCAAGTTTCACCACGGCCTCCAGCGGAGGGGGCCCCTCTTCCCCTTCTGTAGGTATAAAAGGGGGACAGAGAAACTCTTGAACCCCGAAAGGGCCTAAGCTGCTTTTTGCACTGAGGCAGCTTGCCTTCCCTGGCAAACAAATCCAGACGTTCCCCAAAGAGGCACAGACCTCCAAAGGGGGACCCAGTAAGAGCTTTCTTAGCCACAATATCAGCCATCCACTGGCGCAGCCAGACAGAGCGGCGTATAGCAATCAACAGAGCAGAGGTTCTGCCACACATTCTAATGGCGTCTCCCAGGGCAGCAAGAACGTATGAGGTAAATTCCTCACAATACATGAGCCAATAAAACACATCCCTGCCCAAGGCCGTAGAACCGCACTCCAAGGCACTTCTGATCAGCCTTCTGATCGAACAGTTGTAATAGCCGAAGAACACACAGGGAGCAGTGCGGTCCCAGCACAAGCAAAAGCATGAGAAGCCAGCTGATCAATGCGCCGGTCCTCAACATCTTTTAAAGTGGTAGTGTCAGGAGAATGCACCACTGAGGTATGAGACAGTCCCAAAATTGGCGCATCAACCTCTGGCGAGGAAGACCAGAGCTTCACCGTCTCAGGGGGAAAGGGATACCTCTTATCCCAGCTCTTTAGGTACACCGGGAAGCTTACTAGGCTTGTCCCATTCCTGAGAAATGAGGTTGCTGAAATGTGCCTGTGCAGGGAACTCCCAGCGCGGTTTAGCCGTATAAAATAATTCTCCCTGCTGCTGCGGTGGAGCAACAGGGGGAGAAATCTCAAGCACTTCAAATTAATGGGCTAGCAGTCTATCCATGTCAGCCGCATTCTAAGGCTGAGAACCCATCATGGAGTCATCAATAGACTTATACTGATCCTCAGACTCCAACTGAGTCCAAGAATAACTCCCCCTCCTCAGGGGAAAAACCAACAATATCATCCAGCGCTTCAGATGTCATAGGGCAGACACACCACATCTCATTGAGGGATTACTTCCAGACGCTCCCCATCAGCCATCCACTGGCGCAGCCAGACAGAGCGGCGTATAGCAATCAACAGAGCAGAGGTTCTGCCACACATTCTAATGGCGTCTCCCAGGGCAGCAAGAACGTATGAGGTAAATTCCTCACAATACATGAGCCAATAAAACACATCCCTGCCCAAGGCCGTAGAACCGCACTCCAAGGCACTTCTGATCAGCCTTCTGATCGAACAGTTGTAATAGCCGAAGAACACACAGGGAGCAGTGCGGTCCCAGCACAAGCAAAAGCATGAGAAGCCAGCTGATCAATGCGCCGGTCCTCAACATCTTTTAAAGTGGTAGTGTCAGGAGAATGCACCACTGAGGTATGAGACAGTCCCAAAATTGGCGCATCAACCTCTGGCGAGGAAGACCAGAGCTTCACCGTCTCAGGGGGAAAGGGATACCTCTTATCCCAGCTCTTTAGGTACACCGGGAAGCTTACTAGGCTTGTCCCATTCCTGAGAAATGAGGTTGCTGAAATGTGCCTGTGCAGGGAACTCCCAGCGCGGTTTAGCCGTATAAAAAAATTCTCCCTGCTGCTGCGGTGGAGCAACAGGGGGAGAAATCTCAAGCACTTCAAATTAATGGGCTAGCAGTCTCTCTCTCTCATAGGGCAGACACACATTATCAACCAAATGCCGCGTTTTGTCAATATCTTTACGCGGCTCAGAACCACCAATCCTCCTCTCAATATTAGCCAATCTCGTAGCAAAATCAGATTGAGCATCCCCACTGGCATGAGCCACAACCGGAGGTGAATGTAAGCGAAGAGGAGTGGGCAAGGCCTCAGGAGACGCAGCCCCCAGCCCTACAAGGGGCATCCCAGACAGCCGCGCAACAGTCTGCTGAGCGCAGGGAAGACAGACCTTGAAGTCACTAGGTACAGGGGAAACCCCCCAATCCGTACACAACCGGCCTTGTCCCGAAGGAACCCGGGACTCTAAGTCTTGAGAAGCCTCCATATCGTGATAATTAAGGCACAACGGGCCAATTGGGATTAAGCAAGAAGCAACCCGGGACAAAGAACCACAAGGGAAGTGGGAGGATTTAACGGTATTAACAGTCCCTTAATAAATAGTAAAGGGCCGGGAGAAACCACTAGTTCAATCGGCCTGAAAGACATAAAGAAGAGGTCCCGCATATAGTTACATGCATGGATATATAGAAAAATCAAAGATAGCCCGCAAGGGCACTTACGGACCACGAAATGGAGATGTGAGACATGCAGCACCGACTAGACAAGATGGTGCCCACATACACCTCGAGGGGTGGGCAGCAGAGGCATGACGCGTCATCCGCCCCTCCCGCCACCCTCCGAAGAGCACGAAAAGACGCTCCCACGTGACAGGAGCAACCAATGGCTGCGCCTCAGCACCTGAGGTAAATGTCGCCGCCATATGCCCAGCGGAGTACAAGTGCGCGGTAGCAGATTAAAAGTGCACTAACATGAACCGGAACACGGCATTAAACGCCTTGCATACGCGGGAGCATGATACTAAATGGTGCCACACAGCATACTAATAAATGTGATATGTAAGATACACCCCGCTGCCCCGAGAAAAAACCTCAGAACGAGGGGAGTCAGCAGTCATCCCAAAGGGAAAAGCACCGAGGGATACGGGGTGATGGGCACAATAAGCGGACGGGGCATCCCATAAGGCTCACCATGGGCCTGAACCACTTGCCCTTTGGTGGGAGACTTGTGGCGGAGCATAGCTCCTTAGCATCTAAACATGGTGCTGTCTACCTTCACCCGAACCAGTACAGCCTAAGCTGGGAGGCAATATATATATAAAACGCAGAACGGGTGGGAATAGTTCTCCAGGGGCAAGGGCTAAAAACCCCGCTCACCTGCCTGAAAATAGAGAGCCAACTTTCTCGTCTTGTCAATCCAGACTGCAGAAAAAAATCTTGAGATTGTGGGAGGTTCCTCGGTATATATAGGGGCCACTTTTTCTGCTCTGCAGTCCAGTGCCTTCTGAAGATGGAATAACCTGAATGTAAGAATATCTTCTGGAACAGGAAGTGATATATACTAAATAGATGTTCTTTATGTTCCTCTCTTATCCCTATAGAGTCTGACAGCTTAAGGACTCACTGTCCAAGGAGACAGTTCTACCCTGGACGGCGAGCTGATTATAGCAAGTGCTAAGCTGGATGATCATCTGTACCACCTCAACACAGTAAAGAAAAAGGTGAGACACTGCACCCATAAACACAATGACTGTATACACATGTGGCACAGGCATTTAGATAACAGACAGTCAGAATGCATGTACAAGAACTACAAAAGAGGAACCTGACAAAGGATCTGACAGTATGCCCTTGTACACTTACTGTTAAGTGTGAATGTTGCATCAAATCCAAAGCTACAAGAGCCACACTTCCTAATGTCAGTCAGAATAGAGCTTCAAGACCACTTGACCTAGTTCACAGTGATGTGTGTGTGACCTATACCTGGAGGCAACAGGTACTTTCATAGATGACTATTTAAGATACATAGTCACTTACCTAATGCAACACAAGAGTGAATTTCTTGACAAAATACAGGACTTTGTAGTACATACAAGTAATTTGTTTTGAGAGGAAACCTCTCATACTGCAGGGTAATGGTGGAGGTAAATCCACAGGACGCAAAGTACTTAAAGCAGATCAAAATTCAAATAAATGCACATTCAGTAAACTGCACCCCCTAAAGACCCACCCTGGTTATCCGTGACAAACTATTTGAAAGGGCTTCAATCCATGCAGATGTTATGGAATAGCAGGCAGATTCTATGTTGCATAACTGAATGGCAGTGGGCATCTTGTCACATACACAAATCCAGGTTATATAAAAACCAAATCCCACACAAAATTGTCTCACATCAATGCAATCCTTTATTTCTAGCAGAAAGCAATCAACTGTGAAGACTCATTGCTCTGCTGCACAGCTGAAAGAATCGTACACTGACTGAACGGTGTGCGGTAAATCCGGAGCCTGCAGTGAATAGTGATATAGAAACATTGTTGCAGCTTTCCCTTCACACACTATCCCCCTAGCAGCTGGTAATTCAGTATGTGTGTTTATATAACACAATACGCAAGCTGCCCAAATTGTATTCAACAAACTGAAAAAATGCAATTCTGTGAAGTACTCACCTGTAGAATTGGTATTATAAGTATAAGTATACAGTACGTCCTGCTCCAGATAGATTACTTACACTTGGGTTATCCTCCATCAGATGGCGCGGCACTGCAGAGACATGTAAAACAGGCTCCTCCCGGCCTCTCAAATACCCGGGGACCTCCCACAAATCCCCAGCATTGAAAAGCAGTGAACGAGAAGCCGGGAGAATTTAACCACCCAAACCGGTAACTATAACAATGATAACAATCACCATACAGGGGATCCAGAATAATGCAAAACCAAGGGTGGGGTGGAGCAGGACGTACTGTATACTTATAATACCAATTCTACAGGTGAGTACTTCACAGAAGCATTATTCTTAGTATACAGTACGTCCTGCTCCAGATAGATTACTTACACTTGGGACATCCAATAGCAGTGTCCATAAAGTAGGGTGGGATCCCCAACAAAGAAGATAACAGCAGACAGTTTAAACCACTGCAGCCTGCAAAACCTTGCGGCCAAAAACAGCATCAGCTGAGGCCCTAACATCAACCTTGTAAAACTTTGAAAAGGTATGAACAGAAGACCAAGTAGCGGCCTTGCAAACTTGTTCAACAGAAGCCTGGTGCTGGAAGGCCCAAGAGGCACCAATAGCACGAGTAGAATGAGCAGTAAGGCGGAAGGGAGGATTCTTCCCCTTAGCAGAATAGGCCTGAATCATAGCCTGGCGAATCCATTTGCTAATAGTAGACTTGGCAGGACCCAAACCCTTCCTGGGCTCAGAATGGACCACAAAAAGAGCATCCTCCCTTCCTGAAGGACGCAGTGACTATCAGGTAATACTTCAGACACCTGACCACATCTAAGGAATGCAGAACCCTTTCCTTAGCGTTGCTAGGATTAGGGCACAATGAAGGAAGAACAATATCTTGATTTAAATGAAATACAGACACCACCTTAGGCAGAAAGTCTGGCTTAAAGCGGAACACCACCTTGTCCTGGTGTCTCTTATAGTATGGGGGCTGAATAGACAGAGCCGCCAAGTCAGACACACGCCTGACCGAAGTAATGGCCACCAGAAAGACAACCTTGAGGGTAAGCACAGCCAGAGCAGCATCCTGTATAGGTTCAAAGGGAGCACCCTGCAAGGCAGACAAAACCAAGTTCAAATCCCAAACAGGGACCATAGGTTTACGTGGGGGACGCACATGAGTAACCCCCTGGAAGAAGGTCTTAACCAAAGAATGCTGAGCAAAAGATTTCTGAAAGAAAACAGACAGGGTAGAAACCTGACCCTTCAGAGTACTGAGTTGGAGTCCCAACTCCAACCTATGCTGTAAGAACTCCAGAACCCTGGGAACTGAAAACACCCGACAGGGAAGAGGCCTAGACTCACACCAGTCAATGTAGGTACGCCATACCCTGTAATAGATGGAAGAAGAAGTTTTCTTCCTAGCCTTCACCATGGTATCAACCACCGAGGCGGACAAGCCCTTTCTCCATCAAGATGGAGGTTTCAGCAGCCAGGCCGTCAAAGCCAGAGTTTGTAAATTGGGATGGCGTAAGGGGCCCTGAGTGAGCAGATCTGGCACCCCTGGCACCACGTCTGCGAACCACACTCTTCTTGGCCACCTGGGGGCCACCAGAATCGCTGGCACCCCTTCCAGAGCAATCTTGCGCAGAACCCTGCCCAGCAGGGGGAATGGAGGAAGGACATACAGGAGCCAAAATTCCTGCCATCCGTGGTCAAGGCCAGAGGATCCTGAGACAGGGAGACAAAGGCCGGGAGCTTGTGATTGTGACGGGACGCAAACAGATCCACATCTGGTAGACCCCAACGGTGACACAGGGACTGGAATACCCTGTTGCAGAGGGACCACTCTCCCTGACGAGAGGTCCCCCTGCTCAGAGAGTCTGCCAGTAGATTCTCTGCCCCCGGGGTGGACAAAGCTGAAATGCATTGAACATTGGCCTCCACCCATGTCAGAATCCGCGACACCTCCTGATGGTTGATGTATGCAACCGCCGTCCTGTTATCTGAGCGCACCTGCACAGACAGACCCCGCAGGTGGTCGGTCAACTGATCCAGAACCAATCTGATCCCCGTAGTTCCAGAATGTTGATAGGTAAGTGGGCCTCCTGAGGCCCCCACCTCCCGTGGAACCGCAGGGAATTCCAGAATCCCCCCCATCCTGACAGATTGGCATCCGTGGTGACCGTCTCCCAGGAGGGGGCCAGAAAGGACCTGCCCCCCAGCAAGTTCCTGGGACCAAGGGGGGGAGCACACAGACCCCGTCCAAGGACGTTGGGTCCTTGTCCCAAACTGACAGAAGGTGAAGTTGTAGAGGCCTCAAATGGAACTGAGCAAAAGGCACCACCTCGAAGCACGCCACCATCAGGCCCACCAACTGCATTCCCTGCCTGAGGGAGGGATGGAGACACGACAGCAGGAACCTCACCTGCGCAGTTAGAGCTTCCACCTTCTGTTGAGGAAGGAATATCCTTGACTGAACAGTATCCAGAATCATTCCCAGGAACGGGATCACCGAGGAAGGGCGCAGGGAGCTGATGGCCGAGCGCAGAGTTTCCATGCGAAAACGCCTGTTCTTGACAAATTTGTTGAGGATCTTTAAATCCAGAATAGGCCAGACTGACCCATCTTTTGGGAACTGTGAACAGGTTGGAGTAGAACCGCTTGCCTCTTTCTCTTAAGGGGACCCTGCAAATGACCCCCAGACCCAGAAAGCCTTGCACGGCCTGCGCCAACACCTGAGCTGAGACAGGGTCCTGGGGGATCCGGGACCTGATGAATCTTGGGGGAGGCCGCACAGCAAACTATCATGTAACCGGAGGACACTACCTCCTGAATCCACCGGTCTGAGACGTGATGCCTTCAGACGTGAGCAAAGTGCTGCAGCCGTCCCCCCACCCTGACGGGCGAGGGCGCCCCATCATGCCTGAGGGGGCTTGGGAGAGGATTTGAGCTTAGCCCCCCAGGAGGAGCCAGGACGTCGTCCTCTGATCCTGTGCCAGGAATCTGCACGAGCCCCCGCAAAGGACACCCCTTTTCCTTGTTTAGCACCACGGTAGGGGAGTGAAAGGGAGCCCTGGCCCCGAAAGGGCAGAGACTGCCGTCTGCGCTGGGGTAACTTACCTCCCTTAGCAAAAAGGTCTAGGCGGTCCCCAAACAGGCGTAGCCCCTTAAATGGAAGCCCAGTGAGGGCCTTCTTAGCAGCATTGTCAGCAGCCCACTGGCGCAGCCAAACCGCGCGGCGTATAGCTACCACCAAGGCAGACGTTCTCGCACACATCCTAATGGGATCATCTAAGGCAGATAGGATAAAGTTTACAAACACATCACAGTTAGACAGTGCATTAAACACATCAGGTAGCAATCATCAGGAGCACCGTCAAGTACACTTCTGATCAGGGACCTGAGCGCCACAGATGTAATGGCCAAGGCGCAAACCGGGCGAAGCGCCGTCCCCACAAATGCAAAGGCATGGCACGCCAATTGGTCAATGTGCCGGTCCTCGTCATCCCGCAGAGTAGTAGAGTCAGGGGAGTGCATAACAGAGGTGTTAGACAGCCCTAGAATAGGAGCATCCACCTCGGGAGGGGATGACCAGCATTTGACCATATCAGCAGGAAAGGGGCACTTTCTGTCCCCACTCTTAGGTATACCGGGAAGTCTACTGGGACGTTCCCACTCCTTAAGCACGAGATTATTGAAATGGGTTTGCTCAGGAAATACCAAATGAACCTTAGCAGTATGAAAAAGCTCACCCCTTTGCCTCGGAGCTGCAACAGGGGGAGAGATGGAAAGAACCTCAAAAATCTGAACCAGCAGTCTGCCAGTATCATCCGGGGCCCAGGAGTCAGAGCCAGAATCGTCATGACCCCGGGGTCTCTCAACAGATGATCCTGAATCAGAAAACAGCTCCCCTTCGTCCGAGGGGGTATAGCCACATAGATGCAACAACTCATCAGACTCCATAGGGAAAAGAGTGGCATCAGGGGCTAAGTGACGCTTTTTAGCAGTGGCCTTACGCGCTAAAGTATTAGCAATCAATTTTTCAACACTGGCCAGTCTAGCAGACACATCAGGCTGAGAATCCCCGCTTGTATGCAATTCAATGGGACTTGGGGGAGTAGGTGAAGTGAGACGAGGTGCAGGCCCAGCCACAGGAGGGGCGGATTGCAACGTTAGCACCTGCTGTGCGCAAGGAACACAGACCCGTGCATTGTCACCGCTAATAGGTGAGACCCCACAAGCTACACACAGCCGGGCTTGTCCCGAAGGAACCCCGGTCACATTATCCTGAGATGCCTCCATATGGTGATTGTTAGGCACAATATGCCAGTAGGGATTGACGCTATAAAGCAACCCTGGATGCCCCAATGACCCGCTAGGGAAGTGGGAGTAATTATACAAGGCCCAACTATCAATTACACCGGGCCGGGAGAAGCCAATGGATTCACCCGTCTGAAAGACACAATGGGAAGAAGGGGTGTCAGAACCAAACACACTAAAATGAGTATGAAGTCGCCCACGGGGGCACTTACGGACCGCGGTAAGTAGAACTGTCACACGCGCGCGCGCGACCTGACAAAATGGCGCTGAGAGTACCTCAAAGGGCGGGCCAGAGCGAGCCGTGATGCAGAGCGCGCCAAGCCAGGCCCCGCCCCCCCTCGAAGAGCGTGAAGCCCACAGACAAGCAACCAATGAGAACGCAGAAGCGTCTGAGTTAACGCCACCGCGGAACATCCAAATAAAGGAAAAGACACGCGTGGCGGCATTTGCAATAGTAAAAAGACAAGTCAGCATGGCAGCATGACAAAAAGCCGTATGCACGAATCACGATACACGCTCACCCCCCCTTCTTCCCCCCCCTCCGAAGGCTACAGGGAGAATGAGGGAGGATGGCGGCCCTCTGTACAGGACCCACCGCTACACGGGGCATGGGACAATAATGCGGGAGGGGCATCCCATAAAGGATCACCGTCAGCCTATACCGCCTACCCTTTGGTGGGGGATTGCGGTGGAGCAGCGCTCCTTAAGCACACATTGTGCTGCCTACCTTCACCCGACCAGCGCAGCCCAGGCTGGGAGGCACATCACACGAAGAACAGGTGGGAATAGTCCAACAGGGCCGCAGGCTAATAGCCCCGCTCACCTGCGAGAGAGTGATAATTTCATGTCTTCGCAGTAAGCATTGCAGAGAAATCTGGGGATTTGTGGGAGGTCCCCGGGTATTTGAGGGGCCGGGAGGAGCCTGTTTTACATGTCTGCAGTGCAGCGCCATCTGGCGGAGGATAACCCAAGTGTAAGTAATCTATCTGGAGCAGGACGTACTGTATACTAAGAATAAATATTTTAAACCAAAAACACACACATGCCCCCATTCCCATAGGGCAGTGTGGCATGCCCCCATTCCCATAGGGCAGTGTGGCATGCCCCCATTCCCATAGGGCAGTGTGGCATGCCCCCATTCCCATAGACCGTGTGGCATGCCCCCATTCCCATAGACCGTGTGGCATGCCCCCATTCCCATAGACCGTGTGGCATGCCCCCATTCCCATAGACCGTGTGGCATGCCCCCATTCCCATAGACCGTGTGGCATGCCCCCATTCCCATAGACCGTGTGGCATGCCCCCATTCCCATAGACCGTGTGGCATGCCCCCATTCCCATAGACCGTGTGGCATGCCCCCATTCCCATAGACCGTGTGGCATGCCCCCATTCCCATAGACCGTGTGGCATGCCCCCATTCCCATAGACCGTGTGGCATGCCCCCATTCCCATTCACCGTGTGGCATGCCCCCATTCCCATTCACCGTGTGGCATGCCCCCATTCCCATAGACCGTGTGGCATGCCCCCATTCCCATAGACCGTGTGGCATGCCCCCATTCCCATAGACCGTGTGGCATGCCCCCATTCCCATAGACCGTGTGGCATGCCCCCATTCCCATAGACCGTGTGGCATGCCCCCATTCCCATAGACCGTGTGGCATGCCCCCATTCCCATAGACCGTGTGGCATGCCCCCATTCCCATAGACCGTGTGGCATGCCCCCATTCCCATAGACCGTGTGGCATGCCCCCATTCCCATAGACCGTGTGGCATGCCCCCATTCCCATAGACCGTGTGGCATGCCCCCATTCCCATAGACCGTGTGGCATGCCCCCATTCCCATAGACCGTGTGGCATGCCCCCATTCCCATAGACCGTGTGGCATGCCCCCATTCCCATAGACCGTGTGGCATGCCCCCATTCCCATAGACCGTGTGGCATGCCCCCATTCCCATAGACCGTGTGGCATGCCCCCATTCCCATAGACCGTGTGGCATGCCCCCATTCCCATAGACCGTGTGGCATGCCCCCATTCCATAGACCGTGTGGCATGCCCCCATTCCATAGACCGTGTGGCATGCCCCCATTCCATAGACCGTGTGGCATGCCCCCATTCCATAGACCGTGTGGCATGCCCCCATTCCATAGACCGTGTGGCATGCCCCCATTCCATAGGGCAGTGTGGCATGCCCCCATTCCATAGGGCAGTGTGGCATGCCCCCATTCCATAGGGCAGTGTGGCATGCCCCCATTCCATAGGGCAGTGTGGCATGCCCCCATTCCATAGGGCAGTGTGGCATGCCCCCATTCCATAGGGCAGTGTGGCATGCCCCCATTCCATAGGGCAGTGTGGCATGCCCCCATTCCATAGGGCAGTGTGGCATGCCCCCATTCCATAGGGCAGTGTGGCATGCCCCCATTCCATAGGGCAGTGTGGCATGCCCCCATTCCATAGGGCAGTGTGGCATGCCCCCATTCCATAGGGCAGTGTGGCATGCCCCCATTCCATAGGGCAGTGTGGCATGCCCCCATTCCATAGGGCAGTGTGGCATGCCCCCATTCCATAGGGCAGTGTGGCATGCCCCCATTCCATAGGGCAGTGTGGCATGCCCCCATTCCATAGGGCAGTGTGGCATGCCCCCATTCCATAGGGCAGTGTGGCATGCCCCCATTCCATAGGGCAGTGTGGCATGCCCCCATTCCATAGGGCAGTGTGGCATGCCCCCATTCCATAGGGCAGTGTGGCATGCCCCCATTCCATAGGGCAGTGTGGCATGCCCCCATTCCATAGACCGTGTGGCATGCATCCATTCCATAGGGCAGTGTGGCATGCCCCCATTCCATAGACCGTGTGGCATGCATCCATTCCATAGACAGTGCGGCATGCCCCCATCCCAGTCTGGACTTCAATATGAAATGTCTTGTTTGGACTTTTAGTGTATTCTCAATACTTTTGGGTGAAATATGTGCAAAAAAATGTAAAAAATAAATTTTTTGCAATTTGTAGTGTTCTTTTTTGTAATAAAAAATCTAAGTTTATCAATAAAATCTTATTGCGTGTGAAACCCCAATTTCTCTGGTTACAGAAGTACCACATATGTATTGGTAGACACCCTTTCCTGCCCAGGAGACTCCCCAAACTGAAACAGAGCTTTAGGAGAACTGTGATATGCGCTATGCGCACCTTGCAGTATTTCCAGGAAAACAACCCTTTACATTTGGAATACCCCCACAAACTATATATTATCTGGAAGTACACGCCTCAAGCTTTCTAGGCATACCAGTCTTGTTTATGTGGGTGTAGTTTCCTGGAAGTAATCCCTAAATCAATTCTTTGGTTGCACAGAGTTTCCCTAAAAGAATAAAAAGGAAGAATAAAGCCACATTTTCCTAAATAAAACTATATATGTAAAACAAAACAAGTAAAATCTGAAAAAGCAACATCCCTCTAACAGAACAATACCCAACATGCATAGCTACTGTCAAGGGAAGAGTTGCCAAACACCCCAAAGTAAAGCATGTGCGTAACGGTAATTTTACTTGAAAATTTCAGCTCTGCAGACAAAGTGCTCACCTTGCAATTTTTTAACCAAAACAACCCTTTACATTTGGAATATCCCCCATAAACCATATATTCTCTGAAAGAACACATGTTAAGCTTTCTAAGTGTACCCAGCTTGTTGTAGTGGGCTCATCTCTCTGGAAGTAATCCCCCGAAGAATTCTTAGATTGCACAGGGTTTCCATAAATAAATGTAATAAAAATCTGAATAAAAAAACATGTTTTCCTAAAATATCAATATGCAAACAAGAAAAAAACAAGGTAAATCTGAAAGTGCAAGGTCCTCTGAGCAGAACAATACCCAACATGCATAGGTACTATTAACCCTTTAAATTGCCAGCCTTCTTGCCCAGGAGACCCCCCAAATTGAAAAGAGCACTTTATAACATTTACAAATAAAATACAACTACTATCCACACTATAAACATAAGGGGTTAATCTTTAAAAAAAATTACATAGGGTCCCCCCTTCTGGGGGGTCCCCATTTTTTATTTTAAGGGTTAAAAACCCTTAAAAAAAACCCAAAAATGACATGGGGGTCCCCCTTACCAATCAGGTGACAGCTTTGGTGGCCCCCCGCCCTGCCAGCTACAAGCTCCGTGGGCTCGGCTCTTCTACCCCCCCCCGGGCTTTGGGGAGGCAGGTAATGGGGGTCCAGGGGTTAATGGCTAGCCGCAGGTGACTTGCCAGCCTCCAGCCTTGTGAACTGGTATAGAGGTCCCATGGATCCCTTACCAGTTCACAAAAGGTTAAGTGTAAAAAAAAAAACCACACAGAGACAAGAATATATATATATATATATTTATTTTTATATATATATATATATATATATATATATATATATATATATATATATATATTTATTTATTTATTTTTATATATATATATATATATATATTTATTTATTTTTTTTTTTAATACTTACCTACCATCCATCCCTGGGCACTGTGTCCCACGCTGATCACTCTGGCTTCTGCTTTTCTGCTTCTGTTGGAAGCCTTTTATAGCTGCTGGGCGACAGAACATAAGGGGTTTATTAAAAAAAAAATTACATCAGCCCCCCCCGGGCTTTGGGGAGGCAGGTAATTGGGGTGTCAGGGGTTAATGGCAAGTCACCCGCTAGCTGCAGGTGACTTGCCAGCCCCCAGCCTTGTGAATTGGTACAGGGGTCTCATGGACCCTTTACCAGTTCACAAGCGGTTAACAGTAAAAATAAACCACACACAAAAAAATGTAATTAGTTTTTTTTTTTCTACTCACCTCCGATGTCCCACGACGCTCTGGTGACAGCTGCTGGTGATCGGTGGAGGAAGGTTGGAGGGGGCGAGATGGCTCTGATCTCTCGCCCCCTCCAACCTTCCTCCTCCAATCTCCCTCAGCAACTGAGCTTCTCAGGTCACCAGCTGCCGGGTGACCGATGACGTTCTCCGCCCCGCCCACAAGGGGCGGAGCTAGCAGGCCCAGCCTGGCAACCCAGGAAGTGAGGGAGAGGGCGATTTCTCGCTCTCTCCTCACCCCCGGTGAAGAGGAGACCCCGTGAGAGGGATCGCGGCCGCAGGGGAGTATTTTTTTTTTTTACAGTTAATTGTGCCATCGGCCGAAGCAGGGGGGGGCGCTATTTTGGGTGCTCTCCTGAAAAGAGAAGAGCCCCGAGGGGGATCGGATGCCCCCCAGGTGAAGAGAAAACCCGTCAGGTGAGTTTTTAAGTCTTGTAAAATTTTTTTGTGAGACACATGTATCTGGCACTAAAATGGTTAAGTGTATGTTCACTTTTGCCTTACAGGTCAAGTATTTTCCAGAACGCTGGTTCTGTAAGAGGATAGTACAGTAACTATTTTTTAGTGCATCACCACTAGGTGCCACTTGACCAGAAAGTCTTATGTTAAGATGTGTGTTAGGTGACTGCCCCAGCGCGTAGACTCATCTACATGCTGACGCTGTCTAGGAATAGGAATTTGGGAACCAGTCTGGCCAAGAGGTTAATTCTTAAGGAGCCCAGCCGAGACTAACCATTTCCCTCCTATGGGTTGCAGTGGTCCTTTAGGAAGAGTGGACCCTGAGGGTTAGGGAGTGAAGTTTACATGTTAAAGTGTGTTTATACAGAGATTGAGAAACCAGCCCAGACAGGGATAAGTTCATACTGGCATAGGTCCAATTCTGGGTGGGTTAAGTGTAGCACGCTGTAAGCATTCATAACTAGGCATTGCTGTTGGTGCTCCCCACAAGTCAAACAGGTAAGTGTGAAATAATGTTGAAGTAAAGGTGTTTGAGGTTTGAAGAAAAAATATATTGCATTTATGCTGGTGAGTGGAATGTGGTGCAGTGAGTGAAGCTACTTCACTCACTGCCAAACTCCTCATTTCAGTAGTGGCTGAAACGGAGCCAGGTGACGCCCTTAACTGTAATATAGTCATTGCTGCCGTTTAGCAGAACTCTGTCATTACTGGTCAAGGATAAAATGTGGAGTGGTGGGATTAAAACACTTGCTGGTTCTCCCCCTTCTCCTACACCCTGTAGAGATAGTGAGCATGCAGACTGACAGTACAAAGTAGAGTCTGGCTGCCTCTCCAAAGAAATTTGATAGATGGTGAACAGCGGCATATGAAGGTGTTCTGAGAGAGTTCGCATGACTGTCAGATTCAGTTGAATTAAGTGCCGGCAAGAAAAGTATCTGAAATAGGGTGATACTACATATGGCCTATAAGGTTTGATTGATCCAAGGGTACATAAGGGTGCACAAGTCCACGCCTAAAGACAAGTGCAGAGCTAGCGAGAATATGTCATGACAACTGTTAAACCAGACCAACAGCCTGGCACAGTTGGAAAAGGAAGGTAGCAGCCATTTTGAAGCTTCCTCTTCCAACTGACATAACTGAAATGCACAGTAACAAGAAGCCCAGCACGACTTCCTGTTTGTAGGTGGCCTGCAAGCCCATGAGTGGCCATCTTGTTTTTAAAACTCTCAGTAGGCGTTAGGAAAAGATAAATACATTTTTATGTACAGCAATCTAAATTGCCCTGGGGAGTAATGCATATGAGGACTGTTTGTTGTGCTGATCGGATTTAATCAATTTTTTACTGTTGGTCCCTTTAAATACTGATGGTACAGTAAGGGGAGAGAATGCTGACTTGGAAGGCAGTGGTTGGGGCCAGACACTTCTTTCGTCACATTCTACAGGAGGAGTTAAGGTTTGAGAGACCAGGGGTTCTGTTTAGAATGCCCACCTATGGTGTTTGAAAATTGGCACTGATAGGCCCCAGTCTCATCCCATACTCCACAAAGAGGTGGATCCTCGGGGTAGTACCGCAAGGCCCCCACTAATCAAATTTAGTTGGCGTTGCCGCAGGTGCAATCTTGAAGAGACGCCAACCTTGAAATTGTAAATACTGTAAATATTTTAATATCTTACCACAAAAGGGTTAAGAGATCACTTACTCTCGTGTGTGGTGTGAGGTAAGGCCCAAGATGTGACGTGACTAAGGTATCCATTCATGCTTCCCTGCTGTGTGCAAATAGTTATGTGCGTAGTTTGATAATTGGATAAGGACTTAGGATTTAAACAATAAGGAGAGGGTAAGAGAAAAAACCCAATAAGGAGTGGGTAAGAGAAGAAACCCAATAAGGAGTGGGTAAGAGAAGAAACCCAATAAGGAGTGGGTAAGAGAAGAAACCCTCTCAAGTATGATGCACAGGAAATACCTATTGTGCATATATGTCATATATAATAGGCACTTGGCTCACACTGCCTATCTCTTCGTTGGAAGTTGTGGAACTCCTAAGAGCAGTAGTTAGTGGTTAGTAATGTAATGCTGAATCATGATAAATATCCCTGTACCATGGTTTAAGTAAAACCATTGTTTGATAACAACCATCCCCGTATGCGTACACACCTTGTAGGTAGGTAACCGTGATGCTACCAGCTATGAGGGCAAGAGACCCGCTAGTCTCAGGGGGATCAGTAAAAGGTAAGGCCTTTATTGACAAGTGTCGCGAAATCAAGGGGTTTGACTGATGCTCACCTCCTATACTAGCAGTAGTGTTCATGGTAGGACTAACGTCGCGGGATGAAGGCAAGTACCCCGTAAAGCGAGGACGCTTTAAACCAGACCTTCACCATGATTTATTGAAAAGCCCAAACCCTTATAAAACGAGTACCCAGCATCTAAAATTAAAATATTTTAAGTTTTTAGTCACTTATTCTTTCCCACACTGGGCTGCAACTCTGTACAACAGATAAAAAGGATTAGAATCCCATCAGTGGAGTGGACCCTGTTAGTGATAATAACTTTAATCAGTAGTAGATAAAAGCAGGACACCTGCTCTGCCATTGGTTGGAGTTCGATACATAGCTGGTAGGAAAAACATTTAGGAGGTTATATAGGACCCAACCCTTCCAGAATGTTCTGTACTAGTTCTATATGTGAAGAGGCGAAGGACTGTTAATGTAGCTGAGGAGAAGAGCAGCAGTGAAAGGAGAATCCAGTGTATATTAGCCAGAGAGATTGTGGTGTAACTGGAATTCTGTGAAAGCTGTTTGATATATCTGCTGAAGAGTACCACCCCACATGCCCTACCAACCTGAGTCACCCTACCCTAGGTCCAAGAACCCCCCCTCGCTCCTCATAGCCTCTTCCATAGGCCAGACAGAGGCCCGCTACACCACATTAGCAACAACAGACATTCGGGGGAGGTTGGAAGTTTGCTTGACAAACTCAAGTAAGGCAGCCAAGGCAGCCAATGAATATCCAACTCACAATACAAAAAAAAACAAGTTTAACGAACCGGAAACCCCCAAAACAGGGAAAATAATGTAGAACATGAGACCCTATTGGCAGAAAAACAAAACAAAAACACTACCACGTCTACTTTATCCATGTGCTGATGATAGAGCCCTGCCCACCACCCACCAAAAAAAAAAAAATACAATTCTGTGAGTACTCACCTGTTTCACTTATTCCTTACGTCTGGGTTATCCGCCACAAGGTGGCGCAGTGGACTTCAGAAAGACTTGTGGCATCTCCCGGCCCTATAAAAACCCAGGAACCTCCCACAAATTCCCAGTGTTACAAAGCAGTTAGACAAGAAGCCGGGAGAACAATAATGAAGGAAATCCCAAAATGAACATTTGAACAAATCACCATACAGAGGTAACCAAGAATAACAACAACAAGGGAGAGATGAAACAGGATGTGCTGTATACTACAAAAACAATTCTACAGGCGAGTACTCACAGAATTGTATTTTTCCAAGTATACAGCACGTCCTGTTTCACTTATTCCTTACGTCTGGGACATCCAAAAGTATTGTCCGTAAGGTAGGATGGGATCCCCAAAAAGCAACGGCGGGCAGTTCAAACCACTGCCGCCTGAAGAACCTTGCGGCCAAAAGCAGCATCAGCTGAGGCCCTAACATCAACCTTGTAAAACTTGGAAAAAGTATGAACAGAAGACAAAGTTGCGGCCTTACAAACTTGTTCAACAGAAGCTTGGTGCTGAAAGGCCCAAGACGCACCAATAGCACAAGTGGAATGAGCAGTAAGCCGGAGGAAAACCCTTCCTAGGCCCGGAAGTGAGAACAAAGAGCATCAGACTTCCTAAAAGTCTCAGTAGCAACCAAAGAACTTCAGAGCCCTGACTACATGCAGAGAATACAGAGTCCGCTCCTTGGAATTAGCAGGATTAGGACACAATGAAGGCAAGACAATGTCCTGATTGAGATGAAAGGCAGACACAACCTTAGGCAAGAAATCTGGCTTAAGCCGAAACACCAACTTATCCTGATGCCGCTCAAAATAAGGAGGTTTGAAGGAAAGCGCCGCTAGCTCAGAAACTCACCTTACAGAAGTGATAGCCACCAAAAAAGGCTACCTTAAGAGTCAAAATGGGCAAGGCGGCCTTACGGATAGGCTCAAAGAGAGGCCCTTGCATAGCAGACAACACCAGATTCAGATCCCAGACTGGTAGCAAAAGCTTACGGGGTGGACGCACATGAGAAACACCCTGGAAAAAAGTTTTAACCAGCCGGTGATTGGCAAAAAATCTTTGGAAAAAAATTGCCAGAGGTGAAACATGGCCTTTGAGGGTACTAAGTTGAAGGCCCAAATCCAAACCATGTTACAAGAATTCCAGAATTCTGGGAAAAGAAAACACCCTACAGGGAAGAGACTTGGACTCACACCAGGCAATGTAAGCATGCCAGACCTGTAATAGATAATAGACAAAGACTTCTTCTTAGCCCTAATCATTGTATCAACAGACACAAGTAACCCCTTTTCCATCAAGATGGAGGTTTCAGCAGCCAAGCCGTTAAAGTCAGCGTTTGTAAATTGGAGTGGCGTAGCTGCCCCTGAGTGAGGAGATCTGGATCCTTGGGCAAGACGTACCGGTCTACTGCCAACTGCACGACGTCTGCGAACCAAACCCTTCTTGGCCAACAAGGGTGCACCAGGATGGCTGGTAACTGCTCCTGGACTATCTTGCGCATGACCCTGCCCAGGAGAGGAAACAGAGGGAACACAGAGAAGCCGAAACTTCTTCCAAGGAATAGCCAATGCATCCGAGTCTGCCTCCTGGTTCTCCACCCCCGGAATGTAGACCGCTGAGATGCCAGGAACATGCTGTTCCGCCCAAGACAGGATCAGGGACACTTCCTTGAAGGCTCACTTGCACCGAGTTCCTCCCTGATGAATGATGTAGGCAATCGCCGTCTGGTTGACTGAGCGGATCTGAACAGCCCGACCCCGAAGGTGAGTGGTCAGGCGAGAAAGAACCAATCTAATCGCCCTCCAGGACTTTGATGGAAGCATGGGCCTCTTGTGGGCTCCACCGACCTTGGAACCTCAGGGACTTCCAGAAGCCTCCCCAACCGGTCAGACCAGCATCTGTGGTGACCGTCTCCCAGCACAGGGGCAGGAAGGCCCTGCCCACTAGAAGGTTCCTTGAGTCCAGCCACGACGAGAGGGACAGTCTGGCCAGAGGGGACAGAGCAAACTCTTGATCCAAGGACACAGGGTCCCGATCCCAAACTGACAAGAGGTGTAACTAAAGATGTCTCATGTGAAACTGAACAAAGGGGACTGCCTCGAAGCAGGGCACCATCAGGCCCACCAACTGCATCCCCGGACGAATGGAGGGATGAGGACATGATAGCAGAGCCCGAGCCTGCATCTGAAGATCCTCCACCTTCTGCTGAGGAAGGAACACCCTGACCTGAGAGGTATCCAGAGTCATGCCCAGAAAGGACCTCACCAAGGACGGGGACAGAGAAGACTTGGGATAATTGATCACCCAGCCGAAGGACTCGAGAGTGGAAGTCACCGAGTGTCCTGCTCGACCCGAGGAAAGGACTGGGCCACAATCAGGATGTCGTCCAGGTAAGGAATGATGCGGATGCCCTGGATCCGTAGCAGAGCCATCACTCCCGCCAGTATCTTGGCAAACACCAGAGGTGTCGAGGTTATCCCGAAGGGCAGAGCCGCAGACTGGTAATGCTGATCCTCCAGCGCGAACCTGAGAAATCTCTGATGACCTGGGAAGATAGGCACATGAAGATAAGCATCTTTGATATCCACAGTAGTCATGAAGTCGCCCAGGCGAAGGGTACTGACAGCAGAGCGTAGCGTCTCCATACGAAATGCTTGAATCTGACAATTTGTTAAGGCTCTTCAGATCTTGTAACCGGAGGACACTACCTCCTGTATCCACCGGTCTGAGACATGAAGCCTCCAGACGTGAGCAAAGAACCAAAACCGTCCCCCCACCCCTTCATGCCTGAGGGGGCTTGTGAGAGGGTTTGGGCTTGGTATCCAGGAGAGACCGGGACGACCACGGGATCTGCCACGGCCCCAAGAATCTCTTTGGCCACTAGAGAAGAGGGAGCCACGACCTCCTCCGGAAGCCGAAAAGGAAGGGAGGAGGATGGAGGACCCCCGAAATGGCCTCTAAATCAGAACAAAGAGTACTATAGTCTCCCCCCCCCCCCCCCGCTACCAGCTGTAGAACCATTAAGGAGACGCTTGAGCAGCCTCTTGAGGGCAATAGCAGTAATGGCAGTGGCACAGGTTGGACGCAATGCAGCCCCCACACAGGTAAAAGCATGGCAGGCCAATTGATCCATGCGCCGGTCCTCACCATCCCTCAGCGAGGTAGTGTCAGGGGAAGGCATGACCAAAGTATTGGACAAGCCTTCTTAACAAGATCAGCAGGAAAGGGATACCTTTTATCCAACCCTTGGGCACAGCAGGCAGCCTGCTAGGACGTTCCCATTCTTTAAGTACCAAAATGGTAAAATGTTCCTGCTCAGGGAACTCTGGACGCTGTTTACCAGGGCGAAAGAGCTCCCCCTGCTTTCTCTTAGCCACCTCAGGGGCAGCAATGTGCAATATATCAAAAATATATGACAGCAGATTATCAGTGTCCTCAGGGTACCATAAATCCTCTCCGGACACCGACCCCGATCTGGGTGCCCCGCAGGCAGGGAGCTGATCGGCCCGAGAATCTTATAGATTCCCGGGCCGATCAGCGGTGGGTGTTGGTCCACTTTAAATTAATAAGGGCTCTAAAATAAAAAAGTCTGGCAAGATCATACAGATCAGATGAGATTGCAAGGCATTGGGTCGAGCTCACTTTGCACTTAATATGATTTTCAGAAATTTTAGACATGCTGTTTCTACGTGTCGTTTATATGAGATATGAGATATATGTGGGAATTAGAATAATAATTATTAGTGTATTGACTTATTACATGTGAATCTTACTATTGGTTTAAAGAAGGTAGCTAAAGTGTGTGTATTCATTTGCTTTATATGGAAAGTTTGCATTTGCCAATGACGAGATACAATAAGTGTGCGTTAACTAGAAAAAGTTGGGAAACATTGTTTTAGATGGCCTTAAAGTGGACCAACACCCAGGGGGGGATCGGCCCGGGAATCTATAAGATTCCCGGACCGATCAGATCCCTCCCCGCGGGGCATCCGAAATCGGGATGTCCCGCGGGGAGGAACCCCCCAGGAGGCCCACAATCCTCACCTTACCGGCGATCCAACGGCGCATGCGCGAGACGCGGCCGCGTCTCTCGCTTCCCTCTAGCAGGGCGCGCTCCCGCGCCGGCCGTTTTGTGAATGGCCGGCGCAGGCGCGCTCCCTGTTAGAGGGAAGCGAGAGACGCAGCCAATGACAGCGCTCTGGTATGCGCGTCCAAGCAGCTTTGGACGCGCATACCAGAGCTGCTCTGAGCGCTGTCATTGGCCGGACGAGGTCACGTGGGAGCGGGGAGAGGTGAGTTTTTGCGGCGATCGGGGGGGTTTCAGACAGCGGGGCACCCCCGATCGGGGTGCCCCACCTAAGTGGACCAACACCCAGGATAGTCAAAATCCTGGGTGTTGGTCCACTTTAGCATAGTTCTTAAAATGGACCAGCTACAGTTTTTGCTGGCCCTGGAGTCTGGAGGACCAGCAAATTGAGCGACTCCCTATGTGAGCCCACTACGCCTGGATTAATTCACCTTTCCAGGACTCCTACATTGTGCTCATCAGCGTGGCTGCATCCCCACCCCCTTGATTAGACAGGCTCCCTTATGTCGGGCTCTGAATCCAAGTAGGGCCTTATGCCGTGGGACTGGGGAAAGGCAAGTTTCTGGGGCGACTGGTGGGTGGGGGGGAGAGACCAAAAAATAATTTGCCTTATAGCTTACCTGAAGCAGTGCAAGTCCAATGCTGTCTATTTGCTCCGAGCACAGAAAGGAAGAGAAACAACTTATTTGCCGCTTCAAGCACCTCCCCCTGATCCAGAACACAATTTGTCATTTGTTCAGGTCATGTCTGTTTTGTTATCCTATATTTAGCTGCAGTTAAAGCAGTCCAATACCCATTTTCACCCAGACAGGAGCCCTGCAACTTAAGGGTTTATCTCACCTAAGCCTCGATCTCTGGCAAAATGCGTCCCAGCTATTGGCCACAGTGGTCACATGGCCCAAAGCTGTCCAGAAAATGTGACCACTGGTGGCGAATCGCAGTGCTGAAATTTGCAGGGGGGGGGGGGATTGTGGTTCAGGTGAGGGAAACTCAGGGCTGCGGGGAGTGGTCCAGCACCCATTTGCTGGAAAACAGGTAGTGTATCACTAAAAGTTTGCTACTTAGTTTAATTATATTGCATTTTTGTCTCCCTGTGCCTCAAAGATTTGTACTTTTGCTTTGCAGGCTAACCCTCCTGTGTTAGACACTGTGTAAAAACCCTCCTGAATCCAGTACAGTCACTCTGGGGCAATCACTGTGGAGGTGCTGCTTTTATGCTGGCACCCTTTGACAGAAAGGGATGTTGGAGATACAATACTTGTGTACTCATGTTTTCCAGCCAGTTCCTGTTACTCTACAACGTCTGATCTGAATTGACTGCACCCAGCACTCACATGCTGCAACAGGTTATGGGCCCAGAGACCCGATAAAGCCCAGGAAGGGAGACGGCGCTGCCAATGCAGAGACCAACATAAGCAAGCTTTCCAGAAACATCTCCTTTATATATAAGAACAATCTTATAATACGTTTGATCTTATATATAAATGAGGGAGAATGACCAGCAACGCAGAGCTTAAACTCTTAACCACCATGCTGAACAATGACAATTATCAGCTATGGAAGTTTAATGTGGAAATGCTATTATCCAGAGAGGACTTGTGGGAGGTTATTACTAGAGAGAGACCACAAGATGATTATCTGGACTGGGCGAGTAATAACAGACAAGCACGGGCCACCATACGCTTACCTGTAGAAGACAAATGGCTTATTCATATACCCCAAGAGGGCATGGAGGATGTACTGAAAAGACTGCATAAGAGATCCAGTTTTGACAGCAAGTTGTTTCTGCTGAGGAAGCTTTACAAAATCAGGCTTATCAGAGAGAAGGACATGCAGGAGCATATAAATACCATGCTGAAAGTGATCGCACAATTCCATTCAGTGAGAACATAACAGACAGTCATGCTGCAGCCATGTTATTCAGCTTACCAGATACATACACTGCACTGATCAATGCGTTGGAGACAAGGCCTAAGACCGATCTGATGCTAGCATTTGTAAAGACCAAGACAGATGAGCATCAACGAAGAAAGGCGCTCACACATGACTCCAAAGAAACCAACACCAGAACAACTCTACAGACACAAGGTCACACAGGAAGGATGCCATGGCATGCTGTAGATGCCACAAACAAGTAGACACAGAAAAATACTTACTATGTGGAAACCGGAACAAATGAAACAGTGTCCCTCTTATACTAAACAGAAAGTCAGATAACTGAAGGCAACTGGAATGCTACATTTAGTGGTCAGATAACTGAAGGCAACTGGAATGCTACATTTAGTGGTCAAAATCTTTTATTGAGAAATAGGTTAAATTGACAGAGTATATACAGTATATCACAATATCATCATTTGCAAATTCCTTTGCGAAAGGGCATAAAAAGTTGAAAGGGGACATATAACATATCAATTTTTTGTTTTTAATAAGGATATGGCTCCCTCACACCCTTAAATAGTCAATCCCCCTTATTCTCAAGATATCAATTCAAAGAGAAAAAATACAATTCTGAGAAATACTCACCTGTAGAATTGATATTATTTGTATACAGTACGTCCTGCTCCAGATAGATTACTTACACTTGGGTTATCCTCCACTGCAGAGACATGCAAAAACAGGCTCCTCCCGGCCCCTCAAATACCCGGGGACCTCCCACAAATACCCAGCATTGAAAAGCAGTGAATAAGAAGACGGGAGAATAAACCACCGAAACTGGTAACTATAACAATGGTAATCACCATACAGGGGATCCAGAATTATGCAAAAACCAGGGTGGGGTGGAGCAGGACGTACTGTATACAAATAATATGAATTCTACAGGCGAGTATTTCACAGAATTGTATTCTTAGTATACAGCACGTCCTGCTCCAGATATAGTACTTACACTTGGGACATCCAATAGCAGTGTCCATAAAGTAGGGTGGGATCCCCAACAAAAACGACAGCAGACAGTTTAAAACCACTGGCACCTGCATAACCATGCGGCCAAGACAGCATGAGCTGAGGCCCTAACATCAACCTTGTAAAACTTAGCAAAGGTATGAACAGAAGGCCAAGGTAGCAGCCCAGCAAACCAGCTCAACAGAAGCCTGGTGCTGAAAAGCCCAAGAGGCACCAAGGCACGAGTAGAGTAAGAAGTAAAGCGAAAGGAAGATTCTTCCCCTTGGTGGAATAGGCCTGAGTAACAGCCTGACGAATCCAATCGCTAACAGTAGACTTGGACGAAGCCAAAAACCCTTTCCCAGGACCAGAAGGGACCATCCCATCCAAGTAATGACCAGGGCCAAAGCCGCCTAACTCCCGAAAGCAGACGAGATCGGGCACATTCAGGATAGAGTGGCCGTAGGCCCAAAGGAACATCAGTTCTCCAGGGACACAGTGACTACCGAGGAAAAAACTTCCAACACCTGTTCAAGGAATGCAGAACCCTTTCCTCAGGGTTGCTAGGAATAAGGCAGGAAGGAAGAACAACATCTTGAAACAATGAACATAAGACACCACCTTAGAAAATCCGGCTTCAGGAGGAACACCACCCATCCTGGTGATCTCAAAGAATGGGGGCTAGATAGACAGAGCCGCCCGCCAGGCACACGTCTGACTGAAGTAACAGCCATCAGAAGGGCAACCTTGAGAGTAAGAACAGCCAGACAGCATCCTGAATAGAACCAAGGGAAAAAACCCTGCAAGGCAGACAGAATCAATACAAATCCCAACAGGGACCATAGGATTACATGGGGGATGCACCTAAATACCCCCGAAAAAAGTCTTAACCAAGGAAAACTGAACAAAAGACTTCTAAAGTAAGGCGGCCAGGGCAGAACCTGACCCATCAGAGTACTGAGTTGGAGAATCAACTCCAACTCATGCTGTAATAACTCTAGAGCCCTGGGAACCGAGAACGCCCGACAGGGAAGAGACCTAGACTCACACCAATCAATATGGGTATGCCATACCCTATAACAGATGGAAGAAGAAGAAGCTTGCTCCTAGTCTTCCCATAGTCTCAATCACCGAGACCGATAAGCCTGTCTCCATCAAGATGGATTTTTCAGCAGTCAGGCCATCTAGGCCAGAGTCTGTAGATTGGGGTGACGTAAAGGGGCCCTGAGTGAGCAGAGCTGTCACTCCTGGCAGAACGTACAGAAACTACTGCCCTTGGTACCACGTCAGCAAACCACACTCTACTAGGGCACCCGGGGGCCACCAGAATCACTGGTCCCCTTACCAGAGCAATCTTGCGCAGAACCCTAGCAGGGGGAATGGAGAAAGACATACAGAACCGAACGTCCAGCCATGACGTTACTAAGGCATCCGGACCACGGCCAGAGGATCCTGGGACAGGGAAACAAGGGCCGAGAGCTTGTGATAGTGACGGGACACAGATCCACAACTGGTTGGACCCCATAGTGACACAGGGATTAGCACATCCTGTCGCAGAGGGACCCCCACCGGAGCGAATATCACTGATATGCAGGGAACATTGTCTCCACCCAGATTAGGATCATAGACACTTCCTGGAAGGTCCTCCTGCTCCAGGCCCCTCCCAATAATTAATGTAGGAGACTGTTGTCAGACAGACCGAGCGCCCCCAAACAAGCAGGCCCAGAAGAGGAGTAGTCAAGCGAGATAGATCCAACTGAAAACGCTCACTGTTTCAAACATTGATAGGTGTATGGACCTTCTAAGAGCCCCACCTCCCCCAGAACCGCAGGGAGTTTCAGAAGAACCCCCCCTCCCTCAACCTGATAGATTGGCATCCATGGTGACCGTTTCCAGGAAGGGGCAAGAAGGAACTGCCCCCAGACAGGTTCCTTGAGTTCATACACTCCAAGAGGGACCTCCTTACCAGGTGGGAAGGCACACAGACCCTGCTCCAGGGATGCTGGATCCCTGTCCTGTATTTACAATAGAAGTCGCAGAAGGGCCCAAGGGGAACTGAGCATAAGGGACCTCTTCTGAGCAAGCCACCAACGGGCCCACCAGCTGCAACCCTGCCTGGTGAAGGGACCGGGACAGCAATGAGGGACTGAGCCCATGCGACCAGATTGTCCACTTTATTGCTGAGAAAGGAAGATTCTCATTTGAAACTAATCCAGATTCATTCCTAGGAATAGAGTTACCAATTAAGGGGACAATGAGGACTTGAGGTGATAGATCACCCATCCAAATGACTCCCAATGGACACCACTAGCCGGGTATCCAACTTAGCCTGACGTAGAGACTGGGAAGTGAAAAAGGACGTCCAGGTAGGTCATTGCGCGGACGCCCCTTGGTCTCATCAGAGACATCACCCCCGTTAGCACCTGGGTGAGGAGCTGAAGAGAGGCCAGATAACAAGGCCACAAATTAGCAGTGTTGGACTTCCAACACGAACCTGAAGAGCCTCGGTGACCTGAAGGCACAGGGATGTGAACATAAGCATCTTAGAGCTCCATAGACGGCAAGAAACCCCCTTGGCGCAAGGCGCTGATGGCCCATCTCAGAGTTTCCATGCAGAAACTGCCTGTAATTGGAGAATTGCCGAGAATCTGTGAATCCAGAATAGACCAGACTGACCCATCCCTTTGGGGGATTGTGGAAAAGTTGGTGTAGCGGCCTCTGCCTCTGCTTGTTAAGGGCAATCTGCAAGTGACCCCTCAGACCCCGCAGGCCTTGCATGGCCTGCGCCAATACCTGAACAGAGGCAGGGACCAGGAGTACCCGGGACCTGATAATCTTGGGGGAGGCCGCGCAGCAAACTATCTTGTATCCAGAGGACACTACCTCCTGAATCCACCAGTATGAGGCGTGATGCCTCCTGACAAGAGCAAAGTGCCGCAGCCATCCCCTTACCCAGATGGGCGAGGGTGCCCCATCATGCTTGAGAGGGCTTGGTGGAAGATTTGGGCTTAGCCCCGCCGGAGGGGCCAGGGCGTTGTCTGCTGCTCCCGGGGCAGGAGTCTGCGCGAGTCCCAGCGAAGGACGGCCCTGGTTCTTGTTTAACACTATGGTAGGGGGGGGGGGGAGGGGTGCCCCTGCCCCGAGGGGGCCGAGACGGCCGCCTGCGTTGCGGTGACTTACCCTTCTTACCAAACAGGTCTAGACGGGCCCCAAACAGGCGTAGCCCTCTAAAGGGAAGCCCAGTAAGAGTCTTTTTAGAAGCATCGTCAGCACCCCACTGTCGCAGCCAGACCAAGCGACGTATAGCCACCGCAAGGGCAGGAGTTCTTGCACACATTTTTATGGTGTCATCCAACGCTAATAGGATACATTTTACAAACATATCACAACTGGAGAGTGCATTAAACACATCCCAGGGGAGATCGTGGGGACGAGCAAGCATCTTGCTAATTAGGGTTCTAGCGGCCACGGCAGTAATAGCCACGGCACAGACCGGGCGCAGCGCCGTCCCTGCACATGTAAAGGCGTGGGAGGCCAGCAGATCAATGCGCTGGTCCTCAGCATCCCGAAGGGTAGTATAAGCAGGGGCTGCAATAAAGGGGGGGTTAGGAACCCCTATGATCGGGGCATCCACCACAGGGGGGGGGATGACCAACAATTAACCACCTCAGGGGGGAAAGGGTACTTCCTATCCCAGTCCCCTGGGACCCCTGGCAGTTTACTGGGGCACTCCCATTGCTTGAGCACAAGAGTCTGGAAATGTGCCTGCTCCAGGAATTCCAAACATGCTGTTGCTGTATGGAAACGCTCCCCTCTCTGCTTGGGAGCCTCACCAGGGAGAGAGATAGCCAGAACCTCAAAGACCTTAATCAACAGATCATCAGTGTCACTCTGGACCCAGTATTCATGGCCAGAATCGTCATGACTCCCCGGCCCATCAGATGAGCCTGAGTCAGAGAAGAGCTCTCCTTCCTCAGAAGGGGTATAACCACACCGAGTAGTAAACTCCTCAGTTCCCATAGGGAAAACAGTAACAAGAGGCGTCAAGTGCCACTTCTTACCAGGGCCCTTGCGCTCTGACAACCTCGCAATAATCTGTTCAGCCGTAGGCCGTCTAGAAGACACAACAGGCTGTGAATCCCCACTTGTATGCGACTCAGCAGGAGTGAGATTTAAGCATGGGGAGATAGGCGAATTGAAACGAGGTGCAGCCAGTGGCAGGCCTGATTGCAGAGCCAGTGCTTGCTCGGCACAGGGTACGCAGACCCGTGCCCTGTCAGCATCAGCATGGGGTTGTCCACACGCTATACACAGCTGGTCTTGTCCCAGGGGGACCCCGGTCACATAATTCTGAGATGCCTCCATATGGTGATTATTTAGGCTCAATATGCCAGCAGGGATTGACGCTATAAGCAACCCTGGATGCCCCAAAGACCCGCTAGGGATTTTAGTGGGAGAATTTTACAAGGCCCGCTATCAAATACACTGGGCCGGGAGAAGCCAATGGTGTTCACCAGTCTGAAAGACACAATGAGAAAAGAATGGAACCGAAACACTACAATGAGTATAAGCCGCCCGAGAGGGAACTTACGGACCACAGTAAGCAGGAACATCCCACGTGTCGTGCGCGGATAAAATGGCGCCATGTACCTTGAAGGACGCGCCAGACCAGGCCCCGCCCTCCCGAAGAGTGCGAAGTCCAACATCTGCCAATGAGGACACAGAGGTGTCTGAGGTAACGCCGCCGCCCGGCGCGGAACATCCAACGAAGGAAAAAATGCGCGCGGCGGCAGTTATACGAGAAAAAAGGCGCTGCGGCTGACACCATATATATATAAAAGTCCAAAGACAGACTAAGTGCCATATACGTGCAATCATACGCAGACACTACAGGTACACCCCCCCCTTTCTTCCTCCCCGAGCTACAGGGGGGAAAGAGGGAGGATGGCGACCCTTTGTACAGGGGCCACCGTTACACGGGGCATGGCCAATAATGCGGGAGGGGCATCCCCTAGAGGCTCACCATTAGCCTAAACCGCCTACCCTTTGGTGGGGGACTGCGGTGGAGCATGGCTCCATAAGCACGCATGGTGCTGCCTACCTTCACCCGACCAGCGCAGCCCAGGCTGGGAGGCACATCACGAGGAGGGCGGTGGGAATAGTCCAACAGGGCCGCAGGCTTTCATAGCCCCGCTCACCTGCAAGAGAGTGATACTTCATGTCTTCGCAGTCGCCACTGCAGAGAAATTTGGGGATTTGTGGGAGGTCCCCGGGTATTTGAGGGGCCGGGAGGAGCCTGTTTTTGCATGTCTCTGCAGTGCAGCGCCATCTGGCGGAGGATAACCCAAGTGTAAGTAATCTATCTGGAGCAGGACGTACTGTATACGAAGAATAATGATCTCAACTGTTTGAACCTAAGGGTTCAACTAAATACAAAATTGTGACTAATACATTGTAAAACAAAGTCAAGTTTGGACGCAGCATCTTATTTATTGTGCAGGTTTATTCAAGACTGCTTTAAAATCACCTGCCACATCTAGATTGGGAATATTTTGTTCTAGTAGGAGTTGTACAGAAGAAGTATAAAAAAAAATAATTGTCCACATTTGTGGCATATTAGTTGAGGGAGAAGGGTTTTCCCACAATCTTTACCTTGAGCAATATATATAGGCTTTATGGGTCTTGTTATTGTTTCTTTGACTGTCATCTGGAAAGATCTGTGAAAAGGTATTGCAACCCCTCAAGTTGTTGCAAATGATTGTCTTATCCACATATCCCCCAAAGCAACCCGGTCACTGGTACGCCAGCGAGTTTCCTGCAAAATAAAATCTGATTGTGACCCATTTAAATACCTACAGTATAATTCTACTCTTGACCAGGGTATTCAGTCTGGCAACATTCTAAGAAGTTCGGGTTGTATCTACCCTGAGGCTCTTTGGGGTGTTTAGGTTAGGCAATATCAGAGTGGCATGAGGAGGAAAAGCCCAGACAAAGACAAATATTTCACCTCAAGGCCAGCCAACCCAGCCCTTCAGCCGCCATCTTTTCAAGAGTCCCGGGACAGAAGATGCGTGCCCCTTAAGAGGAGACCGGGCCCAGAGAATAACTTTAAATCTGTTGGAGATCCAGTAATGTGGAAACTATGACCAAAATCATGTAGGGTGTAAACTAATCAACCAAGCATCAAATGAATTAAACTTACAATTGTCTACCAAAACCTAAATAAATGAACATATCAGGAAGAGAATAAAATACAATTCTGTGATTACTCACTTTGTAGAATTAGTATTATAAGTATGCAGCACGTCCTGCTCCAGAAATGATTCATAACAGTTGGGATTACCTCCGCCAGAGGGCGCTTGACTGCAGAGATGGCAAAAAGAGGGGTCCCATATATATCCGGGACCTCCCACAAGTTCCCCAGTATTAAAAAGCCGTAAGGAGAACCAGGAGAAGCCAATGATAAATAACGTTAACAAGGATAACAATCACCATACAGTGGGTCCAAGAGAATGCAAACAGGGTGGGGTGGAGCAGGACGTACTGCATAATTATAATACCAATTCTACAAGGTGAGTAATCACAGAATTGTATTATTCTAAGTATGCAGCATGTCCTGCTCCAGAAATGATTCATAACAGTTGGGCCATCCAATAGCAGTGTCAGTACATAGGGTGGGATCCCCAAAGGCAACAATGCGCAGTTCAAACCACTGCCGCCTGCAGAACTATGCGGCCAAAAACAGCATCAGCTGAGGCCCGAATATCAACCTTGCAAAACTTGGAAAAAGTATGAACAGAAGACCAAGTAGCAGCCTTACAAATTGTTCAACAGAAGCCTGTTGAGTGAAACTGTGCATATGGAACCGCCTTGAAGCAGGACACCATCTGCCCTACAAGCTGCATCCCCTGCAGAATGGAGGGATGAGGGCATGACAGCAGGGAGTGAACCAGAGCTTGCAGAGAGTCCACCTTCTGCTGAGGAAGAAAAATTCTGGCCTGAACAGTATCCAGATTCATGCCCAGGAATGAAGTCACCAGAGATGGGGTTAGGGAAGATTTGGGGTGATTGATCACCCAGCCGAATGACTCTAGAAACGAAGGACTGAAGTGATGAGAAGGTCGTTCAGATAAAGCAGAATGCGAATGCCCTGAGCCGAGCCATGACACCCGCCAGCACCTTGGTGAAGACCCTGGGGGCTGAAGTGAGACAGAATGGCAGTGCCACAAATAGGTAGTGCTGGTCCGCCAGCGCAAACCTGAGGAATCTGATGCCCTGGGAAGACTGGAACAGATTTGGGCTTGGACCCCCAGGAAGAGCCGGAGCGGGCACGACCTCTGCCCCTGCCCCAGAAGTCTCCCCTAGAGCCTGCAAAGGAGACCCCTCTCCCGGGCCTGGCTCCGCAGTAGGAGGGAACAAAGGCTCCCGAACCCCGAAAGGGCCACAACTGCTTCTTACGTTGAGGCAACTTACCCCCCTTGGCAAACAGGTCCAAGCGATCACCAAATAAGTGCAGCCCCGTTAAAGGGGAGTCCCGTGAGGGCCTTAGCAGCATTATCAGCTGCCCACTGGCACAGCCAAACAGAGCGGTGTATAAAACCACCAATGCAGAGGTTCTACTACACATCCTGATGGTGTCATCTAAGGCAGAAAGGACAAATGTAATGAACATTTCACACTGTGACAAGGCCCTGAGCTCAGCCCCAGCAGCATCATCAGGAGCGCCTTCCAACAGACCCTTGCGGAGAGACCTAATAGCAACAGCAGTAATAGCAGAAGCACAGACAGGGCGCAAAGCAGAACCCACACAGGCAAAGGCATGTGAAGCCAGCTGATCAATGCGCCTGTCCTCACTATCCTTAAGAGTAGTGGAATCAGGTGAATGGACTACAGAAGTGTTGGACAATCCACCTCTGGAGGGGTTGACCAACATTTAACCACATCAGCGGGGAAAGGGTACCTTTTATCCCAGCCCTTGGGGATTCCTGGGAGCCGGCCAGGACGGTCTCATTTTTGAGAACAAGATTATTGAAATGGGCCTGTTCTGGAAATTCCAGACGTGGTTTAGCAGTACTGAAAAGTTCCCCCTGTAACTTGGGAGCCGCAGCAGCAAGGGAGATGGAAAGCACATCAAGAATCTGAGTTACCATTCTATTGGTATCATCAGCATCCCAATGATCAGTGCCATAATCAGCACCACTGAAATGCTGATCATCAGACAACTGAGTCAGAGAACAATTCCCCCTTCTCAAGTGGGGTATAGTCAGACAAATGAATAAAATTCTCCATCTCCATAGGAAAGGCAGACGCACCCGGCGCCACATGCCGCCTTTTACCCGGGGCATTACAGGCCGCAGAGCTAGCAATCAGCCTCTCAATGTTGGTCAACCTGGAAGACAGGTCAGGCTGAGACTCCCCACTGGTATTAAGCTCACTAGGAGTCATAAGCAGACGAGGGGGAGTGGGTGAGGGCATAGTGGGCGCAGGCCCAGTTACAGATAGCCCAGAATGCAGTGCAAGGTCCTGCTGGGTGCAGGGTACACAGACCCGCACATCACTCACAGGGGATGCCCCACACACTACACACAGCCGGGCTTGTCCCGAGGGGACCCCAAGCACAATATCCTGTGAAGCCTCCATATGGTGATTAAGGTGGCACAACTGGCCAGTAGGAATTACACCGTATAAGCAACCCGGGATGCCCCAAATGTCCGCAGGGAAGTGGGAGTATTTAAAACTTTTTGCCTCTAATAAAGTGAAGGAAACTAATAGAAGGGCCAGGACCGGTCTGAAAGACATAATAAAAAAAAACCCATAAACACAACAACAGTGATAAAATGGATATCAAACAATAAAGCCCGCAAGGGCACTCACAAAACACGTTAAGGGGGCCAGCAGACGCTCCAGAGGAAGGCAAGATGGCGCTGGAGGGACCTCGAGAGGCGGGCCGCATGAGGGGACAATGCGGAACGCGCTCCCAATAGGCCACGCCCCCTCTGCAAGGCGCACAATTGGCCTGCATAGGCAGCCAATAGGAGGGCCAGGAAAATTGATAGTGATGCCGGCAAATTCAAAAGAAGACAGGGCATGGAGCCCTGAAAGGGATGCAGTAAAATACAGCAAAGTCAATAAACTGACATGCACATACACCCCCCCCCCCCCGAAGGAACAAGGAGAGAGAGGGGAGATAATGGAAAACCCTTAAGGGGTCCCACTAAGACCAGGGCATGGGAGGGCAAAGGCGGACAGGGCATCCCAACTCAGGTTCACCATAACCTGCACCGTCTACCCTTTGGTGGGGGATTGCGGCCGGAGCCAAGCTCCGTAACAGAGCACCAGTGATAGGTGCCGCCTACCATCACCCGACCAGCGCACCTGTGAGAAGAGAAGCCATCTTCTGACCTTCGCAGCCGACTGCAGAGAAGGAACTGGGGAATTTGTTGGAGGTCCCGGGTATATATGGGACCGGGAGGGGCCTCTCTTTGCCATCTCTGCAGTCAATCGCCCTCTGGCGGAGGTAATCCCAACTGTTATGAATCATTTCTGGAGCAGGACGTGCTGCACACTTAAAATATTATACTTTTCCATAGAGTGTGAATAATGGATTTGAGTGTGATTATTGTCTTTAGGATCAAGCAACTCTAGATCCCATCAATGGGTCTTAGGAGGGAACTATTGCTGCAAGATACCATCTAAGTATATCTAATGCCACTTTGGGGTCTTCAAAGAGTTTAGTCTAAGCACCCAGGGTGACCCTCAATTTGACCTGGTACAGAAAGGTGAATCAGATACCCATGTTCAATTAGTAGCTTACAGGCCAGTGAGAAATCTCTGCAGTGTTCAGAACACAATTCTGTGATTCTCACCTGTAGAATTGCTATCTCTTTCCACTCCAGGGTGTCAGGAAATCAGTAACGAATGGGTTAACTCTCGACTGAGGGGTGTGGACTGCAAGACAGGTATTACCGCTTGTCAAATCCATCGGCTGATGGTAGATTCAGCTGGCGGACGACCCTTCCATGGCCCCTCAGATATAACAAATAAGGAGTTCAAATTATGGCTTGTGTAACCGATATATTATTTTAGCGCTCTCACTACATCCAGAGAATGAAGGACCCTCTCCTTATGGTAAACTAGAGCAAGACATAAGGAAGGCTAAACCACCTCTTCATTAAGATGAAAAGGGGAACTACTTTAGGAAGGAAATCCTGCTTAAAATGGAAGGTGGCCTTCTTATAAAAATAAGGAGGGTTAACAGATAAAGCTGACAATTCAGAAAACCGTCATACCAAATAATTGCCACTAGAAAGATGACCTCAAGTTTCATCAATCCTAGCGATGCTTCTACCATTGGTTCAAGAGGAGGACCCTGAAGGGCTGACAAAACCAAGTTCAAGTCCCAAACAGGCAGAAGAGGCTTACTGGGAGACCGCCCCTGCAAGAAAGTCCTAATAAGTTTTATTCTCAGAAATGAGTTTCTGAAAGAAAATAGATAAAGCAGATATCTGTCCTTTTAGAGTGCTCATATGAAGAACTTCATCAAGACCTTTCTGCAAAAATTTCAGAATTATGGAGAACGAAAACCTTCTACAGGCAAAACCTCTAGATTCACACCAAGTGATAAATACTTGCCAGACTGTGATTCTGTCCTGAAAGCAGACTTAATCAAAGATTTATCAAAGTCTGGGTGACTGGCAGAAAGGCCCTTTTCTGCCAAGATGGATGTTTCAACGGTCAGGCCAACAAAGTCAGAACTCGTTAATTGGGGTGCCGCAAGGGCGTCTGAGTGAGAAGATCTGGATTGTCGGGCAACCTCCAATGGTCGCCTTCCGACATCCTTACTGAAAACCAGCTTACTGGCCACCGAGGAGTCACCAGAATGATTGGGATCCCCTTGTGGCTTTTTTTGTTTTTTATTACCTGACCCAGGAATGGAATTGGGGGGGGGACATGTAAAGAAGCTTGAATGCTGACCAAGGAATAGTCAGTGTATCTGTTGCTATTGCTAGAGGATCCCTGAACCGAGATGCAAACTTCGCAACCTTCCAATTGTGGCGGGACGCAAAGAGATCTACCTCTGGGAACCCCCGGCGTTTGCAAACGGACTGAAAAAATCATATGACCGAGGGACCATTCTCCCTGATGCAAGACCATTCTGCTCAGATATCACGGAATATGCATCTCATCTCAGAGTAAGATCCTGCTCACTTTGAGAGCTTTCCTGCTTCTGGTTGATATATGCCACCGCCGTCAGGTTGTCGGGTTGAATCTGGACGGAAAGACCCCTCATATTGTGTGTCAGATGTGTGAGACACAGCAGAATCGCTCTCAGTTCCAGGATATTTATGGGAAATCTCCCATGGTCCCCACTGTCCCTGAATTGTTTGTGTCCCCATGACACCCCCAACCTGTTAGACTGGCATCTGTGGTGACAATCCTCCATTGTACCGGAAGAAAAGATTTGCCCATCTGAAGAGGCTAAGGATTCAGCCACCAGGTTAGGGCCTTGTTGAATGTGTCATGGAAAGGGGGTGATCCCAGATTGAGAGCAATTCCATCTGCAGAGGACTTGTGTAAAACTGCAGAAGGAATTGCATCGAAGCATAAGGCCCAACAGATGCATTTCTTGATGAATCGTTGGTTGAGGGCAGGTCAAGAGATCCTGTACCCTGGCCTGAAGCGAAATTCTCATCCGTTTCTGGAAGAAATAACATGGCCTGTGTTGTGTCTAATGACATTCCCAAGAAAGATATAACTCTTGAAGATAGAATATGCGACTTTGGATAGTGGACTACCCAGCCAAACTTTTCTAATATGGGTAAGACAGTCTGTGTACTCTTCTGGGCCCCCTGAATAGATAGGGGCCCTCATCAGTAGATCCTCTAAGTAAGGGATTATGTGTATCCACTGGTTTCTTAGAAAAGCCTTAAGACCTGTCAAAACCTTGGTAAACACACATGGGGTTTAAGGCGTAGAGCCACAAATTTCATTTTGCAGTAGATGACCTACATCTTCAAATATTTTTGATGACCTGGAAAAAAAAAAATCAGGAAACGTAGGTATGCATAATTTATATCCAATGTAGTCAAATTCTTCAAGCTGAAGCAACATCACTGTGGATCTTAAATATTCCATGTGCAATTTCTTCAGATGGATGAACCTGTTGAGGCCTTTGAGATCTAATATTGGGTGAACAGAACCATTCTTGGGAATTATGATCAAATTGAAGTAAAACACCTGACCCCTCTCTAAAAAGGGAAACATGACAAACCAATAGATGGACTGCGGTGGATCTCATTGCTTCTGCTTTCATTGGATTTCAGGATAACCCCGACGGAAAGAAGGAGGAGTGGCCCCAAACTCGATCTTGTAACCTGAGGAAACAACCAGCTGTATCCAAAGATCTGATACACAGAGCCTCCAAATGGGAGCAAAATACAGGATACAGAAGCTGTCCCCCCACTCAGGGTGGGAGTGCTCCTCATGTCTGAGGGGGCTTAGAAGGGGCCTTTGCTTTATTCCGGCAAAAAGATCTTGCCATATTTCGAAACTGTGGTCTGTTCCAAAAGTATTTCCAGTATCCCAAAAACGCAGAATCTCTGTCCCCCACGAAAGGACTTTCTTCTTTGAGGAAGTTAGCCGGTAGCCTCCCTTACCATATCGTCCAAACGCTCCCCAAACAGATGCCCCCCGAAAAGGTAGACCATTGCTTTAGCCATAAAGATGCCTTAGAGCAACTAACAGATCTAAACCTCTGGCACTTAATCTAACCAAACCATCCATAAGAGAGATGACATACCTGTTAATATCCATACTGGTCTTAATCAACTGGGAGCATGCATTCTGTGAATGACCCAACTGAGTTTTAGAAACCAGTTGCTTTAACAAACTTCTGCTTGCCAAGGATGCTATGGATGCAGCACAGGCTGGCCGTAAAGTCGACCCTAAAATAGAATTATCTGCAGGATCCTAGAGAGACAGATCCTAGATCAGAGGATGGCATAATAGTATCAAATAGAGCTGAAACTGGTGCATCTACCAGACGAGGAAGAGACCATAATTTAATCAGATCTAGGAAAAAGGGATACTTAGGAATGGAGGGAAGCCTATCTGGCTTCTCTCATTCCTTTTGGACGAGTCTGGAAAAATTAGTTTGCTCAGCAAACAGTTGCCTCTGTTTTTCAGGCTTGAACAGATCTCCTTTATTGCTCTTGGGAACCTTATGAGCAGAGATATTGAAAATCTCTAAAACAGAACTAATCAAACAATCCATTTTCTCTACGCAGAGACCTCTCCTGTAAAGAGGACCCCGAATACGAAAAACTGTCCTCCCTATGGGAAGAAAGTTCACCCTCTGTCATCATAAACTATGGAAGCATAAATATCCTTTTCAGTGTCAGAGGAAACTAAATGCATCCTCTTCTCTAATGCCTTCCTTGGAACTGGTGGTTTTAAAAGGCTTTCTATGCGGGCCAACCTCTCTGCCATAGCCTGCTGTACACTATCACCCTGGTTATCTTTGCAGGACTGGGCAGCCGAAGGAGCTTTAGGCTCTGAGGGCCCAGCACCAGAGGTCTCTTTAGGGAACCTCTCTGAAGGGAATATTTGACTCCCAAACTTAGCAAGTATCACTGTAGTACACTCAGCACAAATAGAGCGCCTTTGGAAGCCTTTGCATGCATACTGACATGGGGTGATCCTGTCTGCTAAAGAACCAGACCCAATCACCCCAGATGCTTCCATCTTGGTAAAATAAACAGTCTAAATAACCCTAAGACCGAAGTACAGAAGACTACTCAATAGTCACATGACTACTGTGAGACCCTAGGGGTGAACGACCCTTCGATCAAGAGTTAATTCTTCAGTTACTGAATGCTGATGGCCTGGAGTGGATTGGGAGAGAAATCAAGCATGACCTGAACTCTCATGTGCACGGTGTCCGAAAGCAGTCAGGAGGGGAGTATCAGCCAGCACCTGTGCGCTCCGTGGTTTCCCACACCACTGGGAGGGATGAGGTAAGTGTTCACAATGTGCCATGCCTGTATTTATGTCTCCAAGGGCTAGAAGAACAGCTGCTACAGTTGTACCTGTCTATTATGCTGTGATCTTCTACACAACTGCCTTTCTGGGGTCACCCACTGTGAAACAAAAATAAAGATTGTCGTGTCAAGTGCCAGCCTTCTTTACTCAACCATTACCCAATCTGCGACACGTCTTCACCAGGGCAATTTGCATCCTTAGTCCCTATCTCTGTCACAGAGTCCCTATTTTTGCTTTTGGTCAGTGGCTATAATACAAGTTATCTACTGTGCTGTGTGGCTTCCAGATATACTAATCCATCAATAAGCACAGCAACAATGGAAATCTCAGCATGACCGTAGTTTGTTAGCTGCCCACAATAGTCTGTTCCTGTTATGTGTATGGAAATGGACATTTCTTTGCAAAATTTTACCTATGGACTTTGGCTGGGTTAGTTTGTAATTTCTCATGATACATTGGGCCCCATAATCTCCATGGAATTAGAATATAGAATATGGATGAGCATGGAGAGATGGGCACTTTGGTCACATTAATGATGTGTTGCATTATATACCAGGCATAGTACCTGGATTATCTCCAATTAGGTTCTTTTTCTGTGTTTTCCCAGATCTTAAGGTATTCCAGGAAAGATGGGGAGGGAAAAAAAAGGAGAACGGAGAGAACGAGAAGAGGAGACAGGGGCCTGAGGAGAAGGGCAGGGTGTCATAGATTTTATTATCTCCTCCATGCCCCCCTGAGCAAACTCAGTCCCCCATAGGTAAAGAGGTTGTGTGCCCTCTCATTAGGAGGATGACCATTTTTTATAGGTGTAGTAGTTTTATTGTGCTCTGACTGACAAAGTGTCAGTTAATATATTCCTTATCAAGAACCAATCCCTTACCCAGCTCCAGTGTGGAAGCAAGGGGGGAGAGCAGACCCCAGCCACCTCCTCAGCCACCCAAGCTTATATTTCTGGTTTACCACCAGCCCCCAACCCTTCAAAAAGGTGCACATCCTTTTGTTATTCGCCACTCCCCCTTATACATATATTTGATTAAGCCTTATATAGGCGCAAGTAGTTAAAGCAAAAACACAAAAAAGTGGCTTCAAGTGTCCTGGTCTAGCCGCAATTATAAAATGCGGCATCAGTTCTGCTCGGTTGCCATCTGGGTAATGTAGGTCGTCTGTGTGGCTGTCTTTGTTCACTTCCAGGTCTCTTTCCAGCACGATATGTCCAGTGTGGACGCAGAGAGTACTCCTTCACCATGCAAGACCATTATTTTAAAAGGAAATACCCAACAATAGAGAGTTCCTGCATGCCTTAGGGTTTCAGTGTCTTGAACTGTCTGTGTTTATCAAGTGTAGAAGTGTAAATCTGTATTGGGTTCCTTCAAAATATAGATTGCTCACTTGTCTAGTTTTCTTCAAAATCTCATCAGTAAAATAAGGAAGGCACATAAGGTCTCCAGGGGTACTTCCTTCTGCTTCCAGTGCTCTGTGGGTATGATCAATATTAAAAGAGAAGGTAAACACTGGTAGCAGATGCTTAAAGTTTAAAGGACATAAGGCTCCAGGTCTAATCTGTTCTAAGAACCCTCTAATGTGGAGATAATTTCTCCTTGATCTATTTTTTCAAGGTCCTTAATATGTGAAGTTAGAGCTGTGGTGAAAGGACTACACATCCAAAATCAGGATCTAAGCTCTCCTTGTTCAGAAGAAAGGATATCATGTCTGGCATCTAGCTCCTAGCAAGGCGATCTCTAGAGAAAGCGCTTTAGTTTTGCGCAGCTCTCTGAATCACTGTAGAGATCCTATCACACAGTGCATCCACTGGAGGAGGATAACTTCTTCTAAGAGGACTTAAACTTTTCAGAGTGTCAGCGTCAAGGTAGCCACAGTCTCTGCCAAATGTGAGGTACAGAGCTGCCCTGTATGCCACTTTGCTTCATTTTTTGGTTTGGTATTGGAGCTGCTTGAATTTGCCCACTTATGGGAAGTTTTATCGCCAAGCCAGCCAGAGCTCAGTTTTCCTGCATCTGTCCATGGTCATGCCCCACGCATGCACCTCCCTTTTATTGGACCACAACAGTCATTGAATGGCTGCCCAACTGAGGGAACTCACAATCATTTCACTGCTGAAAGAAAATGCTATATAAATAAAAAATATATGTTAAAGTAAAGCCAGCACATGGTTCAATTAGCCCGCTTTCTGCTACTTCTGCTGGCTGTCAGGTGCTACTTTTTATTTAGCTGTGCTTTACATTTCTTAATATGCTCATGAGAACTCCGTGCCTTTTGCAGAGCCTCAGCAGCAGCAGATGACTAATCCATGCATGTTTCCCAGTCCCCTCAGAAGTGAATTTATTTTGGGGAATGAAAAGGATGAGTCAGAGTAAGGGAACACATTCTACGGGGTTTATTAGGGAATGCAAAGAGCTGGTGAATAAAAGATCCCATACAGCCAGCATGGAGGTCAAGCAGAAAAGAGACTCATTTCACCATTTGCATGCAATGTCCCTTTGAAGCTGCTTCAAGGACCTTAAAACAGTAGTTCGGGCTATAAAAGTGCAGCATACCACTGAGGGATATGGCTCTGCCCTACAGGTAGGAACACACGACCCCTAGAAAAGTCAACTACTCGCCCAGCCTCCAGTTATCAACCAGATCTGAAAATGAGCAAAAATAGACCAATGCAAGGCATTAATGGCTCAAACTTTTATGGACAAAAATAACAAAAATGAAAATCCCTAAGTACAAGCAAATTCAAACCTCTGGTCTCTTACACGCAGCCCTAATGTGGGAACCCTGTATACTGCCCTTTTAGTCTATGTCAGTGAATGAGGAGAGAGGTCATAGACTAAAGAGAGGTCATAGACTAAAGAAAGGTCAAGAGTAGGTTTTGGCACAAGGTTGCCTGTGTGGGTAGTAGATTAGTAAAAAAGGAGGTCTAAGCCATTTGTGGGTAGGAGAGGAAGACCACTGTGTGAGGCCAAACAAGGCAGTTAGCGTAAATAGTCTGGAAGAAACAGGACTGCTAAAATCCCCCATGATTAACGCAGGTATGTCAGTGGAGAGAAAATACAATTCTGTGAAACTCGCCTGTAGAATTGTTTTTGAATATATCCAGTCCAGTTCGTCCCAGAAGTTTTGACAAGTGGGTATTCCACCCCCAGGGGGCACTCGACTGCAAGATCAAAAGCTGTCGCTCCTCCCGACCCCCTATAAAAGTAGGTGACTCGCTATGATTTCCCAGTGGTTAAAAAGCAGTAAGAAAAAAAGAGACAGGCCGGGAGGCCAAGAAACCATGTTACTTCACATAGCTTCAGCATGTACCCTCTCCAACAAAAAACCTTAAGGACAACTACCCTCTCCAACAAAAAACCTTAAGGACAACGGTCCAATACAAAAATGGTAATCACCATAAAAAAGACAAACAAGAGATAATGAACAAGGAGCGGGGTGGGGTGACCTGGACTGGATATATTCAAAAACAATTCTACAGGCGAGTTTCACAGAATTGTATTTTTCCCTACATCCAGTCCAGGTCGTCCCACTAGTGATGACATGTGGGACATCCAAAAGCAGTGTCCATTAGGGCGGGATCCCCAGTGCGGAACAGCATGTAGTTCATTTCACTACCACTTGAAGCACCTTTCGGCCAAAAACAGCATCAGCTGCGGCCCTATCAACCTTGGTAAACTTGGTAACTTGGTAAAGGTATGAACTTAAGACCAAGTGGCGGCCTTACAAACCTGTTCAACAGATGCCTGGTGTTGAAAGGCCCAAGAGGCACCAATAGCTCTGGTAGAATGAGCCGTGTTTTGAAAAGGGGGTTCCTACCCCTTGGCAGAATATGCTTGCATCACCGCCTGTCTGATCTACTTACTAAGAGTGGACTTGGCTGGAGGCAAGCCCTTCCTAGAACCCTCTGTTAGGACAAAGAGCAAATCCGACCTCCTGAAGGATTCAGTCGCAACCAGGTAATACTTGATGCTCTAACCACATCCAAGACATGGAGGGTCTTTTCTTTAGAATTAGTCGGTGCTGAACACAAGGAAGGCAAGACCACTTCCTCATTAAGATGAAAGGGAGAAACGACCTCAGGCAAAAAATCAGGTTTAAAGCGAAAAACCACCTTATCCTTATGCCGCTCAAAATAAGGAGGCTTCATACAAAGCGCGGCCAGCTCTGACAAGCGACGCACCGAGGTGATCGCTACCAAAAAGACCACCTTGAGGGTCAAAATAGGCAATGCAGCATCGCACAAGGGCTCAAAGGGAGGACCCTGGAGAGCCGAAAGTACCAAATTCAAATCCCACACCGGTAATACAGACTTACGTGGTGGAAGTACATGGGTGACTCCATGGAAAGAGGTCTTGATCAATCTATGATTGGCAAAGGATCTCTGGAAAAAAATTGCCAAGGCAGAGACCTGGCCCTTGAGGGTGCTCAGCTGGAGACCCAAGTCTAAATCGTGTTGTAAAAACTCGGAAAACTATCCTAGAGATAGAGAATGTGCGACAAGGGAGACTCTTGGATTCACATCAAGCAATGTAGGCATGCCAAACTCTGTAATATATCATGGAAGGAGACTTCTTCCGCGTCTGAATCATGGTATGCACAACCGTGGCTGACAGCCCCTTTTCCATCAGGATTGAGGTCTCAATAGCCAGGACGTCAAAGCCAGCGTCTGTAAATTGGGGTGCCGCAGCGATCCCTGCGTGGGAAGCCCTGGGTCCTCGGGCATGATGTAGCGGTCCACTGACATCTGAACTATGTCCGCAAACCCAACTCCTTCTCGGCCAGCGAGGAGCCACTAGAATGGTTGGAACCCCTTCCTGGGTTATCTTGCACAGCACTCGGCCCAGGAGTGGAAACGGAAGGAATGCATAAAGGAGCCTGAACTCCGTCCAAGGAATTGCCAATCTGTGGCGAGAGCCAGAGGATCTCTTGAGAGGGAGACGAACCTTGGGAGCTTGTGATTGTATCTGGACGCAAACAGGTCCACATCCGGCTGACCCCAGCCGAGACAGAGCGTGAAAAACCTTGTTGCTGAGAGACCATGCCCCCAGACGAGAGGCCCCCCTGCTCAGGGAGTCTGCCTCCAGGTTTTCTACCCCGGGAATGTAGACTGCCAAGATGCAGGGAACATTATCCTCTGCCCAAGTCAGAATCTGGGTCTCCTCCTTGAGGGCTCTCTTGCTCCGAGTCCCGCCCTGGTGATTGATGTAGGAGACAGCCGTCTGATTGTCCGAGCGAACCTGGATCGCACAACCCCTTAAGTGGGAAGTCAAGCAAAGAAGCACCAAACAGATCGCTCTCAGCTACAAGAGATTTATGGGTAAGCAGTTCTCCTGCGCACTCCTCTGACCCTGGATCTTCGGAGTCTGCCAAATGCCTCCCCAGCCTGTTAGTTACCACGGATGCCAGTCTATCTCCCAACAGGGAGTCAGGAAGGACTTGCCTACCAGCAAGTTCCGAGAGTCCAACCACCACAAGAGGGACTGCCTGGCCAGTGGTGACAGTGAAAAGCTGTTTTCCAGGGACTCCTGAGTCAGATTCCAGTCGGTCAGTAGGTTCAGTTAAAGAGGTCTCATGTGAGATTGAGCGAAAGACACTGCCTCGAAGCAGGATACCATAAGGCCCACCAATCTTATCCCCAGACAGGAAGGATCTCACTGTTGAGGGAGTGATAAATGACTTTGGGTAATTGACTACCCAGCTGAAGGCCTCCAGGGTTGACAACACCGTCCGAGTATCGCTCTCGGCCTGCTGAAGGGACTGGGCCGCTATCAGCAAGTCGTCCAGATTCGACCACATGAGTGCCCTGGTTCCTCAGGACAGCCATGATGCCCGCCAGCACCTTGGTGAAGACACGGGAGGCCGAGGATATCCCGAATGGAAGGGCTACAAACTGGTAATGCTGATCCTCCAGAGCAAACCTCAGGAACGTCTGATGCCCCTGGAAAATCGGGATGTGCAGATAAGCATCCCTGATGTCCACCGTGGTCATGAAGTCGCAGGGCCGAAGTGATCTCACCGCCAACCATAAGGTCTCCATGTGGAAATGTCTGACTCTTACAAACCTGTTGAGACCCTTCAGGTCCAGGATTGGTCTTAACGTTCCATCCTTCTTGGGAACCGTGAACAGGATGGAGTAAAAGCCCTGACCCTGTTCCTGCCGAAGTACAGGGCAAATCACACCTAACCACTGGAGGTGTTGCACAGCCGTTCTCAAGGCCTGGGCCTTTAGCGGATTTTGGGATATCCGTGAACGGAGGACCTTTGTGGGCTGCCTGGCTGCCAGCTCTATATTGTAACCGGTGGCCACTACCACCTGAATCCATCGGTCCGAGACGTGCTGCCTCCAGATCTGAGCAAACAGCAGAAGCAGTCACCCCACCTGGATGGATGAGGGCACCCCATCATGCCTGAGAGCACTTGGCAGGAGGCTTGGATTTAGCTCCCCAGGAGGGATTGGGCCGGCCGTGGGACCTACCTCTGCCCCAAGTATCTCTGCGGCCACCTGGAAATGAAGAGCCTCTTCCTCCTCGATAGGAACGATAGGCAGAGGGATTTCGAAAGGACCGAGCAAGCTTCCGTCTCTGAGGGAATCTACTATCCTTGACCAAAAGGTCCAGGCGCTTCCCAAACAGCCTGTTCCCCACAAAAGGGATACTCGTAAGCGACTTCTTGGCAGCCGCTGACCATTGCCGCAGCCAGAGTGAGCGGCTGAGAGCAACAAGCAAAGCCGAAATCCTGACACCGAGCCGGACCCCATTGTCCATGGCAGTAGCAACAAAGCCAATGAAATCCAAGCAGGCCTTGAGTTCCTTATACTCCTCCCCATGCTTGCGAGCTCTAGCTCTATCCACAAGGTGTCTCACCTTCTTTCTGATGGCTAGAGAGACAATCACTGAGGCGCACACAGGGCGAAAATGGGCACCAGCAAAGGTGAACGCATGGCAGAACAGCTGATCCATGCGCTTGTCAGCCGGTCACGTAAGGAAGCAGTATCAGGTGACGGCATAACAGCAGTGTTGGACAACCCCGACACGGGGGGATCCACTTTGGGAGGGAGAGACCATAGCCGAAAAAATCAATAAGGTTACACTGTCCCAAACCTATAAGGCGATCCCTCTTAAGAAAAAGGAGGACCAGGAGGAGCCACAACCCTCAACCTCAAGTCCACGACCTATACATGAGAGGGGGAGAAGGGACCATGATCAGAATAGGCACAATGCAAATGGTCATATATACAGCCAGAAAAAAACAGGGACTCACAACACCGACAGAGGGACAGCGCAGCCTCCGAGCTCGAGCGTGATCTCCCAGCAGCAGGACAGCCAGGCTCCGCAGCGTCCAGGCAGGCCCCAGCAGCAGCAGCGCGCAGGCCAGATTCTAAAAAGCTCCTCGAGGGGAGCGCGGCGCTATCATGACGTCGCCGCCAGGCTCCGCCCCCCCAATGGCGCGTGTGAAGGCGGCGCCTGCCCCCTTCCAGCACTGCCAAGGCTGCACGATCCCGTAGCAGCCAGAGGCTGAGAGGCAGGAATGGGTCAGGAGGGATCCGTGGAAATAGGGCCCGCAGCGGCCGACAGGCTAGGTGGCCCCGCTCTGCTGCCATTATCTGAGAGAGTGCCAACGATCTTCTGCAGCCAAGACTGCAAGATGAACAACTGGAGAATGATAGAGGGACACCTGCCTTTATAGGGGGCCGGGAGGAGCTACATCTTTGATCTTGCAGTCAAGCGCCCCCTAGGGACGAACACCCCACATGTCATCACTTAGGACGACCTGGACTGGATGTAGGGAAAAATACCGTTTTGTGATTACTCACCTTTAAAACGGATATTATAAGTGTGACATACACTCCGCTTCAATACTTCTTGACAGTTGGGTTATTCTCCAGTAGAGGGCGAACTTCTGCAGAGATGAATGCAAAAAAGAAGCCCCTCCCGGTCCATAACTACCTGGGACCTCCCACCAATTCCCCAGTGTAAGATAGCAGTAAAGGGACCAGGAAGAACCAATTATAACAATACTAAAAAAAACAATGGTTCACCATATAAAGGATCCAGAAAACCAAACAGGGTGGGTGAAGCGGAGTGTATGTCACACTTATAATATCCGTTTTAAAGGTGAGTAATCACAAAACGGTATTATTCTAAGTGTGACATACACTCCGCTTCAATACTTCTTGACAGTTGGGAAATCCAATAGCAGGAACCATAAACAGTAAAGAATGCACCAACTCAAACCACTGCAGCTTGCAGAACCTTGCGGCCAAAAACAGCATCCGCTGAAGCCCGCACATCAACCTTGTAAAACTTGGAAAAAGTATGAACGGAAGACCAAGTAGCAGCCTTACAAACTTGTTCAACAGAAGCTTGGTGCTGAAAAGCCCAGGATGCACCCACAGCACGAGTAGAGTGCGCAGTGACCCTAAAAGGGGGAGTCCTCTTAGCAGAATAGGCCCCAACAATGGCCTGACGAATCCATTTGCTAATTGTAGACTTAGCAGGTGCCAAACCTTTCCTGGGCCCGCAGGGCACCACGAAAAGTGCGTCCGTCTTGCGGAAGGAAAAAGTAGTCACCAAATAGTACTTCACACAGCGAACAACGCCCAAATTGTGCAGAACCCTCTCCTTGTCATTGTTAGGCTTAGGACCCAAGGAAGGGAGAACAATATCCTGATTAAGGTGGAAAACAGACACCACCTTAGGAAGGAAATCCGGTTTAAAACGAAAAACCACCTTATCCTGGTGTCTCTCAAAGTAAGGGGTCTGAATCGACAGAGCCGCCAACTCAGAGACACGCCGAACCGAGGTAATCGCCACCAAGAAGGCAACCTTCTGAGTGAGAACCGAAAGAGCAATATCATGTAGCGGCTCAAAAGGCGGACCCTGCAGAGCCGAAAGAACCAAATTCAAATCCCAAAAAGGAACCACAGCCTTCCGAGGGGGCCGCACATGCGCCACCCCTTGGAAAAAAGTCTAAACCAGTGGGTGCCGGCACTGGTCTACGGCCATCCTTACGACGTCTGTGTACCAAACCCTTCTTGGCCACCTTGGAGCCACCAGAAACGCTGGTGCCCCTTCTAGAACCAGTTTGTGAACTACCCTGCCCAGCATGGAGACAGGTGGAAACAGGTACAGAAAACCCAGGTCCTTCCACGCCAGAGACAAGGCATCCAGAGACAAGGCATCCACTGCCAAGGCCAGGGGATCCTGAGAAAGACACAAATGCCGGAAGTTTGTGATTGTGCCTGAAGGCAAAGAGATCCACCTCCGGAATCCCCCACTTGCGGCAAAGATCCAGAAAGACCTCTGGGTTGAGAGACCACTCTCCGTGGCGAGCAGGGGCTCAGGGAATCTGCCTCCATATTCTCCACCTCCGGAATGTAGACTGCCGAAAGGCAAGGAACATTGCTCTCCGCCCAGCGTAGGATCAGAGAGACTTCCCTGAGGGCACTCCTGCTGCAAGTCCCTCCTTGGTGATTTATGTAGGCCATTGCCGTTCGGTTGTCCGAACGCACCTGAACCGGACGAATGGCTCTGAGCTCCAAGACATTGATGGGGGTGTGAGCCTCCTGGGGACCCCACACCCCGCTGAACTGATGACTCTTCCAATAACCTCCCCAGCCCGACAGGCTGGCATCCGTGGTAACCGTCTCCCAACAAGGGACCAGAAAGGATCTGCCCTTCACCAGATTGCTCAAGTCCAGCAACCACGGAAATGACTGCCGAACCCTGGGAGACATCTTGAAAGGTTGATCCAATGACTCTGGGCTCCTGTCCCAATACGTCAATAGGAGAAGTTGAAGAGATCTCATGTGAAACTGTGCAAACGGCACCGCCTCGAAGGAGGACACCATCAGCCCCACCAGTTTCATCCCCTATCGGACAGAGGGACAAGGACTGGCCAGAAGAAGACGGATCAGGTCCTGAATCCCCTGCACCTTGGTCTGGGGCAGAAACACTCTGGCCCGACTGGTATCCAGATTCATGCCCAGAAATGACATCACTCGAGACAGGGAGAGAGAAGACTTGGTGCGGTTTATCACCCACCCGAACCTCTCCAGGGTTGACACCACCTGGTGGGTGTCCAGTTCTGCCTGCTGAAGGGAAGAAGCTGAAATCAACAGGTCGTCCAGATAAGGCACAATGCGAATGCCCTGAGATCTGAGCAGAGCCATTACGCCTGCCAAAACCTTGGTGAAGACCCTCGGTGCCGAGTTCAGACCGAAGGGAAGAGCTACGAATTGATAATGTTGATCCCCCACCGCAAACCGGAGGAATCTCTGATGTGCCTGAAAAATCGGAACATGCAGATACGCATCCTTGATGTCTATGGATGTCATAATATCCCCTTGGCAAAGGGAATTGATAGCCGAGTGCAGAGGCTCCATGCGGAACTTTTTGGCTCTGATAAACCTGTTGAGAACCTTGAGATCTAGAATGGGTCTCACCGAACCCTCCTTTTTGGGAACCGTGAAAAGGTTGGAGTAGTAACCCCTGCCTCTTTCCAACGGAGGCACCGGGCATATAACCCCCATGTCCAGAAGGCTTTTCACTGCCAACAGGAGCCCCTGTGCAGCCTGAGGGACCGAGGGCACCCGAGACCTTAAGAATCTTGGGGGCGGCCAGTACTCAAACTCCAGTTTGTACCCGGAGGAGACCACTTCCAAGATCCAATTGTCTGTGACCTCCCGGGCCCAGACTCTGAAGAAGAGCCGCAGCCGTCCCCCTACCCTTACGGGTGAGGGCGCCCCTTCATTGCTGAGCCGGTTTAACGGCAGGCTTGGGCTTGGAACCCCAGGCAGCTGCGGGACGTGCCCGACCTCTGCCTCTGTTCCAGGACGAGCCCCTGACCCCCGAGAAAGCCAGACCCCTAGACGCTCTGGGCCCTCGAAAGGAGTGAACAAGCCCGCCATCCGAAAGGGACGGCGCTGCTTCCTCCGCTGAGGTAACTTACCGCCTTTAGCAACAGCATCCAATTTATCTCCAAACAGCCGCGCACCCAAGAAGGGGAGAGCTGTGAGTGACTTCTTGGCTCCAACGTCCGCTGTCCACTGACGGAGCCAGACCAGTCTGCGCATGGCCACCAGTAAGGCTGAAGTCCTACTACACACGACAATGGAGTCTTCCATCGCAGCCATGACAAAATCCATGAACAATTCGCACTTCTTAAGTATAGCGAACTCAGCTTGACCACCTCCACCGGAAAGGGATACTTCTTATCCCATCCCTGAGGCACACCAGGAAGCCGACTGGGCCTCTCCCATTCCCTAAGTATCAGCGCATCAAAATGACCCTGGGTAGGGAATTCCAGACGGGGCTTGTGGGTCCCCAAAAATTCCCCCTTCTTAAGAGGGGGCGCCTCAGGTGGATCAATATCCAACACCTCCAATAAATGTGACAAAACAGTGGCCGTATTAACGGCATCCCCCTGCCCGACATTGGAATTCCGAGGCTGACCATAGTCAGCCTCTGAATCCTGATACAATTCCCCCTCCTCTAGCGGGGAATAATCGGACAGTTCAGCTGACTCATCGTAAGTGTCCCACAAGGGCTGGGCCGACGACAACTGTCTCTTCTTAGCCTGGGGCTTCTTGCCCACCGTGCTAGCAATCATTTTCTCTATGCTGGCCAACCTAGCCCAAACATGAGAAAGACTCCCCACTAGTGCCAATGTCACTTGGGGTACGGATCAGGTGGGGAGGGGAAGGCGATGAAGCGGGAGGAGCCGACCCAGAAGGCTGGGTACCCGACTGCTGCGTTATGGCCTTTTGTGCAAATGGTATGCAGATCAGCACATTCTCCCCCGTAAGGGATACCCCACACATGGCCCGGATTGTCCAGAAGGGATCCCGGGCCTGGTATCCTGCAGAGCCTCCATATGGTGAATTTTTGTGGTCAGTCGCGAGACCGTAGGGGATTACGCATAAGCAACCCGGGATGCCCCTTAAAGTCCCGGTGGGAGGATTTTTGGGGTGGACAATATTTATATCTAGTGACCCCAGGACCAGGAGAGACCCCTTAAAATGCACTTATACGGGGACACCTGTAACACACAAAATAGGTCACATAAGAGCAGAGCATAGTAAGGGATGCCCTAGCATTAGATATTATAGTCACACAACCGAAATATTCATATACAGGTATATGACTATGTATATATAATTATCACGTATATACCGCCAAGCAGCCATACAGAGCCAATAAAAGGCATATAGACACACACAATTATACATATATATCTATGAATATATTATATACACATGTCCCCCAGATGTATGTAGCCCACGGGCACAATAACGCCTGGCGACATGTACCGCAAGGAAGTGCTTAAGCCTAGGTATCCAGCTAAGGGAGCCCGTATGGGGCACTCACGGGCAGAAGATGGCGTCCCTTCGTGGAAAGGGTGAAGTAGGCGGGCCAGCGCCAGCACATGGCCCCGCCCCCTTCCGACACGGGATTCACTCCCAAGCCGCGCTTCCAGCCGACAGGGCTGGAGCCGGCCGACGACGCCAAGGGGGGCGGGCCGACGCCGGCGCGCTCTGCCGACGCGGGAGAGTGCCAGGCCCCGCCCCCTCCTCACTGAGGGAAGTAGAAGGTCGCGCTCCCCGGCCAATATGGCCGCGGAGCTGATGACACACACACACACACACATACAGTGATTAAACACAATGATTAAACACACACACTGAAAATAAAGGTCAGGTAGCCAGCCCCCCCCCCCCCCCCGGAGAAGAGTAAGGGACCCGGAAGGGGGGGAACCCTGCCAGAATCCGGCCCTAAGCCTAGTGGGACGGGGCATCCCACACCAGGATCACCAAAACCTGGATAACCGCCTACCCCATGGTGGGGTCTCACGGTGGAGCGGTGCTCCTACTGCACCCGAAGGGTGCTCCTACCTTTACCAAGGACCCGCAGCCGAAGCTGGGAGGCTCAATACTCAATTTTGGAGGGTCCTGGCAGCAATAGGGACAAAAATGGCCAGGCGCGAGCCCGGCTTACCTGCAAGTAAGAGAAGCCTTCATCTTCTGTCTTGCTCACTCCCTGCAGGGAAGACAACTGGGGAATTGGTGGGAGGTCCCAGGTAGTTATGGACCGGGAGGGGCTTCTTTTTTGCATTCATCTCTGCAGAAGTTCGCCCTCTACTGGAGAATAACCCAACTGTCGAGAAGTATTGAAGCGGAGTGTATGTCACACTTGGAATAAGCATTCATTACACAAGGTCTCCCCAGCACCTTTGTATCACATCTCTATACTCACAAAAGATTGGGGCCCTTGGTGTGTGTATAAAACAAATTACCAACTGCTATGTAGTGTACTGAAATCATTCAATACAAGTGACACTTGCTAGGTTTTGGTGGCTAATTTGTGTGGAGGTGGGGCGTATATATGTATACACATAGGCACACACATTGCTGAGTAACATACCTTGTGTAATGAATGCTTTGTGCACTGTTTGTTATTCTGTCTCATGCGGATAAAAAAAAGCATATTGGCTGATGGTGACAGTGAGAAGTAGGTTTTGTCTGGTGCTGACCCCATGGAAATATATGGCTGTGTGGAGCAGTAGGTGCTTCTTAAAACACCATTGCCATTTGTTTTTCAAAAGCCAGGCATGTTTACCATCCATATGAGCACCCCAATGCTGCCCTAACAAGAGACCTGCCAGGATGTATTTGAAAGACTATTTTTGTGAGCTGCACAGCTCTGACTGTCTCAAGCCCTGCCCTCTCCTATTAAGGGTACCAAGAATGCCTAAAGAGCAGTGTAATAGCTGGAAAACACAGTGACCCAGTAGGACAGGGACCAGTAGAATACCCCTCCCAACTGCCACAACAATGTAACCCTTTCTATGTTGACAGCTGCACATTAACAGCAAATTAACAGAAACAGCTGAACTGAATTGGCCAGCCTGCATAAATGAAGCCAGGAGAGGTGTATACATCCCACAATCCTCCTGGTGCAGTAAGATGACAACATACACAGCCAAACTTTAGGGAGCTGGCAGACATATAAAGGGGCACCGGTCATAAAGTATATACAAACTTCTGCATGCTTATCAATTATACATTTTCATTTGAAACATTTAATGTTTGTCAGGATATGAAAAAAATACAATTCTGTGATTACTCACCTGTAGAATTGGTATTATGAGTATACAGTACGTCCTGCTCCAAATATAATACTTACAAGTGGGTTATACTCCGCCAGATGGTGCTGGACTGCAGAGACACCGAAAATAGGCTCCTCCCGGCCCCTCAAATACCCGGGGACCTCCCACAAATCCCCAGCATTGAAAAGCAGTTAACGAGAAGCCGGGAGAATTAAACAACCCAAACTATCAACTATAACAATGATAACAATCACCATACAGGGGATCCAAAACCAAGGGTGGGTTGGAGCAGGACGTACTGTATACTCATAATACCAATTCTACAGGTGAGTAATCACAGAATTGTATTATTCTTAGTATACAGTACGTCCTGCTCCAAATCTAATACTTAAACTTGGACATCCAATAGCAGTGTCCATAAAGTAGGGTGGGATCCCAAATAAAAAGGCAGCGGCAGACAGTTTAAACCACTGCCGCCTGCAGAACCTTTCGGCCAAAAACAGCATCAGCTAAGGCCCTAACATCAACCTTGTAAAACTTTGAAAAGGTATGAACAGAAGACCAAGTAGCAGCCTTGCAAACTTGTTCAACAGAAGCCTGGTGCTGAAAAGCCCAAGAGGCACCAATAGCACAAGTGGAATGAGCAGTAAGGCGGAAGGGAGGATTCTTCCCCTTAGCAGAGTAGGCCTGCATCACAGGAGCCAAACCCTTCCTAGGACCAGAAGGGACCACAAAAAGAGCATCAGTTTTCCTGAAAGGTGCAGTAGTCACCAGATAGTACTTCAGACACCTAACCACATCCAAAGAGTGCAAAACCCTCTCCTTAGCATTGCTAGGATTAGGGCACAAAGAAGGAAGAACAATATCCTGATTCAAATGAAAGGCAGACACTACCTTAGGCAGAAAGTCAGGTTTGAAACGAAACACCACCTTGTCCTGGTGTCTCTCATAGTAGGGGGGCTGAATGGAAAGCGCCGCCAACTCAGACACATGCCTGACAGAGGTGATAGCCACCAGAAATACAACCTTGAGAGTAAGAATGGCCAGGGCAGCATCCTGCACAGGTTCAAAGGGAGCACCCTGCAAGGCTGACAGAACCAAGTACAAATCCCAAACAGGCACCATAGGCTTACGTGGAGGGCGCACATGAGTGACCCCCTGGAAAAAAGTCCTGATCAGAGGGTGCTGAGCAATGGACTTCTGGAAGAAAATAGCCAGGGCAGAAATCTGACCCTTCAGAGTACTGAGCTGGAGTCCCATCTCCAACCCATGCTGCAGGAACTCCAAAATCCCGGGAATAGAGAACACCCGACAGGGAAAAGACTTAGACTCACACCAGTCAATGTAGGCACGCCAAACCCTGTAATAGATGGAAGAGGAAGACTTCTTCCTAGCCTTTATCAAAGTATCCACAACCGAGGAAGACAGCCCCTTCTCCATCAAGATGGAGGTTTCAGCAGCCAGGCCGTCAAAGCCAGAGTTTGTAAATTGGGATGGCGTAGTGAGTCCTGAGTGAGCAGATCTGGCACTCCTGGCAGAGCGTACTGATCTACTGCCAGCTGCACCACGTCTGCGAACCACACTCTTCTGGCCACCTGGGAGCCACCAGGATTGCTGGCACCCTTTCCAGAGCAATCTTGCGCAGAACCCTGCCCAGCAGGGGAATCGGAGGGAAGACATACAGGAACTGAAAGTCCTGCTATGACATTGCTAGAGCATCCGAGGTCAAGGCCAGAGGATCCTGGGACAGAGACAAAAGCTGGGAGCTTGTGATTGTGGCGGGTCGCAAACGGATCCACATCTGGTTAGCCCCAACAGCGACAAAGGGATTGAAACACCCTGCTGCATAGGGACCATTCTCCCTGGCGAGAGGTCCCCCTGCTCAGAGAGTCCGCCAGGCGACTTTCCACCCCCGGGATGTACACAGCTGATATGCAGGGGACATTGGCCTCTGCCCAAGTCAGGAGCAGAGACGCTTCCTGGAGGGCCCCTTGCGCCGGGTCCCTCCCTGATGATTGATGTAGGCAACTGCCGTCTGGTTGTCCGAGCGCATCTGAACAGGCAGGCCCCGAAGGTGAGTAGTCAAGTGAGCCAGAACTAACCTGATCGCCCGTAGTTCCAAGACATTGATAGATGTGTGGGCCTCCTGAGGAACCCACCTCCCCTGGAACCTCAGGGACTTCCAGAAACCCCCCCAACCTGACAGACTGGCATCCGTGGTGACCGTCTCCCAGGGAGGGGTAAGAAAGGATCTGCCCCCCAACAGGTTCCTTGAGTTCATCCACCACAAGAGGGACCTCCTAACCCGAGGGGAGAGCACACAGACCCCGTCCAAGGACGCTGGGTCCTTGTCCCATACTGACAATAGATGAAGTTGCAGAGGCCTCAAGTGGAACTGAGCATAGGGGACCGCTTCGAAGCATGCCACCATTAGGCCCACCAGCTGCATCCCCTGCCTGATGGAGGGATGAGGACAAGCTAGGAGGGACTGAACCTGTGCAATCAGACTGTCCACCTTATGCTGAGGAAAATCCTTGCCTGAACTGTATCCAGATTAATTCCTAGGAATGGAGTTACCAAGGAAGGGGACAGTGAGGACTTAGAATGGTTGATCACCCATCCAAATGACTCCAGAGTGGACACCACCAGCTGAGTATCCAACTCTGCCTGATGTAGAGACTGGGAAGTGATGAGAATGTCGTCCAGATAGGGAAGCACACGGACGCCCTGACATCTGAGGAGAGACATCACGCCCACCAGCACCTTGGTGAACACCCTGGGAGCTGAAGTGAGGCCAAATTTCAAGGCCACAAACTGGTAGTGTTGATCCATCAGAGTGAACCTGAGGAACCTTTGTTGACCTGGGAACACAGGAATATGAAGGTAAGCATCTTTGATGTCCACAGAAGTCATGAAATCCCCTTGGCACAGGGAACTGATGGCAGAGCGCAGAGTTTCCATGCGAAAGCGCCTGCCCCTGACAAACTTGTTGAGGATCTTCAAGTCCAGGATGGGCCTGACTGACCCATCTTTTTTGGGTACTGTGAATAGGTTGGAATAAAAGCCCTTGCCTTTTTCTCTTAAGGGGACCTGGCAGATGACCCCCAGCTCCAGGAGGCCTTGCAATGCTTTCACTAGCTTCTGAGCTGACACAGGGTCCTCAGGAATCCAGGACCTGATAAATCTTGGAGGGGGGCAGGCAGCAAACTATCTTGTAACCGGAGGACACTACCTCCTGAATCCACCGGTCTGAGACATGAAGCCTCCAGACGTGAGCGAAGTGCTGCTGCCGTCCCCCCACCCGGATGGGTGAGGGTGCCCCATCATGCCTGAGGGGGCTTGGGGGATGATTTTGCTTTGGGACTCCAGGAAACCCCCTCCCCTGTCTGGCACCACGGTAAGGGGAGGAGAAGGAACCCTGACCCCGAAAGGGCCGAGATTGCTGCCTGCGCTGGGGTAACCTGCCTCCCTTAGCAAAAAGGTCCAGGCGGTCCCCAAACAGGCGCAGTCCTTTAAAGGGATACCCAGTGAGGGCCTTCTTGGCAGCGTTGTCAGCAGCCCACTGGCGCAGCCAAACTGAGCGGTTTGGGGTTCTAGAGGCCACAGCAGTAATGGCAGAGGCACAGACCGGGCGCAGCATTGTCCCCGCACATGCAAAGGTGTGGGATGCCAGCTGGTCAATGCGCCGATCCTCAGCATCCCGCAGGGTAGTAGAGTCAGGGGAATGCATGACAGAGGTGTTAGATAGCCCTAGGATCGGGGCATCCACCTCGGGGGGGGGGGTGACCAACACTTTACCACCTCAGCAGGAAAGGGATACTTCCTATCCCAACTTTTTGGAACCCCGGGATGTTTACTGGGGCGCTCCCATTCCTTGAGCACAAGGTTATGGAAATGTGCCTGCTCGGGAAATTCCAAACGTGATTTTTCTGTATGGAAATGCTCCCCTCTCTGCATGGGAGCCGCAACAGGGAGAGAGATGGACAGAACCACAAAAATCTGGGTCAATAATCTGTCAGTGTCATCCGGGGCCCAGGGGTCAGAGCCAGAATCGTCATGACCCCTTGGTCTCTCATCAGATGAGCCTGAGTCAGAAAACAGCTCCCCTTCATCAGACGGGGTATAGCCACAAAGATTCAAAAACTCCTCAGTTTCCATAGGAAAAATATTGACATTAGGCGTTAAGTGCCGCTTTTTAGCAATCAACTGCTCAACAGTAGCCAGTCTAAGACACATCAGGCTGAGAATCCCCACTAGTATGCAACTCAGTAGGAGTGAGGTTTAAGCTTGGGGGAGTAGGCGAAGTGAAACGAGGTGCAGCCACTGGCAGGCCAGATTGCAATGCAAGCACCTGCTCAGCACAGGGTACACAGACCCGCGCCTTGTCAGCGTCAGCATGAGGCTGCCAACACGCTACACACAGCCGGTCTTGTCCCGAAGGGATCCCGGTCACATTATCCTGGGATGCTTCCATATGGTGGTTATAGCGGCGCTATACGCCGATAGGGAATAACGCTATATAGCAACCCCGGATGCCCCAATAACCCGCTAGGGAAGTGGGAGTATCAACAAGGCCTACTAGTCATAACTAATAAAGGGCCGGGAGAAGCCAAAAAGGGTTAGCCCCGCCTGAAAGACATAAGAAGCCAAGACCGTAAGCACACAGTAATAAAAGGAAGAATATAAAGCCGCCTGCGAGGGCACTTACGGGCCGCTCTAGTTAGAGGTCCATCGAGCAAGGGCCAACCAAGCAGGTTAAAGATGGCGTCGGTATACCTCGAGGGGCTCGAAGCCAGGACGTGACAAGCAGCCAATGACGGCGCACCAGTGCCTGAGGTAATGCTGCCACCAAGCGCGGAACAAAGTGTTGACAAAAAGAGCGCGCGGCGGCAGTTTTAAAAGACAGTAAAAGGAATACAGCGCGACGGCTGAAACAAGACAGACAGAATAAATATAAAGTGAAAAACACAGAATGCATAGCATACACATTTACACACACACCCCCCCTCTTTTCCCCCGAATGCTACAAAGAGAATGAGGGAGGACAGCGGCCACTTAAACAGGGCCCACTGATAGGCAGGGGCAAGGGGCACTAGTGCGGGAGGGGCATCCCATAGAGGCTCACCATAAGCCTGAACCACCTACCTTTTGGTGGGGGATTGCGGTGGAGCAGCGCTCCTAAGCACCTAACAGCCGTGCTGCCTACCTTCACCCGACCAGCGCAGCCAAGGCTGGGAGGCATATTACCAATGGAACGGGTGGGAATAGTCCTACAGGGCCGCAGGCTAATAGCCCGCTCAATTGCGAGTAGAGAGCCATTTCTCGTCCTTCGCAGCCAGACTGCAGAGAAATTCTGGGGATTTGTGGGAGGTCCCCGGGTATTTGAGGGGCCGGGAGGAGCCTATTTTCGATGTCTCTGCAGTTCAGCGCCATCTGGCGGAGTATAACCCAACCCACTTTAAGTATTATATTTGGAGGACGTACTGTATACTAAGAATATACAATTCTGTGATTACTCACCTGTAGAATTGATATTATGAGTGTACAGTACGTCCTGCTCCAGATGAAGATTCTTTACTTCTGAGTATTACTCCGCCAGATGGCGCTGGACTGCAGAGACAGCGAAATTGGCTCCTCCCAGCCCCATAAATACCCGGGACCTCCCACAAATTCCCAGTATTGAAAAGCAGTTAATAAGAAGCCGGGAGAATGATATCATAACCAACCACCAACTAAACTAACAATGATAACAATCACCATACAGGGGATCCAAGAATAATGAAACTAAGGGTGGGGTGGAGCAGGACGTACTGTACACTCATAATATCAATTCTACAGGTGAGCAATCACAAAATTGTATTCTTAGTCTACAGTACGTCCTGCTCCAGATGAAGATTATTTACTTCTGGGAAATCCAATAGCAGTGTCCGTAAAGTAGGGTAGGATCCCCCAAAAAGGCAACAAGCAGTTTAGACCACTGCCGCCTGCAGAACTTACGCCGGTCCTCCCCATCCTTCAGGGTGAGTCAGGGGAATGCATGACAGAGGTGTTAGACTGATCCAGAATTGGGGCATCCACTTCAGGAGGGGGAAGACCAAGGTCTAACCACATCAGCTGGAATAGGATATCTCTTATCCCAGCTCTTAGGGACTCCAGGGAACCTGCTAGGACGCTCCTATTCTTTAGGCACAAGATTATTAAAATGAGATTGTTCAGGGAACTCCAAACGGGACTTAGCCATATGGAATAATTCCCCCTGCTGCCTAGGAGCCGCGACTGGGGGAGGGATAGAAAGCACTTCAAAGATCTGAGTCAACAGTCTCTCAGTATCATCTGGATCAGAGCCGGAATCAGCATAACCTTTAGGCCGCTCATCAGACGATTCTGAGTCAGAGAACAATTCCCCCTCTTCCAGGGGGGTATAGCCAGACAGATCAAAGAACTCTTCAGCCTCCATAGGGAAAAGAGTGACATCAGGCGTCAAATGCCGCCCCTTGGCAGAGGCCTTCCACGCTATAGTATTGGCCAGCAACTTTTCAACGCTAGCCAGCCTAGAAGACACATCAGGCTGAGACTCCCCACTGGTATGGGCGCAGGCCCAGCTTCCGGTAGACCAGGCTGCAACGCAAGCACCTGCTGGGCACAGGGCACACACACCCGCACCCTCCCTTGTAGCCCCCCCCCCCCCCCCCGAGAGCTACAAGGGAGAGAGAGGGAGGGCAGCGGCCACCTAACATGGGGCCCACCGATAGCCAGGGGCGAGGGGCAATAGCGGGGGAGGGGCATCCCATAAAGGCTCACCATATGCCTATACTGCCTACCCTTTGGTGGGGGATTGCGGTGGAGCAACGCTCCTAAGCACCTGACAGCGGTGCTGCCTACCATCACCCGGACCAACGCAGCCAAGGCTGGGAGGAAATTACCAATGGAACGGGTGGGAATAGTCCTACAGGGCCGCAGGCTAATAGCCCCGCTCACCTGCGAGTAGAGAGCCATCTTCTTGTACTCTTCGCAGTCCAGACTGCAGAGAAAATCTGGGAATTTGTGGGAGGTCCCGGGTATTTATGGGGCCAGGAGGAGCCAATTTCACTGTCTCTGCAGTCCAGTAATACCCAGAAGTAAAGAATCTTCATCTGGAGCAGGACGTACTGTACACTAAGAATAACCTGGCCTTTGGACTGCAAAGGGCCAAGGTAAGCTTGGATACCTAAAATCAGTAAGAAAGCATTGCAAGTACCAGGTCTTGGGTCTCTAAGCCACATATATAGAATACACCATATATCACTAATGAAATTCCAGGCTATATATCCACCTACAATTCCAGAAAAGAATTTGGAAACCCACTGGCCCTGACAGGGTTCAGTGACTATTCAAAAACTGGACGAGGTCACACAAGGCAAAGGAGCCCTGAGACTGCAGATTATACCAGACTGTCATCTAAGAAAACTCCCATTTTGTGAGGTTTTAGGAAGCTCTGGCTAAGTCTCAGCAGTCAGTAACCCTTTAGCTACTGAAACACAAGATTGAGGTCCCTCCTATCAGAATAAGTTGCATTTCAGCAGGATGGGTTAAACCCATCACCCATCATCTCTGCCTTAGCCAATCAGATAATTAGAAAGCCAGATCTGTCCACCCAATGCACCATTTCATTTCTAAGAAACACATTGTTATAAACAAAAACTGTTTACCCTAGCAACAGAGTTGCGAACAAATAGAAAATAAAAAATATAACCTAAGCACATTGAAAATATTGTTTTGCCACACAATGGAATCTTAAAAAAGCCATCAAGAGTGGAATGATCTTTTAACAAGACTGCAGACTGACCTGTACTCCCACCTGATTTGCTGTATCTATACCTTGTCACAACTACCTTGCATACATCCTTGACCTGTTTATTACCAACCTCTTCACCTTCATGGGCTTTATGGAAACTTGGCTCACCTCCTCTGATACAGCCTCACCCGCTGCCCTCCCATATGGGGGGGGGGGTCAGCCACACCCCAAGATCAAGCAACAAACTGGATGGAGGTGTTGGTTTCTGTCAGAACACTGCTCATATACCCCAACCCCTGCCATACCCTCCCTTTCCTTCTCTTCTGAAGGTCACTATGTCCATCTCTACTCTCACTGTCACCTAAATATTAACATTATCTATCGCACTCCTGGAACCTCTGCTCTGTATCCTTCTAGGCCAGGTTAAAAGTTCTTAATGTTTTTCCCTTAACTTATGTAGGATCTTACCTTCTTCGCCCATTGATCTCAACAGGGAAATTGTTCCCCACAAGTAATGGGTAATTCACAGTGCAGACCCTTTTGGGAAGAGACTTGTTCCAAATTCATATTCCATAAATGCTCTCTCAATTTTAACCTACTACTTTTTATTCGCTTTTATATACCATTCAATTAAACGTTGGAACACATCCAGCTTTATAATATGACGCAAGGTCTGGGACCTTAGGGCCTCCTTGATTTTTGTACATGCAGATTTTTAAAGCTTAATAGTGGATTTTATTCTCCCATAATGAGCCTATTAATTTTTTTTTACAAAACCACTTTGGGAGAGTTTGGACCAGATAACATATCTTAAAAAAAACAATTTACTTTATCACTGCTATCCTGGCAAACCAAGACATTTTAAGTTTATGCCACTTTAAGGTCAGCTCTAATCCAGGCATACAATAGTGCAGGGGTACTCAAGCATTTCTTGTAAAGGTCTATTTACAGACCAGACAGGGGGCTGTCACATGAATGGGGAAAAGCTTGGGAAGACAGGAATGGATGGGGCAAAGCTTGGGGGGATGGAGACAGATGGGGCAGAGTTGGGGGATAGAGACAGATGGAGCAGAGTTGGGGGATGGAGATGGATGGGGCAAAGCTTATAGGACGGGGATGGACGGGGCAGAGGGCGGGATGATGGGGCACAGTTGGGGCGGATGGATGGAGCAAAGCTTATGAGACAGGGATTGATGGGGCAGAGCAGGGGGGACAGTGATAGATAGGGCAGAGCTGGGGGGACGGAGATGGATGGGGCAAAGCTTGGGGGGACAGGGATGGATGGGGCAAAGCTTGGGGGGACAAACATTTTTTATTTTGACAGTTTTCCCTTCATGTTGGCTCTGCTGCAGAATCTTTCAGTTTACCATTTTCTCTCTCTTTTCTCAACACATTTTTCCATATGATCTTTCTTTCAGCTTTGTGTGTTTTGAGCAAAGCCCAACCCAAGATTTTCACTATCTGGAGTTTTTTTTTGTGCCCCTAGGGGCATCCCGACTTGGGATGCCCTGATATGTGAAATCCCCAAGTTCGCCTGTGAAAATGTACCTTTCCCTGTCCCACAGCGCATGCGCAGGCTCTCATCCAATCAGCTCTGTTTGCACACAGATGGGGAGCCTGAGTAGTAACCTTCCTGGCCGCCCGGCCTGTCTAAATGGCTATCTGCGTGAGCGCACCAGAAAAATGGGGGGATCTGTGGTTATCCAGGGGTCGTTTCACATAGTGGGGCATCCCGATTTAGGATGCCCAAGGGGGAAGGTCAATGGCCGGGTCTTATAGACTTCAGAGTCGGCCACTAAGTGTTTTGTTCCACTTTAATACCTTTAGATTTTCCTGCACAGTTATTCAAAGAAGAATTTCAGTTATTTTCAGTCAGTTTAGTTTATTTTGTATAGATTTTACACATTTGAGTCACCTGGTCTCATAAAAAAAAGCAGCACCTCACACACACACACAGCCGTTACCACTGATTACAGTGTCAGCCTCTGAGGTAAAGTGTTGCTAGGAGACCAGTGGGCTAAATGAAGCAGCTCACTAAATACAACCCAGCAGATCCCCCTATTCAGCAAATGGACTGAGCCACTGTCATTATACAATTTAAAAGTAAGGCATATATTTTTTCCTTTTTCTATCGCCACATTATTTATACACATGTTAGAAGCTATTGTGTGGCTATTTAATTATTTATCTTTTTTATTGCAAATTTCGCGATACTGCTCCTTTAAGTAAAGGGGCCAGTGCTGAGCACGGCAAGAATGCAACTGATTGCAGAGCTGTCAAAGTAGGGGTCCGGAAATCCCGCGCCAAGGTCCGCCAGTTGAGTATGGCTGCAATAGTACATAGTTAAGCTCAAACAGCTGCTTTGGATCTGCTGCAATATGTATCCCCAAATATTGTATTGATCTTGGTTGCCAGTCAAACCGAAAGTTTTGTTTGCAAAAATGTATCATATTTGCATTGGTGGATATATTTATGGCAGCTGATTGGCCATAATTAATCTCTAGACAAATCTTAGAATTCCAAAAAAACAGAGTTTGGAAATTTGGTAGCATTGTGAGTGGCCGCTTTCCCCAATGATATGTTTTGTGTATTTATATTCCTCATGACCGATCTTTACTCCATGTCAGGATGTTCATTGACACTTGGTAACTGTTCTAACGATAAAATAAGAATCACGGGAGAAAGAGGGCACCCCTGGTATATGCCGTTAAGAGATCAAAAAGCTTTCGGACCTCTTGCCCGACACGTTAATCCTTATAGAAGTATTAGAGTATAGAGCCATAATTATATTTAACATCTGGGTGCCCAGTCTCAGGTAGAGAAAAAAGCAATAATGTGAGTACTCGCCTGTAGAATTGTTTTTGTTCTTGCATGGCACGGCCTGCTTCGGTATTCATTACAGTCGGGTTATTCCGCCACAAGTGGTACTGCAGAAAGCTGTGGCACCTCCCGGCTCCCTATAAAAACTGAATTAACCAAAAAGTTCCCAGCGTAGACCAGCAGTGAGACAAGAAGCCGGGAGAGAATAAAGGTAAGAATGTAAAAAAGGTAAAAAAAAAAACAATTTAACTTGGAACAATCACCATAAAGAGGCAACCAAGAATAACGATAACAACGATGGGGCGAAGCGGGCAGTGCAATGCAAGAACAAAAACAATTCTACAGGCGAGTACTCACAGAATTGCTTTTTTCTTTATTGCATGGCTCGGCCCGCTTCGGTATTCATTACAGTTGGGACATCCAAAAGCAGTGTCCAGAATAGGGTGGAATCCCCAAAGAGTAACGGCCAGTAGTTCAAGTCACTACCGCCTGAAGCACCTTGCGGCCAAAAGCAGCATCCACTGAGGCCTTAACATCAACTTGGAAAAAGTATGAAACAGAAGACCAAGTAGCGGCCTTGCAAACTTGTTCAACAGAAGCTTGGTGCTGAAAAGCCCAAGAGGCACCAATAGCACGAGTGGAATGAGCAGTCACCCTAAAGGGAGGATTTTTTCCCTTAGTAGAATAGGCTTGAACCATCGCCTGATGGATCCAATTGCTGATGGTGGATTTAGCCAGAGGCAAACCCTTCCTAGGTCCAGAAGCGAGAACAAACAGAGCATCAGACTTCCTGAAAGTTTCAGTAGCAACCAAATAAAACTTCAGAGCCCTGACCACATCCAGAGAATGCAGTGTCCGCTCCTTAGAATTAGCAGGATTAGGACACAAGGAAGGCAAGACAATGTCCCGATTAAGATGAAAGGCAGACACAACGTTAGGCAAGAAATCCGGCTTAAACCAGACCTTTAGCGTGATTTAATGAAAAGCCCAAACGCTTAAAAAACGGTTCCCCAGCATCTAAAATTAAAAACGTAAAATATATTAGTCACTAACTTAATATTCTTTCCCCCACTGGGCTGCAACTCTGTTCAGGAATTTAGGATACGGGCGCCGCCATCTTGACTCAGAAGCATCACACTTACTGAGGAGAGGAGAGTGGGATAAGGTACAGGGGGGCGCGTTATAGCTGTGCTTTGCTCAGACAGAGCAGAGCTGGGGTCAGGTCAGCAGTCCCAGAATGCAGAGCAGCACAGTCAGGAGGCACTTCCTGTTTGCAGGCTGCCTGATAAGATGGCGGCTTCCATAAGCCGCCATCTTGGATGTTTAAAGGCTCATAACATGCAGTAGATGCAGGTAGGATGATTTTTAATGTGGACAATCTGTATGTACAGGGTGTGGGAAACATATAAGAGACTCTTATTCAGAGTGAAGGTCCGCTTTAAGCCTGAACACCACCTTATCCGGATACCGCTCAAAATAAGGAGGTTTGATGGAAAGCGTAGCTAGCTCAGAAACTCACCTTACAGAAGTGATAGCCAGCAAAAAGGCTACCTTAAGAGTCAGAATGGGCAAGGCAGCCTTACGGATAGGCTCAAAGGGAGGCCCTTGCAGAGCAGACAGGACCAGATTCAAATCCCAGACTGGTATCAAAGGCTTACGGGGTGGACGCACACGAGAAACACCCTGGAAAAAAGTTTTAATCAACCGGTGATTGACAAAGGATCTTTGGAAAAAAATGCCAGAGCTGAAACATGGCCATTTAGGGTACTAAGCTGAAGGCCCAGATCTAAACCATGTTGCAAGAATTCCAGAATCCTGGGAATAGAAAACACCCGACAGGGAAGAGACTCGGACTCACACCAGGCAATGTAGGCATGCTAGAGCCTGTAATAGATAAAGGACGAGGACTTCTTCCTAGCCCTAATCATGGTAACAACAGAAGCAGGCACCCGCTCCTGGGCTATCTTGCGCGTGACCCTGCCCAGGAGAGGAAACGGAGGGAACACAGAGAAGCCGAAACTCCTTCCAAGGTATTGCCAGGGCATCCGTGGCGAAGGCCAGAGGATCCTGAGACAGAGACAAATCTGGGAAGTTTGTGATTGAGACCGGCTGACCCCAGCTGCGACACAGGGAGAGAAACACCCGGTTGTTGAGGGACCATTCCCCCAGACGAGACGTCCCCTGCTCAGGGAGTCCGCACCTGGTTCTCCACCCCTGGGATGTAGGCCGCTGAGATGCAGGGAACATGCTGTTCCGCCCAAGACAGAATCAGGGACACTTCCTTGAAGGCTTGCTTGCTCCGAGTCCCTCCCTGATGATTGATGTAGGCAACCGCTGTCTGGTTGTCTGAGCGGATCTGAACAGCCCGACCCCGAAGGGGAGTGGTTAGGCGAGAAAGAAACAACCTGATCGCCCTCAGTTCCAGGACGTTGATGGAAGCATGGGCCTCTTGTGGGCCCCACCGACCCTGGAACCTCAGGGACTTCCAGAAGCCTCCCCAACCGGTCAGACTGGCATCCGTGGTGGGTCCTGCCCCCCCAGAAGGTTCCTTGAGTCCAGCCACCACGAGAGGGACTGCCTGGCCAGAGGACACAGAGCAAATTCCTGATCCAGGGACACAGGGTCCCAATCCCAAACTGACAAGAGGTGCAACTGAAGAGGGCTCATGTGAAACTGAGCAAAGGGGACTGCCTCGAAGCAGGACACCATCAGGCCCACCAACTGCATCCCCTGATGGATGGAGGGATGGATGACACGATAGCAGAGCCCAAGCCTGCATCTGAAGACCCTCCACCTTCTGCTGAGGAAGGAACACCTTGACCTGAGAGGTATCCAGAGTCATGCCCAGAAAGGACCTCACCAAGGATGGGGACAGAGAAGACTTGGGATAATTGATCACCCAGCCGAAGGACTCGAGAGTGTAAGTCACCAACTGAGTGCCCTGTTCGGCCTGAGGAAAGGACTTGGCCACAATCAGGATGTCATCCAGGTAAGGAATGATGCGGATGCCCTGGTTTCGTAGCAGAGCCATCACTCCCGCCAGCACCTTGGTGAACACCCGAGGTGCTGAGGTGATACCGAAGGATAGAGCCACAAATTGGTAATGCTGATCCTCCAGTGCGAACCTTAAAAATCTCTGATGACCTGGAAAGATAGGCACATGAAGATAAGAATCCTTGATGTCCACAGTGGTCATGAAGTCTCCAGGGCGAAGGGTACTGACAGCAGAGCATAGCATCTCCATGCGAAAATGCTTGAATCTGACACATTTTTTGAGACCCTTCAGGTCCAGAATGGGCCTCAGAGAACCGTCCTTTTTGGGGACAGTGAAAAGATTGGAATAGTACCCCTGAGCCCTTTCTTGATGGGGCAACAGACAAATGACCCCTGACTCCAGCAGGCATTGAACCGCCAGACGCAACCCTTGAGCAGGCAGGGGGTTTAAAGACATCCGGGATCTGAGGAATCTTGGGGCGGCCAGGCTGCAACTCTTATCTTGTAACCGGAGGACACTACCTCCTGAATCCACCGGTCTGAGACGTTAAGCCTCCAGACGTGAGCAAAGAGCCGAAGCCGTCCCCCCACCCAGATGGGTGAGGGCGCCCCTTCATGCCTGAAGGGGCTTGGGAGAGGGTTTGGGCTTAGAACTGCAGGAGAGACTGGGACGACCACGGGGTCTGCCACGGCCCCAGGAATCTCTGCGACCACTGGAGAGGAGGGAGCCACCGCCTCCTCTGGGAGTACGAAAGGAAGGGAGGGGGGCAGAGGACCCCCGAAAGGGCCGAGACTGCCTCCAACGCTGAGGCAGCCTGCCATCCTTGGCTAGAACATCAAGACGCTCCCCAAATAGCCGCAGCCTGCAGCTAGTGAGAGCTTTCTTAGCCGCAGCTTCAGCTGCCCACTGGCGCAACCAGACAGAGCGGCGTATAGCCACCAAGAGCGCAGAAGTCCTACCACTCAGCCGCACAGCATCATCCATAGTAGTAAGGATAAAGGCCACAAAATCAGAGCAAACCAAGAGAGTCCTATACTCCTCCCCCCCCCCCCCCCCCCCGCTAAGTGCCATCCAGGAGACGCTTGAGCAGTGACTTAAGGGCAATAGCAGTAATGGCAACGGCATAGGCTGGGCACAATCCAGCCCCCACACAGGTAAAGGCATGGCAGGCCAGGTGATCCATGCGCCTGTCCTCACTGTCCCTCAGAGTGGTAGTGTCAGGGGAAGGCATGACCAAAGTGTTGGACAAGCCTAGCACGAAAGAGTCCACTTCAGGGGGAACTGATCACCTCTTAACAATCAGCAGGAAAGGGGTACCTCTTATCTCTTGGGCACAGCAGGCAGCCTGTTAGGAGGTTCCCATTCTTTAAGCACCATAGAGTTGAAATGTCCCTCAGGGAACTCCAGACGCTGTTTAACAGGAGGAAACAGCTCACCCCGTTTCCTTTTAGGCGCCACAGGGGCGGCAATGTGCAAAATTTCAAAAATGTGAGACAATAAATTATCAGTGTCCTCAGGATACCATGAATCCCCAGACTCAGGGTCACTGTCACAAACCTCCTGCTGGTCCCCAGAGGAGTTAGAGTCCTGAAGCAGTTCCCCTTCCTCTAGGGAATAACGTCCAGCAGGGACATCAAATTCCTCATACTCCTCTGTAGAGCGTGAGGGAGTGGAGGTCAGGTGCTGCTTCTTGCCAGAGGCCTTCCTAGGCACAGTCCTGGCAAGCTGCCGCTCAATGCTGGCCACCCGCAGAGCCAAATCAGAGTGCAACTCCCTGCTAATATCCCCCTCACTGGGGCCCAATTGCAGGAGCGGGAGAGTAGGTGAAGCCGAGGGATGCGCAGAGCTGGGAAGCGAAGCAGGCAAACCAGCTTGGAGCGCAAGGACACTCTCAGCGCAAGGCACGCACACCGTGACACTGTTACTCACAGGGGATACCCCACACATGGAACACAGCCGGGCTTGCCCCGAAGGGCCCCCAAGCACGCTATCCCCAGAAGCTTCCATATGGTGATTAACACAGGCGCAATAGGCCAGCGGCGGGTAAAGGCTATACAAAGGCCACCCGGGATGCCCTCCCACGGGATGCCCCCAGAAGTCAGTGAAGGGGGGAATGAGGGGAGGGAAGGAGTGGAGCCGGGAGAAACCACAACCCAATGGTATCCCGCCTGAAAGACATAAGAAAGAGACACATGAGCATCCCGCAGCACATACACCCCCCAAAAAAAAAAAAACCCTCAGGACAGACCGCAGGATAAGGCGAAACACAGGAGGAAGCAGCGCCGCAGCCAGGAAGGGAGAAAACCAGACGGCAGAGGTACCTTGAGGGGTGGGCCACGGGGAGACTATGCGATACGCGTCATGAGGTACTGCCCCCCCCGAAGAGAGCGAAAATGTCTCTCACGTGACCCAGCTGGCGCCATGACAAAGCAAAAACGCCTCAGGTTATAGCGCCCACAGCCGCGGAGCGCAGTACAAAAGCGGCAGCTAAAAACACAAAAAACACACACCAAAAAAAAAAACGTCAAAACACCACAGATATCACCACTCGCCACTACCACCCAACCCCCCCCCCCCCCATCGAACAAAGTCAGGGGGGGGGGGGAAGAGATCAGAAGGCAGCGGCAAGCATCCATGGCCAGGGATGGGGGGGGGGGGCCACAAAAGGAAAATAAGAGGACATAGTCCCTAGACAACTAACCCCCTCAGAAGCCAGGACAGGAACTCCGCATCCCTATTAGGCTCACCATGAAGCCTATGGCCGGCTACCCTTTGTGGTACAGGGTCTGTGGCTTGGAGCTGCACTCCAGGAGCACTTGACCCTAGTGCTCTTCTACCTTCACCCGATCTGTCAGCCGAGGCTGGGAGGCAGTGAGGGTCCAGAAACGGATGGAAATAGACATGCAGGGCCACAGGCTTGGTTGCCCCGCTCACCTGAGCAAGAGAGAGCCATCTTCTAACTCCGCAGTGTCACTGCAGAGGAAACACTGGGAACGTGTTGGTTAATCCCGTTTTTATAGGGAGCTGGGAGGTGCCACAGCTTTCTGCAGTACCACTGCGCCACCTTGTGGCGGATTAACCCAACTAATGAATACCGAAGCGGGCCGTGCCATGCAATAAATAAAATCCTGGTTGAATCCAAGCCCAACAAACCCTATCAAATGCTTTGGAAGATAGCTCAGCTTTAGAAGCTAAGAAGATAAGGTAAGAAGCTGGTTTCTATTTTATGCTTTTGGGTGCAAAATTGGATATCTACCATCTTTATAGTGTTTAAAGTGGACCATCACCCTCCCGTGATCGGCCCGGGAATCTATAAAGATTCCTGGGCCGATCACCTCCCTCCCCGCAGGACATCCGAGATCGGGATGTCCCGCGGGGTGAAACCCCCCCAAACGCCCCAAATCCCCTTACCTGGTCTTCGGCGGCGGCCGGCCGCCGCCCTCGCGCCCCTCTAGACGTGTGCACGACCGCGCCGGCCGTCGGTGAATGGGATCAAGAGTGACGCGCGGGAGGCGGCGGCGGAGGAGCCGCTTGTCCGTTGCTGTCAGATCGCTTGTCCGTCCAATCAGCGCGGCCACGTGGGAGAGGGGAGAGGTGAGTTTTCCAGATGATCGGGGGGGTTCACACAGCGGGGCACCCCGATCGGGGGTGCCCCACCGAAGTGGACCCTAGACCCAGGATAGTCAAAATCCTGGGTGCTGGTCCACTTTAACGTCCAGGGACAAATCCAACCTGGGCATTTGGGATGATTTTCTGGATTAATGCCACCAGCCTATTATCCAATGCTAACCTTAACATTCGTGTTTAATAATGCTAGTGGCCTATAGATTGAGCATTGGCTAGGATCTTTGCCACTTTTAGGAAACACAATAAAGGTCTAATCTATTAACCCTTCTAGTGCCAGCTACGCGAGTCTCACGTAGCTGACTTTAAACCCCAACTCACCTGACCCCTTGTTGGATTGGGCCGGGTCTTCTCTTCACCCGGGGGGCATCCGATACCCCCCCCCCCCCCGGGGCTCTTCTCTCTTCAGGAGAGCCCCCAAAATATCGCCACCCCCCCTCGCTTCCGCCGATGCCACAGTAACTGTAAAGAAAAAAAATGACATTTACTCACCTGCGGCCGCGATGCCTTCTGCAGGGTCTCCTCTACATCGGGGGGCCTCCGATCGCCCCCACCCCCCAGGCTCTTCCGTGATAAGGAGAGGGCGAGAAATCATCAATCATCGCTCCGGGTGCTCGGAGGAGGAAGGTTGGGGGGGGCGAGGTGCCTCTGAACTCTGCCCCCCCCCAGCCCTCCTCCACCGAGCACCCGGCAGCTGTCATCGGAGCATCGTGGGACATGATCGGGACATTGAAGGCAAGTACAGAGAAAAAAAAGAAAAAAATACAATTCTGTGAAATACTCACCTGTAGAATTGGTATTATACGTATACAGTACGTCCTCCTCCAGATATAATACTTACAATTGGGCTATTCTCCGCCAGAGGGCGCTGTGCACTGCAGACATGCAAAAACAGGCTCCTCCCAGCCCTTCATATACCCAGGGACCTCCCACAAATCCCCGGCATTGAAAAGCAGTGAACCAGAAGCCGGGAGAATCCAACCACCAAAAACAACTGATAATGGTAACAACAACAACAATCACCATACAGGGGATCCAGAATAATGCAAAAACCAGGGTGGGGTGGAGCAGGACGTACTGTATACGTATAATACCAATTCTACAGGTGAGCATTTCACAGAATTGTATTATTCTAAGTATACAGTACGTCCTGCTCCAGATATAATACTTACAATTGGGACATCCAATAGCAGTGTCCATAAAACAGGGTGGGATCCCCAACAAAAAAGGCAACAGCAGACAGTTGAAAGCACTGTCACCTGCAATACCTCGCTACCAAGAGCGACACGAGCAAAGGCTCTAACTTCAACATCAAAACAACCCTTGAAGGGTACAAACAAGAAAACAAGTAGCGTTCAAGCAAACCTGTTCAACAAGACCTGGTGCTGAAAGGCCCAAGGATACCAAGGAACCAGCGTAATCAGAATAGCGTGAGAAGAACTCATCCCCTTAAGGAATAGGCTTGAGTAAGGCCTAACAAGAGCAAAAACTAAAAATAGCCCAGGAAGAAGCCGAGCCTTCCCCAGGACCAGAAGGGGCATCTTATACAGGTAAAGGCCAGGCCCAAGGCCGCCTAACCCCTAGAGGCAGACGAGATCAGGCACATCCAGATGTCAAGTGCCCACAACCCCGAGGAACATCAGTCCCCTAAGGGACAGGAGACAATCCAGGAAAAAAATTCCAGCACCTATGGAGAGAAAATAGATTCCTGTGCCTCAGCATTACAAGGAATAAATCCCAGAAGAAGGATGACGTCTTAATACCCGAGCCTAAGACACCACCTTAGGCAGAATAGCCGACGTAAGGCGGAACGCCACCTCACCTTGGTGAAGATACAATAAGAAAAACGAGGGCTAGCTAAACAGATCCGCCGGCTCAGGCGCACGGCCGACTGAGGTAGCAGCCCAGAAGGGCAACCTTATGGATAAGAACAGTCAGACAACATCCGGAATAGAGCCAAAGGGGAACACCCCGCAAGGCAAACCGAATAGAATCAATCCCAACAGGGACCCTAGAACTACGTGAGGGATGTCACTAAGCAATCCCTGAAAGAAAGTCAACCCAAGCAAGGAACTGAGTAAGACTCCTGCAGAAGACGGACAGGGCAGAGCCTGAACCACCAGGGCACCGAGTAGGAGAGCCAACTCCAACCCGTGCTGTAATAACTATAAAACCCTGGGAACAGAGCCCGCCCACAGGGGAGAGACCAAAAACTCAACCCAATCAATATGGGTAAACAATACCCCACAATAGACAGAAGAAGAGGCAAAAGAAGCCAAATCCTAGGCTTCCAGAAGTAACAGACACCCAGAAAGGTACACCCACTTCCATCAAGGTGGATGAACCAACCGTCAGACCATCCAGACCAGAGTCTGTAGATAGGGGTGAAATAGAGACGGGGGCCTGAGTGAACAGGCCAGCACACCCGACAGGACGTACAGGTCCGCTGTCCACAGAACCACATCTGCAAACCACACTCCACTAGGCCACCCAAGGGCCGTCAGTATCACTGGTTCCCCCTTCCAGAGCAAACTTGCACAGAACCCTGTCAAGCAGGGTGAAAGAAGGTAAGACATATAGAACAGAGTGTTCAGCATGAAGTTACGAAGCCTCAAGACCAAGGTCAGAACAATCTGAGACAGGGAAACAAGGGCCTAGGACCCATGATAGGGACGGGCCCAGAAAAGATCAACACTAGACGGATCACATGGAGACACAAGAACAAGCACATCCTATCACAGAAGGACCTCCACAGGAGTGAATATCTTAGATATGCAGGGACAGGCCACTGTCGTCAGACAGACCAAGGGGCCCCCAAGTAGCCTGATCCCACAAGGGATATAGAGCCAACCTGAAGGCCTGCTGCTTCAAAATTAGACAGGTGGATGAGCCCCTAAAGGTCCCACCTCCCCCAGAACCACAGGGGAATTTTAGAAGAAAAAAGTCCCCCCTCCGTCGACCTGATAGATTTGATATCCAACTGCAGGAAGACGCAAGGAAGGGGGAACCCCCTGACTGGTACCCCTAGTACAACAGTCTCAGGGGAAACCACCGTACCAAGGTGGAAGGGTACACAGACCCATCTCCAGGGAAGCTGGAACCCAGTCCAGCATTTACAATAAGAGTAGCAGAAGAGCCCAAGGGCTCTGAGCACAAGGAACGACCTTTGAACAGCCACCAACAGGCCCACCAGCTACAATCCAGCCTGGTGAAGAGACGGGAACAGCAAGAGGGACCGAGCCCATGCAACCAGATTGACCAAGTATAGTCAAGGAAGCAGGTTCCTGTCTGAACCGAATCCAGGTTCAACCCTAGGAATGGAGATACCACTAGGGGAAAAAGAGGAATTGAGGTGATTGAGCACCCATCCAAAGACTCCCAAAGGACACCACCAACCGACGCAGGAACTGGGAAGCAAAGAGGGACGGCCCGGCAGTTCCTCGCGCAGATGCCCCCCTAGGTCTTAGTAGAGATATCACCTCCGTCATCGCCTAGGCGATCACTCCGGGAGCAGAACCAAGGCCCGATAATAAGGCCACAATCAGCGGTGTTGGAGCGCCAACAACTAACCTGTAAGGTCCTTGGAGCCCAGAAGGCATAATGGCCATGACATAAGCGTCTTAGGTCCCTACCGACGGCAAGAGGTCCCTGGACACAGGGCACTGGCGGCCCCTCTCGGCCTTAAAGTGGACCAACACCCAGGGGTGATCGGCCCGGAAATCTATAAGATTCCCGGGCCGATCACCTCCCACCCCGCGGGACATCCGAGATCGGCATGTCCCGCGGGGTGAAACCCCCCAGAAACCCCAAAAACATCTTACCTGATCCGCCGCCGCTTCCGCCACCGCCGCCTCCCGCGCGCCCCTCCAGACGTGCGCGCGCCCGCGCCGGCCCTCTGTGAATGGCCGGCGGGGGCGCGCGCGCGCCGAGAGTGACGCGCGGGAGGCGGCGGCGGCGGAAGCGGCTTGGACGTTCCTGATCCCCGCCTGGACGTTGGCGGGGATTGGCTGCGGCGTTCACGTGGGAGCGTTGAGAGGTGAGTTTTTTTGGGTTTCTGGGGGGTTTCACACAGCGGGGCACCCCCGATCGGGGTGCCCCGCCGAAGTGGACCAAAACCCAGGATAGTCAAAATCCTGGGTGTTGGTCCACTTTAAACCTGTGAATGTAAGTTGCCTCACCTATGGAAGGCCATAATGGATAGAGTGTCTCATCCGTTTGGAGGAATGTGGAAAGGTTAGTGTAGAGGCCCCTGCCTCTGTCTGTTAAGGGCAACCAGCAGGTGACCCCAGACCTCGCAGATCGCGCGTGGCCTGCTCCAACACAAGAAGAGAGGCAGGGACCAGAAGCATCCTGAATATCTCGGGAAGGGGCTGCCCAGCAGACACTATCCTGCATCCAGAGGAAACTTCCTCCTGACTCCATCAGAACGAGGCATGCAACCTCCTGATAGGGGCAAGGTGCTGCGGCCATCCCCTCAATTTTTAAGGGTTTTTAACCCTTAAATTCCCAAAAAATGCCACTCTCTGGGAAGGGGGACCCTATGTATTTTTTTTAAATTAACCCCTTATGTTTATAGTGTGGATAGTAGCTGTATTTTATTTGTAAATGTTGTAAAGTACTCGTTTCAGTTTGGGGGGGGGGGGGGTCTCCTGGGCAAAACTGGGAGGCTACAGATACATATGTGGTACCGTGGAGAAATGGGGCTTTCATATGCAATATGGTTTTCATTAATAAAACAAATTTTTTTTTAAATAAAGGAGACAATTGTCTGAAAACATTCTTTTATTTATTTATTTTTTTTTACGCAAAAATATTTTAAAAAACTGTAGAAAAAATACAAACAAGACCTTTCATGTTAAAGCCCAAACTCTGCTGCAAAAAATAAATATATATCATTTTCCTGGAAATTCTGGCAAAAATCACGGTTAAACATGGCACAAAATGAGGAAAAATTACCTGTCAACAGAGGGTGACAATTAAAAGGGTTAATAGTACCTATGCATGTAGGAAATTGTTCTGCTCTGGGGACCGTGTGCTCTCAGATTCAGCTTGTTTTTTCTGGTTTGCATATTAATATTTTAGGAAAACATGTTTTTTATTCAGCTTTTTTTTTTTTAGGGACATCCTGTGCAAGTTAATTCTTCGAGGGATTACTTCCAGAAATATGAGCCAACTACAACAAGTTGGGTACGCTTAGAAAGCTTAATGTGTACTTCCAGGGAATATATGGTTTGTGGGGGGGTATTCCAAATGTAAAGGGTTGTTTTGTTTGAAAAATTGCAAGGTGTGCACTTTGTCTGCAGAGCTGAAATTTTCAAGTAAAAATTACCGTTATGCGCATGCTTTTACTTTGTAGGCAACTCTTCCCTTGACAGTAGCTATGCATGTTGGGTATTGTTCTGTTCGGGGCATGTTGCTTTTTCAGATTTTACTTGTTTTCTCTTGTTTGCATATAGTTTTTTTTTTTTTTTTTTGGCTTTGATTCTTCCTTTTTATTCTTTTTTTTTTTTTTAGGGAAACTGTGCAACCAAAGAATTGATTGAGGAATTACTTCCAGAAAACTACGCCCACATAAAAAAGCCTGGTACGCCTAGAAAGTTTGAGGCGTGTAATTCCAGATAATATTTAGTTTGTGGGGGTATTTCAAATGTAAAGGGTTGTGGGTGCGCATAGCGCATATCACAGTTGTACTTTATCTGAAAATCTCCTAAAGCTCTGTTTCAGTTTGGGGGAGTCTCCTGGGCAAAGGAAAGGGTGTCTACCAATACATATGTGGCACTGCTGTAACCGGGAGAAATTGGGGTTTCACACGCAATAAGATTTTATTGACAAACTTACATTTTTTATTACAAAATAATCACTACAAATTGCAGAAAATAGATTTTTTAATTTTTTTTGCACACATTTCACCCAAAAGTATTGAGAATACACTAAAAAATGCCATACAAGACATTTTATATTGAAGCCCAGACAAATAACCAATATAGAATTTTCCTGGGAAATCCCTTCAAAAATCAAGGTTGACATGTGTAGCGCAAAATAGTGAAATGTGGTCTGGCACTTAAAGGGTTAATGTTATTTAGGAGCAAGACCCAAGCTTAAGCTCAAGAACCACTTTTCCAACTGAGCCAGAACTTGAGGTGGTAACACCCTTGAGTGCTACCCCACTCTGCCCCCTTTTCATTTTAGAGTTGGCCAAAAAGGTTGCCAGTTGCCATCCAGAATCAGGATGCGCGCTGTGTGAAACCCCACGTCGTCCCATTCACTTACCTCGTTTTCTGGTGCCACGGCTCGTCTAAGAGCCACGGACGCATCCCACTTTACCTCTAGCAGGGTGCATGCCCGCGCCAGGCATTTATGAATTGGCGGCATGGACACGCTCCATTAGAGGGAAGCTGAGGATGCGGCCATCAGAACCGCTGCTCTTAGACGCGCCGTGGAGCCGGGAAGAGGTAAGCTGGTCTCGGCGTCCCGGGGGGGGGGGGGGGGTTCCACACAGATCGGGGCACCCCCGGGGAAAGGACCAAAACCCTGGATAGTCAAAATACTGGGTTTTGGTCCACTTTAAATTGAATAGATCACTGTAAAATTGGGCAAATTGTGAAGCGATGTCTTCAGGTGAACTACAATCCGCCTAATCTGGGCATTTCTAGGTTTATCTAAAACTGCTTGAGCCAATAACGTACTACTCCTATTGCTCTGCAATAGAAACAGCTGGCTTTTAAAAAGCTGCGCCCTGCAAGCCATATACCGGTAGTTTATTAGGGCTAGCAGCTCTTTACGTAATTTCTTGTAATTGTTCTAGGTTCTTTACCAGGTGTTTCTGTATATGCGCTTGTTCTAGAGTATGCGCCTTCTGAATGCAATTATCCAGCTTGGCAACTCAAGGTTTTTTTTTTTTTTTTTTTTTTTTTTATATAAAGTGGACCAACACCCAGGATTTTGAATATCCTGTGTATTGGTCCACTTCCCCAGGGCACCCCAATCGGGGATGCCCCGCTGTGTGAAACCCCCCAGATCTCCTAATAAGCTCACCTCACTCCCGCTCCTACGCCACCTGCACGGCCGCTCATCCAATCAGCGCGCTCGGAGCCGCTGAGCTATGCGCGTATAAGCGTGTCATAGCTCAGCGGTTCCGAGCACGCTGGCATCTCGCACTTCCCTCTAACAGGGAGCGTGCCCTGCTAGAGAGAAGCACGAGATGCGGCCACATGCGTCGTTGGATCGGGATGCAGGTAAGGTGAATGGGGCGTCCTGGGGGGGGTTCACACAGCAGGGCATCTCAATGTTGGATGCCCCGTGGGGAGCGATTGGATCGGCCTGGTATTCTTATAGATTTCCGGGCTGATCCTTCAGGGTGTCAGTCCACTTTAAGGCCAAACCAAGGGCAACTAAAAGAAAAGAGAAAGAAAAAAGAAAGAAATAAAGAAAGAAAGAAAGGAGAGAGAGAGAGAGAGAGAAAGAAAAAAAAAGAAACAAGAGAGCAAAGCAAAAAGCATCGAAAAAGAGAATGAAAGAGAAAAAGAAAGGAAAGGAGAAAGAGAAAAATAAAAATAGAGAAAAGAGACCCCTAGCTCCCCCACCCCTCACCCCACCTTCAATATATCGCTTAAAGTGGACCAACACCCAGGATTTTCACTATCCTGGGTGTTGGTCCACTTCCGCGGGTGTGAAACCCCCCCAGAAAGCCCCTAAAATCTTACCTTATCGGCGATGGATAAGCCGCTGCCACCCGCGCGCACCCGCGCCGGCCGTTTGTGAATGGCCGGCACGGGCGTGCGCCCTGTAAGAGGGACGCGCGAGAGGCGGCGGCAGCGGCTTATCCGTCGCCGATAAGGTAAGATTTTAGGGGCTTTCTGGGAAATCCTGATTTCGGATGCCCCGCGGGGAGGGAGCTGATCGGCCCAGAAATCTTATAGATCCCCGGGCCGATCAGGGGTGGGTGTTGGTCCACTTTAAGAGTGAAAACCGAAAAAAGAAGAGAAGAAAAAAGGGAAAAGAGAAACTGAATGTGAACCCCATCAACCTGTTGATTTAAAAGACCCCTAAATCACCCCCAACCCCAAGTGATATGAATAATAAAAGAATACTAAACGGACACCTAAACCCAGTTTGGTTCCTACCAACTATTTGGGTTGACATTTCAATTAACATAGTGATTATTGTATTTATAATTTCCGGGTCACCCGTCTCGTTCTTATTCCTTCATTTGTCACCAACCTACCTACATCTAATACAAAATATAATGATAACCAAAAGAAAAAAAAAAACCCAATCCCCAATACTGCAAGTCCTAATGTGTCTTCAGAATTCCCCAATTATTGTGAAAGGAGTCTTTGCCCCCTATACTCTGCCTATATATCATAATCAGAGCAACAAGGGAGGTAAGTATTAAAAAAAAAACAAATATTTTTTCTGTCTGTCTCTGTATGTTTTTTTTTTACACTTAACTCTTTGTTAACTCGTAAGGGATCCATGAGACCCCTATACCAGTTCACAAGGCTGGGGGCTGGCAAGTCCCCTGCGGCTAGCGGGTGACTTGCCATTAACCCCCGGCACCCCAATTACCTGCCTCCCCAAAGGCCGGGGGGCAGAAGTGCCCAGGCCCACAGAAGCTATGTGGACTTGTAGCCGGCAGGGCGGGGCCCACCAAAGCTGTGCCCTGTTCTACAAGCACTGTCTAGCTGGTCCCTGGCTGGTTATGCTGGATAAGGGGGACCCCATGTCATTTTTGGGGGCATTTTTTTCTTTTTTTTTTTTTCTTTTTTTTAATGCAAAAATATTTTAAAAAACTGTAGAAAAATGACAAACAAGACATTTAATGTTAAAGCCTAAACTGCTGCAAAAAATTATATAAAATTTTCCTGGAAATTTCTTCAAAATCATGGTTAAACATGGCGCAAAATGGTGAAAAATTACCTGTCAACAGAGGGTGACAAAACTTCAAGTAGGCGGGCAATTTAAAGGGTTAAAAGTAGTTATGCATGTTGGGTATTGTTCTGTTCAGGGGACCTTGCACTTTCAGATTTAGCTTGTTTTTTTCTTATTTGCAGGTTGTTTTGGTTGAAAAAGCACAAGGTGCGCACTTTGTCTGCAGAGCTGAAATGTTCTAATAAAATTACTGTTACTGTTACTTGACAGGACCTATGCATGTTGGGTATTGTTCTGTTCAGGGGACCTTGCTTTTTCAGATTTAACTTGTTTTTTCTTGTTTGCAATTGCATATAGTTTTTCCTAAAAAAAAAAATAATGTGGCTTTGATTCTTTTTTATTTTTTAGGGAAACTCTGTGCAACCAAAGAATTGATTGAGGGGTTACTTCCAGAAAACTATGCCCACGTAAACAAGCCTGGTAAGCTTAGAAAGCTTCAGGTACTTATAGAGAATATATAGTTTGTGGGGGATATTTCAAATGTAAAAGGTTGTTTTTCTTGAAAAACTGCAAGGTGCGCATAGCATAGTTGTATTTTATCTGAAAATCCGGACAAAGTGGAGTGGTCCCCAACCACCCCCAAATCTCTACCCACAGAGACTGACACTTGCACTCAAAAATTTCAAAATATTATCAGTTTATTATGATTAATCCATTAAAAACATGATTTAAAAACAACTATGCTGTACCATGACGTTGTTACGCCACCAGGGGGAGCCCTACACACTGTGACCAATTCATAACTTAACTAATCCATATAAAAATATATATATTATATCAAAGTGCGAGTGCTTTTAAAATGCATCCATCTCGACAGAGCAATAACCCACAAGTGCAGAGTAATAAAAACCCATTCAGAATAATCAGTGCAATGAAGCAAATACAACAAATAAGAAAAAAGTGCTTACATACACAGGATGTGGAATGGCACCCCCGGGGCTGCGACCTACGCGTTTCAAGTCCAATTGACTCTTGTTCACGGCCAGTCATTAATACCTCCTCTCGGCTGCTCTGTCGAGATGGATGCATTTTAAAACCACTTGCACTTTGCTATAATATATATATATATATATATATATATATATATATATATATATATATATATTTATTTATATGGAGATTTGGGGGTGGTTGGGGACCACTCCACTTTGTCTGGTTTACTAATTGGGGCCTATACCACGGAGCAGTGCACCTATTTAATGAGACATTTTTGCATGTATTCAGTCAGTGCCGCCCTTTCTGTTTCCGTTTGGGTAAGTCTCCTGGGCCGGAAAAGGGTGTTAACCCAATACATACGTGGTACCGTTGTAACCGGGAGAAATTGGGATTTCACACACAATAAGATTTTGTTGACAAACTTACATTTTTATTACAAAAAAACACTACAAATTGTTTTTTCACCCCAAATTATTGAGAATACACTAAAACAAGGCCAAACAAGACATTTTATGTTGAAGTCCAGACTCTGAAAAAATATATATAGTTTTCCTGGGAAATCTCTTCAAAAATCACAGTTCAACATGTGTAGTTGACAAAAACTCTAGGTAGGCTGGCAATTAAAGGGTTAAAACTAACATAAAACACAACACATATTAAAACCTCCCACCCCAATGACCTTCCTAAGTGAAATAGTTAGATTGAAATATGGATAGAGGTCCCTTTTTTTAAATTGTTATTAATTAGTATGCACTTTTTCGGTTTAGGGCTGGGTATGGGGAATAATGATGATTAATTATTAATCATCATTTATATAGTCTCAGCCCAGGGGGTAAAATTCAATAGAGAATACCTACAAAGAACAAACGATTAAGATTTAAATCTAATATTTTTATTCATTTATAAAACTTAATTTTTTTTTTTTGTTTTGAGCCGGCACAAATCAATATAATATTGGCCCTGTATAGATCCATTTTTATCCACCCCCCCAAAAAAAATAAATAAAAATAAAGGCCTCTGTCCATATTTCAATCTAACTATTTAACTTAGGAAGGTCATTGGGGTGGGAAACTCTGGTTATAATGTGCATTGTGTTTCATGTTGGTTTTAAACCCTGTTCATGTTTCTGAGCTTTTTTCATCGAGACAGTCTATTTTTTGATTTACCATTGTGGTGCTCCTCTTTTGGGGTGGGTGTTGAGTTACCCCTTCGCCACCCCTACTTTTGTCTTTACATGCAGTGAGCACATACATATTTTTCTAATTCATTATTTTTGTTATGGTGGTGCATGTTTTGATTCAGGTTGAAGTCCTAATTAAATAAGTGCTCTTTTCATAAAGTCTGTCTCATTGGAGTGATTGGATACAGACCCATATTGGGAGGTCCCCCAAGCCCATGACAAGAGAACCCACACGCCTGAGTAGCTAAACCCCTCAGGTATATGTGTGCTACACTTGTCCATAATAACTGGAATTTTTATCATGTACCAGGGATACCCGGTCATCTAGCCTCAATCCCCTATTTGAGGGAGATTGAATCCCCCCCTCACTATTTCATTTAGCTTGCTGGGGGTCGGTGCCAGGGTATCCCCCCCTTTATCTGGAGTGGTTCCACGGGGGGGGGGGTCTAGAGCCGGCTTCGCCACAAGATAACTTTCCTCCAGTTCAGTCTCTACATGGGCGGCCGAGGGGGATTTTTCCCCCGAGGTAGTTATGTGTTACCTCTCCACTCCTCTCCTCGCAGCAAACAAAATATTTTCGGGAGCTGGAAAGGAGGTGAACTCTAGACTCCAAATTCACAGCAATGCCCCTGCCAGGTACTGCACAAATGCTGGAACCCAGATCTTAAGCATGCTGGAACCCAGATCTTAAGCAGTAAGCATTTCCTGAGGGGTATAACATTCAAATATGTTGATTTTTCTTAGAGATTGGCATGAAATCTTAGCCGTTTCAGACCTCAGGCCAGGGCCGTTTTCTACACAAAATGTACCGTAATTCAGCACAGGAAGGAAAAAAGTCTCCTCATACATACTATGGTGCAATTGCTCTCCCATATAGCTGTGTGCTATACTGTGCCTCTACCATATGGGGGGGGGGGTGAAGGGTCTGTCTTATAGCCTGCACTACTAACAGTGGCCCTAACTTCTCCAAAAAAAAAAAAAAAAAAAATGGATGACTGGGATAGAGTGCGCCCTAAGACCCTGGCAACCAGGACAACTGTCCTGCTGCCTTCCCCTAGAAACAGCCCTGCCTCAGGCATCCAAGTGAGAGACTGGGATGGAAAGGCAAGTTTATTTATTTTTTGCTTTGCCTTTACAAGCACTTTAAATGTAATAGCCAGCCGGCTAATAAATGCATGCTGATGCAGGTTAGCTTCTTCAGCTCATGGCCTCCATTTGCCCCAGCGCAGCATGGGGAAGAGGAAATCGCTCTCTATTTCCCCTGCTTCTGACGCCTCCACCCAACTCTACCATTCACTAGTCAAAGCCTGGCTCCCCCTGCTGCCCACACTAGTGGCCACGTTAGTCTAAATAAACATACATACACAGACGTTGGGCCCACTATTGTCGCTCTAATAGCAGCAGAGCATTCATGAAATAGGCACACAGTGATTGTGCCATTAGGTATTTCCCAATGCCCAGGAAAGAAGAAATAAACTGTTAACTTCAAAGTATGTAAATAAACATAACTTCAAATATGTTTTTTGAGGCTTAGACAACTAATAAATAAAATATGGGAGTATCATATTTTCAAATAGCTCTGGTTATGTATGGTGAACAATGACTTTAAAGTTGAACAGCCACCCAATCATGTCTATAAGACTCTTGGGTAGGTGGTCTACCTCCTTTTAGAACAATTGCACGAAGGTGCCCTGCATCGCCTGGTCCACTATTCCACAAACCCGAGCCACATCCCCAGCATTCTAGTAAATTGCCTTGTGCCACGCCTTTCTGGGGTGGGAAAGCGTCCAGCAGCCCTGGGGCATCATGTTCCTTTACTACACCAAGTGCAGTAAGGTAAAGGAAATCTGAATGGAACACTGAGTAGCGGTGCATGTGCCAGGGGAACAAGGAAAAGGGGAGTTTATGGACAATCCCAAGGGATACACAGAGCAGGGCATACCCCCAGCAGGAGCAGTAAAACCAAACAGTGAAAATCTTGGGTTTTCCTGCTGAGTTCTCAATCAGAACAATAGGTATAAATTGGAAAGGTGCACTAGTGAATAGAGACTGGGCTCATTTTAAAGTGGAACAGCAGTGCATCCTGAATTGGGATGACTGAGGGGGGAGGCCAGTGGGTGGCCCTGGAAACTTTAAAGCAGAACAAAACCCAGCGGAAATCTTTTAGATTCCAGGGCCAGGTACTGGCCTTACCCAGGGCATCCCAAATCAGGATGCCCCACTTTGTGAAACTCCCCCCCCCCCAGCGACTGCTAAATGCACCTGCTTCCTGTCTCCCTCGTCAATGTAAACATCGGGCAGCCACCCCCGTATCTTTGGGCTGTGAGTGCGTTCCCCAGCCATTCACGTATATATCTACTCCGTAGTGCTGTGGATTATGTCAACAGTATAAAAACACAATAAATAATTGTAAAGTGACAATCCATAAAGTGTGGCAGCATACCTTAGAAAACCAAATGTCAACATGTGCTTTTTCCAGACCATGGTTGTGCAGGGCCGGCTCTAGAACCCAGCAAGGTCATCGGGCATCTGCCGAGGGCCCGGCAGTGTGTGGGGTAGGGTGGGGGGGGGATACTGAGACAGCACAGCCTCCAAAAAAAGCTGGTGTCTGGCCGCCACGGATGCTGGCTGGCTGACTGGTGGGGCAGGGCCATCTCCCCCTCCCGCCCAGAATTCCTGCTGCCCCAATGCGCTAGCTTGCTGGTTTGATTGGCGGCGAGGCCATCCCCCCTCCCATCCAGGCTCCCTCCTGCCACAATGCACTGGCTAAAAGATTCCAGGGCTGGCTGCCGACTTTCTCCTGTGGCATCCCAAATCAGGGTGCCCCGCTGTGTGAAACCCCCCAGACCGCAGCTTTTCATTCACCTCTTCCTCGTTCCAATGCCGCATGCACGGGCATTTGTCCAATGAGAGCCACCTGCTGAATGTTGTTCTGGGGGTTCACACAGTGGGGGGCAGTCACGCAGGGGAAAGTACGCAGCCAACCCTGGAATCTTAGGGCCAGGCTTGTTACACTTTCACACATCCCTGTTCGGGATGCCCCAGGGAGAGGTAATAAGGATGTTTTTGGTCCACATTAATCATCTTATTCACAACAGCACATGTCACTAGGACATTCTGCGGGCGTTGCTCCTGGGAGTGCGGGTGATGTGGCAGAGAACGCTCCCCATTGTGACCCATGATAGCCATTTGACGAATTACATAGTCACAGCAGGTGGCTCTTATTGGAACGATGCCCGCACATGTGCCGGAAGAGGTGAGGGAACAGCCGCTCTCGGGGCATCCTTGTTTGGAATGCAGCGAGGAGAAACAAGCGTCCCTTGAATCTTTTAGATCCGCTTGCTAGCTAAGCTGGGTTGTGGAAGCACATCAGGTAACAAGTTATGCGGTTTAATCTGTATGCCAGATCTACAAACAGAGCATTAAAGTGACGTTACAAAGGGGGCCCACTGAAACAAGGTCGCCCAAAGGGCCCACAAAACCATGTGGCTGTGGATTGTGAATCCAAATTTTACATGACAGAAGAATAAAAAAGTAACTTTTTTGCTACTGTACACCTACCTGCAATGTCCCATAGCTGTAGTCTGACCAACGTCTTGCTGTCCCAGTTGATAACTTTAAGAGCAAAATCCACCCCTATGGTAGCTCGGTAGTGCTGTGAGAATAGTTGGTGAACGTAGCGCTTGATGATGCTAGTTTTGCCCACCCCCAATTCCCCAATCACCAAAACCTTAAAGAGGTACTCCTTGCGCTCGAGAACCTCGGTGCTAGTTCCTGGCTCTCCAGTCACCGATTCGCCAGCCATGTAAATGTAGCACTGTGTGGCAGCCTATGGAGAATATCAGGGAATCCAAGTGCTATGCGCAGCACTCCAATACCTACTGCACACTTTACCACATGCACGACATTTGTTTACTCGAAACACTTCTGCCTTATAGGTATAAACATGTCTTAGTAGAAGCAGAAAAAAATAAACCCTTTTTATAACTTTCCTCCTCTGCTCCGCTCGCTAAAATAGCCAACCACCTGATAAGTCACAAGACAGGAAGCTGCCCTGTTCACAGCCTCAGGCTGAGGTAGGAGGGGAGAGGCACACGAAAACAGGCATCCCCAGCTTCCCTTTAGAGGTTCATGCACTCCTCTGCTCTATATTCTCCTTATACCGAAAGTGAGATCTGGTTATGCTGTCCATTTTTTCAGATGGACAAATTTGGTACGCCTGAACAGCATACCAAACCGCTAGGTTGATTTTTGATAGCGAAAACATTGGTTGCACATACAGTGCTTTATCAGAAATTAACCTAGCAATTTGTTAGAACAATTTAAGCTTTCTAAATTTGTTCTTCTCAAAATATAGTCAGCTTAGACTGGGTCTCCCCTGTGGGGTCACACACAATATAAACAAAATAAAACAAAAATGTAAAAAAGTGTTTTGTACCCTTTCTCTTTCTAAAAAAAGTAAACTTAAAGTTGAAGGTTGGTTTCAGGTAGGCTTAAAAGCTGTACCCACCTTTACCTAAAGTGGACCTATCACTAGAATTTTCAGTATCCTGGTGATAGGTCTGTTTAACTGGGACATTCCAATTTGAGATTCATCGCTGTGTGAAACCCCCCAGACTGCCCACACCACTCGCCTGTATGTCATTCCCACAGAACATGCACAGAGTGTGATGCAATCAGTGCTTTATGGCATGCATACTAGTGCAAGCCATAAAACCTTGTTTTGAACAGAGCAACAGCATAGGGAGCATCCTGCATCCTGTGTGCGTGTTCCCACCGACAGCCTATCTGAATAGCTGGGCATGGTATCGTGCCCCATCTGCAGGGATGTGGCTGCAGGGGGCCTGCTGAAAGTTAATACATTTCGGACCTGTGTGGTGGGTTTACACAGTGGGGCATCCCAAATCAGGATGCCCAAGGGGCACTAAGTTGGCTGGCCCTGCAGTCTAAATGGCAGTGGTAGGTCCACTTTAAGGTAGAAGTAAAATGGTAACATTATAGATGTTAGGACACAGTGGTCTTTCACATGTAATATATATATATATATATATATATATGTTCTAAATCACATAGGGTACTTGAACATTGGTAAAGTAAGTGTGGGTGCTCCTTTTAGGATAGCTTAAACCTAGTTCCAGCCAACCTTCAACTTTGCATTTTTTTTTTAGAAACAGAAAGGGTAAGGTTAGTTTTGTCTGGAGTCGGAAAAAATGTCTTACTAAAAAAGTATAATTAATATAACTTTCATAGTAATTTTTAAAACATTAATGATAAATATATTTTATGTTCTCTAACTCTAAGACCCTTATGTATAACAATCAGTGATTATCAGCAGCAGCAGCCGGTGTTGATATATAATGAGTTGTACTTTATACTCATTATCTTCATGTTGTCCCAAGGGTCTAAATTACTATGCCTGAAACTTGCAGGAATGTGAAGGCATTGACCAGGCAGAAAGAAGTCTATACTCACCTGCAGCTGCCCTTTTCAGGTCCAGTGCCGTTTGTTTCTGACTTATGACCCCACAATCCTACTCCAATAATTGCAATGGAGGGGTGTCCCAAACTTGGTTCATCACGTCTGGCCTCAGCCCATCCCCTCCATTGCAATTAATAGAGTAGGAGGGGATGTAAAGCCATGGTGATTGATCCCACCATGTCTGCCATGTGATGGAGGATGGAATCTCTTGTTCTCCCTCATTGATAAATATGAAGATGCCAGAACTGCACAGAGGAGCTTTGAGGAGTGAAGCAGCTTTTATCCTTCATTCATTTAATCTATTGCCTCACGTAGCTGACTTTAAACTCAAAAAGTAAAAAATGGTAAAAACTCATCTGACCCCATTGATCAGTCTGTCCTGGTCTTCTCTTCACCCGGGGGGCATCCGATTCCACCCGTAGCTCTTTTGGCTTCAGGAGAGGGCCCGAAAGAGCACGCCCCCGCTTCCTACACTGCCACTGCTAACATCTGCAAAAAAACATTTACTCATCTGCTCCCGTGATCACTCCCCCCGGGTCTCCTCTTCACCCGGGGGCCTCCAATCCCCCCTGGACTCTTCTACCATGAGGAGAAAGTCCGACATAGGCCCCCTCCCCCACTTCCTGTCCTGTCTCTAGTCTGGCCTTTTGTGGGCAGGCAGATTACATCATCCCACTCCCCGGGCCGAGTTTTCAGAGGCCATGGTTATCAGTGGAGAGAGGCTGGAGGGGCAGGGGACTCTGATCCCGTGCCTCCCCAACCCCCTCCACCAATCACCCCTGCATCGAAACTGACGTGGGACATGATGGGCGCGGAAACAGGATCGGAGGTGAGTGTAAAAAATAAATAAATAAATAAATACAAGTAATTTTCCCTCTCTGGTGTCTTTTTTTTTGCATCAATCTCTATTTATTATAAGAAAAGCAAATATACAAATCAGAATATGACAAAACAAATAATTGCATTAAGTGTGAAACCAGCTTCAAGGTGCTTATTGCATAAAATATGCTTAATGACCATCCGCCATCATATTGTAGTACCGTTTTCCAATGCAAAACTTATGGATGATCCTTGAATCCGACACCTGATGGATCTTATCAAGTCTAGCTTCCAACAATTATATAAGATGATCCAGCTTGCTAAATAACAATATGTAATGCAACCAACAATCTATTAGCATAACTGTGAGCAAGACATTGTGGTGTGGTGAAGTAGCATTGAAGCCACTGAAAAAGTTGGAGTGTAGCCTAAAACCTCCTCAATAATTTTATGAACTTTATTCCAGAACTGGGTGCACCACCATACATGCACAAGGTCGCCCCTGGCATCCCCGCATCACCAACACGATTCTGACACAGAGAGGTAGAAGCAGTGGGCAACTACTGGGGTCCTATACCAGTGTGATATTAGGTTAAAGCTTGTATCTTGAGTGGTTCACCCACTCGTCGGCAGGGCCGTATTTAGGTTTCGTGGTGCCGTAGGCACTCTTTTGTCATGCGCCCCCCACACATACTATGATGAATTTGCTACCCCCCCATGCATACACACGTCATGATTAAAGTGGACCAACACCCAGCGTGATCCAATCACTCCCCGCGGGGCATTCAAAATCAGGATGCCCCGCTGTGTGAAACCCCCCAGGACGCCCGCTGCACCAACCTGATTGCTGGTCCAACGGCGCATGTGCGGGCTGCAGCCTTATCTTGCGCTTCTCCCTAGCTTCCTGTTAGAGGAAAGCGCGAGATGCAGCTGCCAGCATGCAATCCCCGCTCACCTACTAGCCATTGCATGTGCGGTGGGCGTGTGGGTGGTGCACCCATTCAGAAAGGCCAAGTGCGGGTTCGGGCAGAGGTGAGCCGGGATGCGGCCGCTGTGCAGAGATGTGAGGGCTCTGGGACAAAGTGAGTGAAATGGTGCTTCTGGGGGGGTTACACAGTGGAGCACCCCAGTTCAGGATACCCCGCTGTGTATAACCCCCCAGAAAGTCCAGTTAACACTTACCTTCCCTGGCTTCAACGGTGCATGCACGGGCTCTGGTCCAATGAAAGCCGCTCACCGTCACTGCGTAATTCAACAGGCTGGGATCCCTATTGATTCTAATGAAAGCCACCTGCCAAATTACCTAGTGACAGTGGCCGGCTCTCATTGGACCAGAGCTTGCGCATGCACAACTGGACCGGGAAAAGGTGAGTCTATGGTTGTTGTGGGTGCTGGCCTTCTGCCCAGGGCATTCCAAATCGGGAAACCCCTAGGGGAAGGGTGCTGGAGCTGCCGAGGCAGAGGGGTTGCCGACATCAGCTGGCCAGATTTACTTTGCAGGGCACGCGCGCGAGAGCCCCACGACCGAACTAAAAAAAAAAAATGTTTTGCTTGCTGCAGTCATGGAAGGCTGCCCCCCTGCCATGCAAGCACACACACACACACACACTCCAAATTCATCATCTATTTTTTTTTTATATATAAAATATTATAAAGTTCATTACCTTATCCTCCGGGGTCCTCAGCAGTCACGCGTCTGGGAGCGGTGAATCAGCAGGTGGCACTGCTCCCTAACCAATGGCCGGGGTGGGGTAGGCAGGGCGAGGAGGCCAATCAAGAGGCCGGCTGAGATGGAGGTGGGCAGGTGCGGGAGCTGGGGAGCACCTGATCGCCTGGGGGGGACTAGTGAGGATCACAGAGCGCCGGCGGGATGGAGGCGGGCGGGCGCCGGAGCCAGGCGGCCATGCGCGGGAGCTTGGCACTACGTGCTTGGCACTTAACGGTAGGAGAAGCAACCACGTAGAAACTACGTGCTTGCCATTTAAAGGGTTAAAGTATGGTGCTGTGTGAGAGCTTTTGTTCAACTAATGTCTTATTTGGTAGTATATCCAAAAGGGAATTGGACAATCAATGGTTTTGGCTATACAGCTTCTATCCTGAAAAACCCTGTCCTTGAAGAAATGCTTTGCCATGAGGGGAGTTGCCAGGTTATGGGATTGTAGGAACCCTTTGGAAGTACCCGGCTGGAATGTAGGAATGTAAAGGATCAGGTCAGTGGGCCTGTGGCCAAAGATACTTCCGGTCTCTGCCTAAAAATCCTCAAAACAATTTTAATTGTTGTGAGAACCAATAGGCTCTGAGAGCAGGACCTCGTGTAAGCATGTGGCAGTCCTTGGCTGGAAATCTCAGCCTCAAGGCGTACCCAGTCTTTATGATGTTTGGAAAGGATCCAGTCAAGTACCTTGACCAAGTGAAAAGCTTTGTGATACAATTCTAGGTCCAGGACCCCCATTCCACCATACGGTTTCAGTGCAGTGAGCTGCTTATAGCTCATCTGAGGTCTCTTATTTGCCCATATAAATTGTGAGAACTGGGCCCTAATGTCTTTGGATCAAGTATAACAACTGATTTTGAAGGGGGTACGAATTGACGGGCAGCAGGTCCCTTGGGTGTACAGTAAGATTAATGCCCAAGTATTTTATACTACGGTCTTCCCACTAAAATTGAAAAGCTGACTTTAGACTGGCGATTTCCTCATGTTAAGGGGAAGCACTGCTGATTTCCTATAGTTGATATTTAGGTTAAACCATCTTCCAAATTTTTCAAATTCAGCCATCAACATGCCGGCAGTTATTTAAGAAAAATAACATATCATAACATATCGTCTGCATAAGTAGCATATTTCCTGTGACTTTGTCCCAGGTGGAGCCCCCTATTTATCTGGGTTGTTTTGAATGTGCCAAAAGAAAGGTTCAAGTGAAAGGGCAAATATATAGGGGGATAATGGGCATCCTTGGCCGGCACCATTGCTAATATCAAAAGTGTTTGAAACAATATTGTTGGCTCTAATTTTTGCTAAAGGGTTGGAGTAGAGTGAAAGAATCATACTCTTCAGCCTTGGGTGAGTTCAGGTGAAGAATGTTTATGGCCGTAGTAGTATTGTTTTTCCACCTGATCTTGAGAGATTCATCTAGGGAGAAGTGAAACCAATCTATTAGCAAGAATTTTAGTGTATAACTAAACATTTGCATTAAGAAGTGAAATTGGTCTATAGTTTTGGCGAAATGATCCTTGTCCTCTTTCCCTATTACAGTTATATATGTTTGTGACATATGTTTTGGAAGCGTGCCTGTAGTAGCTGGATGAATTGAATGCTGCTATGAAGTGAGGAACCAAAATGGAAGAAAAAGGTTTGTAATAGTGCTGGATAGCCATCAGGCCCAGGGGTCTTTCTAGCTTTATTGTGTTTTAGGGCTTTATGCAGTTCATTAGGGGTAATCAGAGACTCTAACGTCTTGGTTGCTGCCTCACTAAATTGATGGAAACCTGATTCCTGGAGATAAGCTTTCATTTCTGCCACATGCCCAGGGGAGCTCGAACTAAGGGGTAGTTTGTATAGTCTTTCATAAAAGAGGCAGAATTGTTCTGCAATGGCTTGGGGGGGGGGGGGGGTGATTAACCTGTCCCATCTGGTCTCTTATTTGTTCAGTTTGTGTCTTATGACTATATACTGAGTAAATGTTATTGCAGAGTGCAAAGCTTCTCCTAGCAGACAGATTTAGAGCATTCACTAGTTCCTGTCTAGCTGCAGACAGGTCTTTCAGTTGTGCTGCCAAGAGGGATTTTTATGGGCTTATTCCAACCATTGTATTATTCCAAGAAGATTATCTGTTTTATAGCATCTTTCACTAATTCACCTTCACTAATTAGAAGACCTCTAATATTGCACTTATGCGCTGCCTATAAAAACATCTATATCTGGCTGATCATTTTGTTTGAGAAAAGTCTCAATACATAGTAACATAGTAACATACCGTATTTTTCGCCCTATAAGACGCACTTATTTTTCCCCAAAAGTGGGGGAAAAGTGCCCGTGCGCCTTATCGGGCGAATGTAAAAAAAAAAAAAATTAATAAAAAAAAACTCACCCGTTCCCGGCACTCCCGCGTTGCCTGTCACACTGCGGGAGCTCTGTCCCGGCCCCGCCGCTGCGATCGCTGTCTATTACAGGCAGCGATGACAGCGGCGGGGCCAGAGACAGCGCCGCTCCTCCGCCTGCTGCTTCTTCCGCCTGGGGAACATGCGAGCACCCAGGTCAGGGCAGCGGGTGGGCGCGGCCTGCACCAAGTCGGTGCAGGCCACGCCCACCCGCTGCCCTGACCTGGGTGCTCGCATGTGCCCAGGAAGAAGCAGCAGGCGGAGGAGCGGCGGGAGCGCTGTCTCTGGCCCCGCCGCTGTCATCGCTGCCTGTAATAGACAGCGATCGCAGCAGCGGGGCTGGGACAGAGCTCCCGCCGCTGCTTCTTACAGCCAGCTCAGTGAATGGGGTGGGCGTGGCCTGTGCCGACGCTGAGGCGGCGCAGGCCACGCCCACCCCATTCACGGAGCCGACCGTTCAGCGGAGCGGTGTCAGTGGAAAGGTGAGTTTGTTGTGTTTTTTTTTTTCCACTTATGCCGACTGGGGGGAACGTTCTGGTGCCACGCAGCCTATGGGAATTGGGGGGAGGGGGGGATGCCACACAGCCTATGGGAATTGGGGGAGGGGGGGATGCCACACAGCCTTTGGGGGGAGAGGGGGATTCCACACAGCCTATGGGGGAGAGGGGGATGCCACACAGCCTATGGGGGAGAGGGGGATGCCACACAGCCTATGGGGGAGAGGGGGATGCCACACAGCCTATGGGGGGAGAGGGGGATGCCACACAGCCTATACTAATGGGGTAGAGGGGGGGATGCCACACAGCCTATGGGGGTAGAGGGGGATTCCACACAGCCTATGGGGGAGAGGGGGATGCCACACAGCCTATGGGGGAGAGGGGGATGCCACACAGCCTATGGGGGAGAGGGGGATGCCACACAGCCTATGGGGGGAGAGGGGGATGCCACACAGCCTATGGGGGAGAGGGGGATGCCACACAGCCTATGGGGGGAGAGGGGGATGCCACACAGCCTATGGGGGGAGAGGGGGATGCCACACAGCCTATGGGGGGAGAGGGGGATGCCACACAGCCTATACAAATGGGGGGATGCCACACAGCCTATGGGGGAGAGGGGGATGCCACACAGCCTATGGGGGGAGAGGGGGATGCCACACAGCCTATGGGGGAGAGGGGGATACCACACAGCCTATGGGGGGAGAGGGGGATGCCACACAGCCTATGGGAGAGAGGGGGATGCCACACAGCCTATGGGGGGAGAGGGGGATGCCACACAGCCTATGGGGGGAGAGGGGGATCCCCCACAGCCTATGGGGGGAGAGGTGGATGCCCCACAGCCTATGGGGGAGAGGGGGATGCCACACAGCCTATGGGGGAGAGGGGGATGCCACACAGCCTATGGGGGGAGAGGGGGGTGCCACACAGCCTATGGGGGGAGAGGGGGATGCCACACAGCCTATGGGGGGAGAGGGGGATGCCACAGCCTATGGGGGGAGAGAGGGATGCCACACAGCCTATACTAATGGGGTAGAGGGGGGGATGCCACACAGCCTATGGGGGGAGAGGGGGATTCCACACAGCCTATGGGGGAGAGGGGGATGCCACACAGCCTATGGGGGAGAGGGGGATGCCACACAGCCTATGGGGGAGAGGGGGATGCCACACAGCCTATGGGGGGGGGAGGGGGATGCCACACAGCCTATGGGGGGAGAGGGGGATGCCACACAGCCTATACAAATGGGGGGATGCCACACAGCCTATACAAATGGGGGGATGCCACACAGCCTATGGGGGAGAGGGGGATGCCACACAGCCTATGGGGGAGAGGGGGATGCCACACAGCCTATGGGGGGAGAGGGGGATGCCACACAGCCTATGGGGGAGAGGGGGATGCCACACAGCCTATGGGGGGAGAGGGGGATGCCACACAGCCTATGGGGGGAGAGGGGGATGCCACACAGCCTATGGGGGGAGAGGGGGATGCCACACAGCCTATGGGGGGAGAGGGGGATGCCACACAGCCTATGGGGGGGAGAGGGGGATCCCCCACAGCCTATGGGGGGAGAGGTGGATGCCCCACAGCCTATGGGGGGAGAGGGGGATGCCACACAGCCAATGGGAATGGGGGGGGCACTGCCTATATGGAGAATAGGAGGGGGGAATGCCCCACTGCTTATGATAATAGGGTGCACACTGCCTATATAGGGAATGGGAGGGGGATGCCACACTGGGTATACGGGGAATGGGATGGGGGCATGCTACACTGTCTATGGAATGGGGGCATCCCACACGGCCTATGGGAATGGGATGGGAGATGCCACACTGTCTGTAATGGTGCATTTTTGTTTTAAAATATTTTTTTTCTTATTTTTCTCCCCCAAATCCTAGGTGCGTCTTATGGGCAGGTGCATCTTATAGGGCGAAAAATACGGTAGTATGTAAGGCTGAATAAAGACTTTAGTCCATCCAGTTCAGCCTGTTTAACTCCTTCCAGTGGTCTAGAAGCCATAGCTGGAAATGTTATTACATGCCAGGAAGGCATCAAGGCCACTTTTGAAAGTTTTTACTGTATCCATCATTACTACCTCCTCTGGCAGCGAGTTCCATAGTCTCACTGCTCCTACAGTGAAGAATCCCCTCCTATGTTGGTGGAGAAAGCACCTTTCCTCTAACCTTAGTGGATGCCCTCGGGTTATGGTTACACTCCGGGGTATAAATAGATTGTGGGACAGATCTTTGTATTGACCCCGAATATATTTATACATAGTTATTAGATCACCCCTCAATCGTCTTTTTTCCAGACTAAATAAACCTAACTTGGACAATCTTTCAGGGTACTCTAGCCCCCGCACTCCTTTTATTAACTTTGTTGCCCGTCTTTGAACGCGCTCCAGTTCTGATATGTCCTTCTTAAGCACAGGTGCCCAGAACTGTACACAGTATTTCACATGGGGTCTGACCAGTGACTTGTACAGGGGTAAAATGATGCTCTGGTCATGAGCACCTATGCCCCTCCTGATGCACCCCATGATCCTATTTGCTTTGGCAGCAGCTGCCTGGCATTGATTACTACAGTTGAGCTTATTGTCAACTTAAACCCCTAGGTCCTTTTCCATTGTTGTTTTACCAAGTGTTTCTTTATTTAGTGTGTAATCATGACACAGATTTCTCTTTCCCATGTGCATAACCTTACATTTATCTGTGTTAAACTTCATTTGCCATTTAACTGCCCATGCTTCCAAGTTATCTAAACCTGTTTGTAGCTGCCTGCTGTCCTCTTTTGTTTTCATTACAATTTAATTACTTTACTCAGCTTAGTATCATCTGCAGAGATTGAGACTTTACTGTTTAATCCATACCCAATGTCATTTATATATATATATATATATTGAAGAGAATTGGTCCCAGAGCTGACCCTTGTGGTACTCCACTAGTAACAGTGACCCAATCTGAGTGTGTACCATTGATAACCATCCTCTGCTTCCGATCATTTAGGCAATTTCCCACCCATCTGCACACATTTTCCCCCAGTCCAAGCATTCTCATCTTTTGTACCAGCCTTTTATGTGGCACAGTATCAGATGCTTTAGAAAAGTCAAGATATATGAAATCCAATGACTCCCCCTGTTCCAATCTTAAACTTACCTCCTCATCAAAGCTGATTAGGTTTGTCTGGCAGGAGCGATTCCTCATAAATCCATGTTGATATGGAGTAATAAGGTCATTTTCCCCAAGGTGCTCCAGGATAGTATCCCTTAAGAAACCTTCAAACAGCTTGCCCACCACAGATGTTAAGCTTACCGGTCTGTAGTTCCCCGGTTCCCCTGTAGATCCCTTTTTGAATATTGGCACCACATTTGCCAAGCGCCAATCCCTCGGAACAGACCCTGTAGTTATGGAATCCACAAATATTAGAAATAACGGCTTGTCTATTACTGTACATAACTCCCTTAAAATACGAGGATGTATGTCATCTGGTCCCAGTGATTTATCGATTTTTATCTGCTTGAGACGGTGCTGGACTTCTTTCTTGGTTAGACCAGTGACATTTAATGGAGGGTTTCGGTTATTCCCCTGCATTTCATTCTTTTGTGAATATAGAAGCAAAGAAGTTGTTAAGCAAATTTGCTTTCTCCTCATTTCCCTCTATAGGGGTCTCCTCCTTGCTTTTCAGGGGGCCCACACCCTCAGGTTTGTACCTTTTACGGTTTATGTAGCTAAATAATAATTTGGGGTTAGTTTTACTCTCTTTCGCGACCAGTCTTTCTGTCTCCAGCTTAGCTGCCCTTATCTGTTGTTTACATTGTTTATTTTCTTCTTTATAATTTTTTAACGCTTCCGCTGTCCCTTCCTGCTTTAAACGTTTAAATGCCTTTTTTTTGTTGTTTATTGCCCCCTTAACCTTTTTATTTAGCCACATTGGTTTAGATGTGTGTCTAATAGTTTTATTCCTGTAAGGTATATATCTGTCACAATGAAAATTAAGTATTCCTTTGAAAGTATCCCATTTAGCGTCCATGCTTTTGTTTTTAAGGACATTTTCCCAGTCAATGCAGTGTAGGGCATCTCTAAGTTGGTCAAACTTTGCCTCTTTGAAGTCCCGCGTTTTTGTGGCTCCTTGATAAGGCACCCTAGTGACTGCTAATTGGAAATTAATGATATTATGATCACTGCTTCCAAGGTGTCCCCCAACCTGTACCTTTATTACTTTGTCTGGTACATTGGTTAGTATTAGGTCCAATATGGCTTTCCCCCTTGTTGGAGCTTGTACTTGTTGGGAAAGGTAATCTTTTGTTTTAGATAAAAAACTATTACTTTTATGCGAAACACATGTTTCAGCATCCCAGTCTATATCTGATTAGTTAAAGTCCCTCATAATCACTACCTCATTTAGTTTAGCGGCTATATCTATTTGCCTTAGCATCATATTTTCTATGGATTCGGATATATCTGGAGGTTTATAGCAAACCCCCATCAGTATTTTATTTTTGTTTCTCCCTCCATGTATTTCTACCCATACAGACTTCACATGGTCATTCCCCTCACATATATCCTCCCGCAGAGCAGGCTGTAGAGAGGATTTTACAATTAAGCAGACTCCACCCCCTTTGCGTTTGTTACGGTCCCTCCTAAACACACAGTATCCCTGTAAATTTACTGCCCAGTCATAGCTTTCATCCAGCCAGGTCTTTGTTACCCCCACTATGTCATATTGCTCTTCTGTTATTATCAGTTCTAGTTCATCCATTTTATTAGTCAAGCTTCTAGCATTTGTAAGCATGCATTTCAAATGCTTATGACAATTTTTATAATTTTGTATATTGCCCTTATTCCTGCTAGATGTGCTAACCCCTCCCCCCTCTCCACCCCCAGTTTCATGTCTACACCCACTGTCACTTTCTTTCCTAACTTCCCCTTTGTAATAGCTTTTACCCTACCCCCCAGTGCTTAGTTTAAACACTCCTCTAACCTTTTAGCCATCCTCTCCCCCAGAACAGATGCACCCTCCCCAATTGAGGTGCAACCCATCCCTGCCAAAGAACCTGTAGCCCACTGTGAAGTCGGCCCAGTTCTCTAAGAACCCAAACCCCTCCTTTTTACTCCAATTTTTGAGCCACCTGTTTACCTCTCTAATCTCCCGCTGCCTCTCTGGTGTGGCTCTTGGTACTGGTAGTATTTCTGAGAATACTACAGTTGAGGTCCTTGCCTTAAGCTTACGGCCTAAGTCCCTGAAATCATTTTTAAGGACCTTCCACCTACTTCTTCCTATGTCATTTGTGCCAAGATGCACCATGACTGCTGGGTTCACGCCAGCCCCTCCCAATCTGTCAGCCCGCTCCGCTACATGCCGTACTCTTGCCCCAGGAAGGCAACACACTGTTCGGCAATCCCGGTCTTTGTGACAGATTGCCCTGTCTGTTCCCCTAATAATAGAGTCACCCACTACCAGCACCTGTCTTGCCTGCCCTGTTCTCCCATTTCCCCTCCCTTTCTTACTGGAGCCGACAGATGTGTCTTGCTGCAGCTGTGCCATCCCTGAGCTAACATCCTCCTCATCTGCCAACCGGGCCATCTTGTTTTGAGGTGCCTGTTCAGGGCTAACCTCCCTATAACTTTTACCCCTACCCTGCCTTCTAACTGTTATCCAGCTAGCTGCCTCATTTTCCTGCTTTTCCTCTCCCCCCATACTACCACCCTCCCCCTCCCCTGACCCATTAAGTTCCAGCTCAGTGAGATCCAGACTCTTTTGCATGATAACAATGTCTCTCAGTGTTGCCAATTGCTTATTTAGATCATGAATGACGGCTTCCAAATCAGCGATTCTCAGACATCCGGGGCATATATAGCCACCATCGACCGATTGATCAAAAAGTGCATACATAGCACAAGATGTACACTGGACAGCATTGTTAGGCATGGAACCCATTGTATCAGTTTGTGGGAACTCCAAGTGTAGAATTTACAACACTTAAAATAACAATCTGAAATCAAAGGCAGATACTTACAGCTTCAGCTTTAATTCACCACTTCCAAGCAGCCACTTACAGAGTCAGCCTCCAAGAGCAAGCTCCACGAGTTGTGTGCTGCCTTATAACACACCGGCTTCAATTAGGCCTCAATTAGGCCTCAGCAGGAATCCAGGAAAGAGAAAGTGAAAAAAAAACTTTTTTTCTTTGGTTTAAATTTGTGCCAGCATTAACACACTGATTCACAAAAATAAAGCAAACACAGTTTGCTATATTTTACTTACCAAATGAGCTCAGTTTCCCAAAGCTTACCACAGGAGATCCTGCTTTAACTCACCACTTCCAAGCAGCCACTTACAGAGTCAGCCTCCAATGCTAATGGTAACATAGTACAGAACCCTGTTACCCTTTAGAAGGCCCGGGTGTTATTTCCAGGACCAATCATTGTGTATGTTATGTGGAATGGCGGTGGATAAGAACACTGGTGCGTGGTCCGAGAATGATATTTGCCCTATTTTGGCTCCCTGCACCTTGCCTAGGTCCCTGTATGTAATCAATATATAATTCAATCTTGAGTATTTTAAATGGGCTGGTGAGAAAAAAGGAGTAATCCTTGGTACCAGGATTCATAATCCTCACATAGTCCCAGTTGTGCGACAAGTGTCACATAGTCCCAGTTTTTTCATCCAAACTTCAGTCTAGTGAAGGATTCATCGGTACGTTAAAGTCGCCTCCCAAACAAAGCAGGCCTCCCGAAATATAGCCAGGTTGTTAAATGTATGAGTCAGGAAGCAAGCTTGATCTCTATTTGGAGCATAAACGTTTGCCAGCGTGACTTTGTATTCACCTATCTGCCCTTTAGCCAAGATCTACCTACCCTCAACATCTCGATGTGTTTTGAGTACCTTAAACGGGAGAGATTTTGATATCAGTATGGAGGCTCCTTTGGATTTGGTTATGAAGCATTATTTTGGCAGAGGTAGTCCTTGAGGAAGAACTTTGGGATTTTGTCTTTCTTAAAGTGAGTTTCCTGTAACATTGCTACCCCTATTTTACTCTGTTTTAGAATGCGTAGCAGTGCATGTCTCTTAAAGGGAGAGTTTAACCCTTTTATGCTAAAATACACTGCATTCAACTTCACATCTGGCATATTTCTAACTCCCACTCTGTTAACTAAAGCTTGTTAAAAGAGCTAAAGCCATATATTATCTTGTTAATGCGACGGACCACCACAGTTGCAGACTGAAATGGAGAAGAGTAGTGGGTAAGAGCCACCCAAGACTAGATAAAAAGGATATGGGAAGTGGGTACAAGGGAAGAGAAATTAAAAGAAAGGGACAAATGTAAGATATGACACAGAAAAGGAGGGAAGAACGCTCTTCCAGCTAATAACTATATACACACAGGGCACTTCAGACCTGACTGGTCACCAGACCTGGTATGTCTGGGAGAGTCCGATTTGGCTGGAAGGATGAAAGTAGATAGCGGAGGCCTAGCAAACTCCTGCCAAGAGCAGAGGCTCCAAGGCCCACAACCTCCCTGGAGTTAGGACGGGGGGATTTGTGACCCAACACTATTAGTAAATAACAGAGAAGAGCCATTACACTCCTCGAAGGCCTGTGATGCTTTCCACAAAATTATTGTGTAGTCTAATGGGGAAGGGGTGCTTAAATTCCTCTACCTGCTTAATATACGGGAAACCAAGAGATAGTCTAAATATTTATAGATCAGATAAAAGATGGAGTCCGCATTGGATTGAAAGTTAAGTAACTTAGCAATCATAAGCCAACTCGCCATCCTCTAGGGTTCTGCATCCTCGGTGGAATGATTATAGCAAGGCATGGGTGACATGGGGAGTTATCCACATATTATATGGTCAATGGAAATAACTACTATGCTAGTGGGGTGAAATAACATATATTTGTGAGATCTTCTGACCAATGGTCATAAGAGATGCAAATTTACAGCATCTGCTCAGGTGGGAAACAGACAGAATCATAAGCACATAGGTATTCTATAATTAGGATCAAGGGTGCATCTATCAGCACTCCCTGTAAGAACAGTCTTGCATGTTATAACCTTACATATTGTAATCAAGGGGCCGTCTCAGGTTGGCCCGCCCATAGGTATACAGAATGAAGACACTGTGATGAACTTTGGTTCAAGCTTAATTAGCCCAGGGAGAAACAAGCCCAACCTGAGAGAGCAGTCTTCGCTTATCTACCAGTGACATAAGCCAAAGGGATAGCCCTTCAGGTGAAGCGATAGGTGTCGTGAGCTACTGGTGAGGTTTCCACCTCAACAATTGCAGGTGACATCTGTGGCTTGTGGTACCTCCCTCCCGAGCCCACATCAGATGGGAGCCACCGCTCCCATTCCAGCTCTATCGGAGATTCTGGGGGGCGCTGCAGGAGCGAGTTAAAGATGGAGCACAGCGCACCCTGAAATTGATCATGTTCCACAGCTTATGGTATGCTTCTTAGTCTTATGTTAGACCGACGCCCTCTATTATCTAAGTCTTCCATCTGGTGGGCTATGCTTAAAAGATGGCAATTGTGGATGCCTACCACTATATTTAGACAGGAGAGGGATCTGGCCATAGATTTCTCACATTTCTCCAATGCTAAGACCCGACCTCCTAGTTGTTTCAGACCAGCACTGATGTCTGCTACAGCATCAGGAATCGATGATGATGTCCTGCATCATCTGGGCTATCTTTGCTCTGGTGGGCAGCTGCTTCATGGTGTTTAATACCTCCATAGCATTTGTGGAGGGGCCCATGCTATCCTCTTCATGCAAGGAGGGGGAAGAAGGTGTCGGTGCTATCTTGCTTTGTGAGGCCAAACTGTCCGCAGTTCTTTGCGACCTAAATAACTCAGGAATATTCTTGGGCTGAGACTGTCTGCGTCTCTGCTGCTTATCTTGGCTTTTATGTTCCTTCCCTATGTTCCCATTGCTCCTGAAAAGTGCTTTAACAGCTTAGTGAGTGTTTGGACTGTGAGCTCTCCTGTAGCTTGTTGTCCAGGTCACGCCTCTCGTGGTGTCTTTTTTTATTGTTAACGCTTTGTGAAGTGGTACGGGATCCATGAGACCCCTATACCAGTTCACAAGGCCCCATTACGTGCCTCCCTTTGGAGGTTAGTGGCAAGGGGGCAGAAGAGAAAGGGGCCATGAAGGCTATGCAGGTTTGTAACCTGCAGAACAGGGGCCACCAAGATTGGCCTCTTTGCCCTATTCTACAAGCCCTGCATAGCTGGTCCCATGGGTAGTTATGCTGGGAAGGGGGGACCCCACGACATTTTGGGGAATTTAAAAACCCTTAAAATTAAAAAAATGAATTAACTCTTTATGTCCTGACTCCCAGATGGTATAAAATGTGTCCAGCAGCAGCAGGAAAGTAAAAGCTAAAGTGATGAGCGTAGGTACAGTTCTCGGGGATGGATGGGAGGTAAGTATAAAAAAAAAATAAATAACACTTTTTTCTTGCTTGTGTGTATGTTTTTTTTTACATATAACCCTTTGTGGACGGGTAAGAGATCTATATACCAGTTCATAAGGCTTAAGAAGGTTTTTAATGCTTAAGCAAAATAAAGGTAGTGCACACTCAAAATTGCTTATAGTGTATTTATAGTGCGTACATCCGACTGGCACAGCGTCATTTTGGACATTCTTGTGGACATTAGGGTTGATTCAGAGCCTCTTTCACATGCACTTTTGCATGTGTCTGTGTAATTTTTGTGAGTTTTTGCATGCTTTTTCTGATTTTACTGAAGGGTGAAATGATTAGCCTAATGGCGGCCATGTTGAAAAGAAGACTCCATTTTGTATTCTATAATTTGATATTAAACTTAGCTATATAGATATACATGTGATATGTTAAGTACTGCACATAAAGCTAACAGACGTTTTAGTGTGTAGGAATGTCCTTCTCCCAGTGATTTATCTACATCCCTTGAACTTCATTATCAGCAAATGTATAGGAAAATAGTTCACGTAGGAACCACAAGATTTATTGCCAGCTTTATGTGTGAAGGTTTTTAGTTACATCACAAAGGTGGGGGCTAAATACTCCTTTTTGTGTGTGACATTCTGTATAAATATGCATTCATTTCTGAATAAACTTAGATCAGTCTTTGAACCGTACCTAGTGTACAAGCTCGTGGTTCTTAGTATCTGATCTCAAGCAGCTGCTGACGGAACACTGACAGACCTTGGGCGAGGGAGGCCAGACAACCCTTAGAAACCCCAACAATCAATGGTGGCAGCGGGTGGGATCCGCCGTGCAAGTCTAGGTAGGTGGATTTATATTTTCACTTACCGAGACCTCTGCCATAGGGCGGACCTATTAAGAACCTAGTGGGGTAAATTGGAAAGGGTTAGAAACTTTCCCGAGAGACAGATAAGAGAAAAGGGGACTCTGAGAAGTGCCCTAAGAGAAAAAGGGACTCTGAGAAGTGCCCTAAGAGAAAAAGGGACTCTGAGAAGTGCCCTAAGGAAAATAAGAGTAGCGCTACTAGATAAAAGGCTCCCTGACAAGGTGTTCAGTGTTCTGTCCCAAACTTTTGCTTTTTCTTCTCTGTCGCATAGAAGTGTAAGATAATTTGTCTTTGTTGTGTGGGACTGATAGGTGTGAAGGTGAGCACGCCTTAAACCACTGTTACTGATAGGTGTGAAGGTAAGCACGCCTTGAATTACTGTTTAATATGGGAAGAATGATAGCAAATCTAAACCTTTGATAAGGGGAAACTTGTAAGGAATTTGTAATTAGAATATCGAAGTCTGATTATTATGTAGATCCATGAGTAGCTCCAGTCCATTCCCACAGGTTGGAGATAATGACAAGTTTCACATGGATATAATGATTAAAGGAGACCAAAATTGGGATAAAGATTTTATGAAGGGAGGTGAAAACTGGCTAGAATATGCTCCCTTCCCTGGTTTAGAAGGATGACTAAAAGTGCCAAAAGGACATCCAATTCAGGAGACAAAAGAGTCCCCTGGATTTCATGCCCTGGAACACAAGCTAGGAACAAATTTAAAATGTAAACAAAAGTCTAGGCCTAAAACTAAGGTCCCCACTGGCCTTATGTACCACCTAAGAAAAAAAGCCTCTATCCCTCTTTTACCTAGGAAGAGATAGAAGTTTTAATAACCCCTATGTCAGGAAACAAATGGGCAGTGATAGACAGAAGCTGTCTGTTGATCAGCTTATCAGCTAGGAAAAGAGGAACCCAAAGAGTAAAATGAGCTAGGTGAAAGTGACAGCTGGACTTTTTATGGGGGTCCCGCTGCAAATACTAGGAGCAAATTAGTTGAAAGAGTTAATATAGAAGCCCCTTTCCCAACTGCCGAAAAAGGTCAGGATACTATGAGGAAGAATTGGAAAAGTTTGAGAGTGCTTTTCCACATAAATATTCTCTGTCTACTGCCATAGCTGGTAAACAGAAAGTGAGAGTATCTGTCTCAGATTTCTTTAAAAGATTCATAGATGTATGGGCTACCGCTTCTTATTCAGACCTTCCTGGGTAATCTGAATCCGAGATATGTTTTAACTGTAAAACAACAAATCATGGGTGCTTTGGTAAGATCCACATCACTTTGGAACTGGGATAATGTGAAAATAATTTTAGAGATATTCCATGCTGTGGGAGCGTATGGGTTAAAAACACGCACACTGGCAGGAACGAAATGTGTGTGTGATGGGGGGGTCATAGATGGAGATGAAAAGTGCAGAAATTTACAGTTTTTTTTACGAGGGGCTCATCCCGCGCTACGCTTTGATAATAGAGCAGCATCAGACTGAGTTTTTAAAGGAAACTGACAGTGAAAGAAGCTGCGGGATGATTTTGATCTCCCTAAATTAACCCCTATGATGAGGAAGAAATAATTAACCCTGCAGCCTCTGCACCACAGCCAGTCAGCTCTCCCTAGCATGATGGCTGGCAGCAAAACCGCCCTTACTGATTTCTGACCCCCTCCAGGCTAAACTGGGAATCAGACCTAGTTTAAGACTTATTCCAGGGTGTCCTATTAACATCCTGGGCAAGGACCTGCTAGGCAAATCACAATAAAACTTAACAGGAAAGGGGGGTTGTATGCAGACTTTAACCAGATAAGCATATAGAAGGCTAGGATTTCTTGCCTCTTGATGGATGACATGGACATAGATCCGCAGCTGTGGGCTGAGGGCTTACTGGATGTGGGATTTTTCCCCTGCACACCTTACAAAGCCATATTGAAACTAGATTTGTCCAGGATACCAAGCCCATAAGTGGTTTAGTGACACCAACTGACCCAATAGTGCCTGATGGTGTCTGTGCCATTTCTTCTAACCTCCATTTCTCATGACACGGGCTGGTAAGCGTCCCAATGGATGAGACACAACACACCTTTCATTTCAGGTCACTTTTTCCCCAGGGCCATGTGTATTGGTTAGTAGTTTTTGCAAATAGTCCTCCAAGCCACTCTTAAGGCCTGGACACCCGGCCATGGCCTCTGCAGTTTTGCATCGGGAGGCCACCCTGGGGAATGAGAGGAATATTGTCAAATGTCTTTTTGAAAGTGGTCATAAAGTGTCTAAAGAAAAGTTGCAATGGTGTCAGGAAAAATTTGAATACCTGGGATTTGTGCTTTCCCAGGGAATACAAGAAGTGAGCCATGAGAGAGTAGCTGCTGTTGTGGGTCTGCCCCGCCCACTTACCAAGAAGGACACGCTAACCTTCCTTGGTATGATTGGTTACTGCCGCCAATTTCAGATTGTTCATAATGTGACAGCATATTGAGAGCTCAGACGTATGTTGATAAACCTGACACCCTGAAATGGTTAAATGAAATGGTTAGATGAAATGCTTTTGTGTATTTGAAAAATGCTATGGTGACAGCCCCGGAGTTAGGTTTTCCCGATTATGGCAAGATGTTTCACTGATTTGCCAAGGACAGAATGTAAAACCATGGCAGGTGGTCCGTGCACAAGCGCATGGAGGTGCCCTGTTTTTTTTTTTTCCTCGAAGGTGTGCCCTAGGCAGGTACAGGTCATGTGTGTCTCAGAGCCCTGGCCTCGTGTGCAATGGTGGTGGAAATGGCCACACCCTTTACATTGTGACATGTAAATGCCCAAGTTAGCAGCAGAAATACCCCTCCCTGACTAGACCTTGACTGACTTACAAAAATATGCTAGTACAGAAGACAGGGAGAATTGTGGAAAGGTAGGAGTGCACAAAGACCAGAATGGACTTTTGTGCAAATAGGGGGAAACTAGTGAAAACTAGGGAAACCGTGCGACAGCTAGTGCACCGCTTTTTATTTCCCAATATCATGGCGTAGGACACAGAGGAAGACGACATGTAGACATGAGCACCTGACATATCCAACAACCTGATTCACACATCTACAGATTGATTTTACTCACATGCCTAGATTAGGAAGAGACAGGAGTACCTTTTAGTGAGAGTGGATATGTTCTCAGGGTGGGTTGAACTTTTTGTGATGACAAGGGAAGATGCCAGGACTGCTGATTCTCACACAAGAGATTATTCATAGATGGGGATGCCCTTTGCAGATAATTTTAAATAGCCTATCCTTTACCGTGAAGGTATATCAGGATCTAGTAGAAAACCCTCAGGATAGAGTGGAAGTTTCACATCCCCTACCACCCTCAGAGCTTAGGAATAGTTAAAAGAATGAATAGGACCATAAAGGATAAAATCAGAGAAGCCACAGGGGGGAACTTATGCTAAATGGAAAAGGGTCCTTCCAAGAGTAGGATTGGCAGTAATTAGGATGATCCCTTCTAAGGTCACTGGGTATTCACCATTTGAGGTTTTAATGGTAAGACCATTACCCACCCCCTGGGTTAGGGTGCCCCTTATGTTAGAAAGAGGGGACTTAGACCTGATACAGGATATGTGAGGAAGCTGATTAAAACTTTGGATAATGTTAAAAGAAATGTGGCTTGCACCTCTGTCTCGCATCTCTTTTTCTTTACAGGACACCACCCATCCTTTTGAAGGAGGTGACGCGGTTGTGGTCCTGTAGCTGAATCGCAGAAAGAAGCAAGACTACCCCCTTGGTGCCCCAGCCACGGTGATCGCAGTGACCAGAACCACAATCTTGTGGAGAACTGCCAGTCGTGGCTACATGCTTCCAGAGTGAAGAGGATTCCAGAAAAGAAGGGTCAGACACTGCTACCTAGAGCAGAGGACAAGCAGACCGTGCTACCTAGAGCACAGCAAAAGCAGGAAAATGATGACCAATGCGGGGGATCTAGGGTCCCCGAAGAAGGAAAAACAGATGAAGAAGCCCCAGCCCTTGACCAGACCTTCTTTGTGGGACTGAAATTGCTAAACTTTTGATAGCTGCATTTAACATATGTGCTTACTTCATGCATTTTCGACCCACATTTGTTAGGCCCCGATGTGAAAAAAAAAATAGTTAGAGTAGGTCAGATAGAGAATGGTAAAGCCTGGGATAAGTTCTCAAATCAATTCCAGGTTCAAAGTTGCACCAATCATCTACTCTATTTCTCTCAGTGTTTATATTGGTCAGCCATCTTTTAAATAGAGTTTAGCCCTGACCCGTTGCCCATTATAGCTAGTGCTGCTCAGGGTGTGACTTTATCAGTGCTGTACTTGAGATTGACCTGGCTTGACCTTCGGCTAGTATCTGACTACTCTTCTGCCTCATCCCTGTGAGTAGACGTACTTTCGGACTGATTTCCCGTAAATGACCTTGGCCATAGTATAACCTAGTGTTCCTTCTATCTTCACTGTGAGCTGGCATCCTTTGCGCCTTTTAAGACCTGGGGGCAACCGTGTCCGGCGAGGCGTATCGTGCGTCCCGGTGAACGGGGGCTTGGCTATAGGCAGAAGCGGCGGCGGAGATTGGGGGTTGCATATGCCCAGAAATCAGGTTATGACAAGTGTTGGATCTGTAGTAAATGACACCCTGAAACATCACAGGTCCCTTTGATAGCTATGCCTTTGAATTTCACTCAGGTCTTTAATCAAAGTTATAACAACTAAATGAAAAATGTGAGTTTTGCTAGTAGCCAAAGCAGAATGATTATGTTTCACACCCAATATAGGAAACACAACCCAGACTGGTGTTTTAAGGTTGGAAAATCTAATTAGATTGAGAAAACATGTGCCCAATCCTAGTTTAATATCTCTAAGCCAACTGAGAAGGGTGGGATCTATTTTAAAACGAATAATGCTCAATACAATGCAATTGGCTGGAATATAACGCTAATTAACCCACTCCTGACGAATTTCTCCATAAGATTTCTGGTAGAGGAGAAAGATATTTTGCCCAAAAAATGGAGAACTTTTGGTAATCTAGGTAACTTTGGAGGAATTTTCAAATAGTTAAGAGATATGGCCATCAATGTTCTTGTAGTCATTTTTGTGATTATTATGCTTTCCTTCAACCGTATTATGTGCCTGATTGCAAGCTGTAGGACAGAGAGCCCAGCTGCTACATTTATGGCTTACCTAGCCCATAGGCACAGAACGTGAATTAAGGAGATCATCCAGAGATGATCTAAGAGGGGATTGAAGGGTGAAATGATTAGCCTAATGGCGGCCATGTTGAAAAGAAGACTCCATTTTGTATTCTATAATTTGATATTAAACTTAGCTATATAGATATACATGTGATATGTTAAGTACTGCACATAAAGCTAACAGACATTTTAGTGTGTAGGAATGTCCTTCTCTCAGTGATTTATCTACATGTAGGTCACGGGAATCCCTTGAACTTCATTATCAGCAAATGTATAGGAAAATAGTTCACGTAGGAACCACAAGATTTATTGCCAGCTTTATGTGTGAAGGTTTTTAGTTACATCACAAAGGTGGGGGCTAAATACTCCTTTTTGTGTGTGACATTCTGTATAAATATGCATTCATTTCTGAATAAACTTAGATCAGTCTTTGAACCGTACCTAGTGTACAAGCTCGTGGTTCTTAGTATCTGATCTCAAGCAGCTGCTGACGGAACACTGACAGACCTTGGGCGAGGGAGGCCAGACAACCCTTAGAAACCCCAACATTTACGTTACTGTTTTCATGCGTATATGTGTTTACGCTAACGCGTATACGCGCTTTCGATGATCGTATGTTTAGCAGCAATTTTCCGTTATGTCGGGCAACTTACGTTATTGGTATGGGCTGGTGCCTGATTCTGAGCCTTGATTGCCGATGACAACCCGCCCAATAAAACGGGTTTGCTTCCGCTCAACTTACATCATTTTGTAGGCGAAATCTAGCTGTTGAGATGTTTGCTGAGCACGTGGAGGAGTATGAGTGCTTGCAGCTAAACGGCATGATCTGCATCACCATGGACGAAGCCAGATCGCACCGGGCACTCATGGACATCGATCGCATGCATGGCGTTGAGCTGTTCGAGCTGACCCGCCTTAACCGCGTTTCCCTCCATAACTTGTATAGTGAGTGGCGGCCATGATTAGCTCACACCACAAGGATGGGGCATGCAATTGCCAGTATGACCAAATTGGTTAGCTGCCTGCAATTTTTAGCGAACGGCTCGTTCCAGAGGCTGGGTGCCCTCTCTGTGGGAATGTCCCAGCCTACGCTGAGCCGCACACTAAACATGTTTTTGGATGGCATGGCTACCCTGTCTATCAATTGTACCCATGTTGCGTTGGTGCCTCCAGCAGCTGAGTAATATCTGTTTAGGTATGTGGTTTAGGCCAACATTATGACTTGTATTAACTAATTGATTCACAGTATCTTTTAAACCGGACCTTCAGCGTGATTTAATGAAAAGCCCAAACTCTTAAAAAACGGTTCCCCAGCATCTAAAATTAATATATATTAAGTTTTAAGTCGCTAACTTATTATTCTTTCCCCCACTGGGCTTCAACTCTGTTCAGGAATTTAGGATACGGGCGCCGCCATCTTGACTCAGAAGCATCACACTTACTGAGGAGAGGAGAGTGGGATAAGGTACAGGGGGGCGGGTTATAGCTGTGCTTTGCTCAGACAGAGCAGAGCTGGGGTCAGGTAAAGGTCAGCAATCCCAGAATGCAGAGCAGAACAGTCAGGAGGCACTTCCTGCCTGATAAGATGGCGGCTTCCATAAGCCGCCATCTTGGATGTTTAAAGGCTCATAACATGCAGTAGATGCAGGTAGGATGATTTTTAATGTGGACAATCTGTATGTACAGGGAGTGGGAAACATATAAGATAGACTCTTAGTCAGAGTGAAGTCCACTTTAATGTATATAGGAATCAATCATTTTAATGTAGGCCTTAACTAATCATTTGAATGTAGCCCTTAACTAATCATTTGCATGCAGACCTTAACTAATCATTTGAATGTAGCCCTTAACTAATCATTTGCATGCAGACCTTAACTAATCATTTGAATGTAGCTCTTAACCAATCATTTGCATGCAGACTGTAACTAATCATTTGAATGTAACCCTGAACTAATTATTTCCATGCAGACATTAACTAATCATTTGAATGTAGCCCTTAACTAATCATTTGCATGCAGACCTTAACTAATCATTTGAAAGTAGCCCTTAAGTAATCATTTGCATGCAGACCTTAACTAACCATTTGAATGTAGCCCTTAACTAATCATTTTCGTTCAGACTTTAATTAGTCCTTATCATGTAGCCCTTAACTAATCATTTGCATGCAGACCTTAATTAGTCCTAATCATGTAGACCTTATTAGAATCCGACTGACCAACTATTACTTATTGGTGTTTTTTAAAAAAAAAATTTAACATTAAAAAACACACTTTAACAATAAGGATACCTTATTTTGTTGTGTTTAACTGGGTTATTTTCTGGATTGTTTTTGTGTACTAAAGACCTTTATTTCTGCTCTTACAGGAACCGGAAGATGGGCCACTCCATAAACGTGCAAGCTGTGGTTGGCCCAGACCTCCGGTTCCTAAGTGTGATGGCTGGCTTTCCCGGATCCACCCACAATGCCTATATCCTGAGAAATTCGAGCCTGTATGGTCGATTTCAATCAGGAAATTTGGTGGATGGCTACTGGGTAAGTTTTGAGAAATAAATTCATTAGCCTTTCACTGTATGGCTATTAATCTTTTTGGATAACCCTCTCTCAACATATGGATGTTCTTTCCCTCTGATGACATGACATACAAAGTAGACACTAACTTTCTGTTTTATTCTTTTCAGGGTATTCGGGATACCCACTACTGCCATGACTGATGACACCCAGGAGGGCTATAACCGGGCCCATCGAAAGACCCGGGCTGTGGTGGAGAGGGCCTTTGGCCTGCTTAAAAGCATATTTAGATGCCTGGACCATACCGGGGGGCCCTGCAGTATGACCCCAACAAGGTGATCAAGATCATAATAGCCTGCTTTGTCCTACATAATTTTGCGATAATGCAGCAGGTCCCCCGGTATGTTGATGAGTCCCCCTCTCCAGCCACCACGGACATTCCAGACGAGTTATATGAGGGCACTGAGAGTGCTTCTGGGCAATCCGCCAAGGACCATCTGATTTCTAATTTTTTTGAATAATTTTTGGACTTTTTGCCATTTTTTTTTTTTGTGTTGGGACTTTTTTTTTGGGGGGGGGGGGGGGGGGGTTGGCTATTTTTTGATAACATAATTATTTTTGTTGTTTGTTCATTTGCATTCATTTTTGTTGTCCTTATATATTTAATTTATTTGTGATGTAACAAATTTATCTGATTTATACTTTCATTGGCTTATCTATACATACTAATTAATACTAAAATAATTTTGAACAGATTTGAGCGTAATGAATTTTTATTGTCAAATATTTCCTTTGACAACAATCATCTTTTTTAAAAAAAATCCACCCACCCAGGTTGAGGCAGCCAGTATTTCCTTAGGCCTAAATCTGCTGCGTGGGAGCTTGAGCGGCCAGTTTACTGAGCCCCACACTATAGGCTCGATTCAGAGACACATTCGTCCGGACTTCCGTAGCTGTCTGTGAAAGTTTTGGTGGGTGTTTGTCATTTTTTTGCTTTTTTTCGTACATTTTTCATTCGTACGAACGTTCAGGAAGTTGCGTATATGCTCTTTCGAAAAACGGAAGCAAATCGGAAGTTTCTCGTTCATTCGGGAGCATTTTTCCACCAAATCTGAATTTTTTCGTCCATTCAGAAATTTTTCGTTATTGCAGTGGGCTTGCGATTAATTCAGAGAGCTGATTGCCGATGGGACAACACCCCATAAATCCGTTTCATTGACGAACCACTCCCGGCACCTTTTAGACGTCGGAACTAGAGCCATGGACAAGTCTACTGCCTTTGAGGAGCATGAGGATCTGCAACTCATGGGAATTGAGATTGTCCGGAGGTCACAGACCAGACTGCATCGGCGGCGATGCATGGACATCAATAGCATGCATGACGTTGAGCTGTTTGAGCTGACCAGGCTTAATCGTGCTTCCCTCCATAAATTGTATAGTGAGCTGCGGCCATGGTTAGCCCGCACCACAAGGAAGGGGCAAGCAATTTCAGGTATGACCAAGATGCTTGGCTGCCTGCAATTTTTGGCGAACGGCTCGTTCCAGAGGCTGGGTGCCCTCTCCGTGGGGATCTCTCAGCCTACGCTGAGCCGCGCACTATCCAAATTTTTGGAAGGCATGGCTACCCTAACTCGGAAATATATTTGTTTCCCTGAGGATATGGTAGCCCGAAACGCCATTAAGCTGGCATTTTATAATATCGCCGACATGCCCAACGTCATGGGTGCTATTGACTGCACACACGTTGCCCTCGTCCCGCCGGCAGTCGACGAGTATATATACAGGCAAGTTGTGGCTTCCATTGTATCTAAATGTTTGGTTGTCCCTCCTTTGGCCAATACCATTATTTGTATTTCTCCATCCTTGTTTTTAAACCATCATTGTGAATAGTCCCTCCTTTTAAGCAGAGCATCCTTGCCCTTATTTACTCCATTTTTAGCCTCCCTTATTGTGAATAGTCCCTCCTTTTAAGCAGAGCATCCTTGCCCTTATTTACTCCATTTTTAGCCTCCCTTATTGTGAATAGTCCCTCCTTTTAAGCAGAGCATCCTTGCCCTTATTTACTCCATTTTTAGCCTCCCTAATTGTGAATAGTCCCTCCTTTTAAGCAGAGCATTCTTGCCCTTATTTACTCCATTTTTAGCCTCCCTTATTGTGAATAGTCCCTCCTTTTAAGCAGAGCATCCTTGCCCTTATTTACGCCATTTTTAGCCTCCCTTATTGTGAATAGTTCCTCCTTTTAAGCAGAGCATCCTTGCCCTTATTTACTCCATTTTTAGCCTCCCTTATTGTGAATAGTCCCTCCTTTTAAGCAGAGCATCCTTGCCCTTATTTACTCCATTTTTAGCCTCCCTTATTGTGAATAGTCCCTCCTTTTAAGCAGAGCATCCTTGCCCTTATTTACTCCATTTTTAGCCTCCCTAATTGTGAATAGTCCCTCCTTTTAAGCAGAGCATCCTTGCCCTTATTTACTCCATGTTTAGCCTCCCTAATTGTGAATAGTCCCTCCTTTTAAGCAGAGCATCCTTGCCCTTATTTACTCCATTTTTAGCCTCCCTTATTGTGAATAGTCCCTCCTTTTCATTAGCCACTCTATGCTGCTAGTCTCTCCTTTTACATATTCCCTCATTGCAATCAGTCCCTCCATGATAATGCTTCCTCCTTGGCAAGAGTGTATGTGCAACAATGGACCTTCTTTTTCCATTCTTTGCCAACTTTGGCACAAGTCAAACATTTTAAAGTGTACTTGAAAGAGAACAAGTCACTCAACCTTGTAAAGGCTCGAACATACATCTTGTTTTGTTGGCCACTTAAATGCAAGGTAGTTGTTTATTGTTAGTTGTCTGGATGTTAACGTTTGACTTAGCCTGTTAGAAGTGAGCGTTGGATTCGTGGCCTTATTTTTTTTAATTTGGTTTTATCTTTATTTTTGTCACAGAAATCGGAAAATGGGCCACTCACTGAATGTGCAAGCAGTGGTGGCCCAGGACATGCGTTTTCTGAGCGTCCTGGCAGGCTACCCTGGCTCAGCCCATGATGCCTACATCCTGTGCCGTTCTGGATTATTCCGGCGGTTTGAGTCAGGAGAATTTGCGGGTGCATGGCTCCTTGGTAAGTTGAGTCCAATTACCGATTTAGAATTTATATGTGTGGCTTGAATGCTTGTGGGAGTCACCTTTCCTACACGATGCCTTGCACATCACCTTGGGAACATGTGTAACCCGACTGGACCCATTACTTGATCCAAACTACATTGGCTGCAAAATTTATATTCCTGCATTGTTTAAACTCCAAAGTGTAATGAGAGCAAAAGTCAGAAACAGTCTTCAAAACACTTTGCCCTCCAAATCTGTTAGGGACTTTAGCAGAGGGTCTGCGCCATCTTTGCTTACATGCATTTCACTAACTGAGTAGAGGTGAGCGGGATAAAGTGCAGGGGCAGCCTTACACCTGTTTTGGACTAAGCCAAAACAGAAAATGGGTCAGGTAAAGTTAAACCATAATACATTGTTCTGCAGCACAGACAGGAAACAATAGCCTGTAACAGTCTGCCTGATTACCCAGCATCCACAGTATAATTGACCTACTTTGGGCCCCCATCTCTCACATATGTTTAATTGTTGTTTTGACATCTGCAATATGTATGCTCATGTTTGGGTGACAATGTCACATACCTCAGTAATATTTTTTTTAAAGCAATTTTGCCCTGCAATGTCTGAATTAATGGTAATATTAGTTTCCCTTACATTGTTGTAGGCGATTTGGGGTATCCACTACTCCCGTGGCTGATGACTTCGGTCCTCCGGCCACAGACTCCAGCCCAAGAGGCCTACAATTGTGCCCATAGAAAGACCAGGGCAGTGGTGGAGAGGGCCTTTGGACTCCTGAAGACCTGTTTTCGGTGCTTGGACCACACTGGGGGCTCCCTGCAGTATGACCCTAAAAAGGTCATTGATATCATTATGGCATGTGCAGCGCTGCATAATTTTGCTATTCTGCAAAGGGTCCCCCGATATGTTGATTGCCCACCCTCTCCACCCTCCGATGAGCCAGACGACGCCTATGTCAGCCAAGTGCGTCTGGGCAAGCCGTGCGGGCCAATTTAATAGCCACACATTTTGCCTAATTTATGTTTGGGTTTGGATGTGTTTTTTTGGACTTGGTTATTGTTTATTTTTTTATTTGTTTTTGGTATATCTAATTTCATTATGAATAAACCAATAATGAATTTGTGCTAAAAAACAACAACAATGTTTGTGGACTTATTTGGAGACATTTTTTTTTTGTTTTTTTTTTAGGGTCTACTTGAACTAATATTTCGCAATCAAAACACCACAGACATAAACTTGTTGAAACCAAAATATTTACTAGTTTGTAAAATGTTTAGGCCACACAAACTGAATAGGAGGTGAGTGCCCCTCACAGATTTTGGGGCCAGACATGTACATGAAATTGTTTGAAAAACATGTTCCAAAACATAAAAATTGACACAAATAAGCCCTCTCCTGCTTGCCCACATTTTCAACAGACACAGGTTTTAAGCAAACCGAGCTATGCCACATCTACACCTGTAAGTCAATGGCCCACCCAAACCAGAACAGCCAGTCCCAATCCCAATCCAGTACAATCACAGCTAGGGTCCAAGGTCTTAGTTTGGCAGCCCAGAATGTCACCCAATCATGCCGCCAAACATGAGGAGCCACCACAAATGAGATTGTGCCCAAGACAGCCACGCCACAGCTTAAGTGGCCGCTTCAGTGAGTCTTGGGCTCTGGCATTGGCTAGTGGGCTACCTCACGCCTTGACTGACCTATATGGGTGCAAATCCAAAACAACCTAGCAAGAGCAGCGCAAAATGGCAGATTTTTAGCCCTCACCAGACAAGTCAATCCAGTGGGGATGTCTCGCAAAGATGTGGAACAGATTCAGGCCAAACACACTGTGGAGATTAGCTCTGGTAGGTGACCGGGTGTCAGCAGTATAGAGGCGGAGGCAAACAGTTCAAAGTAAAGTCTGTGTTTATTTCACACAAAAATCCACAAAAGCATATGTCCATACAGGTTACATCACCTTTTCAGGAAACCGCAGCATAAATGATACAGTCAGGCAAACAGCTTTTAGTCCTTGAGCAAAGGTCCTGTTTACAATCAAATAGACCTCAGGTCCGCATGAACAGCCTCCACAGGAGATTTCAGCCAGGCTCACAGAGTCTCACTCCCATGTGAGCTCTAGACAAAGGGCAGGGCACAGCTGATTCCCCAGGCTATTTAAACAGCCCGCAAAACCCGGACCTGGGTAGTGGGATGGAGTCCCACCCTGCTCTACTCCATCCCAGTAAAGCCGTCCCAGGTTAGCCTTTCGGCTATTTTAAATCATCAGCAGCAAACTGCCACCAGCAGCTGATGCTGGAAAACAAGCTATACGGCTTTACTGCACCAATGCCAGGTACATTGGTGCTACATACCTGCCGTCAATAATGGCCCCTTGCACCTTACCACATACCCCCCCTTTGTTCAACCCTGAGGGGGTGGACACATGCCAAACAATGTGCTCGGGACAGGGCATCCGCATTACCCAATAATCGTCCCGCCCTGTGCTCTACTGTAAACTTGAAGTTTTGTAATGACAAGAACCATCGGGTGACCCTGGCATTTCTGTCCTTAGCCTGGCACATCCACTTGAGGGGAGAGTGTTCCGTAATCAGCCGGAACCTTCTCCCCAGCAAGTAGTAGAGAAGAGACTTCAGGGCCCATTTAATGGCCAAACACTCCCTCTCCACTATACTATACCGGGTCTCCGCGGGTGTTAATTTGCGACTCATGTAGACAACGGGGTGCTCCTCCCCGTTGACTTCCTGAGACAGTACAGCACCGAGACCTACCTCGGAGGCATCGGTCTGCACTATGAACTCCCTCTTAAAGTCGGGTGTCACCAACACCGGAGACCCGCACAGGGCAGACTTCAAAGCGGAGACCGCTTTTTCGGCCTGTTCATTCCACTTCACCATGACAGACTTGCGTCCCTTTAACAGGTCTGTCAATGGTGCCGCTAGGGTGGCAAAATTGGGAATGAACCGCATATAATATCCCACCAACCCCAGAAATGACTTTACCTGGCGGGTGGTGTCAGGCCGGGGCCAGTTACGGATGGCTTCTAGTTTGTTCACCTGGGGCTTGACCACCCCTCGTCCAATCACATAGCCCAGGTATTTTGTTTCTTCTAGGCCTAAAGCACATTTTTTCGGGTTTGCCGTCAACCCAGCCTTCCTGAGGGAATCCACTACGGCCTGGACTTTGGGTAGGTGACTTTCCCAATCCGTGCTATGGATAATTATATCGTCCAGATATGCCGAAGCATACCAACGATGTGGCCTGAGGACAATATCCATTAACCTTTGGAACGTAGCGGGAGTGCCGTGTAACCCAAAGGGTAATACCTTGTATTGGAACAGTCCCTCTGGTGTAATAAAGGCTGTTTTCTCCTTGGCAGCCTCAGTCAAGGGCACCTGCCAGTACCCTTTTGTGAGGTCCAAAACCGAAAAGTACCTGGCTTGGCCTAGCTTCTCAATGAGTTAATCTACCCGGGGCATAGGGTAGGCATCAAACTTGGAAACTTCATTAAGTTTGCGGAAATCGTTACAGAACCGCAACGTACCATCGGGCTTGGGAATCAAGACTATGGGGCTGGCCCACTCACTCTTTGATTCTTCAATCACGTCTAACCGGAGCATTTGCTGCACTTCCTCCGCGATAGCTTGTCGCCGGGACTCAGGTACCCGGTAAGGCCTCAACCGGACCTTGACCTGAGGTACTGTGACAACATCATGTTGGATGACCGAAGTGCGCCCAGGGAGTTCTGAAAACACGTCCGTGTTTCTGCTAATAAACTCCCTGGCTTCCTGAGTCTGTTTAGAGGAGAGGTTGTCGCCAGTTTGCACCTCGACTACTGCTTCTCTAATAACAGACCGAGGAATGGGAAGCTCCACCCCCACCATACCTGGTCGGGGATTGTCACCCCCAGGGGTCTCCCTGTCTTTCCACAGTTTCAACAGGTTTACATGGTACACCTGCTCTGGCTTCCTCCGCCCAGGCTGATGTACCTTGTAAGTCACTTCCCCAACTTTTTCAATGACCTCATAGGGACCCTGCCACCTAGCTAGAAATGTACTGTCCACCGTGGGTACCACAACTCTGTCACCTGGGTTAAAGTTCCGTACCCTGGCTTGCCGATTATAAATCCTGCTTTGGGCCCGCTGCGCTGCCTCCATGTGTTCTCTGACAAGCGGCAAGACGGTCTCTATCCGTTCCTGTAGGTGAGTAACGTACTCTACCACACTTTTGTGGGGTGTGGGTTGCTGTTCCCAGGCCTCCTTGACTATATCCAACAGGCCCCGTGGATGTCGACCGTATAAGAGTTCGAAGGGCGAGAACCCTGTAGAGGCCTGGGGCACCTCTCGCACTGCGAACATCAGATAGGGCAGCAGCAAGTCCCAATTCTTCCCATCCTTGGCGACCACCCTTTTTAACATGGTCTTTAAAGTTTGATTAAACCGTTCTACTAGGCCGTCTGTTTGCGGGTGGTAAACGGATGTCCGCAACTGTTTCACCTGCAGCAGTTTACAGAGCTCTTTCATTACTTTCGACATAAACGGGGTACCTTGATCGGTCAGGACCTCTTTAGGCAGACCTACTCTGGAAAACATTTCCATAAGCTCCTTAGCAATGAGCTTGGCAGAGGTGTGACGCAAGGGCACTGCCTCAGGGTACCGCGTGGCATAGTCCAAGATCACCAGAATATGTTGGTGCCCTCTAGCGGATTTTGGCACTGGACCCACTAGATCCATGGCAATCCGCTCAAAGGGTACCTCAATAACTGGGAGAGGAACTAAGGGACCACGGTAATGAGGCTGAGGGCTGGTCATCTGACATGTTGGGCAGGACTCACAATATCTCTCCACCTCCTTGTACACACTGGGCCAGTAGAACCGTTGTAAAACGCGGTCCAGAGTTTTCTGCTGGCCTAGGTGTCCACCCAGAACATGTTGGTGGGCCAAATCCAACACCAACTTGCGATATGGATTGGGTACCACCAATTGTTCCACCACCTCTTCACGTACCTTGTTTACTCGGTACAACATTTCCTGGTGAACCACAAAGCGAGGAAACTGTAACTCCGCCCCTGGCTGTTGTGGTTCACCTTCCACCTCAAGAACATTCTCCCAGGCCCGAGACAGTGTCGGGTCCTGGTGTTGAGCGGTACCAAAGTTAATTGTGGGGACATGGAGATCTGCCAACTCTGGACCTGTTGCCAACTCTTCCACATCTCCAACCATAACATTTAGTGGGGTTGACTCCCCCTCTTCCATTTTAGGGGCGGGCACCTCTTCCCCGGTGCCTCCTGATTCCGGTTCCCAGGGTACCGGGGTCTCCCCTGAGTAGGGCCAGTCTATTGGGGACACACCCGCCTCGCGGGTTTCCAGAACTGCCAACTTGGCCCACAGGGACCTGAACCCTGGAAAATCTCTCCCAATAATCAGTTCATACGGGAGTTTAGCGGCGACAGCGACTTCATGTTTCCAGCTGCCGGAGACACTTGTGCTGTGGCATAGTCTCTCAAGTCCCCATGAATGCACAAAACCCCGGTTTTCCGCCCAGTGTACTCATCGGGCAGTACTAAGGCGGGTCTTGCCAGGGTAACCATACTCCCCGAGTCCAAAAGGGCCACAGCCAGGGTGTCTCCCACTTTCACCTGACAGAGGTGACTTTGCCCCACAAGCTCAGGGACACCGGCAGCACACAGCCTCCTGGCATACATGGAAGGGCGGTAACCAAAGTTCACGTCCATGGGCTCCCCCTGGTGGGGACAATTGGCTCTGATATGTCCCGGCTCCTTACATCCCCAACACAACACTTGGGCAGGGACTTTGGGGGGTAGGTCCTGAGGGGGTTTAGGGGACGCCACTCGCCTGAGCTGGGGCGGGGACCTCCGGGGTTTCCCCGAATCCCTCCTTATGGAGCCGCCTTGCACGTTCCTGGTGGCCTCATATCGCTCCACTAGGTCCACCATCCCTAGTGCGTTGTCAGGGGATACCTGGCCAACCCAGTGCTGAAGAGGGTGCGGTAAAGCCCTCCAGGAAATGTCCGCCAGCAAGCGGTCCAACATGGCAGTGGGGCTTAACAACTCCGGCTGCAGCCATTTTTGCAGCAGGTGCAGCAGTTTATAATACTGGGGTCGGGCGGGCTCTGCCGACTGGTAGCTCCACTGATGCACCCGCTGAGCCCGAACCCACACATTCACCCCCAGTCTGGCCAGTATCTCACCCTTCAAAGTCGGGTAGTCAGCGGCTTGGTCCTCTGGGAGATCAAACAACACCTGCTGGGGTCCAGACGCCAGAAATGGAGCGATGACATCAGCCCACTGGTCATGCGGCAACTTCTCCCTTGCAGCCACCTTTTCAAACACCGCCAGGTAAGTCTCAACGTCATCTGAAGGGGTCATTTTTGTGAGCGCCGAGCGGACAGCTTTCCGGGCATCATGAATACTTTTGGGCGCACCTGCAGCTTGCTGCGCCATCATATGTTGCAAAAACAGCTGGTTGGTCTCCTGCTGCTGCCGATTTGCCTCCAAGAGCGCTTTCACGACCGCCTCCATTTTGTCTGCAGTCCCAGGTAGCAGCCTGGCAGGTTTAATATAGGACATGCACAAAACAAAAACTTTTTCGTCGGTTGCTCCTAGCAACGGCCTCACTGCTGTGCCCGCATCCGACACCAAATGTGGAAATTAGCTCTGGTAGGCGACCGGGTGTCAGCAGTATAGAGGCGGAGGCAAACAGTTCAAAGTAAAGTCTGTGTTTATTTCACACAAAAATCCACAAAAGCATATGTCCATACAAGTTACATCACCTTTTCAGGAAACCGCAGCATAAATGATACAGTCAGGCAAACAGCTTTTAGTCCTTGAGCAAAGGTCCTGTTTACAATCAAATAGGCCTCAGGTCCGCATGAACAGCCTCCACAGGAGATTTCAGCCAGGCTCACAGAGTCTCACTCCCATGTGAGCTCTAGACAAAGGGCAGGGCACAGCTGATTCCCCAGGCTATTTAAACAGCCCGCAAAACCCGGACCTGGGTAGTGGGATGGAGTCCCACCCTGCTCTATTCCATCCCAGTAAAGCCGTCCCAGGTTAGCCTTTCGGCTATTCTAAATCATCAGCAGCAAACTGCCACCAGCAGCTGATGCTGGAAAACAAGCTATACGGCTTTACTGCACCAATGCCAGGTACATTGGTGCTACATACCTGCCGTCAATAACGGCCCCTTGCACCTTACCACAACACATTAATATTGGTGATGCCCATAGAACCCAGGTTGGGGCCCTTGGGGGGGGCCTAACCTGGGCCTGTGTGGCATTCAGAATCTGCAACTGTTCCAAAATGTTTCTTTGGTTACTGTGCATTTCGGCCATGCCTGACCTGATTTCGGAGGTCAAGTTGGCCATGTGGCTGTTATAGGTCCTCAATTCAGTCAGCACGGCACTGAAGGTAGTATTTAGTGACTCTAATTGGCCCCTAATATGCTCTTGATTTTGCTGATTTTGGCGACGAAAAAGCCGCCTCTCTTGGTGCCATGCTGACTCCATCATCTGCACGCCCCTCCCCTGGGAAACTGGGCGACGTTGCTGAGTACGCCGCCCAATTCCCCGTGTTGTGGAGCGTGCAGATGATGTTGCTCGAGGACCCCCAACAGCCACAGGTATGCTCGCCAAATCCTCAGCAGCAGATCTGAAACTGGGGACTGGAGGGTCAGTCTCTGCATGCTGGCCACGATGTGCAGGCAGCATGCAGCCAGTCAGTGTGTGGCTCTGTTGGGGAAATTTAAAAAAAAAAAGGTTCAGTGTGGGGAATACATATATAAATCAGACAAGAAAAACATGGCAAGCCACATGCTGACACAACAGCATGAAAAAACACTTACCGTAGATATCGGATCCTGGGTCCTATGCAGTGCGGAAGAAGACGGCAACGGTAACATGGCAGAGGAGTCCCCACTAGCTGAGGGATGATGCTGGGCTGCATTAGAAGAAAAAGAGCTATGAAAACACACAACTATGCATTGTTGATGTTTAACCCTTCTAGCGCCAGCTACGTAAAATTCACGTAGCTGCCTCTCCTGTCGTTAAACGCCAGCTACGTGAATTTTACGTAGCTAGCGTTCCCTTACCTTCCGGGCCATCAGGGGGGCATCAGCGGGCCCGTTGCTGTGGAGCAGCTTGCAGGGAGTCCAGGGGTCAGGGGGAGGTGACCTGGGTGTGACCCAAGTCACCCGATCGCTCCCCTGACCAATCAGCAGGGGGCGCACGGCAGCTGTCATCAGCCGGCGTCCCCTGCTTACCTCATCCGGCGCAGCATCGTTTCTGCATCGACGGTAAGGCCGATCGCCGGCGCCCCCTGCTTACCTCATCCGGCGTAGCATCGTTTCAGCATCGACGGTAAGGCCGATCGCCGGCAAAACGCCCTCCACCAGCCTAGCCTTCCGCCTGCCCGCCCCTCGCCCCTATTAGCTAGCTATACGCGCGACGCGCGCCCGACGGCTCCCCGCTCACCACCATGCCGCCATCCATCCATCCATCCTATCACCCCCAATGCTGCCATCCATCCTCTCACCCCCAATGCAGCCATCCATCCATCCATCCTGTCACCCCCATGCAGCAATCAATCCATCCATCCATCCATCCTGTCACCCCCATGCAGCCATGCATCCTGTCACCCCCATGCAGCCATCCATCCATCCTGTCACCCCCATGCAGCCATCCATCCATCCTGTCACCCCCATGCAGCCATCCATCCATCCTGTCACCCCCAATGCAGCCATCCATCTTGTCACCCCCATGCAGCCATGCATCCTGTCACCCCCATGCAGCCATCCATCCATCCTGTCACCCCCATGCAGCCATCCATCCATCCTGTCACCCCCAATGCAGCCATCCATCCATCCTGTCACCCCCAATGCAGCCATCCATCTTGTCACCCCCATGCAGCCATGCATCCTGTCACCCCCATGCAGCCATGCATCCTGTCACCCCCATGCAGTCATGCATCCTGTCACCCCCATGCAGCCATGCATCCTGTCACCCCCATGCAGCCATGCATCCTGTCACCCCCATGCAGCCATGCATCCTGTCACCCCATGCAGCCATGCATCCTGTCACCCCCATGCAGCCATGCATCCTGTCACCCCCATGCAGCCATGCATCCTGTCACCCCCATGCAGCCATCCATCCATCCTGTCACCCCCATGCAGCCATCCATCCATCCTGTCACCCCCAATGCAGCCATCCATCCATCCTGTCACCCCCAATGCAGCCATCCATCTTGTCACCCCCATGCAGCCATGCATCCTGTCACCCCCATGCAGCCATGCATCCTGTCACCCCCATGCAGCCATGCATCCTGTCACCCCCATGCAGCCATGCATCCTGTCACCCCCATGCAGCCATGCATCCTGTCACCCCATGCAGCCATGCATCCTGTCACCCCCATGCAGCCATGCATCCTGTCACCCCAATGCAGCCATCCATCCATCCTGTCACCCCCAATGCAGCCATCCATCTTGTCACCCCCATGCAGCCATGCATCCTGTCACCCCCATGCAGCCATGCATCCTGTCACCCCCATGCAGTCATGCATCCTGTCACCCCCATGCAGCCATGCATCCTGTCACCCCCATGCAGCCATGCATCCTGTCACCCCCATGCAGCCATGCATCCTGTCACCCCATGCAGCCATGCATCCTGTCACCCCCATGCAGCCATGCATCCTGTCACCCCCATGCAGCCATCCATCCTGTCACCCCCATGCAGCCATGCATCCTGTCACCCCCATGTAGCCATGCATCCTGTCACCCCCATGCAGCCATGCATCCTGTCACCCCCATGCAGCCATCCATCTATCCTGTCACCCCCATGCAGCCATCCATCCATCCTGTCACCCCCAATGCAGCCATGCATCTTGTCACCCCCATGCAGCCATGCATCCTGTCACCCCCATGCAGCCATGCATCCTGTCACCCCCATGCAGCCATGCATCCTGTCACCCCCATGCAGCCATGCATCCTGTCACCCCCATGCAGCCATGCATCCTGTCACCCCCATGCAGCCATGCATCCTGTCACCCCCATGCAGCCATGCATCCTGTCACCCCCATGCAGCCATGCATCCTGTCTCCCCCATGCAGCCATGCATCCTGTCACCCCCATGCAGCCATCCATCCATCCTGTCACCCCCAATGCAGCCATCCATCCATCCTGTCACCCCCAATGCAGCCATCCATCCATCCATCTTGTCACCCCCATGCAGCCATCCATCCATCTTGTCACCCCCATGCAGCCATCCATCTTGTCACCCCCATGCAGCCATCCATCCTGTCACCCCCATGCAGCCATCCATCCTGTCACCCCCATGCAGCCATCCATCCATCCTATCACCCCCAATGCAGCCATCCATCCTGTCACCCCCAATGCAGTAATCCATCTTGTCACCCCCATGCAGCCATCCATCCTATCACCCCCAATGCAGCCATCCATCCATCCATCCTGTCACCCCCAATGCAGCCATCCATCCATCTTGTCACCCCCATGCAGCCATCCATCCTGTCACCCCCAATCCATCCATCCTGTCACCCCCATGCAGCCATCCATCCTGTCACCCCCATGCAGCCATCCATCCTGTCACCCCCATGCAGCCATCCATCCTATCCCCCCAGGCGATCATGTGCTCCATGGCGGCCGCGCTCGCACCCACCTGGCCTCCATCTTGGTCGGCTCTGACAGCCGGCATCTTGATTGGCCTCCTCGCCCTGCCTGCCCCGCCTCAGCCATTGGTTACAGAGCATTGCCGGCGCGGGACATGAGAGCAGGCCGCCGGACTCCGCCCACCTGCTGGGTCAGGGACGTGTGACTGACTGAAGTACTGAGGAAGAGACACCAGAAGAAAAGGTATTTAAAAAAACTAAAAAAAAAATAGATGTTGATTTTGGAGAGGGAGTGTGTGTGTATATGTGTGTTTTCTTTTTTTCAGTTTGGTCACGGGGCTCCCGAGCGCATGCCCATAGGGGCGCCCGTGCCCCATGACCAACATGTAAATCTGGCCAGTTCGGTGATTCCGGCGCTCTTCCCCAGGGGAAGACCAACCTCCACAACAACCAGTATAACCAGTGAGTTTCAGGAAGGCTTGCGTCCAGAAAGCTGCAGCTACAACAACAAGCCTGGTACGCCTAGAACGCTTGAGGTGTGTACTTTCAGGGAACATGTGGTTTGTGGGGGGTATTTTTATTGAAAAGTGATGTTTTGGTTGAAAAAGCGCAAGGTGCGCACTTTGTCTGCAGAGCAGGAAATTTCAAGTGAAATGCCCGTTATGCATACGCTTTGCTTTGGGGTAATTGGCAACCCTACCCTTGGAGGTAGCTATGCATGTTGGGTATTGTTCTGTTCAGAAGACCTTGCCATTTCAGATTTGATTAGTTTTTTTTGGTTAGCACATGTTTTTTATAGAAAAATTTGGTCTTAATGCTGCATTTTTGCAATTTTTTTAGGGAAATCCGGTACAACCAGTGAGTTTCGGGAAGGCTTGCGCCCAGAAAGCTGCAGCTACAACAACAAGCCTGGTACTCCTAGAATGCTTGAGGTGTGTACTTTCAGGGAACATATGGTTTGTGGGGGGTATTTCAATTGAAAAGTGGTGTTTTGGTTGAAAAACCGCAAGGAGAGCAAAATGGTGTATTTTCTTTGAAAATTAGCTCAGTCGCTCTTTTTAGTTTTACGTGTCTCCTGAGCAGGAAAGGATGTCTACCAATACATATGTGGTACTGTTGCAATCAGGAGCAATAGGGCTTTTACACACAATATGATTTTCTGGAACAACTTGCATGTTTTATTAGGAAAACACACTAAAATTGTAAAAAAAATGTTTTTTTGGTTTTTTTTTTACATATTTTCCATAAAAATATTTAAAAACCACTGACAATCTTACAAACAAGACACTTCATTTTAAAGCCCAGACTGTGCTGAAAAAAACAATATATAATTGTCCAGGGAAATACTGGGAAATATCTTCAAAAATCACAGTTGAACATGTGGAGCGCAAAATAGTGCAAAATGGTCTGGCAACAAAGGGTGACAAAATCTCAAGGTAGGCTGGCGGTTAAAGGGTTAAGCACACTTATGCTAAGCAAAGAAACGTGGCCAAGCAGGAATGGCCACTCCCACAACTTGGCCACTTGGCCTTCACTAGGAATGCCATTACATTAGTGCATGGATTGTTAAACCAGACTAGACACATTGGTCACGTGTCTAAAAACAAACATGCAAGTAATGGCTGCTGTGTGAGTTGCCACATCCCTTTTAGGCGATGAAGTTAACACACTAAGGTGCAAAATAGCAGTTACAATATGATTCTGGTGGGGAACATTGTATCTCTGAAAACGTTTGTAGCAAACCATCTTAATCCGTTGGGCACCCAACCCAGCTCTTACCACATTGACCAACAGCCAAAGATGTTAGTGTGGCGTGTGCTTGTCAATTAATACATAGCACGCATTCCTTTTCTCCACTCCTAAGTTTCTTAGTTTTCTGTAATTTACTTAAACGTCATGTATGTGGCTGTCAATTTGCACATTACCAGTCCACACGCATTACACACCCTGGTCAAAGTGAGCACTCCACTAAAAGCAACACCCTAGAGCCATGTGTTTAGCTAGCCCTTGCAGCCACCCCCTAGAGCCATGTGTTTAGCTAGGCCTTTGCAGCCACCCCCTAGAGCCATGTGTTTAGCTAGCCCTTGCAGCCACCCCCTAGAGCCATGTGTTTAGCTAGGCCTTTGCAGCCACCCCCTAGAGCCATGTGTTTAGCTGGGCCCTTGCAGCCACCCCCTAGAGCCATGTGTTTAGCTAGGCCTTTGCAGCCACCCCCTAGAGCCATGTGTTTAGCTAGCCCTTGCAGCCACCCCCTAGAGCCATGTGTTTAGCTAGCCCTTGCAGCCACCCCCTAGAGCCATGTGTTTAGCTAGGCCTTTGCAGCCACCCCCTAGAGCCATGTGTTTAGCTAGTCCTTGCAGCCACCCCCTAGAGCCATGTGTTTAGCTAGCCCTTGCAGCCACCCCCTAGAGCCATGTGTTTAGCTAGGCCTTTGCAGCCACCCCCTAGAGCCATGTGTTTAGCTAGGCCTTTGCAGCCACCCCCTAGAGCCATGTGTTTAGCTAGCCCTTGCAGCCACCCCCTAGAGCCATGTGTTTAGCTAGGCCTTTGCAGCCACCCCCTAGAGCCATGTGTTTAGCTAGCCCTTGCAGCCACCCCCTAGAGCCATGTGTTTAGCTAGCCCTTGCAGCCACCCCCTAGAGCCATGTGTTTAGCTAGCCCTTGCAGCCACCCCCTAGAGCCATGTGTTTAGCTAGCCCTTGCAGCCACCCCCTAGAGCCATGTGTTTAGCTAGCCCTTGCAGCCACCCCCTAGAGCCATGTGTTTAGCTAGCCCTTGCTGCCTATGTGTAGGTTTACACACATTTTTGGGGTCATTCACACATTACTAACCTGCTGGAATTGGCGGGTTGTCGGTGTCCTGCTGGGCCGGGTGTCCCTGTAAGGCCATAGGATGGAGCAAGCCCAGAACCTTCTCCTCAGCTTGGGTAAATCTCATTTTTGTTGGAAATCCTCCGCCAGTTTTTTCGCTGTAAAACATAGTAAGCATAATTAAGTGCACTGATGGATACACAAGAATAATAAAAACCCACAAATAAGCTAGGTACCTGTACAGCTGCCTTTGACTCTGTTTCTTCCGCAAGGCATATTTCAGGTCCGATATCTTCCGCTGAACCTGTTCCACATCTTTGCGTTCCTCACCCGCTGCATTGACTTGCCTGGTGAGTTCTTCCAAAATCTCTGCTTTGCGCTGTTTGCTGGTGGTTTTGGATTTGCTCCCATATAGGTCGTCATAATATAAGGTGAGCCCACTAGCCAATGCCAGAGTTTGGGACTCACCAAAACGGCCACTCAAGTGTCCTCTGCGCAATGTGCGCCCTCTTTGGGGTGGTTGTGGCTCCTCAGTGCTTGGTGGCAAATGGGGTGACATTCTGGGCTGGGGGGATGGAGGAGACCTCAAGGACTGGAGGCTGGCTGTGGATCGTACTGGACTGGGAAAGGGACTGGGTGTTCGGGGCTGGGTGGCCACTGAAGTTGCAGGTGTCGATGTGGCATAGGGGGAATGCATGACAACCTGTGCCGGAGGAGAACGTGGGCGAGCAAGAGAGGGTCTGGGCGAGCTGGAGCTGCTGCTTTGAGCCCTGTGGGTCTGTGGGGCCTTGGAGGTCGTTGGCTGGGGTGAGGCATATCTTGTGGTTCGCACACTCTTGCCCTTTGCTTTGGAGCCACGTGCGGGGGGGGGAGGGGGCCGTTGGCCTTTGATGGCTTTTCGGGCTTCTGGACCTTGTTCGGCCCCTGCTGCGCCTTGGGCCCCTGCTGCGGCTTCTGGACCTGCTTCGGCCCCTGCTGCGCCTTGGGCCCCTGCTGCGGCTTCTGGACCTGGACCTGCTTCGGCCCCTGCTGCGGCTTCTGGACCTGGACCTTGTGCGGCCCCTGCTGCGCCTTGGGCCCCTGCTGCGGCTTCTGGACCTGGACCTTGTTCGGCCCCTGCTGCACCTTGGGCCCCTGCTGCGGCTTCTGGACCTGGACCTGCTTCGGCCCCTGCTGCGCCTTGGGCCCCTGCTGCGGCTTCGGGCCCTGTGTTTGGGGCCTTTGGCTATGGCCTTGGTGCCACGTGGTGGGGGGGATGTGGGGCAGGGTGGGGTGGGGCTTTGTCCCCTCTTACCCATCTGTGGGGCATGAGCTTGCCCAGCCTTGGTTTGCTTGCTCTTTGGTTGGGCTGCTGCAACCTCCTTTTTTGCTGCGGCCTTGGTGGTAGGCCTTAGCCTGGCTTTGGGCACTTGGGAGCGTGTTCTCGGTCCCTCGGCCTGCTCAGCCCGCTTGGTCTGCTTCTTCTGGCCAGTAGCTTTTTCGGTGCCATTTTGGGTGGACTCTCAAAGAGAATGAGCTGTGTGTGCAGGGCCCTTTAAATAAGGTATCCGGCGTGTGACGCCTACGCGTCCGCTTACGTGCACGGCCGTGCGAAACCCGGAAACCGATGGGGCAGTGCTTATCTGCTGCCGAGAAGAAGAAGAAAGATGGCGCCCACTATCTTCACCCGCCAACAAGAAGAGATCATCATGCTCGTAAGTGTCTTTTAAGGACTTTGCTTGGCTTTCTAAATGCTGCTCTACATGTTAAGGATGCGCACGAAGTAATAGATCGTTTTTAAATTTGGTTCAACTACATGCACACCCAAGCGCACGCCACACACGTGCCAAACAACAGTGCTGGCAGATTTAAAAGTTAACTTAGCCTAGAAGTGTGTGTGTGTAAGTGTTCATGTGATCGAACCAAATAATGTATTGTTGCCACTTCTTGATAGGCATTTCTGATTTCTTGCTATGTTTGATTTTTGTTTTGTAGACCATGCTGGAGCGCAGGTACGACTACCTGCCCAACTCGTTTGAGAAACGAAACGTCGCCCTGGAGATCATTTCGGAGATCCAACATCAGACCGACACCACCTTCACCCACACACAGATAATGCAGCATTGGTCGGACCTGAAGCGACTGCACATGCCCCGGGTGCGGAGGTTTTTCGGGATCCATTTCCCAAGTAAGTACATAGCGCTTGCATGCAAGATGTAACTACGACAGAAGTTATGCCTTTTTTTTATAATGCCTTTTCTTTGGTAGTGTTGGAAATGGATTACCGTATTCGCCGCACCCGGAGGCGCACAGGCCGACCAGTGCTGCATGATTCTGCAGCTGGGAGTGAAGGTGGTGGATCTCCAGGGCGACGGGCCGACCCCTCCTCTGTGGCCTCCTCAGACCAGCCCCTGGACCTTACCACAGAGGAGGGGCGGCACAGCGTGGGTAGGGAGTCATACCCTGCCACGCATGCGGGAGCCTCTGGTATGTCCCTCTTCATGTATACCCAACTGATTCCTTTCATCTGTTTATCTAGATGCTTCTGGAGCGAGTGAGGAAGTGAAAGAGGAGGCAGCAGATGTGCTCCAAGCAGAAGCTGGAGAAGATGAGTGATGTGAACCAGACTTGGCAAAAGACATTTTCTAACTGAGGAATTTGACCATAAAACTGAACATATTTCCCATGTTTCTACAGGCACTTCTTCACAGCAGAGCCAGGACCCAGGACCTCAGCGTGTTGTCCCCAACGAGCCAGCTCGCGGCCACCAACCAAGTAAGTAGTCAGGGCATTATTAGCATTTATGTGGTACTTGACATCAACACACAGATACATCAAGCCCTAGCCAATGGCAATTTAAGAGTGACCTGTGGCCACTTCCTAAGCTTAATGACGTGCCAGAATTACATATGTAGCCTTGATTTATTTGTGTAACTTCAAAACATTCAATCCACAGGTGGCAAACATGTATTGGTATGAATCTAATGCTTTTTTTTCTCCATTTGTTACAGGGACCACACGGCAACAAATTTTGCAAATGAATAGGAGGGTCCTTGCTAGAGATGAGCGAACCGGTTCGGACGAACCGGAATTCGCTCCGAATTTCAGGAAATATTCGATTCGGCACGAACCCGAATATTTTGTGGTTCGTGCCGATCGAATTTTTCCTGAAATAAAAAAAAAAAAAAAAAAAGCCGGCATGGTGGGAGCGGGCCGCTGACAGCGGAGCCGGCCGGCGGGCCGGTAAAGCCGGCCGGCCCGCTCCCACCATGCCGGCATTTAAAAAACAAAAAAAAAAAAAAAACTTCGTAAAAGTTCGATTCGGCCGAACCCGAATTTCTTTGTGAAATTCGGCGAATCGGCCGAATCGAACTTTTCAAAAGTTCGCTCATCTCTAGTCCTTGCGTTGGTGGCCGATATGAAGGTGATGGTTGACTAGTTGGGGTCAACAGAAGAAGACGAAGAGGGGTAAAGTCCTGGGTCCTGGCCCTGTTCTGCTGAGGCAGTTGTTAGATTTTTAAAAAAATTTTAATCACCAAAAAAAAAAAAATTTATTTGCCCAGAGCAAAAAATGTTTTAATATTTTTAAAAAACTAAAAATATTTAATAGTAAAAAAGTTCAAACAAACCAACGTTTCAGTGTCATTTCTGGTAACACATACATTTCCAAAAAAGAAAGGGGCAAATACTTATTTTGAGGTCAAGATTCAGATGTCCACGAAGGGATTTGGGTAAGTTTTAGGCGGCTAAAATGGAAGAAGAATCTAAGCGCTAAGGGATTTGGGTAAGTTTTAGGCGGCTAAAATGGAAGAAGAATCTAAGCGCTAAGTGATTTGGGTAAGTTTTAGGGTGCTAAAATGGAAGAAGAATCTAAGCGCTAAGTGATTTGGGTAAGTTTTAGGGACCTAAAATGGAAGAAGAATCTAAGCGCTAAGTGATTTGGGTAAGTTTTAGGGACCTAAAATGGAAGAAGAATCTAAGCGCTAAGTGATTTGGGTAAGTTTTAGGGTGCTAAAATGGAAGAAGAATCTTAGCGCTAAGTGATTTGGGTAGGTTTTAGGGTGCTAAAATGGAAGAAGAATCTAAGCGCTAAGGGATTTGGGTAAGTTTTAGGGACCTAAAATGGAAGAAGAATCTAAGCACTAAGGGATTTGGGTAAGTTTTAGGGTGCTAAAATGGAAGAAGAATCTAAGCGCTAAGTGATTTGGGTAAGTTTTAGGGACCTGAAATGGAAGAAGAATCTAAGCGCTAAGTGATTTGGGTAAGTTTTAGGGTGCTAAAATGGAAGAAGAATCTAAGCGCTAAGGGATTTGGGTAAGTTTTAGGGACCTAAAATGGAAGAAGAATCTAAGCGCTAAGTGATTTGGGTAAGTTTTAGGTTGCTAAAATGGAAGAAGAATCTAAGCGCTAAGGGATTTGGGTAAGTTTTAGGGACCTAAAATGGAAGAAGAATCTAAGCGCTAAGGGATTTGGGTAAGTTTTAGGGACCTAAAATGGAAGAAGAATCTAAGCGCTAAGTGATTTGGGTAGGTTTTAGAGTGCTAAAATGGAAGAAGAATCTAAGCGCTAAGGGATTTGGGTAAGTTTTAGGGACCTAAAATGGAAGAAGAATCTAAGCACTAAGGGATTTGGGTAAGTTTTAGGGTGCTAAAATGGAAGAAGAATCTAAGCGCTAAGGGATTTGGGTAAGTTTTAGGGACCTAAAATGGAAGAAGAATCTAAGCGCTAAGGGATTTGGGTAAGTTTTAGGGACCTAAAATGGAAGAAGAATCTAAGCGCTAAGGGATTTGGGTAAGTTTTAGGGTGCTAAAATGGAAGAAGAATCTAAGCGCTAAGGGATTTGGGTAAGTTTTAGGGACCTAAAATGGAAGAAGAATCTAAGCGCTAAGGGATTTGGGTAAGTTTTAGGGACCTAAAATGGAAGAAGAATCTAAGCGCTAAGTGATTTGGGTAAGTTTTAGGGTGCTAAAATGGAAGAAGAATCTAAGCGCTAAGGGATTTGGGTAAGTTTTAGGGTGCTAAAATGGAAGAAGAATCTAAGCGCTAAGGGATTTGGGTAAGTTTTAGGGTGCTAAAATGGAAGAAGAATCTAAGCGCTAAGTGATTTGGGTAAGTTTAGGGACCTAAAATGGAAGAAGAATCTAAGCGCTAAGGGATTTGGGTAAGTTTTAGGGACCTAAAATGGAAGAAGAATCTAAGCGCTAAGTGATTTGGGTAAGTTTTAGGGTGCTAAAATGGAAGAAGAATCTAAGCGCTAAGGGATTTGGGTAAGTTTTAGGGACCTAAAATGGAAGAAGAATCTAAGCGCTAAGGGATTTGGGTAAGTTTTAGGGACCTAAAATGGAAGAAGAATCTAAGCGCTAAGTGATTTGGGTAAGTTTTAGGGTGCTAAAATGGAAGAAGAATCTAAGCGCTAAGGGATTTGGGTAAGTTTTAGGGTGCTAAAATGGAAGAAGAATCTAAGCGCTAAGTGATTTGGGTAAGTTTAGGGACCTAAAATGGAAGAAGAATCTAAGCGCTAAGGGATTTGGGTAAGTTTTAGGGTGCTAAAATGGAAGAAGAATCTAAGCGCTAAGTGATTTGGGTAAGTTTAGGGACCTAAAATGGAAGAAGAATCTAAGCGCTAAGGGATTTGGGTAAGTTTTAGGGACCTAAAATGGAAGAAGAATCTAAGCGCTAAGTGATTTGGGTAAGTTTTAGGGACCTAAAATGGAAGAAGAATCTAAGCGCTAAGGGATTTGGGTAAGTTTTAGGGACCTAAAATGGAAAAAGAATCTAAGCGCTAAGGGATTTGGGTAAGTTTTAGGGACCTAAAATGGAAGAAGAATCTAAACGCTAAGGGATTTGGGTAAGTTTTAGGGACCTAAAATGGAAGAAGAATCTAAGCGCTAAGTGATTTGGGTAATTTTTAGGGTGCTAAAATGGAAGAAGAATCTAAGCGCTAAGGGATTTGGGTAAGTTTTAGGGTGCTAAAATGGAAGAAGAATCTAAGCGCTAAGTGATTTGGGTAAGTTTTAGGGACCTAAAATGGAAGAAGAATCTAAGCGCTAAGGGATTTGGGTAAGTTTTAGGGACCTAAAATGGAAGAAGAATCTAAGCGATAAGTGATTTGGGTAAGTTTTAGGGTGCTAAAATGGAAGAAGAATCTAAGCGCTAAGGGATTTGGGTAAGTTTTAGGGACCTAAAATGGAAGAAGAATCTAAGCGCTAAGGGATTTGGGTAAGTTTTAGGGTGCTAAAATGGAAGAAGAATCTAAGCGCTAAGGGATTTGGGTAAGTTTTAGGGACCTAAAATGGAAGAAGAATCTAAGCGCTAAGGGATTTGGGTAAGTTTTAGGGACCTAAAATGGAAGAAGAATCTAAGCGCTAAGGGATTTGGGTAAGTTTTAGGGACCTAAAATGGAAGAAGAATCTAAGCGCTAAGTGATTTGGGTAAGTTTTAGGGTGCTAAAATGGAAGAAGAATCTAAGCGCTAAGGGATTTGGGTAAGTTTTAGGGTGCTAAAATGGAAGAAGAATCTAAGCGCTAAGGGATTTGGGTAAGTTTTAGGGACCTAAAATGGAAGAAGAATCTAAGCGCTAAGTGATTTGGGTAAGTTTTAGGGTGCTAAAATGGAAGAAGAATCTAAGCGCTAAGGGATTTGGGTAAGTTTTAGGGTGCTAAAATGGAAGAAGAATCTAAGCGCTAAGTGATTTGGGTAAGTTTTAGGGACCTAAAATGGAAGAAGAATCTAAGCGCTAAGGGATTTGGGTAAGTTTTAGGGACCTAAAATGGAAGAAGAATCTAAGCGCTAAGTGATTTGGGTAAGTTTTAGGGTGCTAAAATGGAAGAAGAATCTAAGCGCTAAGGGATTTGGGTAAGTTTTAGGGTGCTAAAATGGAAGAAGAATCTAAGCGCTAAGGGATTTGGGTAAGTTTTAGGGACCTAAAATGGAAGAAGAATCTAAGCGCTAAGGGATTTGGGTAAGTTTTAGGGACCTAAAATGGAAGAAGAATCTAAGCGCTAAGTAGATAGGGTGAGCTTTAAGGGCTCAAAAGGGAAGAGGCAGGATAGCGCAAAGTGGTTAGGGTGAGCTTTAAGGGCTCAAAAGGGAAGAGGCAGGATAGCGCAAAGTGGTTCGGGTGAGCTTTAAGGCCCCAAAAGGGAAAAGTCAGGATAGCGCTAAGTGGTTAGGGTGAGCTTTAAGGGCTCAAAAGGGAAGAGGCAGGCTAGCGCAAAGTGGTTAGGGTGAGCTTTAAGGGCTCAAAAGGGAAGAGGCAGGATAGCGCAAAGTGGTTAGGGTGTTTTTTTTGGTATTCTACGTGATGTGAGTGAAATAGATGCAAGCACTTTAATGAGATAAGTTTGTAGTGCGCAGGCGCAAGATCGTAAGACTTCCGTCTGGACGAAGATTTTTGGAAAAAGTGAAGCAGGATGTATCGGGAAGCAGAAAGGATTCGTGTGAGGATACGATGGAAAAAGGGCAAAATCGAAAGGCTACGTTGTTAGCTGAGAAAATGAATCTGAAAAGTCTCGATTGAAAATGACATCCTCGTATGCGTACTCTGGCATACGAGCGGACGGATGCTTTATGGAAGGTTTACGAAGCATGCTTGGAATCGCTCGCACATTCATACGAGAGCGGGAACTTTTGAAAATGATATGACGACGGCGCAAAGTTTTTTTGTGTCTTTCTGAATCGAGGCTTATGGCCTTTCAAAGTGGGTTTTCTGGCCACTATCATGAGCTGTATGTGAGAAATTGTAAAGCCACCATCAAAGGCACAAATTAACAAATATGGGTGCAGATCACCAGACAGGTGAATAGTGTTTGGATGTAGAGGAAAAGTGGAGCAAATAGAAATACAAGTATTAATCTGGTGGATTCCTATAATGAAGCTGGTGGTGGCCTTGTAGGATGTCCAGCACCTGTGCATGTGTGGCTTTGAGCATCTGCCACTGCTGCAGCATCTGCCTCACACGGGTCACATGGCGATGTGCAGATGATGGAGGTCTAGCCCTAGAAACAGGAGCAGATGTAGTAGGTAAATCCTCTGCAGCAGAGCTAGCACACGGACAGTTGGTTGTGTCTCTTGCTGCTGTCCATGCTGGTCTGGCAGCAGAGGGCATGATTGTCTCTGCTGCAGAGGATTTGTTGGTGGCTGCTGCTGGGGCATTGGCAGATGATGATGCTGGGTTGGTATTTGGGGGCATGGTAATGTTCTCCTCCTCCTCCATATGGTGTATTGCTTCCATTATGGGTGGTGTCTGTAGGGACATTAAAAAAAATGTGTAAGATAGTTGCTCAAATAAATGTTGTGGCAAGTAGTCATCTTTCCTCACATGCATCACCAGTTAGTGCACAATACACTTACCAGATCCAGATGTTCCTGTGTAGGATATGTTGTTAATGGCTGGTGGGATGTGGTGGCAGTGGCCAAAGAGGTGGAGGGTGGGTGGAGGGTGGAGAGGTGGAGGGTTGCACAGCAGCTTGAGTATTTTGAGGTGCTGGAATGTAAAAGGCAAGCTAGTTAACACATAAACATACCTTGTGTACCCATAGGAGTCGCTGGCCTCTACGGCACCCAGGGCAAAGATTCAAAATGGACTCCCCCACCAGTTTTCCGTGAACTGCTGCACCCGAGGAGCATTGCCCCCCCCCCTCTCGTCCACCCTAGTGCACCTAGGATTGTAACCTACATTTTGTAAACGCAAAACAAAAAAACATTCCTTAAAATACTAACCTTCTGGAATGACATTGTTGTCAGTGTCTTTGGCCCCGGACAAGCCCTGTAGTGCAGATGGGTGTATTAGGCCCAGAACAAGCTCCTCTGCTGCGGTGTAATGGAGTTTTGTTGGAAATCCACCTCCTGTTTACAACCTTTAAAACAAAGAGAAAACATTACTTAGAATGTCATGCTCACCCACAACCTGCCAAACACCCATCTGTACCCGTGATGCCTGCGTGTATTTCTCTTCTGCCGGACGGCATATTTGAGGTCCGAGAATTTTCGCTGGATCTGCTTCACATCTTTCCTCTCAGTCCCAGCACAATTCACCTGTCTGGTGATGTCTTCCCAGATTTGTGTCTTGCGCACTTTGCTGGTGGCTTTTGAATTTCTCCCATACAGCTCATGATACTAGTCAGATACCCCACTTGCCAATGCCATAGTTTGGGGCTCAGTAAAGCGCCTGCTCAAGCTCCCATGCCACAGGTTTCTGCCTAATGTTGTCCTGGCTGCCTCTTCCTGGGTGGGTGGAAGAATTGGTGACCTTGGCACACATGCAGGCGTGGAAGAGCCAGACCTTTTGCTCACATAGGATTGGGCAGGGCTTGCATGGGGGCTGGGTGTCATAGGCTGACTCAGGGCTCTCCACGTTGGAATCGTGACATTGGGAACAAGCAGGAGAGGGTGTGTTTGGGGGGCTAGGGCTTCTAGTCTTACCCTTGCCCTTACTAGTAGTGCTCCCTTGGGTTTTGGATGTTGAGGGCCAGGGAGCATTCTTGCTGGAGGAAGTCTCCTTCGCCTTCCGTGATGTGCCAGATTTGGAGGGGGCTGGAGTGTGGGCCAATGGATCCTTCATGTGGCGAGTGGATGTCCTTTTCGAATGCGAGTGGCCACTGGTTTTGTGGGACCTAGTTTCAGGCCTGGATGAAGATTTTTCATGCCATTCGGCACAACGCTCATGGAGTTCATGGGACTTAGGGGTCTTGCGGCTAAGTTTCTTGGCAGGCATATCGATATCTGTTAAGACACTCAGCTGTTTCTCTAAGTACCCTTTAAATAATTATGAGTATTTTGAGGATCAGCTCTGGTAGACAGCAGGATGTTAGCAGTATAGAGGCTCAGAGGTAAAAAGTTCAACTTAAAGTCCGTGTCTATTCACACAAAAAGTACATAACACAAAATATCCTTTTTGGGTTACATCACCTTTTCAGGAAAAATGCCACAGAATTGCATCAGACAGGCAACGGCCCTTTTTAGTTTTTGTCCAAGCTTGCACACTTGTAGCCAAATCCACCTCGGGTCCACATGAAATAGCCTGTATAAGAGCTTCCAGCCATGAACACAGAGTCTCACTCCACAAGTGAGCTCTAGACACAGCCAGTGCACAGCTGACTCCCCAGGCTATTTATGCGGCACGTAAAACCCGGACCTGGGTAGGGGATGGAGTCCCACCCTGCTCTACCCCATCCCAGTAAAGCTGTCCCGGGTTAGACTTTCAGCTGTACTAAAATTTTAGCAGCAGACTGCCATTAGCAGCTGATGCTGGAGAAAACTATACAGCTTTACTGCACCAAGGCCAGGTACCTTGGTGCCACATACCTACCGTCAATGACGGCACCTTGCACCTTACCACAGTATGTATGACGCTTACGCGTAAGTGTGCGTAGGGGAGTGCACATCCCGGAAACCGCTGGGGCGCAATACATCTGCTGATACTGGCAAAACAAGATAGCACCCACGCTCTTCACCCGCGAGCAACAGGACACTATCATGCTAGTAAGTGTTTGTGCAGGCCGTTGATTTGCTGGCGAAATGCATGCATATGCGATTAGGCAGCGCAGGGCGAAACAGTTGTTGCAAAATTTGAATTTTAAACGCTGTGACACATGTGCGCAACACCAAAATGGCATCTAGAAGGATAGCTGAAGGCTAGAAATGTTATGGGGAATGTAAGTTAGGAACCTGCTATAACTGAGATAGTGATTTGTATGATGTTTCCATTAATCAAATGTGTTTTTCTTTTATCTTTTAGATGATGATGGAGAACAGGTAAAACTACCTGGCGAGCGACTATCAAAAGAGGAGGTTGGCCCTGGAGATAGTGGCCAAAATTGCCGCCGACAGTGACACCACCTTCACCCAGATCATCCAACACTGGTCGGACGTAAAGCGAAGGAAGAGGCCTCGGGTGAGGCGATTCTGCGCTCAACATTTTCCAAGTAAGTACATTACTATTACATGTTATATATCCCAAAGCCCTTAGGCAGGCTTCTGTTTAGGAATGCAATTCTCTTCTAGTGAGCGAATGGAATTATAGAATTAGACCCACCCGGGGGCGAGCAGTCTGGCCAGTGCGGGATGTATCTGGGCTATGTGAAGGTGGTGCGTCTCCAGGGCCAAGGTCCTCCCCCTCCGTAAGTGGCTCCGAGCAGCCACTGGACCTGTCTACAGAGGAGGGGCATCAGCGGCTCGCCAGGGAGTCGGCCCAGATGGCGGAGCAACAACACTCCGGTATGTTTCTGTGACTGAAGCACACACACTTGCACTGTAAACACACACTCATTTCCTGCTTCTATTCTTTTAGCTGACGATGTAGCGGGTGGAGAGCGGGGAGTGGAGAGGCCAGAAGACCCAGCCCCTGAGGTGCATGGAGAAGATGGGTGATGTCACACACACATTATGAAAAAAATGTTTGTTTTTCCAAAATTAGAAGTAAACATATTTATCAACAGACTCAGATCCGGATCAGTGGCAGGCCCTAGAGAGGAGGCTGGTCCCCCAAGCTCAGGTCGCCCACCAGCCTAGTAAGTTTGTAGTCTACTTGATTATCTATAACATAGCTTCATCACCAGGTCTTAAAAAAATGTAGCCTATTAAATTAGCATAATGACATATGGCTTCATCCCTAGCCTAATTAATGAACATAATGACATATGGCTTCATCCCTAGCCTAATTAATGAACATAATGACATATGGCTTCATCCCTTTGCTTCACCATGATTAATATTTCATTCAACAGCTATGAAAAATATATATACAAAATATTAATGATTGCTTCCTTTTCACAGCAACCCCACAGGAAAGACTCCAACATCTGACCGCGACATCCAGGAGCTTGCTGCTTCATTGGGGACCAGTGAAGAATAGATTCCTGGGGCCTACCACGTGTTGTTTAATAATGTTTGTATGGTTTTACACATTTTAAAAATGTTTTTATCAATATAAAAATATTTTTCTATGAAAAAAATTAAACGTAAAAAAATAAAGTTTGATATAAAAAAAAAGCAACATATTAAAGAGTTTAAGAAAAAAAAAATCTTTAAACTTAACCATGTTTTCGACTTTATTTTATGTTAAGCTATAAACTTATGATGCATGAACACATCCGATAAATTACATACAGCAGAAGACATCAAGAAGGAAGAGACAACTAAGAGGAGAATGCAGAACATTAAGGTAAGCATGAATGCCGGGAGAACATCTAAACAGGAACCACAAGTGAGTTGAGGTAAGCATTAAGGACTGGATGTAAATAATTAATCTTCCTGAATGGCTCATCCAATTTATGTAAACAATATCTCTTTGAAGGACTCCCCAAGTTAAGTTATGTAATAACTAAAATATTAATTATATATATATATATATATATATATATATATATATATATATATAGTTATCCTGCCTGGCTCGACTAAAATAGGCAAACGCATATTCAAATATTATCAATATCTGGCCAATGATAACACAATGGATACACGCAAAAGACTAGGTTCTTTCGACTTCCGGTATATGCAGAGGACACTGAGACAAATGGTAAATAAAGAGATATATTGTAGGTAAAATAACAATGCAACCTGACAACACAATACAACACACAATCAGAAGTAAATGATTGCCATATATATATACAGGGATTAAAGCAACATTAAGAGCATGACCCTCCTGAAACGGGCACACACAAGCAGACCTTTCAGCTGGCAACCTTCATTCCTCCTCTCTCCCCCCCCCCTCTGCTCTCTGCTCTCTCAGATATATACCCAATACCCTTTTGATCTCTGGTCTTCTTTGATGATTGGTCTTTCTCCTCTCTTATGACCCTGGTCATAAATTTTATGTTCTCCTAGTCCCAACCTTTATTGATTTATTGTCTCAGGATGCTGATACTATCTGCTTTGAATACAATCCCTGCCTCAGGCCTGTTGGTCTCAGAATGATGATACTATCTATTTTGAATACCTGCCCTAGGCCTGCTTTGCTGGTATTCTGAACTATTTTTCAGTATATTCCTATATTTATATATGCAACATTATTAATAATATTGATTTTCCATAAAGGGCCATTATTTACAGGGATATGTTAAAAAAGGAACCACGAATGAGTTAAGGTAAGCACTGGAGCAGAAGTGAGTGAGAGAATAGTTGAGACCGGGGACATGAATGAGATAAATAGCTGCACGCATGCATACATGCATGCAAACATAGCAGCTTTCCAACAGATTTCCGAGAGAATTCCGTTTGAACGTAGAGAAAGATGCATGCTGAATCTAACGGGACACTGAAAATCTTCGTTGGAAGCTACATTGGAAAATGCTGAATAACGGTAGTATATGAGGTTTACGGGGTAACGTAAACGTAGCCCTCGTCTTGTCGAGGACGCAACGAGAGGCAGAAAATGCCATTCTCATTGGCATACACAGCTACGAACAGTAAATGGAAGGCTTCCGATGGAGGCTCTGAATCATGCCCTACGCCGCACCTATGCATAAGGAAAAAAAGTGTAAAATACACAGAACGAGCCAAATACGACACGGTTTTGAGGAGGCTCTGAATCAGGCCTATTTTTACAGAATAACCATGAATTGTGGTTCCGATCTGCAGGCTCAGATTACTGTACTTTGCATTTATGATTTAACCCTGGTTTAATTCTTAATGTTGGCGCAAACCTGAGCACACCCTCATGCAGACCCAAACTGCTGAACATTTATATAGCGTTTTCTGGCTATATTCTGTAATACCTTGGTTCTTTGGATTGTTATTGCTTTTTTCATAACTTCTTTTGATATGTTTTCATGGGATGATGCCCAATGGGCACGAGAAAACTTACCTTAAGTGGACCTTATATGCATGATAATTCGTATTTTCTGCACTGCTTTTCTCACTCAAGTTGATTAGTCTTGATACTCAATTATGGACATAATATTGTTGCAAATTATACTGTCTTTCTTGTACTATAAATGCACCTCAAGCAATTTTGAAACTAAGAGTGTAAGATACCTATATTCTGCTTAGATGTGCTTTAGAACACATGATTGTGGTTGCACCTTGATTAGAGATCGTTTTTAGCATAAGATTTCTGTACATTGGTGTGCAAGTATTTTTGTATTGACTTAATGCTAAAAAAATCAAAAGAAAAGCCTGGGGTCCCCCCACTGCTCAGGACACTTTTTTTGTCTTAACCCTTTATAATGTGGATAGTTGTATTTTATTTGTAAATGTTATAAAGTGCTCTTTTCAGTTTGGAGGGTCTAGTGGGCAGGAACAGGGGCTACCAATACATATGCGGTAATGTGGTTGAAAAATGGGGTTGAATTTGTGGTTGAAAAATGGGGCTTTCACATGCAATATGGTTTAAATTACAAAGAAGACATTTCATATTAAAACCTAAGCTCTGCAGGTCAAAAAAAAATATATAGAATTTTCCTCAAAATTCCTACAATAATCACAGTTAAGCATAGTTGACATGTCAACAGAGAGTGACAAAATCTAAATTAGGCTTGCAGTTAAATGGGTTAAAAGTACATATGCATGTTGGGTATTATTCTTTTTGGGGGGCCTTGCACTTTAGAGTTAGCTTGTTTTTTCTTGTTTGCATATTGATATTTTTGGAAAATGATTTTTTTATTCTGCTTTTTTATACATTTTTTTCAGGGAAACTCTGTGCAGCCGAAGCATTCTTTGATGGATTACTTCCAGAAAGATGAGACCACTACAATAAACTGGGTAATTAATTACTTAATTTGTGTACTTTCAGGAAATATATGTTTTGTGAGGGTATTCCAAATGTAAAAGGTTGTTCTGGTTGAAAAAGTGCAAGGTGTACACTTTGTTTGCAGAGCTGAAATTTTCAATTAAAATTACCCTTACCGCATGCTTTCCTTTGGGGTGTTTGACAACGCAGTACCCATGCATGTTGGACATTGTTCTGTTTGGAGGACCTTGCTTTTTTCAGATATAACTTTTGTTTGCATATTGTTTTTTTTAGAAAAAATTGATTCTGTTTTTTTTAGGGAAGCCCTCTGCAACCAAAGAATTCATCGAGGGATTACATCTAGAAAACTCTGCAACCAAAGTATTCATCGAGGGATTACATCTAGAAAACTGCACCCACATCAACAATCCTGGTACACCTAGAAAGCTTGAGGTGTGTACTTCTGGAGAATATATAGTTTTGGGGGGGGGGTCAAATGTAAAGGGTTGTTTTTCTTGAAAAACTACAAGGTGTGCATAGCAGTTATATTTTATCTAAAAATCTCCTAAAGATTTTGTGACCATGAGAAATGGGACTTTTACATGCAATATGATGTCATTGATTTTATTCCCTTTGCACATATTTCACCCAAAAATAGTAAGAATATACTAAAACAAAACTGTTTATGTTATAGCCCAGGCTCTCTCTAATTTTCCTGGGAAATCTCTGTGAATCCCTTCAAAAATCAGAGTTGAACGTGTGTAGCGCAAAATAGTGAAAAAGGTCTGGCAACAGATAGTGACAAAAACCTAAAATGTTAAGTTATTTGTTCAGAAATTGTATTACAGTAAATATGCTCTATGTTCTAACTTAGTAGCCTGATTATATTAGAGTGAAAAAAGCCTGATGTTATCGTTTTACTACAGTAAAGGTATTACTCTTTATTGGACATCTATGAAAGAGCCGGGCTTTGGCTTACCAACTCCACAGCTCTGCTCTTAACTCAGTTGGATGCATCTAGACAACTAAAGTCTGAAACAGCAGAGACAAATAGAGCTTTCCTGTGGCCCCTTTGCATTGATCCAGGAGAGGGGCTCAGATCCATCCTAAGTACAGTAGTGGAACAGAGATAGCTTGAATACAGAAGCTCCTGGCACCAGCGCAATGCCGGGGAGCTCTGCAAACATATAATCTCCCCTCACCAGCTTTTCCCGACCTTCGATGCTCTGGTGGCGAAGGGAGAGGGGCGAGGAGGTGTCTGGTTCCACTGCCTATCATCGTGGCAGAGGGGCTCTCCTCTGCCACACAGTGCACCTGCCAACCTGCTCCCCTATGCACTATTATTAGGTTGTCAGGGTCATTGTCTCTGACCCCTTTCCCAATTCTGCCTCCCCTCTCTTTCTATCTGTACATATTTACCCCTCTGCTGCCTCCGAACAGCACTCCTGGCCCTGTGCTACAACCCATGTCTCCAGCCTGCTCAGGGTCCTGAGCTTGTTTCTGCTGTAGTAGTAACCAATATTAAAAAGGAACTCGGGGGCGTGGCTTCGGCATGAGGGAGTGAGGAAGCAAGTGGAGGAGCTCCCGTCTGACTTTATCCTATACAGTGGACCAAGGCACCCTGACCCCCACCCAAACTACCCAGATGAGGGGGAACAAGAAGAGGAGGACCGGGGGCGGCGTCCGGGCCCCCCCCAAAACTGCTATAGGGCACTATTTTCACCCTAAGGCCCAGCCGGGATCCCAGACCCCACCATCCAAGATGGCGGCCGTCCAGAAAGGAGACCGAGAAGGAGCGGGAGGACGTGAGGAGGCAAGCCTGCCCCCACCCAAAGGGCCTGAGATGGATGCGGGATCGCCGGGGACGACACTGACCTGCGGCACCCGAGATGTGAGCCGGGCGGCGGAGGAGGCGGGAGCACTGCATCCTGCCCCGAGCCCAGCAGGTGAGCTGAGTGGCGGCGAGAGGAGACGTCGCGGTAGTGGAGTGCGGGAGCCGCGGTCTGATGGCTGTGAGGGGAGAGCGATGACGACGGCGCCAGCCCGGAGGTTAGTGGCTGGGGAGAGGAGAGCTCAGTAAGCAGCAGGGAGGGGGAGGAGGCAGCACCAAAGCCTGACACAGACAGCGACATGCTGTCCAGCCCCGGGGGAGAAGGGAGAGAGAGCCATGGGAGAGGCGGACTGGCCATCCAGAATACACAGGCGGAGGAGCACCTGGTGGGACCTCACCCTGGGACTCAAAACAGGATATCTCATATTCAGTGGCCGCAAGACAACAGGCCTGGTCCCTCCCAAGCAGACAGAGATTTCCCCTTGCCTGGGGGGGGGAGTAAAGCACCGGTGGGATCCAGCAGGGTGGTGCAGGTGGAGCTGCACCCTGTCCCGACAGATTCATATATCGGTGTGGCCCGGACGAATCCTCCTTCAAACCTGGCCCAAAGCCCCTTCAAAATGGTGGACGCAGAATGGTCCTTGGGGTCCAGTTTTGGGTCCCCCAGCAGTATCCTCCCCGGACAGGGACACACAGAATCGCTGGATTCCACACACTCCAGTAACCATGCTCACCAGCGGAACTCTCCCCCGGAATCCCCTACAGGATACCCCCCAAGCGGCCGACCCTCCCCAATCCCAGCGCTTGACCCAAACCTTCAGGCGATACTACATTACCTGCCGACAAAAGCTGAGCTTAAGGCTGACCTGGAGGCGGTAGCGACCAGAATCGAGAGGGCCTTGAGAAGAGAGATCGAGGATATCCAGCAGAAGTCCTCGGCCCTGGAAACCAAAGTTGCCACTCTTGAAGAATCTCAGACAGACCACGAGACGCGGTTAACACGCCTAGAGAGAATGCAAGATACGTACCAGCAACAGATGACCGATCTCCGGCTTCAAGTGGATGATCAGGAAAACAGAAGCAGGCGCAACAACTTGAAGATCCGCGGCGTCCCTGAAGCGGTTCAAACGGACAATCTGCGTACATCAGTGACGGAATTATTCAACTCCCTACTGGAGAGGCCTTTGGACGCTGAGCTACTAATTGATCGGGTCCACAGAGTAATGGGCCGACCGGCGGGAGACCCCCAGAGACGTCTTATGCAGAGTGCATTTTTTTACCGTCAAAGAGGACATCCTGCGGCGGGCCTGGGAGCGAGGAAGAATTGAGTGGAGGGGCGCGCAGATTGCGATACTACCTGATGTGTCGCGTCGCACTTTGTTGATGAGGAGAATGCTCAGACCCGTGCTCGACAAGCTCCGGGAGATGGGGGCCTCCTACAAGTGGGGGCACCCGTTCCATCTCATAATCCGCAAGGACAATGCAGCCTTTGCCCTACGCAGCAAAGCGGACTTGCCAAACATGTTTGACTTCCTGGGCCTGGATCCCTTCCCGGTCCCGGATTGGTTGGATTTCGGCCTACCCCCCCGCTCCCGCAGAGGGCCCCCAGACGTCCTAGGTGGGTCCGGGGGCGAGGGGGGGGGACCCGGGAGGGACCCAGAGCGGAGGGGTGACCGCGGGGTCCCGGCATAGAACCCAGGAGGTTTGATATATACAAATGGCCTTATATTCATATGCTTATTTCGTTTGACTTCTGTTTCCGGTTAAAGAAAAAGGTTAACTGTTTTGAATTTTGGAGTAGAAGGCGCTATGATCTGGACGCGCCCCCGCCCCTCCCCCTGGTCTGGTGAGATCCTGGTGGGGGCTGAGGGGCGCGGGGCCCCCCTGGGGTCACATATTCCCCCCTCGATATCTCGAGGCGGCCAATAACCAAGCAGTTGGTCTTGTACAGATTGGACCGGATAAGACCTGAGGAGGCCCCGCTGGGGCTCGCTCTCTCCCACGGCGTGACCTTTGCCTATCCCCGCCCGGCGGGGGGGGCCTTGGCGGTACATCCGGTCAGACTCTGTTTGAGCGATGTGATGGTGGCCCAAATGCGGCCGGGCCGTGACTTTCAACAAGCAGAAAGAGGGTAGATGGGTGTCTAAACTAATGACGCTGCTGAATCGGCGGGAGCACGCTCCCAAGTGTTGAGGTTACTTCCCCAAAGTAGGTACCCACGCCATCCCATTGGCTGTGCGCCGAAGGGATTTGCGTGGTGTTTGGGGGCTGCGGCCCTCCTAGTTCTCCCTTGCCCCCTCTTTAAGGTAGGCTTATCAGTTTTGTTTGTCTTATTAGTTTTGTTATTTCTTCTGTCCTTTGTTCCAATCTTCTTCTGCGACTCTCTTCGCTTCTTTCTTCTCTGCTCTGGTTGTCCTCCAATACCCTCCCTGTTCAGGCCCCCTGGTCGTACCTCTCAGGATCTAGAGCACGCACCCCGAATAAAACCTCGGGACACTATCCGACCGGGCGGACATCCTCTTATCTTCCTATCACCTAACCACACTGATGAGTCTTAAGCTCTGCACTCTTAACGCAAAGGGACTAAACATCCCGGAGAAAAGGGCAAAAATCCTATATGGGTTCCATAAAGAAAGAGTAGACATCACCCTTTTACAAGAGACACACTTCTGCCAGGGGAAAATCCCAGAAATCAGAAACAGATATTATGATAAATGGTATCACTGCCCTAACCCTGAGGGTAAAACCAAGGGAGTATCCATCGCCATACACAAAAGCGTCCCTATAGAAAACGTCCAGGTTAAAGTTGATCCCGGGGGCAGGTACCTGTTCCTCAATCTTACTTTGTGTGGAGAGAGATACACCCTGGCTAACTTGTACCTACCTAACCAGGGTCAGGTGGAGGCGGGATTAGGACTACTACGCTTGTTAGAAGACTTCAGAGAAGGAACGCTAATCATAGGGGGGGACCTCAATTTAGTCCTAGACCCAAGGATCGACTCCTCCCAGGGAAAATCCGCAATTTCCCACTCTAAACTTAACAGGTTCCGCAAAGCCCTTCAGTCCCTGCAGGTGGTAGATATCTGGAGGATCTTACATGGGGGAGAAAGGGACTATACGTACTTTTCGCATATCCATAATACATACAGCAGGCTGGACTACTTCCTCCTGAGCCACCATGCCCTTGCAGCAGACCCCGAGTCCTCCATTGGCCAGATATTATGGTCGGACCACGCCCCAGTCTTCCTGAGCCTCCCGGTGTTAGATGCGACTCCCAGACAGTTTACTTGGCGTCTGAACGACAACCTCCTGAAAGACACTCCATGCATGGCCGAGATCAAGGATGTGATAACTAATTTCCACCTTGACCATAGCAATGACCGCACTGCCGATAAAGTGGGAGGCGCTCAAGTGTACACTGCGGGGAGTCTTTATCAAGCATGGCGCGAGGCTCAAGAAAGAGAGAGCCCAACAGATAGTGGAGACTTTGGGGCACATACAGGAGCTGGAGAGGGCGCATAAGACCCTCCCTTCACATGGGAAATTACGAGAACTGATAGAAGCCAGGCAAAAGTTGAAGGGGCTATACGACCAATGCTACTTAAGGTACAGAGATAGGTTCCGGGCATCCCTATATGAATACTCAGATAAATGCGGCCGGTCACTGGCTAGGTCACTCCACCCAAGGCAGAGTTGCTCATTTATCCCCAGTCTGAAGACGGCAGATGGAGGGGAAGTACATAAGACACCCCAAATCGCAGGTGAATTCCAATCCTATTATTCAGGACTATATAACATTGGAAACGATCCGCAGAGGGGATCAACGGAGGGCATGGACAATTATATAGCCGAAACGGCCCTACCAGTTATTCCCCCGGAGGAAAGTGAGGCTTTAGAGGACCCGGTGAGGCAGATGGAGGTAGAGAGGGCCATAAAGGAGACCCCTGCAGGAAAAAGCCCTGGGCCAGATGGGTTTACCCCCAGGTTTTATAAAGTCATGGGACCTCTGATTGCCCCTTTTCTGACGAAGGTATTTAACTCTGTGTCGGGTCGCTGCCCCTTCCCGAGACAGACCCTGGAAGGCCACATTACGTTATCCCGAAACCCGGGAAGGACAATACCCTTCCAGGTAACTATCGGCCGATCTCACTGATCAATGTGGATGTCAAACTGTTCGCCAAAATCATGGCGACCAGGATCCAGCCCTTGCTACCCTCGTTGATCCACAGTGACCAGGTCGGGTTTGTCTCGGGCAGGGAGGCCAGGGACAATGTGATCAAGACAGTCTCATTGATGCACTTTGCCCAATCGAAGGGGATCCCATCATGCCTCCTGGCGGTGGACGCAGAAAAGGCATTCGATAGGGTGCACTGGGGGTTTCTGGAGGCCGCGCTCTCCCAGGTGGGGGTGGGACCGGTCATGAGAGATAGAATTATGGCTTTATACCATAACCCCACGGCCAGGGTCAAAATCAACGGCACCCTATCTGGATCTTTTGACATCAGGAATGGCACACTGCAGGGAGCAGGCATACTCTATGTCCTAGTGATGGAATACTTGGCGAACGCTTTGAGGGCCAACCCATCCATCAGGGGAATACCGGCGGGAGGAAAAGAATATAAGCTCTCCCTCTTTGCCGATGACTTACTGTTGTATGTGACCTCCCCACATATCTCTCTGCCGTCTGTCATCAAGGAGTTTGAAAGATTCAGCAAATTGAGCAACTTTAAAGTCAACATGACTAAAACGGAGATCTTAAACATCTCCCTAGGGGAACAGACCCGGGAATCAATACAGGCAAACTTTCCATTCAAGTGGCAGAGGGAATCAGTAAAATACTTGGGGGTGCAGGTGTCCACGGACCTGGGGAAACTTTATAAATTGAATTACGTGCCACTCCTTACCAGTACCATGGGAAGCCTGAAAACATACGCTAAAAAACAATACTCCTGGCTAGGGAGGACAAATATCCTAAAAATGGACGTCTTACCCCGATTCTTGTATGTTTTCCAGACCCTACCGTTATTACCGAAACGGGGGTTCTTTAAACAGATACAGGCTGCGTTCTTCAACTTTATCTGGGACGGCAAAAAGCCCAGGGTAAGCAGGAAGACGCTATGTAGACCTAAATCAGCGGGGGGGTTGGGGGTACCCGATATGAAGTCGTACCACGCGGCCGCGGTCCTGGTGAGGCTCGTGGACTGGTTTCACCACAGGGGGAGTAAGCAATGGGTGGACTTAGAAAACGACACCTCTCCAATCGGTCTGACTGCCCTGCCTTGGGTGGACCCTGAGCTCCGCCTGAAGAGGCGGAAACTTCCCTACCTTGTGAATCCCCTGCTGACCCTATGGGACAGGTCACTGAAACTGAGGGGCATATCATGTAGACCGGGTCCTCTCAATAACCCTGCGTTTACCCCGGGAATGGGGGCCAAAACGTTTCTTGTGTGGGAAGCGTCTCAGGACACGAGACTGGGAGAGATCGCCTCTGGATCTGGCCTACCGCCACTATAAACTAAACTAAACCTCGAGTACATTAGTTCAGCTAAGAGACTGAATTCTCGTCAGGCTCGTTGGGCATTATTTTTTTCGCGCTTTAATTTTATAATTACATTTAACCTCCCTGGCGTTGTGAAATAGACAAATGCAATGGTAACGAAAGCGTTACCATTGCATTTGTCTCTGACACACGGCTCCGCCCCCATGAGCCTCTGCGGCTCACAGAGACGGAACCCGGAAGCGGAGAGGGACTCCGCAGCCGCTGCTCTCACCTGCGATCGCGGCGGAGACATCGCTGGATCGCAGGGAGAAGGTAAGGAGGCTGCGCCGCCCGCCCTTGCTCCCAGATCGATCCCGAGCGTGACTCGGGGTTACCGCCACTTACAGCGCAAATTAACCCCGAGTCACGCTCGGGATCACCGCCAAGGGGGTTAAGCCAGGAGTTAAAAATTCTAAAGCGGATGCTCTGTCCCGCATGTTTGGGGATTGCAAGGATCGGGATGATGTGGGTGAACCTATTTTGCCTGTGGGTTGTGTGATTGGGGCTTTGCTTCCTGATCTTTCTAATGCTTTGGCGCCATTTCAAGATGAATCCCCTGTAGATGTACCTTTAGGGTGTCAGTTTGTACCGCCGCACCTGCGTCCTGATGTAATCCGCGAGTTTCATGATGCCAAAACTGCTGGGCATCTGGGAAATCGTAAGACTTTCATTTTAGCCTGACGCCATATATGGTGGCCTACTATGCGACGCGATATTACTGCCTTTATCGACGCATGTTCTGTTTGTGCGCGAAGTAAGGGGGTTCACAAGGCCCCTAGTGGGTGTTTAGTCCAACTTGAGATTCCTAAAGAGCCATGGACTCATATCTCAATGGATTTTATTGTAGATTTGCCTCCTTCACATGGGAACACTGTGATTTGGGTGGTCGTCGATCATTTCAGTAAGATGGCACATTTTATTCCTTTATCTAAACTACCGTCGGCTCCTGAGCTTTCGCGGTTATTTATTTCGCATGTTTTTCGTCTCCATGGCATACCGTCCAATGTAGTTTCTGATCGGGGTGTGCAATTTACTTCGCGTTTTTGGAGGAATTTTTGTTCACGCTTAGGAATCCAGTTATCATTTTCATCTGCGTACCATCCTCAGACTAATGGGCAGACTGAGAGAACCAATCAAAGTCTGGAACAATATTTAAGATGTTATGTTTCTGATGCTCAAGAGCAATGCTCGGACTTCATTGATTTTGCTGAGTTCACGTACAATAATGCGCCGAGTGAAAGCACTAAGATATCCCCTTTTTTCTGTAATTTAGGAAAGAATCCCAGAGGTTCCTCACTCTCAGGGTCACCTTCCGATTTACCGGCATTGGAAGAGTGGCTCCAAGAAAGTAAAGAAATCTGGGTACGCGTCCAAGGGACTTTAAAAACTATGGGGTTGAAATATAAGAAATTCGCCGATCGCCGCAGATCTCAGGGACCTATCCTTCAGATTGGGGATCTTGTTTGGGTGTCCACTAAGAACATCGCTCTCCGGCAGCCTTCCAGTAAATTGGGTCCTAAGTTTATTGGTCCTTTCCCCATTATTAGGAAGTTGAACAATGTAACCTTTAAAGTTAAACTTCCACCGACTATTAAAATCCCTAATTCCTTTCATGTATCGCTGCTTAAACCAGCTAAGAGTACTCCTCCTGCTGGTCCTTCACCAATCTTGGTTAATAATGAGCCAGAATATGAGATAAACAAAATCTTGGACTCGCGTAAGGTCCATAATTCGCTACAGTATTTGGTTGACTGGGTGGGCTATGGTCCTGAGGAGAGGTGCTGGGTTGCTGCAAGGGATCTTCACGCCAGGGCTCTTGTAAAAAAATTCCATCGTGACAATCCAGGAAAACCTGGTGAGGGTCCGGAGGCCCCTCGTGAAGGGGGGGTAGTGTCAGGACTCACTCACCGCGTCCTCGCTCCCGCGCCGTCCCTGGATAGCTGGCCGCGCAGCCTCCGGCTCGAGGTCCCTGCCGAGCTGCTGCTCGGGCGGTGTCGGCTCGAGCGGCGCCCTGCTCGGCCACGCCCTCCGCTCTCGGCTCTGGCCCCGGCTCCTGCAGACGTGCGCGAGCACGGGATTCTCATGCCCTCCGGTGGCGCTGCTCTCTGCGCGCTCGCCGGAGGAGAAGTTAAAGGGCCAATCAGCCCAGAGATTCAGGGTTGGGCCAATGAGCCCAGGAAGGGGAGGTTGTGGGCATTCGCCCTTTTGGTCCAATTGGACCAATCAGGGACAATGTGCCCTTCCCTTGATTTCCAATCATGCTGGTCCCTATAAAGCCCTACCTCATCATTTACCCTGTGCCTGTGATAGCGCCTAGTACCTAGTTTTTCTAGCTTGTCTCTAGCACTTGATCTGAACTCCCGTTGCCGACCACTGCCTGTATTGACCGTCCTTGATCTGAACTCCAGTTGCCGACCACCGCTTGTATTTGACCATCCTTGATCTGAACTCCCGTTGCCGACCACCGCCTGTATTGACCGTCCTTGATCTGAACTCCAGTTGCCGACCACCGCTTGTATTTGACCATTCTAGATCCGAACTTCTGTTGCCGACCTCTGCTCTGATCCTTGACCACGATTTGTCCAACCCCATTGTACCGCTGCCATCTCAGAACTCCCGTTGCTGACCCCAAGCCTGTTTGGACTTCCGTTATACGCTCCTGCTATTGGGCTCACTCAATACCGCTCCCAGCCACGGGTTCTCCAGACCTCCGAACAGTAAGCCTAAATCCTTTGAGCCATTGAAGTCCTGGGGGCAACCGATCCCGGGCAGGCGTTTTCTGCGTCCCGGCAAGCGGGGGCTCCTATAGGTGAAGCTGGCTGCGGAGATTGGGGGTTGAGGGCTTACCTGGAGGGCTGGAGTTACCTGAGCGGATCATTGAAGGACCCAGAGCGTGACAGTAGGGTCGTGTGTGAGGCTCCAGGGACAAGGATCATTTGTGGTTTCTTGAGAAGTTTAACCAGATAGCAGGAGTTTAATTATACTTGAGGCTAGAGGGAAGATGGTGGAGTTTAGCTCTGGAAATATAAAGGGGCTGGAGTCTTCATAAATACTGGTTTAATGAGTGGGCCTCATGGTAGGTCACTGGGTAGGTCATCCTTAAAATCCCAGTTATTAACCAGTCTAGGAGGTGGCTAACAGCTAACACAATGCAGGATGACATGCGGCTTCAGTGCAGGGGTTTTGAGACGCCTGGAGAAAGACCTGGTTGGAAGAGCTAGAGAGCCTGTTGGTGCTTGTGACATGGACATGGAGCCGGTAAGGTTCGGCTGTCAGTAGTGTAGCATCGATATATCATGTCACACTGCCCACTTCCTGTGAAGTGACAAGGGCCCCGCCTACTTTGGGGGTTCTGTGTTATGCACCCCTAGCGATTGCACAGTAGCATTAGGCCCCTTGTAAATACATATCTGGACTTGTCCAAAGACAGAGTAATACATATGAGTTTGTATTCGGGTTTATGCAACCTAGCGCATGCACAATTGTATCTATCTCCTGTAAAAACATGTCCGGACTTGTCTGGAGACAGCATAATAGATATGAGTCTGTGTTCTGGGTTATGACCCCCAGTGCAGGCCCAGTTGTATCTATCCCTCTTAAATACATGTCTGGACTTGTCTGGAGATAGCGTAATAGATATGAGTTTGTATTGTGGATTCTGCATCCCAAAGTAGGCGCAATTAGATCGGTCATTCATTGACAGATGATATTTGGCTCAGTGATTAAAACATGTGCTATATAAACACCCCCCATAGAGCCTTAAAAGACGCATATTTATTATATTTGACAGCTATAGCTTTCTCAACATTTTTTCACACAATGGCCACAATGATTCACAGCCTCCTTTACCTGCACTTTCACATGTGTATTATTTGTGAGATTTTTCTGCCATTTTCGAGATTCTCGTGTCTTTTTTCTTGTGTATGTGCGTTTTCGTTAGCGCGAATAAGCATTTTCGAAGATCTTATTTATTTTGAAAAAAATTTGCGTTCACGGGAATGATACGTTATTGGTATGGGCTTGTGCATAATTCAGAGCCTTGATTGTTGATTAGAACACGGCCAATAAAACAAGTGTGTTTACGCCCAACTTACGGTGTCTATTTCCTGGTGAAAGTGTGCCGTCGTGTTGTGAGTTGCAGACTACGTGGAGGAATATGAGCGTCTGCAGCTACGTGTCTGTCTGTCGGATTTCAGGTTGCGTCGCGCACGATGCCTTACGTCATGGGTGCGATCGACTGTATGCGCTGGTGTCTCCAGCTGCTGATAAGCATCTATACAGGTATTTTGTTTATCTTGACATCCTTCCTTATTTATAAAAAAAAAATAAAATGTTTATATTTGAATGTTTATTGGCACATTTATAGTAATGTTGCCTTGCATTTTGTGTTTTAATGTAGACCTAAATCTACTATAAAACCTACTTTGTAGGTTCTGTCCACCAAATATTAAATCATAAGTGCCCTTTAACAATTTTTTTTTTAATTTAAGGGGATTTGGGATACCCCTGCTTCCGTGGCTAATGACCCCCATCCTGCGCCCTCAGGCGCAGCCATATGACATCTACAATCGGGCACATCGAAAGACCCGGGATGTTGTTGAGAGGAGAGGGCATTAGGCTTGCTGAAGAGCCGTTTCGCAAGCCCTGGAGTGTAGCTGGGTGTATTAATCCACAGACCAGTTCTTCTGCAGCAGTAAATTGAAGTTTGACTGGATGTCCACCTCCTGGTTGCAACCTTATACAAGAAAAAATCTATATAAATTAGAAGGTCATGCACAACATCATTTGGCTCTTTGGTAAGTTGACGCCAATAACGTCATTTTTTGTGATATGTATGGCTATGAATTTAATTTGTGTCCCATTTATGAAACTATGCTTATTTGAACACCTTGTTTACATGTGAAACACGACCTTAACCATTAGATTTTTAAAGCAACCAAGCCTTGCCAAATGTTAGTCCTGCATTAGCAAAATGTTGAATTAGAAGGGGAGGGTTGGAGCTGTTTTGGACTCATACCTGAGAATTTAAGACATCCAAGAATGCTGAGCAGCACAGTCCGAAACCAATACCTGTTCGCAGTCTTCCTGAATGGCCCACATCCGCCATCTTTGATGTTTAATTTGATTCCACATCTATTTGTTTTTTGTTTTGTTTTTTTGGGCTGTGCACTATGTATGCTCATGCTGTGTAGCAAATGTGACTTAGGCTCTTAGTCATGTTGATGGGCCGTTTAGGGGATTCCATTTATTGAGTAATGTGTAATTTATGTTTTTTCTAATACATTTTGGCAGGTGATTCCGGCTATCCACTCCTTCCGTGGCTGTTGACGCTCGTCCTCCGGCCCCAGAATGCAGCCGAGGAGGCATATAATAGGGTGCACAGGAAGACCAGGGCTGTGGTGGAGAGGGCGTTTGGCCTATTGAAGACCCGCTTCCGATGCTTGGACCATACCGGGGGAGCACTTCAGTATGACCCCAAAAAGGTCATAGATATTATAATGGCCTGTGCAGTATTGCATAATTTTGCTATTTTGCAGCGTGTCCCCTGGTATGTGGATTTGCCCCCCTCTCCACCCACCGATGACCCAGACGAGGACTATCGGGGCCCACCGAGTGCGTCTACCCAAGCCGTGCGGTCTAATTTAATCGAGACACATTTTGCTTAATGCTGTGTTCCTTTGTTTGTTTTGTCCCTTTATTTTTTGTTATTTGTGTTTTTGGACCTTGGTGTTTTTATGTGTGTTTCTTACTTTTACAAACAGTAAATAAATAATTACAAAGAACCTCACACATGATGTCATTTCTTTGTTTTGGTGATGTTCCAAATTTGTTACTGCCTACTTTAACTCATCTTGATTCCCCCAAAACATAAAGGCATAAACTTAGTCCACCACAGGTTAATTACAATTTTAGGTAGTTTATTTCCAAAGCAAACATTGGAGTTGATGGTCACTCCCATAGTAGCATAAAATACATGCCCAAAACACAAATGAAAGATTAGGCAAATCAGCCCACATAGCAATTGCCCAGAGTCAGGAGTTGTAAAGTAAGGCACTCCTGTGCAAAGTTTCGTACAAATCAAAAGTAAATCAACATAGGTGGCAAGCATTTCCAGGTCCACATTGGGCAGCAAACAAATAGGCCCACAGACACACCCTCTCCTGCTTGGCCACATTTGCCACCGGCACAGGTGTGAAGCAGCCAAACCTATGCCACATCTACACTTGTTAGTCAGTGTGACACCCAAACAAGAACCCACAGTCCCAATCCAAGTCCAGTTCAATCTTAGCCAGGGGTCAAGGTAGTAGTTTGCCAGCCCAGAATGTCCCCCAATCATGCCTACAAACAGGAGGAGCCAGAACAAATGTAATATACCACAAGCATGCAGCGCAACAGCTTGAGTGGCAGGTTCATTGAGGCTTCACCTCCGGCATTGGCTAGTGGTCTACCTCAGCACTCTAATGAGCTATATGGGCGCAAATCCAAAGCAAACAAGCAAAGCCATACCAAAAGGGTATATTCTAAGTGTGCCGTACACTCCACTTCGATCTTCATGACATCTGGGTAATCTCCAGTAGAGGGCGAACTTCTGCAGAGATGAATATGCAAAAAAAGATAGCCCCTCCCGGTCCATATATACCTGGGACCTCCCACCAATTCCCAGTTCCTTCTCTGCAGGGAAGGCGACAAGACAGAAGATGAAGACTTCTTTACAGGTAAGCCGGGCTTGCGCCCGGCCGTCTATTGTCCTTATTACTGCCAGGACCCTTTCTAAATTGCCCCTATATTGAGCCTCCCAGCTTAGGCTGCGGGTCCTGGTGAAGGTAGGAGCACCCTATGGGTGCAGAAGGAGCACTGCTCCACCGTGAGACCTCACTATGAGGTAGGCGGTTATCCAGGTTTCTTGGTGATCCTGGTGTGGGATGCCCCGTCCCTCTATGCTTATGGCCGGCTTCTGGCAGGGTTCCCCCCCTTCCGTGTCCCTTATTCCCCTCCAGGGGGGGGGGTTGCCTGGCCTGGCCGTTATTTTGTTTTCCCAGCTTATGTCCCTGTGTGTGTTGGTGTGTTTTACACCGTGTGTGTGTGAGTGTGACATACTGGGTGTGTTTTTTTACTGGCATGTCAGGGCTGTGGCAGCCTGGGGGAGCTTCTCCCACTCAGGCTCCGTTCGGGAAGGGGATGGGGCGGGCTCTCGGCGCGGCCACAGTAGCCCCGCCCCCTTCTTTGGCGCAATTTCTGTGCTCGTTTCTAGGGATCCGGTTTGCTGGGACCCCCTGCTCTCCCTCTTCCTGCATGAGGCTTCGTGGGGCCATCTTCTATCAGGATCTGTGTGGTAAGGGCCGGTGGGCCACTTCCTTAGCTTGTGTGTGGGGGCTCCTCTCTAGCGGGGGCCCCCACTGGTCGCGAGCATGTGTGTGTGTGTGTGTGTGTGTGTGTTTTTCGCATGTCGCATATATATATATATATATATATATATATATATATATATATATATATAGTGACTGCAAGATCAAATGCTATGGTCATATATACTGTAAGGTTTTTGCCATATTTACTCACTTATGTTGCCTGTTTTGTGTGTTACAGATTGCCCCGTATATGTGCATATTAAGGGGTCCCTCCTGGTCCTGGGGTCCCTAGTGTAAAATTGTCCACCTAAAATCCTCTCACTGGGACTTTTAAGGGGCATCCTGGGTTGCTTATGCGTAAATTCCCTGCGGTCTTGCTACTGACCACAAAAATTCACCATATGGAGGCTCCGCAGGATACTGGGCTCGGGATCCCTCTGGGACAATCCGGACCGTGTGTGGGGTATCCCTTACAGGGGAGAATGTGCTGATCTGTATACCATGCGCACAAAAGGCCATAACGCGGCAGTCTGGTACCCAGCCTTCTGGGTCGGCTCCTCCCGCTTCATCGCCTTCCCCTCCCCACCTTATCCGTACCCCAAGTGACATTGGTACCAGTGGGGAGTCGCTTTCTGATGTTTGGGCTAGGTTGGTCAGCATCGAGAAATTTATTGCTAGCACTGTGGGCAAGAAGGCCCAGGCTAAAAAGAGACGTTTGTCGTCGGCCCAGCCCGTGTGGGATGTTGACGACGATTCCGCTGATTTGTCAGATTATTCCCCGTTAGAGGAGGGGGAATTGTATCAGACAGAGACTGACTATGTTCAGTCTGGGAAAGCCAATGTCGAGCAGGCGCTGGGGGATGCCGTAGATACGGCCACTGTTTTGTCATTTATTGGAGGTGTTGGATATTGAACCGCCTGAGGCGCCCCCTCTCAAGATGGGGGAATTTTTTGGGGCCTGCAAGCCCCGTCTGGAATTCCCTACCCAGGGTCATTTTGATGCGCTGATCCTTAGAGAATGGGAGAGGCCCAGTCGGCCTCCTGGTGTGCCTCGGGGATGGGATAAGAAGTATCCTTTTCCGGTGGAGGCGGTTAAGTGCTGGTCTTCTCCTCCCGAGGTCGACGCGCCTGTTTTAGGTTTGACCAACTCTTCTGTGCTGAACACCCCTGACGCCACTTCCCTTAAGGATGGCGAGGACAAGCGCCTTGATCAGATGGCGTGCCACGCATTTGCCAACGTGGGCTCGGTCCTGTGGCCTGTTAGTGCATCTGCCCTGGTGTTGCTTGCTACCAGGTCTCTTATCAGGGACTGGCTGAATACCGCTCAGTTTGATCCAGCTGGAGCTGAGTTCGCTATCCTTAAGAAATGCGAATTGTTCATGGATTTTGTCATGGCTGCGATGGAAGATTCTATTGTCGTGTGTAGTAGGACTTCAGCCTTACTTGTTGCTATGCGCAGATTGGTCTGGCTCCGCCAGTGGACAGCGGACGTTGGGGCCTGGAACAAAGGCAGAGGTCGGGCTCGTACCGCGCCTGCCTGGGGTTCCAAGCCCAGCAATGAAGGGGCGCCCTTACCCGCAAGGGTGGGGGGATGGCTGCGGCTCTTCTTCCAGGTCTGGGCCTGGGAGGTCACAGGCAATTGGATCTTGGAAGTGGTCTCCTCCGGGTACAAACTGGAGTTCGAGTACTGGCCGCCCCCAAGATACTTAAGGTCTCGGGTGCCCTCGGACCCTCAGGCTGCACAGGGGCTCCTGTTAGCAGTAAGAAACCTTCTGGACATGGGGGTTATTTGCCTGGTGCCTCTGTCGGAGAGAGGCAGGGGTTACTACTCCAACCTTTTCACGGTTCCAAAAAAGGAAGGTTCAGTGAGACCCATTCTAGATATCAAGGTTCTAAACAGGTTTATCAGAGCCAAAAAGTTCCACATGGAGACTCTGCGCTCGGCTATCAATTCCCTTCGCCAAGGGGATTTTATGACATCCATAGACATCAAGGATGCGTATCTGCATGTTCCAATTTTTCAGGCACATCAGAGATTCCTCCGGTTTTCGGTGGAGGATCAACATTATCAGTTTGTAGCTCTTCCCTTCGGTCTGACCTCGGCGCCGAGGGTCTTCACCAAGGTCTTGGCAGGCATAATGGCTCTGCTCAGATCTCAGGGCATTCGCATTGTGCCTTATCTGGACGATCTGTTGATATCAGCTTCTTCCCTCCATCAGGCGGAGCTGGACACCCACCAGGTGGTGTCGACCCTGGAAAGGTTCGGGTGGTTGATCAACCGCTCCAAGTCTTCTCTCTCCCCGTCTCAAGTGATTTCATTTCTGGGCATGAATCTGGATACCATTTGGGCCAGAGTGTTTCTGCCCCAGACCAAGGTGCAGGGGATTCAGGGCCTGATCCGCCTTCTTCTGGCCAGTCCTTGTCCCTTTATCCGACATGGGATGAAACTGGTGGGTTTGATGGTATCCTCCTTCGAGGCGGTGCCGTTTGCACAGTTTCACATGAGATCTCTTCAACTTCACCTATTGAGGTATTGGGACAGGTGCCCTCAGTCATTGGATCAACCTTTAAGGATGTCTCCCAGGGTTCGGCAGTCCTTTTGGTGGTGGCTGGAATCGAGCAATCTGGGGAAGGGCAGATCCTTTCTGGTCCCTTGTTGGGAGACGGTTACCACGGATGCCAGCCTGTCGGTCTGGGGAGGTTATTGGAAGAGTCATCAGTTCAGCGGGGTGTGGGGTCCCCAGGAGGCTCACACCCCCATCAATGTCTTGGAGCTCAGAGCCATCCATCTGGTTCTGGCTCGGCTGACCCCACATTTACGGGGTCTTCCGGTTCAGGTTCGTTTGGACAACCGAACGGCAGTAGCTTACATAAATCACCAAGGAGGGACTCGCAGCAGGAGTGTCCTCAGGGAAGTCTCTCTGATCCTGCACTGGGCGGAGAGCAATGTTCCTTGCCTTTCGGCAGTCTACATTCCGGGAGTGGAGAACACGGAGGCGGATTCCCTGAGCAGGGGATCCTCTTGCCAAGGAGAGTGGTCTCTCAACCCCGAGGTTTTTCTGGATCTTTGCCGCAAGTGGGGGACTCCGGAGGTGGATCTCTTTGCCTCGAGGCACAATCACAAACTTCCGGCCTTTGTGTCTCTTTCTCAGGATCCTCTGTCTCTGGCAGTGGATGCCTTGTCACTGGCTTGGAAGGAGTTGGGTTTTCTGTACCTGTTTCCACCTATCTCCATGCTGGGCAAGGTAGTTCGCAAACTGGTTCTAGAAGGGGCACCAGCGATTCTAGTGGCTCCAAGGTGGCCAAGAAAGGTTTGGTACACAGACGTCGTAAGAATGGCCGTAGACCAGTACCGACTTCCCTTGTTACCAGACCTGCTATCTCAGGGTCATCTACTTTACCCCAATTTACAAATGCTGGCTTTGACGGCTTGGCTGCTGAAACCTTCATCTTAAAAGAGGAAGGTTTGTCTGAGGCTGTTGTTCAGACCCTGATTAGGGCTAGGAAGCGGTCCTCTTCTGGCATTTACTATAGGACTTGGAGGTCCTATATTGATTGGTGTGAGGCTAGGGCCTTGCCTTGCAGGGTTTTTTCTATACCCAGGATTTTGGAGTTTCTTCAGCATAATCTGGATCTTGGGCTCCAGTTTAGTACTTTGAAAGGACAGGTTTCTGCTCTGTCGGTTTTCTTCCAGAGGTCTTTTGCTTTACATCCACTGGTTAAGACCTTTTTCCAAGGGGTCGCGCATGTCCGGCCCCCTCGGAAGGCTGTAGTTCCTGTTTGGGATTTGAATTTGGTTCTTTCGGCTCTGCAGGGTCCTCCTTTTGAGCCGCTACAGGATATTGTTCTTTCGGTTCTCACTCAGAAGGTTGCTTTCTTGGTGGCCATTACTTCGGTTCAGCGGGTCAATGAGTTGGCGGCCCTGTCGATTCAGGCCCCTTACTTTGAGAGACACCAGGATAAGGTGGTTTTTCGTTTTAAGACGGATTTCCTTCCTAAGGTGGTGTCTGCTTTCCACCTCAATCAGGATATTGTTCTCCCTTCCTTGTGTCCTAAGCCTAACAATGACAAAGAGAGGGTTCTGCACAATTTGGATGTTGTTCATTGTGATAAGTACTATTTGGTGACTACTTCTTCCTTCCGCAAGACGGACGCTTTTTTCGTGGTTCCCTGCGGGCCCAGGAAAGGGTTGGAGCCTGCTAAGTCTACGATTAGCAAATGGATTCGTCAGGCCATCGTTGGGGCCTATTCTGCTAAGGGGAGGTCTCCCCCTTTTAGGGTCACTGCGCACTCTACTCGTGCTGTGGGTGCATCCTGGGCTTTTCAGCACCAGGCTTCTGTTGAACAGGTTTGTAAGGCTGCTGCTTGGTCTTCCGTTCATACTTTTTCCAAGTTTTACAAGATTGATGTTCGGGCTTCAGTGGATGCTGTTTTTGGCCGCAAGGTTCTACAAGCTGCAGTGGTTTGAGTTGGTACATTCCTTACTGTTTCTGGTTCCCACCCATGACGGACACTGCTATTGGATGTCCCAGATGTCATGAAGATCGAAGTGGAGTGTATGGCACACTTAGAATAATACCGTTTTGTGAGTACTCACCTTTAAAACGGGTATTATGAGTGTGCCATACACTCCACTTCGCCCCATCCTTTTTTTCAGGTATTCTGGGGTTTTTATATGGTGAACCATTGGTTTTGATTGTTAAGGTTATAATGGGTTCTTCCTGGTCACTTTACTGCTTTTATACACTGGGGAATTGGTGGGAGGTCCCAGGTATATATGGACCGGGAGGGGCTTTCTTTTTTTGCATATTCATCTCTGCAGAAGTTCGCCCTCTACTGGAGATTACCCAGATGTCATGAAGATCGAAGTGGAGTGTATGGCACACTCATAACACCCGTTTTAAAGGTGAGTACTTACAAAACGGTATTATTGGTAGGGCTCAGCAGACAGGTCAATAAAGTGGGGATGTATAGCAAAGATGAGGAGCAGATACAGGCCAAATATGCCTTAAAATGGGGTATGCCCATAAAACCCAGGTTGGGGCCCTTGGAGGTGGGCCCTCACCTGGGCCTGTGTGGCATTCAGAATCTGCAACTGTTCCAACATGTTTCTATTAGAAGTTCGAAATTCAGCCATCATGGCACTGAGATTGTTAGTTAAGGTGGCCATGTGGCTGTTGCTATTTCAAACTTCCTCAAGCATGGCACTGTAATAATTGGATTTGTTGATTTTGGAGGCGAAATAGCTGCCTCTCATGGTAACATGCTGACTCCATCATTGGCGCGCCCCTCCCCTGGGAAACTGGGCGACGTAGTCGACTACGCCTCCCTATTCCCTGGGTTGGGGGGCGTGCAGATAATGTGGCTCTAGGTCCACCAACAGCCACAGGTCTGCTTGGCAAATCCTCAGCAGCAGAGCTAACACTGGGGACTGTCGGCTCAGTCTCTGCATGCTGCCCACGATGGGCTGGCAGCATGCAGCCAGCTTCACTCCGCTGCTGAGCATTTGGTGTAGAAACATGTTGGGACAGTTGCAGGTTCTGTCCCAGGGGGAGCTGTTCTGAAGGTTCATTGAAGGCTCCATCTTCCTCCAGCTCCTGGATTTCCTCCATCAGTGTGTGGGTCTGTTGGGACATGTAAATAAAAAAGGTTCAGTTTGGGGAATACATATGTAATTCCGCAAAAAGAAAAATGGCAAGGCACATGCATAAGCAACATCATAAAAAGACACTTACCGTATATATCGGATCCAGGGTCCGAGGCAGCACGGAAGTAGACGGCATGATAAAACTGGCAGAGGATTCCCCACTAGCTGAGGGATGATGCATTGGGGAAAAGAAGACATGTTAACACACAACTAGGTATTGCTGATGTGTATTAACACATATGGTTAACTCAAACACGGGCCCATGCATGAATGGCAACTTCCCCAACGGACCAAGTTAAACTTGACTATGACTGCCATTATCTGTTAGATGTATAAGTCAACAACTACATACACATTGGTCTCCTTAACCAAAATAAACATGCATGTACTGGCTGTTCTGAGGCTTCACACATCCCTAAAAGCCCATTATGGGACCACACTCAGCTTGCAAATAGCATTTGCCATTAGATTAGGCTGTTTCTAGGTTAAACTTTCAAGCACCCCAGATCAAGTCTTTCTGAGCAAAGCACAGCTCAAAACCAAATTGGCTACAGATAAAGCTGGAAGTGTTGTATGTAATTGACTCTAGATACATAACAGGCAGTCCTTTGCTAATCTCAATAGTGTTCCTCAATACCCTCCCAAATAATCTATGAGCAAGGAAAAAAAGCAAATGATGAGTCGCCACGCATAACACACCCAATTTAAATTGTTACCTCCACTACAAGGCACATCCTAGGGGCATGTGTTAATATATGGGTTTGTGCCTAATTTTACACGTAGATCACATTTCACATACACAGTAACATTAGTGTCCCTCTAAGGCCACAGGATGTAGCAGGCCCAGCACCATCTCCTCAGCTCAGGTAAATTGCAGTTTGGTGGGGAATCCGCCGCCAGTTTGTAAGCTGAAAATGAGAGTTGCACACATTTAGCTAAATGTTTCCAATACAAGAGGAAGCAAAATCCACAAAGTGTACCTGTAATTACGCCGTTTATTTTCTTTCTTCCGTGCTGCATATTTTAGGTCCGATATTTTCCTTTGTATCTGCTCCACATCTTTGAGCTCTTCCCTCGCTGCATTGACCTGTCTGGTGAGCTCCTCCAAAATCTCGGCTTTGCGCTGCTTGCTTGTAGATTTGGATCTGCGCCCATATAGCTCATCATAATACAAGGTGAGGCCACTAGCCAATGCCAGAGTTTGGGCCTCACCAAACCTGCCACTCAAGTGGCCTCGGCACAATGTGCACCCTGTTGCTAGACGTTCTGGCTCATCAGTGGTTGGCGGCAAATCGGGGGACATTCTGGGCTGGCTGTGTTGGGGAGAAATGTAGGACAGGTGGCTGGCTTCTGATTGAACTGGACTTGGATATGGACTTGCGGCATAGCTGTGGCATATGGAGAGTACCTTTCCACCTGTGCCGGTGCCAAATGTGGGCGTGGAGGAGAGGGTGTGGTGGATGATGTTGGGCTTCTTGGCCTGTGCCTCTGTAGCCCCTTCACACTTTCATGGCCCTGGGAGGTTGATGCACATGGGTGGGGTGATTGTGGAATGTGGCTGCTGGGGCTTCAGGCCCGGTGGCTTGGCCTCTTTGCATGTGAGCTTTTCCCACGTGGGTGGGGTGATGTTGAGCTCTTGCTGCTGGGGCTTCCGTCCCGGTGGCTTGGCCTCTTTGCATGTAAGCTTTTCCCACATGGGTGGGGTGATGTGGAGCTCTGGAAAAAAGAGGGATATAACCGCACACGGGTCCAATAGTGGGTGCAAGACCAGGGGGAGTCCCAAATCCCCACTGTATCCTATATATCAAAAATGCAAACAGGAAAGGGTCCTTATTCATAGATAGGTGAGTCAATCGGCATCTACGTTTAAATAAGCAAGCAAGTTAACGCCACTTACCTCAAACCGCCCATGCGTCACCCGCCCCGGAACCGTAGCCTCAGGAGGCGCGCGCGACGAACCCGACACCCGGAAGCCAAACCGCAGGCAGAAGACAGAAACCTCCAATGGGCACAGCTAACTCGGCGGGAGCGCGTCATGTCCACAAGGACAGAGGTCACTGGGAGGAGACGCGCACTACGTCGAAGGAAGACACGGCCATCACAGAGGCTCACGTCACCGCAACCGCGAGTGGCTGCCATGGCAACGGGAACGCCAAGCACAACCACAGATGCCGCGGCTCACCGCGACAGGAACACACAGAACAGGAATGAGCAGAAGGCTAATATAATACATAATTACATGATATACATGGCATCCAACTAAGACCATTACAAGAAGTTACAAAAGCATAACGACCCACAAAGAAACCATAATATACAAATGTCACGACAAGCAAATGGATAGTTAACCATATAAATAAATGAACATATTCATGCCAATTAGTTAGTAACATGCCATGACTACCCATATAATTACAGAGGGGTAACTAATTACTTCTGCATGTGGATACACTATAATGCCATAAATATCAACCCAGATTGTAATCTCAGAATTGTAACACAGTAGCCACACTCTTAAACATATATATGATCCAAACCCATAAATGGGAATATATGGATATTAATGTTATTGTATCTAAAGAAAAAAAGGGATACTAATATGTTTAAAGAGAAAGAAAAAACATAAAATATAAAATATAAAATATAAAGCTTCCAGTGAGCCATAAAGAAAAAAAGAGAAAAAAAGAGAGAAAGAGAGAGAGGGGAGGAAAAAATCTCAACGATCCGTTATAAAAGATATATCCCACTTGTGATTCAGTCCCTTTGGGAAACGGGTGCCCATAGTGAAGATCCAATATGCTTCACGTGCCAAAAGTTTATGTCTGATGTCCCCACCTCTAGGGCCTAGGGTCACCTTTTCCATGGCACTAATTTTGAGACGAATCTCCTCTCCCTGATGATTTGAATTAAAATGTTTGGCAACATTTGAGCTATTCATAGTGTTAGGTTTAGCAAAACCTTGTAAGTGTTCAGATATTCTTGTTTTAAGCTTCCTAGTGGTACACCCCACATATTGAATGGAGCAGTGTAGACAGGTGATCAAGTAAATAACCATTTTAGAATTACAGTTAAGAAGGGACTTGATGGTAAATTTGTCCCCCGTGCTAGTGGATGTGAAATGTTTGCCTCTATCAACAAATTTACACATTCCACATCGTTGGCAGCCGCAAGGGAAAAATCCTAATGTGGCTAACCATGTATTCTCTCCTGTACTAGATGAGCTAAAGAAACTGGAGGATAATAAATTGCCAAGACTAGGAGATCTCCTACTCACAACCCGGACACCCTTGTCTACTGTGTCCCGAAGAATAGGGTCCGCGTTTAATATTGGTAGATTCTTTTTCAGAATGCCACTGATTTCACGGAATTCCAAAGTATAGGGGGTGCTAAAAGTCACCCCCTGAAAGGGACTCTTCCTTTTGTCTTTCTTATTCATGCCAAAGAGAGATTCTCTGGATTTATTACTGATGTGGAGCTCTGGCTGCTGGGGCTTCGGGCCCGGTGGCTTGGCCTCTTTGCATGTGAGCTTTTCCCACGTGGGTAGGGTGATGCTGACCTTTGGGGGCTGGGGCTTCGGGCCCGGTGTCTTGGGCTCTTTGCATGTGAGCTTTTCCCACGTGGGTGGGGTGATGGTGACCTTTGGGGGCTGGGGCTTCTCACCCTTTTGGTGTGCTTTTTAGGGGCCGTACCTGTGTGCTTGCTTCTTCTTTGGCGCTGGCTCCTTGGTTTTTGTGCTTGTGGATGCCTTTGTGGTCGCCTTCACCTGCCCACTGCGGGTTCCCGGCTGCTTAGCCTTTGGCATTTTTGAGCGAGTGGTGGGGCCTGCTGAAGCATCCTCACACTTCTCTGCCTTTTTCCTGCTGGCTTCCTTGGCAGCTTTGGCCTTAGCGGCGGATTTTTGGGGTGGCATAATGATGAGACTCTGAAAGAGAATGAGCTGTGGCTCCAGGACCCTTTAAATACTAATGCCGGGGTCTGACGTTTATGCGTTCGCATACGCGTGCGTACGGCCGTTCGTCCAGCCGCGCGGAACCCGGAAACCGCAGGGGCATTACTTAACTGCTGCAGACAAGAGGCAAGATGGCGCCCACAATCTTCACTCGCCAACAAGAAGAGATCATCATGTTTTTAAGTGTCTTTTACTGCCTTTGATTTGCCATCTAAATGTATGCCTAGCCCTTAAGGAAGCGCATGAAGAAACGGTTGGTTTCAAAAGTGTCTCAAACTCCGTGGCAAACTGAAGTGAGGGCCCACACGCGTGAACCAACACTGAGGCCAGCTTCAAGGATTGGATTAGGCTACAAATGTGTCTGTTAATGTCATTTAGGCAAATGATCGATTGCTGACAGATATTTGTATGCAGTTTGAACTAAAATCTAGCTTTATTTTGTGTTTTGTAGACCATGCTGGAGCGCAGGTACGACTACCTGCCCAACTTTTTTGAGAAGCGTACCATCGCCCTGGAGATCATTGCCAAAATACAACAAGAGACGGACACCACCTTCACCCACACGCAGATCATGCAGCATTGGTTGGACCTGAAACGACTGCGCATGCTCTGGGTGCTGCGGTTTTTCGGAATCCATTTCCCTAGTAAGTACATAGCGATTGCATGCCAGATGTAACTGATGCAGAAGGTAGGCATTTATTTATAATTGTATTTCTTTTCTAGTGTTGGAAATGGATTACCGAATCCGCCGCACCCGGAGGCGCACAGGCCGACCGGTGCTGCATGAATCTGCAGCTGGAAGTGAAGGTGGTGGATCTCCAGTGCGATGGGGGTGGCACGGCGTGGGCAGGGAGTCATACCCAGCGACGCATGCAGGAGCCTCTGGTATGTGGCTCTTCATGTAACCGCACACACACATGCTAATTCCACCCAAGCTGATTCCCTTAATCTGTTTTTGTAGATGCTTCTGGAGCGGGTGAAGATGCGCAGGCTGCAGCAGATCTCGGCCAGGAGGCACAGGGAGATGGTGAGTGATGTCACACACACATTGAAAATGAATTTTGATTACTGTTGACTAAAACATTATAAGTGACCCTATTTGCCATGTCTCATCAGCCTCTACTTCACAACAGTGGCAGGGCCCAGGACGTAGGGTTGTCCCCAACGAGGCATCCTTCGGCCACCAACCAAGTAAGTTGTAATGTCATTCTTTGCAGTATGTGTTAAGTGACATGATCACCCAGATACATAAAGCCATAGTCAATGGCATTAGCAGACTGACCAGTGCCCACTTGCTTAGAGTAATTACTTAGCAGACTGACCAGTGCCCACTTGCTTAGAGTAATTACTTAGCAGACTGACCAGTGCCCACTTGCTTAGAGTAATTACTTAGCAGACTGACCAGTGCCCACTTGCTTAGAGTAATTACTTTGCAGACTGACATATGTCGTCCTGATTTATGTTTGCAACTAAAAAACATTCCATCCACAGGTGATAAACATGTATTTGTCTCTAAGTAATTTTGTTTCTAAAATTGATACAGGGACCACACGGGCAAGAGTGGAAGAAATGAATCGAAGGGTCCTTGAGTTGGTGGCCAATATGCAGCAGCTGGTTGACTCGTTGAGGACAACAGAAGAAGAATAGTGTTCTGGGTCCTGTCACTGTTTTTAGTTTTGTAAATAGTTTTTACATTTTTAAATTTTTAATATTTTTAATGTGGTTGTTTTTTAACTTGTTTACCAAATGTTTTAACAAAAAAAAAATTAATGGCCCACAAAAATGGCCTTCAGGTAAAAAAAACAAAAAAAACTCAAGTTTCAGTGTCATTTTTTAACACAAATACATTAACACCAAACGAAGGGTGAAATAAATATTTAGAGATGAACATTCAGATGACCGGGAAGTGGTTTGGGTAAGTTTTAGGGGCCTAAAATGGAAGAAGAACCTAACCAGGAAGATGTTTGGGTTTTAGGGGCCTAAAATGGAAGAAGAACCTAACCGGGAAGAGGTTTGGGTAAGTTTTAGAGGCCTAAAATGGAAGAAGAACCTAACCGGGAAGAGGTTTGGGTAAGTTTTAGAGGCCTAAAATGGAAGAAGAACCTAACCGGGAAGTGGTTTGGGTAAGTTTTAGGGGCCTAAAATGGAATAAGAACCTAACCGGGAAGTGGTTTGGGTAAGTTTTAGGGGCCTAAAATGGAAGAAGAACCTAACCGGGAAGAGGTTTGGGTAAGTTTTAGAGGCCTAAAATGGAAGAAGAACCTAACCGGGAAGAGGTTTGGGTAAGTTTTAGAGGCCTAAAATGTAAGAAGGACCTAACCGGGAAGAGGTTTGGGTAAGTTTTAGGGGCCTAAAATGGAAGAAGAACCTAACCGAGAAGAGGTTTGGGTAAGTTTTAGGGGCCTAAAATGGAAGAAGAACCTAACCGGGAAGAGGTTTGGGTAAGTTTTAGGGGCCTAAAATGGAAGAAGAACCTAATCGAGAAGAGGTTTGGGTAAGTTTTAGGGGCCTAAAATGGAAGAAGAACCTAACCGGGAAGTGGTTTGGGTAAGTTTTAGGGGCCTAAAATGGAAGAAGAACCTAACCAGGAAGTGGTTTGGGTAAGTTTTAGGGGCCTAAAATGGAAGAAGAACCTAACCGGGAAGAGGTTTGGGTAAGTTTTAGGGGCCTAAAATGGAAGAAGAATTTAACCGGGAAGAGGTTTGGGTAAGTTTTAGGGGCCTAAAATGGAAGAGAAACCTAACCGGGAAGAGGTTTGGGTAAGTTTTAGAGGCCTAAAATGGAAGAGAAACCTAACCGGGAAGAGGTTTGGGTAAGTTTTAGGGGCCTAAAATGGAATAAGAACCTAACCGGGAAGAGGTTTGGGTAAGTTTTAGGGACCTAAAATGGAAGAAGAACCTAACCGAGAAGAGGTTTGGGTAAGTTTTAGGGGCCTAAAATGGAAGAAGAACCTAACCGAGAAGAGATTTGGGTACGTTTTAGGAGCCTAAAATGGAAGAAGAACCTAACCGGGAAGAGGTTTGGGTAAGTTTTAGGGGCCTAAAATGGAAGAAGAATTTAACCGGGAAGAGGTTTGGGTAAGTTTTAGGGGCCTAAAATGGAAGAAGAATTTAACCGGGAAGAGGTTTGGGTAAGTTTTAGGGGCCTAAAATGGAAGAGAACCCTAACCGGGAAGAGGTTTGGTTAAGTTTTAGGGGCCTAAAATGGAAGAAGAACCTAATCGAGTAGAGGTTTGGGTAAGTTTTAGGGGCCTAAAATGGAAGAAGAACCTAACCGGGAAGTGGTTTGGGTAAGTTTTAGGGGCCTAAAATGGAAGAAGAACCTAACCAGGAAGTGGTTTGGGTAAGTTTTAGGGGCCTAAAATGGAAGAAGAACCTAACTGGGAAGAGGTTTGGGTAAGTTTTAGGGGCCTAAAATGGAAGAAGAATTTAACCGGGAAGAGGTTTGGGTAAGTTTTAGGGGCCTAAAATGGAAGAGAACCCTAACCGGGAAGAGGTTTGGTTAAGTTTTAGGGGCCTAAAATGGAAGAAGAACCTAATCGAGTAGAGGTTTGGGTAAGTTTTAGGGGCCTAAAATGGAAGAAGAACCTAACCGGGAAGTGGTTTGGGTAAGTTTTAGGGGCCTAAAATGGAAGAAGAACCTAACCAGGAAGTGGTTTGGGTAAGTTTTAGGGGCCTAAAATGGAAGAAGAACCTAACTGGGAAGAGGTTTGGGTAAGTTTTAGGGGCCTAAAATGGAAGAAGAATTTAACCGGGAAGAGGTTTGGGTAAGTTTTAGGGGCCTAAAATGGAAGAGAAACCTAACCGGGAAGAGGTTTGGGTAATTTTAGGGGCCTAAAATGGAAGAAGAACCTAACCTGGAAGAGGTTTGGGTAAGTTTTAGGGGCCTAAAATGAAAGAAGAACCTAACCGGGAAGAGGTTTGGGTAAGTTTTAGGGGCCTAAAATGGAAGAAGAACCTAACCAGGAAGAGGTTTGGGTAAATTTTAGGGGCCTAAAATGGAAGAAGAATCTAACCGGGAAGTGGTTGGGGGTGAGCTTTAAGGGTCCAAAAGGGAAGATGGAGGATAGCGCTAAGTGGTTGGGGTGAGCTTTAAGGGTCCAAAAGGGAAGATGAAGGATAGCGCTAAGTGGTTGGGGGTGAGCTTTAAGGGTCCAAAAGGGAAGATGGAGGATAGCGCTAAGTGGTTGGGGGTGAGCTTTAATGGAACAAAAGGGAAGATGGAGGATAGCGCTAAGTGGTTGGGGTGAGCTTTAAGGGTCCAAAAGGGAAGATGGAGGATAGCGCTAAGTGGTTGGGGGTGAGCTTTAAGGGTCCAAAAGGGAAGATGGAGGATAGCGCTAAGTGGTTGGGGTGAGATTTAAGGGTAAAGGGAAGATGGAGGATAGCGCTAAGTGGTTTAGCTAAACATTGTAGTAGAAGTGAGGGTGGCAAATATGTAGGCGAGCACTTTAATGAGTTAAGTTTGTAGTGCGCAGGCGCAAGATCGTAAGGATTTCCGTCTGGACGATTATTTTTGGAAAAAGGGAAACAGAATCTATCGGGAAACGTAAAGGATTCGTGGGAGGAGACGATGGAAAAAGGGCAAAATCTAAAGACTACGTTGTAACATGAGACAATAAAACAAAAAAGTCACGCTGGAAAATTACATCCTCGTACTCGTACTCTGCCGTACGAACGGACGCAAACTTTACAGAAGGATTGCAATGCATGCATAGAATCGCTCACACACTCATACGAGAGCGGGAAATTAAAAAAAAAAAAAAGATCGGCACTAAAATGAAAGTATTTTTTAAACTCTCTGAATCAAGCCTATTTTGAGAAACATGCAAGCTGAATATCGCGGGACACTGAAATTCTACGTTGGAAGGTACGTTGAAAAACGCTCAAAAACGGTAGTAGACGAGGATTACAATTCAACGTAAACGAAAACCTCGTCCTCTCGCCTACTCTGCGAGAGCCGTACACAGCCATTTACAATGGCTTACGCAGCTACAAAAGCAAAACGGAAGCTTCCGATGGAGGCTCTGCATCATGCGTACACACGTATACCTAAGAATACTATGTGGAAATTACACATTTAGAGACAAAAACAAGATGGATTTTAGAAGGCATTGAATCAACCCTAATATCCAGCATTCACAGACACATATACACAAGAACATGAATCAAGAAAGTTTGATGTCCTGATCCAGACATGGTTATGATAATATTTCCTACATTCGTTTTACCCACACATACGGGTCTTTGGAAAAAGCTGCCCTAAGCGGCCAGACACCACACACATGCAGATATCAAGCTAAGATCTCTCCTGATACAGTTACTATACCCAATCACACCATGAGGGCCTAGGCCCGACTATACAGCTATCACACCCCGATTTACCGATTGTAAAGTGATCCCACACCCCCAGACAAGCACTAGTAGCGATAGTCAAGCATACAGGGCACAATTTAGCACACATATAATGTCTCTCCTGAAGTTAAGCAGGTTAGCACACAGAAGGGGCAATTCATGGGCCGGCGGGTAGCGCGATCTCCACCTTTCAGAGAGACAGTGGAGGAGAAGTGACAGCCAGGCACTGGAATCTGCCTAGATCCTGCTTCTCTCCTCTCTCTTTTGTCCCATGCCTTTGTCCTGTCCCTCTTTACTCTCATGTCCCTTCTCCTGTAGTCCCTCTTCTTCCTCCTATCCCGCCCAACACGCTGGCCCAGGTCATTGACAAAATCGGTATTGAATTACTTGTTATCAATTTGTGACCAACATCCACGAGCATATCATGCTCTTACTGCCATGTGGGTAGCAGTGACATGCACTGCGTGCACCCTGGAATGGCAGTGGGTTATATACTTAGATCTGCGGGCGCCGAGACGAGCACTGCCTGCTCAGTGCCTGATATGTGTGTTTACACACACATCATCAGTTACCAGGCAGATTCCAGCATCTGGCTGTGACTTCTCCCCCACTGTCTCACTTGAATTTTTGAATATTTTGAATTTTTTTCTACTTTCCTGTATAATCAGGGCTTTTTTGTTTAGCATGGTTTGGCACTTATTGCATTGTTTATGGCACTTCATTTTGCTGCATGATTACCCTAATACAGCTTTACTTTGCTACAATTCTACAATGAAGTGCCATTTTTTGTGTTCCTTTACCTCTTATGTAGGAGCTGGCATCAAGTAGTGTGTTATTACATAGTTTTAAAACAATATGTACATCTTTGTTTTATATTATATAGAAGTTCAAATTATAATGTCAGCCATGCAATTTGTAAAAAGGGGAGGGTTCTTTTCTTTGGTAGTAAGCTGACTTGGGCTATTCCTGGGGATTCCAGGCCATAGGTGTGCTGCCATCTGACGATTGTTGGCGTTCAGCTGCTAGTCATATCTATCTTTAAGGTGTCCAGAAGCTTCCTGTTTGAAGAATTGCCAACCACTGTTGAGGGTATTTTCAGCTCAGCCATGGCATTCATGAAAGGTTCCTAGCCATGAGGTTCTCTGCTGCTTAGAACACTGTGACTTTGAGTTGAAGTACACACCAAATCCAACTAATTAGAGCCTGGTACTGTAACATTTTTTTAAATGAGCTCTCCTCTGTCATTCTGGCTAATGGTATCAGGGACCTGCTGTGATCTTGTTAGCAATACTTTTCTTAAACCTGTGATGCACTGGCGATAATATTTCATCAACAGCATTATCTGGGTTAGATGGTGAATTTGGCATTTGTTGGGGACCAGTTGGATTTACTATAGTTAAAGCCGACATCTCTTTAGCGCCCTGTTTAGTAAGAATCAAGCATCTTTGTAGTATAGCTGTGTACCTTTTAATTCCTCATCATCTGGTAGCTTGTGTAAAATTTCAATAATTTCAGTTTCCAAAGACTGAATCACAATTTGGCATATGCCTGTGGGTTAGTTTCTCTAACTCATGCTTAGGCTCCAAATACATTTTCTGAGCATGTTCCATTATGTATAGGTGCCAGACCTACTTGCTATCAGGCTTGTTATTAATGGTAATGCAAATTTTTTTTTAAATATGTTTTGCTGTACTTTCAGGGTTATCTTACCTTTAAGATTATTGAGAGCAATTTCGGCTATGGTTAATATCAAATCATTTCTTACTGATTTTAAAATTGTTTTTCTGACAGATGGTTTAGCATTGACTAATGTTCCAGCTGCGGCATAGCCTGCTACACATCCTAACTGTTGGGTCTTGTGTTACTAGAATAACTAAACAATGAGAATATTCAATTTTTTAATTTTATTACATAAACCCTAGGCATCGCCGGTGGAAATAACCCTGTGCATAAGTGCAGATCTTCAGGGGTATTGGCTCTTAAATCAACTAGTAAATAACCAAGGATCACGTGTGGCATCCTCAAAAGCATTCCATCCACAGGTGATAAACATGTATTTGTCTCTAAGTAATTTTGTTTCTAAAATTGATACAGGGACCACACGGGCAAGAGTGGAAGAAATGAATCGAAGGGTCCTTGAGTTGGTGGCCAATATGCAGCAGCTGGTTGACTCGTTGAGGACAACAGAAGAAGAATAGTGTTCTGGGTCCTGTCACTGTTTTTAGTTTTGTAAATAGTTTTTACATTTTTAAATTTTTAATATTTTTTATGTGGTTGTTTTTTAACTTGTTTACCAAATGTTTTAACAAAAAAAAAATTAATGGCCCACAAAAATGGCCTTCAGGTAAAAAAAACAAAAAAAACTCAAGTTTCAGTGTCATTTTTTAACACAAATACATTAACACCAAACGAAGGGTGAAATAAATATTTAGAGATGAACATTCAGATGACCGGGAAGTGGTTTGGGTAAGTTTTAGGGGCCTAAAATGGAAGAAGAACCTAACCAGGAAGATGTTTGGGTTTTAGGGGCCTAAAATGGAAGAAGAACCTAACCGGGAAGAGGTTTGGGTAAGTTTTAGAGGCCTAAAATGGAAGAAGAACCTAACCGGGAAGAGGTTTGGGTAAGTTTTAGAGGCCTAAAATGGAAGAAGAACCTAACCGGGAAGTGGTTTGGGTAAGTTTTAGGGGCCTAAAATGGAATAAGAACCTAACCGGGAAGTGGTTTGGGTAAGTTTTAGGGGCCTAAAATGGAAGAAGAACCTAACCGGGAAGAGGTTTGGGTAAGTTTTAGAGGCCTAAAATGGAAGAAGAACCTAACCGGGAAGAGGTTTGGGTAAGTTTTAGAGGCCTAAAATGTAAGAAGGACCTAACCGGGAAGAGGTTTGGGTAAGTTTTAGGGGCCTAAAATGGAAGAAGAACCTAACCGAGAAGAGGTTTGGGTAAGTTTTAGGGGCCTAAAATGGAAGAAGAACCTAACCGGGAAGAGGTTTGGGTAAGTTTTAGGGGCCTAAAATGGAAGAAGAACCTAATCGAGAAGAGGTTTGGGTAAGTTTTAGGGGCCTAAAATGGAAGAAGAACCTAACCGGGAAGTGGTTTGGGTAAGTTTTAGGGGCCTAAAATGGAAGAAGAACCTAACCAGGAAGTGGTTTGGGTAAGTTTTAGGGGCCTAAAATGGAAGAAGAACCTAACCGGGAAGAGGTTTGGGTAAGTTTTAGGGGCCTAAAATGGAAGAAGAATTTAACCGGGAAGAGGTTTGGGTAAGTTTTAGGGGCCTAAAATGGAAGAGAAACCTAACCGGGAAGAGGTTTGGGTAAGTTTTAGAGGCCTAAAATGGAAGAGAAACCTAACCGGGAAGAGGTTTGGGTAAGTTTTAGGGGCCTAAAATGGAATAAGAACCTAACCGGGAAGAGGTTTGGGTAAGTTTTAGGGACCTAAAATGGAAGAAGAACCTAACCGAGAAGAGGTTTGGGTAAGTTTTAGGGGCCTAAAATGGAAGAAGAACCTAACCGAGAAGAGATTTGGGTACGTTTTAGGAGCCTAAAATGGAAGAAGAACCTAACCGGGAAGAGGTTTGGGTAAGTTTTAGGGGCCTAAAATGGAAGAAGAATTTAACCGGGAAGAGGTTTGGGTAAGTTTTAGGGGCCTAAAATGGAAGAGAACCCTAACCGGGAAGAGGTTTGGTTAAGTTTTAGGGGCCTAAAATGGAAGAAGAACCTAATCGAGTAGAGGTTTGGGTAAGTTTTAGGGGCCTAAAATGGAAGAAGAACCTAACCGGGAAGTGGTTTGGGTAAGTTTTAGGGGCCTAAAATGGAAGAAGAACCTAACCAGGAAGTGGTTTGGGTAAGTTTTAGGGGCCTAAAATGGAAGAAGAACCTAACTGGGAAGAGGTTTGGGTAAGTTTTAGGGGCCTAAAATGGAAGAAGAATTTAACCGGGAAGAGGTTTGGGTAAGTTTTAGGGGCCTAAAATGGAAGAGAAACCTAACCGGGAAGAGGTTTGGGTAATTTTAGGGGCCTAAAATGGAAGAAGAACCTAACCTGGAAGAGGTTTGGGTAAGTTTTAGGGGCCTAAAATGAAAGAAGAACCTAACCGGGAAGAGGTTTGGGTAAGTTTTAGGGGCCTAAAATGGAAGAAGAACCTAACCAGGAAGAGGTTTGGGTAAATTTTAGGGGCCTAAAATGGAAGAAGAATCTAACCGGGAAGTGGTTGGGGGTGAGCTTTAAGGGTCCAAAAGGGAAGATGGAGGATAGCGCTAAGTGGTTGGGGTGAGCTTTAAGGGTCCAAAAGGGAAGATGAAGGATAGCGCTAAGTGGTTGGGGGTGAGCTTTAAGGGTCCAAAAGGGAAGATGGAGGATAGCGCTAAGTGGTTGGGGGTGAGCTTTAATGGAACAAAAGGGAAGATGGAGGATAGCGCTAAGTGGTTGGGGTGAGCTTTAAGGGTCCAAAAGGGAAGATGGAGGATAGCGCTAAGTGGTTGGGGGTGAGCTTTAAGGGTCCAAAAGGGAAGATGGAGGATAGCGCTAAGTGGTTGGGGTGAGATTTAAGGGTAAAGGGAAGATGGAGGATAGCGCTAAGTGGTTTAGCTAAACATTGTAGTAGAAGTGAGGGTGGCAAATATGTAGGCGAGCACTTTAATGAGTTAAGTTTGTAGTGCGCAGGCGCAAGATCGTAAGGATTTCCGTCTGGACGATTATTTTTGGAAAAAGGGAAACAGAATCTATCGGGAAACGTAAAGGATTCGTGGGAGGAGACGATGGAAAAAGGGCAAAATCTAAAGACTACGTTGTAACATGAGACAATAAAACAAAGTCACGCTGGAAAATTACATCCTCGTACTCGTACTCTGCCGTACGAACGGACGCAAACTTTACAGAAGGATTGCAATGCATGCATAGAATCGCTCACACACTCATACGAGAGCGGGAAATTAAAAAAAAAAAAAAGATCGGCACTAAAATGAAAGTATTTTTTAAACTCTCTGAATCAAGCCTATTTTGAGAAACATGCAAGCTGAATATCGCGGGACACTGAAATTCTACGTTGGAAGGTACGTTGAAAAACGCTCAAAAACGGTAGTAGACGAGGATTACAATTCAACGTAAACGAAAACCTCGTCCTCTCGCCTACTCTGCGAGAGCCGTACACAGCCATTTACAATGGCTTACGCAGCTACAAAAGCAAAACGGAAGCTTCCGATGGAGGCTCTGCATCATGCGTACACACGTATACCTAAGAATACTATGTGGAAATTACACATTTAGAGACAAAAACAAGATGGATTTTAGAAGGCATTGAATCAACCCTAATATCCAGCATTCACAGACACATATACACAAGAACATGAATCAAGAAAGTTTGATGTCCTGATCCAGACATGGTTATGATAATATTTCCTACAATCGTTTTACCCACACATACGGGTCTTTGGAAAAAGCTGCCCTAAGCGGCCAGACACCACACACATGCAGATATCAAGCTAAGATCTCTCCTGATACAGTTACTATACCCAATCACACCATGAGGGCCTAGGCCCGACTATACAGCTATCACACCCCGATTTACCGATTGTAAAGTGATCCCACACCCCCAGACAAGCACTAGTAGCGATAGTCAAGCATACAGGGCACAATTTAGCACACATATAATGTCTCTCCTGAAGTTAAGCAGGTTAGCACACAGAAGGGGCAATTCATGGGCCGGCGGGTAGCGCGATCTCCACCTTTCAGAGAGACAGTGGAGGAGAAGTGACAGCCAGGCACTGGAATCTGCCTAGATCCTGCTTCTCTCCTCTCTCTTTTGTCCCATGCCTTTGTCCTGTCCCTCTTTACTCTCATGTCCCTTCTCCTGTAGTCCCTCTTCTTCCTCCTATCCCGCCCAACACGCTGGCCCAGGTCATTGACAAAATCGGTATTGAATTACTTGTTATCAATTTGTGACCAACATCCACGAGCATATCATGCTCTTACTGCCATGTGGGTAGCAGTGACATGCACTGCGTGCACCCTGGAATGGCAGTGGGTTATATACTTAGATCTGCGGGCGCCGAGACGAGCACTGCCTGCTCAGTGCCTGATATGTGTGTTTACACACACATCATCAGTTACCAGGCAGATTCCAGCATCTGGCTGTGACTTCTCCCCCACTGTCTCACTTGAATTTTTGAATATTTTGAATTTTTTTCTACTTTCCTGTATAATCAGGGCTTTTTTGTTTAGCATGGTTTGGCACTTATTGCATTGTTTATGGCACTTCATTTTGCTGCATGATTACCCTAATACAGCTTTACTTTGCTACAATTCTACAATGAAGTGCCATTTTTTGTGTTCCTTTACCTCTTATGTAGGAGCTGGCATCAAGTAGTGTGTTATTACATAGTTTTAAAACAATATGTACATCTTTGTTTTATATTATATAGAAGTTCAAATTATAATGTCAGCCATGCAATTTGTAAAAAGGGGAGGGTTCTTTTCTTTGGTAGTAAGCTGACTTGGGCTATTCCTGGGGATTCCAGGCCATAGGTGTGCTGCCATCTGACGATTGTTGGCGTTCAGCTGCTAGTCATATCTATCTTTAAGGTGTCCAGAAGCTTCCTGTTTGAAGAATTGCCAACCACTGTTGAGGGTATTTTCAGCTCAGCCATGGCATTCATGAAAGGTTCCTAGCCATGAGGTTCTCTGCTGCTTAGAACACTGTGACTTTGAGTTGAAGTACACACCAAATCCAACTAATTAGAGCCTGGTACTGTAACATTTTTTTAAATGAGCTCTCCTCTGTCATTCTGGCTAATGGTATCAGGGACCTGCTGTGATCTTGTTAGCAATACTTTTCTTAAACCTGTGATGCACTGGCGATAATATTTCATCAACAGCATTATCTGGGTTAGATGGTGAATTTGGCATTTGTTGGGGACCAGTTGGATTTACTATAGTTAAAGCCGACATCTCTTTAGCGCCCTGTTTAGTAAGAATCAAGCATCTTTGTAGTATAGCTGTGTACCTTTTAATTCCTCATCATCTGGTAGCTTGTGTAAAATTTCAATAATTTCAGTTTCCAAAGACTGAATCACAATTTGGCATATGCCTGTGGGTTAGTTTCTCTAACTCATGCTTAGGCTCCAAATACATTTTCTGAGCATGTTCCATTATGTATAGGTGCCAGACCTACTTGCTATCAGGCTTGTTATTAATGGTAATGCAAATTTTTTTTTAAATATGTTTTGCTGTACTTTCAGGGTTATCTTACCTTTAAGATTATTGAGAGCAATTTCGGCTATGGTTAATATCAAATCATTTCTTACTGATTTTAAAATTGTTTTTCTGACAGATGGTTTAGCATTGACTAATGTTCCAGCTGCGGCATAGCCTGCTACACATCCTAACTGTTGGGTCTTGTGTTACTAGAATAACTAAACAATGAGAATATTCAATTTTTTAATTTTATTACATAAACCCTAGGCATCGCCGGTGGAAATAACCCTGTGCATAAGTGCAGATCTTCAGGGGTATTGGCTCTTAAATCAACTAGTAAATAACCAAGGATCACGTGTGGCATCCTCAAAAGCCTCTAAAAGAAAAGAAAAATGAAAAGAGATAATTTGTAACTTATCATGTGGATTTTTAAAAAGCACTATTGGCTTGATGCAGAGCCTCCCCGTTCAGCTATCCCGTATTTTGGCCTGTGATCGGGTCAGGAAAGGGTGCTACATTGGTTTTAGTGTGCGTTTATGCGCTCAGGTGTGCGCTCAGCCACCTTTCCGATTGTCGGCTTGCACGAGGCTGTTTCCCGGGAAAACGGACGCCTCGTTCATTGGTCCGTTTTTTTCAGTGATGCAGAGCCTTGATTTCCGATTGAAATCACCCTAATAAAACGGGGCCGCCGAGCCTTCACTTACGGGCAGTCTGACCAGCCGTATTTGAGCTCCGTGTCATCATCATGCATTCATCTGTGGGAGCGCATCAAAGGCGCCAGCTCCGCGGTCTGGTACTTATGAGCATGGCAGAACCCAGGCTGCACCGAACGCCTTTGGACATCGATTACATGAGTGACGTTGACCTATTCGAGCTCACCCGCCTTAACCGTGTTTCTCTCCATGCCTTGTATAGCGAGCTGCGGCCATGGTTAGCCCCCACCACAAGCAAGGGGCATGCAATTGCAGGTATGACCAAATTGGTTGGCTGCCTGCAATTTTTGGCGAATGGCTCGTTCCAGAGACTGGGTGCCTTCTCCGTGGGGATGTCTTAGTCTACGCTGAGCCGCAGCCTAACCAAGTTTTTGGATGGCATGGCTACCCTGGCACGGAATTATATTTTTTTCCCTCAAACAGGTGAAGCCTGGAATGCGGTTAAGCTGGGCTTTTATAACATAGACGACATGCCCAACGTCATTGGTGCAATCGATTGCACACATGTATCGCTCATCCCCCCTGCGGACCAGGAATATCTGTTCAGGTATGTGGTTTGGGTCTGCTTTTTTTTTAATTTTAACCAAACATTTGGTAAGCCTCACACTAATTCCAATTTTTGTTGGCTTTGTGCAGGAACAGGAAGATGAGCCATTCCATCAATGTTCAGGCAGTGGCGGGCCCTGATCTTCTATTTTTCAGTCTGTTTGCTGGCTTCCCTGGGTCCACGCATGACAAGCACATTTTGAGGAACTCCAGCCTCTCTGGAGATCTTTCTGGTGGATGGCTACTGGGTATGTGTCTTAAAGTAGTAGTTGTTGGCCCCCAAGTTTGAATTTGGATTTGCCAGTACACCACTAATCTGTGAGACATTTCCATGAAACTTGCAAACTTTATTTTTGTTTTAGTTTTTTGTGAAATGTAATGGGTGAAGTGTATTGTGTTATGTTCTGACCCTCTTACCTAAGTAGCATTCCACAGACATTTTTAATGAGTGTACAGGTTGGATGTGTATGTAGCCTCATCAAAAATGTCAAATCCTCAAACAATACCTACATCACCTATTTGTCCCTGTTTAATAATGTGGCAATGCACACCTAAACCTTTTTTTTTGGCATCCACCTTATGTTTTTCTTTGGTATTTTTGCAGGTGACTCAGGCTATCCCTTGTTACCATGGCTGCTCACACCCATCCTGCACCCATCTTCCCAGGCCCAGGAGCGCTACAACACAGCCCATAGGAGGACTCGCTCTGTGGTGGAACGTGCCTTTGGGTTGTGGAAGATGCCTTTCCGATGTCTGGATCAGAGTGGGGGTGCCCTTCAGTATCAGGCTGGCAAGGTCATCCAAATCATTATTGCTTTTTGGGTCCTGCACAACCTTGCCATTAGAAGCAGGATTGCTCGATATACTGACCTGGCTGCAGAACCTTTACCGATTTCAGAAGAGCAGACCCCTCCTTACTCTGGTACACAAAGTGGCCCAGCACAAACAATACGTGCTGAACTTGTGGCCAATGTATTTTCAGAAATCACAAGGTTTTTTGGGGGGGTTTTTATTTTTTGCTTTGTGCTTAAACAAATTGTAAATTTTCCTTTGTTTTTTAACTTAAAAACTGAAACTTGAACGTGGGGTCATATACTATTACACCACAATTTAGTGGTAGGTTGCAGTTGAATGATGGGGTGGGGGCATGTGTGCAGCAATGTCCATTGTTGCACCATTTCCCCCATATGGCTGTTTAGGGCAGACACATTTCTGTTTAAAACCTCTAATTGGGTATTCATGGAGGTTAGTTGGGTGCACACAGTGTCATTAAATTGTTGTGTGCTTGCTGAAAATGCTATATTTTCCTGCCGCCAGGCTTCCTCCATAATTTGCAGCTGTCTTCTTTGGCTTATATGGCGCCTTGGCTGTGTTCTAGGAGTGGCACGGGTGGGTGGTTCAGATTCAGAATGAGGTTGTGGATGTTGTTGTTGTGGCTGTGTTGTCTGAGTTGCGGCCACTGGCTCAGTAGTGGTTTGTGACATCTGATGTGTGTCCTATTATTGGTGGACTTACTATGTTCTGTAAAGAGATTAGTTTCCTTATGGCAAATGAATGGATCCAAATTCAATGTTAAAAGTCCACACAAAGGACCATTGACTTACCTCATCCACAATATCAATTTGGGTTCGTTGCTGCGAATCCTGGTGTGGCATGGGCCTCGGGGATAAGCCAGGGGTTGCTTGGCCTTGTGTGGTCTGTTGACTTGGTCCTTGGAATTGAGAGTGTTAGATTACATTAAACAGCAAGTACAGTGTGTTGTCTGGCGCAACACAGACTTTTGTACCTCATTTTTAAATCTCAGGCCCAAATCAAACTCACCTTGTGACCTAACATTCCGGTCGGTGTCGTATGCCTCTTGCAGGCCCTGAACGCTGGCCGGGTGTATGTATGTGTATACATGTTCCTCGGCTGGGGTTAGTATTATTTTGGTTGGTAAACCACCCCCTGTCTGCAGGCTGGGGAAGATTAAAGCACACCTAATAAGTGTTACATCCTGTTACCAATGCCACTATAAATGCATTTCAAATGGGCTTAACCTCTGCTGGTGGCGCATGTCCATTTTCTTTTTACTGTAATATTTGAGGTCCCCAAATTTCCGCTTAATTTGTTCTATATCTCGACGGACACAACCCACACTATTCACTTGGCGGCAAATATTAGTCCAGATCTCCTGCTTTGCCTGTTTTGAGGTGGCTTTGGAATTACGGCCAAATAGGGCATCATAATGCTCAGAAACGGCATTGGCAACAGCCATGCTTTGTGCATAGCAAAAACGGGCTGTTAGTGACCCACGGCGTAGTTGGCGCCCACATGGGTGTGTGGTGTCCCCTGCATCACTTGAAATAGATGGTTGGCTATCTGGGGAGTCGTGTGTGGTTCCTGGGCTTAGGGGGGAGTGTGATGGTGTGTGTGTGCTGCTCTGGGTTAATGTCTGGGTGCCTGTGGAGCTTTCACCTGTTGAGTTGGATGGGGAATCTGAGTTCGTGGAACTTTGAGACCGAGAGGGTTGAGGTGGAGGGGTGGGTGACCTGGGTGGGGTGGAGGGTTTGGCACTACGCTTACCCTTACTGGTGTGTTTGTTTTTTTGTGTATGCTTGGTGTGTTGCGGAGGAGGATGCTGCAGGGTCTTAATAGATTTTGCACCCTTGTGTGGTCGTGTTGCTTTTGCAGGTTGTGGAGAATGTGTCAAGGGATCCTGGCTCCTGCGTTTTTTGTGATGTGCCTGTGTCTGTGGCGTAACCACCGTTTTAGTCAGGGCATGTCCAGCATGGGTCTTGTGCCTGCTCTTATGTTGTTTTTTAGATAAGGCATGTGTGCGGCTACTATGCGCCTCTGGGCTTTATTGGCTCTTCCTGCTCCCTTTTGGTCTGCCCATAGTGATATGGTATCCAACACAGAGCTGAGTGCATTGACCTTTAAATATGTTTACCGTGTGGGCGTGTTCAGCAGCCTGTGTGCCTGCATGCGCGCACGTCACCGCGGGGGAACATCATAGCCATACCCGGAACCAAGATGTCGCCAGCCATATATACCAAGGAGCAGGACGACATCATCATGGATGTGAGTAGGCGAGCGTGCGTTTATGTGCGCGCACACATTACTTGTAATAAAAAAAACAAAGCGCTAGACTAGTCTGTAACAACTTAGTTTGTAACATTAAAAACAAGCCCACCTTAGTTTAAGACATGTACGCAGCTAGAAACTAGGCTAGATTGCAGATAGAAGAACTAGGGCAATGTGAGTCAGCAAGAGGTTACTAAAGTGACTTTAGTTAGGACAGGAAACTTGTTAAGGTATTTTGTGGATTAATGGTGGGTCATTGTATATTTTTATAACAGATGATGCTGAGGAATCGCTACGACTTCCTGCCATCAGATTATGAGAAGCGGACGTTGGCCCTGGCGGTGGTGGACGCGATAGCACGACGATCCCAAACCACCTATACCTTCACCCAGATCGCCCAACACTGGTCTGATTTGAAGAGAAGGCATAAGCCCCGGGTGAGGTGGTACTTCGCCAAACATTTCCCATGTAAGTGTTGAAAATGTAAATGCAACTATAACCTTGGCCTCGCCTGGGCGTGGTTTTATGATTGTGTTTGTATTTCAGCACATGAATGGAATATGCGGTTCCGCCCCACCCGGACCAGGACACGCAGCCCAGTGTTGGGCGAAACAGGTGAAGGTCTAGGTGGTCCACCGCCAGTGTCAACGGCCACCCCCTCCTCTGCAAGTGAGTATGAGGAGCCTCTTGACCTCAGCATGCAGGGGAGGGGGGAATCTGACGGCAGGGAGTCGAGCATAAATGACCCACAACCTGACTCCGGTAAGGGAAATATAGTTAGATATGTGCTAATACATGCATTAAATACATATACTCGTGCACTATTGTTAGTTGTAGATTCAGACGTCGCAGGGACATCCCAAGGGATGAGCGAGGAAGGGGGCGACGAGGAAGAGGTGGCTGGGGAAGGTGAGTAAATTGATACCTAGAAGCCTAACTTAATATGATATTCATGATACAACAACAGTCTCTAATATCAGTGTGTTTGTCATCCAAACAGATTCACAGCAGCAACAGAGGGAGGAAGAACGGAGACTCTGCCCCCGACGCAATGTGGCCCAAAAACATTGTAAGTGGTGTTTTTATTTAGCAAAGTAATTGAACAAACAATTCCCTAAAAAAAAAAAGGCCAAAGAAACATTTAACTAAAGACTTTGTAAAAAAAAACAAAAAAAAAGGGCCTAAAAAAAACCACTACAAAACCAAACATAAAAACAATGCTAAACTAATGTTGTTTTTCATTCACAGATCAAAGAAAACAACAGGCGCAACACCCTGAGGCCTAATCTATTTAATTTCCGAAGAAAAGTTTTAAAGTTTATTTGTGGACCAAACCAAAGTTTTTAAGAGGAAAAAATATTTTTTTAACAAAGTTAAAACAACGTTTTAAATAAAAAAACTAAAAAATATTTGGTGTGTTGTCTTTCCTGCAAATGTCCAATCACACAACATCATCACACATTTACATGACACAAAAGGTTTAGATATGGGACAATAAATCTTAAAAACTATAAAAAAATTACGGTAAGCATTAAAGGCAAGGAAGAAGGAACCTCAAAGAGATTAAGGTATGCATTAATGGCAAGGAAGAAGGAACCCCAAAGAGATTAAGGTATGCATTAATGGCAAGGAAGAAGGAACCCCAAAGAGATTAAGGTATGCATTAAAGGCAAGGAAGAAGGAACACAAAAGAGATTAAGGTATGCATTAAAGGCAAGGAAGAAGGAACCCCAAAGAGATTAAGGTATGCATTAATGGCAAGGAAGAAGGAACCCCAAAGAGATTAAGGTATGCATTAATGGCAAGGAAGAAGGAACCCCAAAGAGATTAAGGTATGCATTAAAGGCAAGGAAGAAGGAACACAAAAGAGATTAAGGTATGCATTAAAGGCAAGGAAGAAGGAACCCCAAAGAGATTAAGGTATGCATTAATGGCAAGGAAGAAGGAACCCCAAAGAGATTAAGGTATGCATTAATGGCAAGGAAGAAGGAACCCCAAAGAGATTAAGGTATGCATTAAAGGCAAGGAAGAAGGAACACAAAAGAGATTAAGGTATGCATTAAAGGCAAGGAAGAAGGAACCCCAAAGAGATTAAGGTATGCATTAATGGCAAGGAAGAAGGAACCCCAAAGAGATTAAGGTATGCATTAATGGCAAGGAAGAAGGAACCCCAAAGATATTAAGGTATACATTAATGGCAAGGAAGAAGGAACACAAAAGAGATTAAGGTATGCATTAAAGGCAAGGAAGAAGGAACCCCAAAGAGATTAAGGTATGCATTAATGGCAAGGAAGAAGGAACCCCAAAGAGATTAAGGTATGCATTAATGGCAAGGAAGAAGGAACCCAAAAGAGATTAAGGTATGCATTAATGGCAAGGAAGAAGGAACCCCAAAGAGATTAAGGTATGCATTAAAGGCAAGGAAGAAGGAACACCAAAAATTAATTTTTCAAAAATATATATGTGTCAAATTGGCAGTTGGTGCCATATGTATATTCCAATGGAGGTTTAGGGATGTGTGCTTGCGTGTAGCCAGATTGGCAACTGAAGAGCCATGGAGATGTAAGTATACTTGTAAAACCCCAAAAAATGGAAGGAAAAATACGACGGAAGGCAAGCAGGAGGAAAAAACGGAACGCCTGTGTGAACGTGAACGGAAGCCACAATCAAATTGAAGGCACCTGAGAGAGAAAAAAAAACTTCCCGAGTGACGAGAAGTTAGTTAGGGAGCCATTCCGACGGAGGCTCTGCATCACATTTGAGCCACGATTCAAACGGGACACCCGGACAATCGGAAGGTTTTAAGGTCAGTTCAGGGGAGGCTCTGCATCAGGCAATATGTACTTTTTAAATTTATTGTTCTACTTTTCTTACCTTGGCAAAACACGTTTTCCTGGCACCTCCATGGAACCGAACTGGAACTGGGACCTAACTGATAGGACTGGTGATTAATAAATCTAAAGCCCCAGCCATCGTGAGCATTTCTTTTTGGTCCTTTCCTTTCAGGTAGGACTGGGGATAAACATCAATTTGTGTTCTAGGTAACCTTTTCTCTTGCCCCCTTACGAAAATTGAAGAATGGATGAGAAGGATATGCTCTATATTGGCTGTGAGAGATACAAGTGGGCAGTTATATATATGTATATGGATTTATATGGCTATTAAACCTTATGGGCTTTACCTATTGCCCCTCCATGCCTGTGAACTGACTGTAGGATCCCCGGGGTGTCCTGCTGCTGTGGCCGCTGACAATCTGTTCGGCCGCCTGTGCTCTACTGCTACTTCCTGGCCTCCATTGTCCATACCCCTCTGTCATGGTTATGCTTCCGGTTTTACTCTAGGGAGCACAAGAAACGCTCTAGAATCTGTTGTGGGCATATGTCGATGGTGCGGAGGCCATACCTCCAGGAGAAGAGGTGGCTTATAGCTCACTCAGCTATAGCTCGGTGGAACCCTTAATTATAGCCATCAAAGAGGCCCTACAGTGGGAAGAACAACTGGAGAAATCTTCAAATGAACGAAGATATTACCAGCAGCTGGCCAGATCCCAAATAAACATCCACTTTATTCTGGAAGTCCAGTCTGTCTGGGCTTCGACAGACAAGAGGCAATCCTTCAACTGCAAAATCTATCTTTTCATGCCTGAGGATGTCCCGATGCTGGAGGAGGCAAGGCGGATGACGCAGTCGTTCTAAGATTGGCTAGGTATTAGAGATGAGCGAACTTTTGAAAAATTCGATTCGACTGATTCGCCGAATTTTCCGACAAAAATCGTTTCGACCCGAATAAATTCGCGACGAATCGCTATTAAAAAGGCTATTTCTGAGCCTCCTAGAGCCTCAATAGGGTTGTAAACCATTCTGCCTTGCTGTAACACGCACAGGATGCGTGCTGGGTTAGTTAAATAATACTTTGAAGAAATATCACATGCAGATCAGAGGCATCGCTAATAGAATCGCAGAGCGGCACAATTGAATTCAAGAGAGTTGAAGTGGCATCACTATGAGGGGCAGGAGCCCAAACATTGCTTTAAAGAGACACTGGAGTTGGCAGCAGCAGGAGCCCAAAAATTGGATGAATCACACCCTGGAGTTGGCAGCAGCAGCAGCAGCAGGAGCCCAAAAATTGGATGAATCACACCCTGGAGTTGGCAGCAGCAGCAGCAGGAGCCCAAACATTACTTTAAACAGACCCTGGGGTTGGCCTCAGGAGCCCAAAAATTGGATGAATCACACCCTGGAGTTGCAAGCAGCAGCAGGAGCCCAAACATTACTTTAAACAGACCCTGGGGTTGGCCTCAGGAGCCCAAAAATTGGATGAATCACACCCTGGAGTTGGCAGCAGCAGCAGGAGCCAAAATATTACTTTAAAGAGACCCTGGGGTTGGCCTCAGGAGCCCAAAAATTGGATGAATCACACCCTGGAGTTGGCAGCAGCAGGAGCCCAAACATTACTTTAAAGAGACCCTGGGGTTGGCCTCAGGAGCCCAAAAATTGGATGAATCACACCCTGGAGTTGGCAGCAGCAGCAGCAGGAGCCCAAATATTACTTTAAAGAGACACTGGAGTTGGCTTCAGGAGCCCAAAAATTGGATGAATCACACCCTGGAGTTGGCAGCAGCAGCAGCAGGAGCCCAAACATTACTTTAAACAGACCCTGGGGTTGGCCTCAGGAGCCCAAAAATTGGATGAATCACACCCTGGAGTTGGCAGCAGCAGCAGCAGGAGCCCAAACATTACTTTAAACAGACCCTGGGGTTGGCCTCAGGAGCCCAAAAATTGGATGAATCACACCCTGGAGTTGCAAGCAGCAGCAGGAGCCCAAACATTACTTTAAACAGACCCTGGGGTTGGCCTCAGGAGCCCAAAAATTGGATGAATCACACCCTGGAGTTGGCAGCAGCAGCAGCAGGAGCCCAAATATTACTTTAAAGAGACACTGGGGTTGGCTTCAGGAGCCCAAAAATTGGATGAATCACACCCTGGAGTTGGCAGCAGCAGCAGCAGGAGCCCAAATATTACTTTAAAGAGACACTGGAGTTGGCTTCAGGAGCCCAAAAATTGGATGAATCACACCCTGGAGTTGGCAGCAGCAGCAGCAGCAGGAGCCCAAAAATTGGATGAATCACACCCTGGAGTTGGCAGCAGCAGCAGCAGGAGCCCAAATATTACTTTAAAGAGACCCTGGGGTTGGCTTCAGGAGCCCAAAAATTGGATGAATCACACCCTGGAGTTGGCAGCAGCAGCAGCAGGAGCCCAAATATTACTTTAAAGAGACACTGGAGTTGGCTTCAGTAGCCCAAAAATTGGATGAATCACACCCTGGAGTTGGCAGCAGCAGCAGGAGCCCAAATATTACTTTAAAGAGACCCTGGGGTTGGCCTCAGGAGCCCAAAAATTGGATGAATCACACCCTGGAGTTGGCAGCAGCAGGAGCCCAAACATTACTTTAAAGAGACCCTGGGGTTGGCCTCAGGAGCCCAAAAATTGGATGAATCACACCCTGGAGTTGGCAGCAGCAGCAGCAGGAGCCCAAATATTACTTTAAAGAGACACTGGAGTTGGCTTCAGTAGCCCAAAAATTGGATGAATCACACCCTGGAGTTGGCAGCAGCAGGAGCCCAAACATTACTTTAAACAGACCCTGGGGTTGGCCTCAGGAGCCCAAAAATTGGATGAATCACACCCTGGAGTTGGCAGCAGCAGGAGCCCAAACATTACTTTAAAGAGACCCTGGGGTTGGCCTCAGGAGCCCAAAAATTGGATGAATCACACCCTGGAGTTGGCAGCAGCAGCAGCAGGAGCCCAAATATTACTTTAAAGAGACACTGGAGTTGGCTTCAGTAGCCCAAAAATTGGACGAATCACACCCTGGAGTTGGCAGCAGCAGCAGGAGCCCAAATATTACTTTAAAGAGACCCTGGGGTTGGCCTCAGGAGCCCAAAAATTGGATGAATCACACCCTGGAGTTGGCTGAAGTTGGCAGTAGCAGCAGCAGGAGCCCAAACATTACTTTAAACAGACCCTGGGGTTGGCCTCAGGAGCCCAAAAATTGGATGAATCACACCCTGGAGTTGGCAGCAGCAGCAGCAGGAGCCCAAATATTACTTTAAAGAGACACTGGGGTTGGCCTCAGGAGCCCAAAAATTGGATGAATCACACCCTGGAGTTGGCAGCAGCAGGAGCCCAAACATTACTTTAAAGAGACCCTGGGGTTGGCCTCAGGAGCCCAAAAATTGGATGAATCACACCCTGGAGTTGGCAGCAGCAGCAGCAGGAGCCCAAATATTACTTTAAAGAGACACTGGAGTTGGCTTCAGTAGCCCAAAAATTGGATGAATCACACCCTGGAGTTGGCAGCAGCAGCAGCAGGAGCCCAAACATTACTTTAAACAGACCCTGGGGTTGGCCTCAGGAGCCCAAAAATTGGATGAATCACACCCTGGAGTTGGCAGCAGCAGGAGCCCAAACATTACTTTAAAGAGACCCTGGGGTTGGCCTCAGGAGCCCAAAAATTGGATGAATCACACCCTGGAGTTGGCAGCAGCAGCAGCAGGTGCCCAAATATTACTTTAAAGAGACACTGGAGTTGGCTTCAGTAGCCCAAAAATTGGATGAATCACACCCTGGAGTTGGCAGCAGCAGCAGGAGCCCAAATATTACTTTAAAGAGACCCTGGGGTTGGCCTCAGGAGCCCAAAAGTTGGATGAATCACACCCTGGAGTTGGCAGAAGTTGGCAGTAGCAGCAGCAGGAGCCCAAACATTACTTTAAACAGACCCTGGGGTTGGCCTCAGGAGCCCAAAAATTGGATGAATCACACCCTGGAGTTGGCAGCAGCAGCAGCAGGAGCCCAAATATTACTTTAAAGAGACACTGGGGTTGGCCTCAGGAGCCCAAAAATTGGATGAATCACACCCTGGAGTTGGCAGCAGCAGGAGCCCAAACATTACTTTAAAGAGACCCTGGGGTTGGCCTCAGGAGCCCAAAAATTGGATGAATCACACCCTGGAGTTGGCAGCAGCAGCAGCAGGAGCCCAAATATTACTTTAAAGAGACACTGGAGTTGGCTTCAGTAGCCCAAAAATTGGATGAATCACACCCTGGAGTTGGCAGCAGCAGCAGGAGCCCAAATATTACTTTAAAGAGACCCTGGGGTTGGCCTCAGGAGCCCAAAAATTGGATGAATCACACCCTGGAGTTGGCAGCAGCAGGAGCCCAAACATTACTTTAAAGAGACCCTGGGGTTGGCCTCAGGAGCCCAAAAATTGGATGAATCACACCCTGGAGTTGGCAGAAGTTGGCAGTAGCAGCAGCAGGAGCCCAAACATTACTTTAAACAGACCCTGGGGTTGGCCTCAGGAGCCCAAAAATTGGATGAATCACACCCTGGAGTTGGCAGCAGCAGCAGCAGGAGCCCAAATATTACTTTAAAGAGACACTGGGGTTGGCTTCAGGAGCCCAAAAATTGGATGAATCACACCCTGGAGTTGCAAGCAGCAGCAGGAGCCCAAACATTACTTTAAACAGACCCTGGGGTTGGCCTCAGGAGCCCAAAAATTGGATGAATCACACCCTGGAGTTGGCAGCAGCAGCAGCAGGAGCCCAAACATTACTTTAAAGAGACCCTGGGGTTGGCCTTAGGAGCCCAAAAATTGGATGAATCACACCCTGGAGTTGGCAGCAGCAGCAGCAGGAGCCCAAATATTACTTTAAAGAGACACTGGAGTTGGCTTCAGGAGCCCAAAAATTGGATGAATCACACCCTGGAGTTGGCAGCAGCAGCAGCAGGAGCCCAAACATTACTTTAAACAGACCCTGGGGTTGGCCTCAGGAGCCCAAAAATTGGATGAATCACACCCTGGAGTTGGCAGCAGCAGCAGCAGGAGCCCAAACATTACTTTAAACAGACCCTGGGGTTGGCCTCAGGAGCCCAAAAATTGGATGAATCACACCCTGGAGTTGCAAGCAGCAGCAGGAGCCCAAACATTACTTTAAACAGACCCTGGGGTTGGCCTCAGGAGCCCAAAAATTGGATGAATCACACCCTGGAGTTGGCAGCAGCAGGAGCCCAAACATTACTTTAAAGAGACCCTGGGGTTGGCCTCAGGAGCCCAAAAATTGGATGAATCACACCCTGGAGTTGGCAGCAGCAGCAGCAGGAGCCCAAATATTACTTTAAAGAGACACTGGAGTTGGCTTCAGTAGCCCAAAAATTGGATGAATCACACCCTGGAGTTGGCAGCAGCAGCAGCAGGAGCCCAAACATTACTTTAAACAGACCCTGGGGTTGGCCTCAGGAGCCCAAAAATTGGATGAATCACACCCTGGAGTTGGCAGCAGCAGGAGCCCAAACATTACTTTAAAGAGACCCTGGGGTTGGCCTCAGGAGCCCAAAAATTGGATGAATCACACCCTGGAGTTGGCAGCAGCAGCAGCAGGAGCCCAAATATTACTTTAAAGAGACACTGGAGTTGGCTTCAGTAGCCCAAAAATTGGATGAATCACACCCTGGAGTTGGCAGCAGCAGCAGGAGCCCAAATATTACTTTAAAGAGACCCTGGGGTTGGCCTCAGGAGCCCAAAAGTTGGATGAATCACACCCTGGAGTTGGCAGAAGTTGGCAGTAGCAGCAGCAGGAGCCCAAACATTACTTTAAACAGACCCTGGGGTTGGCCTCAGGAGCCCAAAAATTGGATGAATCACACCCTGGAGTTGGCAGCAGCAGCAGCAGGAGCCCAAATATTACTTTAAAGAGACACTGGGGTTGGCCTCAGGAGCCCAAAAATTGGATGAATCACACCCTGGAGTTGGCAGCAGCAGGAGCCCAAACATTACTTTAAAGAGACCCTGGGGTTGGCCTCAGGAGCCCAAAAATTGGATGAATCACACCCTGGAGTTGGCAGCAGCAGCAGCAGGAGCCCAAATATTACTTTAAAGAGACACTGGAGTTGGCTTCAGTAGCCCAAAAATTGGATGAATCACACCCTGGAGTTGGCAGCAGCAGCAGGAGCCCAAATATTACTTTAAAGAGACCCTGGGGTTGGCCTCAGGAGCCCAAAAATTGGATGAATCACACCCTGGAGTTGGCAGCAGCAGGAGCCCAAACATTACTTTAAAGAGACCCTGGGGTTGGCCTCAGGAGCCCAAAAATTGGATGAATCACACCCTGGAGTTGGCAGAAGTTGGCAGTAGCAGCAGCAGGAGCCCAAACATTACTTTAAACAGACCCTGGGGTTGGCCTCAGGAGCCCAAAAATTGGATGAATCACACCCTGGAGTTGGCAGCAGCAGCAGCAGGAGCCCAAATATTACTTTAAAGAGACACTGGGGTTGGCTTCAGGAGCCCAAAAATTGGATGAATCACACCCTGGAGTTGCAAGCAGCAGCAGGAGCCCAAACATTACTTTAAACAGACCCTGGGGTTGGCCTCAGGAGCCCAAAAATTGGATGAATCACACCCTGGAGTTGGCAGCAGCAGCAGCAGGAGCCCAAACATTACTTTAAAGAGACCCTGGGGTTGGCCTTAGGAGCCCAAAAATTGGATGAATCACACCCTGGAGTTGGCAGCAGCAGCAGCAGGAGCCCAAATATTACTTTAAAGAGACACTGGAGTTGGCTTCAGGAGCCCAAAAATTGGATGAATCACACCCTGGAGTTGGCAGCAGCAGCAGCAGGAGCCCAAACATTACTTTAAACAGACCCTGGGGTTGGCCTCAGGAGCCCAAAAATTGGATGAATCACACCCTGGAGTTGGCAGCAGCAGCAGCAGGAGCCCAAACATTACTTTAAACAGACCCTGGGGTTGGCCTCAGGAGCCCAAAAATTGGATGAATCACACCCTGGAGTTGCAAGCAGCAGCAGGAGCCCAAACATTACTTTAAACAGACCCTGGGGTTGGCCTCAGGAGCCCAAAAATTGGATGAATCACACCCTGGAGTTGGCAGCAGCAGCAGCAGGAGCCCAAATATTACTTTAAAGAGACACTGGGGTTGGCTTCAGGAGCCCAAAAATTGGATGAATCACACCCTGGAGTTGGCAGCAGCAGCAGCAGGAGCCCAAATATTACTTTAAAGAGACACTGGAGTTGGCTTCAGGAGCCCAAAAATTGGATGAATCACACCCTGGAGTTGGCAGCAGCAGCAGCAGGAGCCCAAACATTACTTTAAACAGACCCTGGGGTTGGCCTCAGGAGCCCAAAAATTGGATGAATCACACCCTGGAGTTGGCAGCAGCAGCAGCAGGAGCCCAAACATTACTTTAAACAGACCCTGGGGTTGGCCTCAGGAGCCCAAAAATTGGATGAATCACACCCTGGAGTTGCAAGCAGCAGCAGGAGCCCAAACATTACTTTAAACAGACCCTGGGGTTGGCTTCAGGAGCGCAAAAATTGGATGAATCACACCCTGTGGAGAGTCATGTGGAGAAAAAGTAGCTTAGTTAGTAATATCTACATAAAATTATGAATAAACAAATGCAAAAGTTTGCCAAAGTGAAGTTTTGTTTGAGGGTGTGTTTCCACCTTTTAATTAAATCAGAAACAAGAAGGTATCATTGCCTCTGACTAATTAGCCCTCAAAAATTCTTGGAATTTTTAATCTGGAATCATGTCTGATCCGTCTTATCCGAAGAATATTAATAAAAAGTAAGAGTAACGTAAAGGATTTTTTATCAATACTTACTTGTGGTCCGATGCGGAGGAATGTCTGTAACTGGAGAGCAGCGCCTTAAATCTGTTTTGCACGATCCATCTTTCTTGGTCTGGCCCCGTCATCAATCTACTGGAATACATCAGGCATTGTTGGGAGGAAAGCTTGGCTGATCCATGCGCCATTCATTTCCACGCAGGGCAGTCTCTGGAAAAAAAAAGTCTGTATAAACCAGGGTCTTTTTCATATAAAAACAAATGGTTATTCTTGCTTTTCAACCATATGTTCCACAGCTTTACCAGTCATTGTGTCAGCCAATGAAGCAACTTTGTCTCGAAGTGCTGCAAAAGCAGTCCACTGCATCACAAGTGGCATCTGACACCCCCAGTCAACTGTCTGTCTGTTATGCTTTGGGTTCAGCTCCACTATCCATTGATCTGATATCCAAGATCTGATAATCATAAAATTCAGCAGCTACTGCCCAGCCAAGAAGTGGAGGAGACACTCGCCTCTTCTTCCACTATCCGGCAATTAGTGATGAGGAGAGTGTCGTGGGAGGAGGTGTTGCAAGCCGAGGTAGTGGAAGAGGGTCCCTGGAGTCTGCGGGGGTGGCGTCGGCAGCAGCAGCGAATTATTGCGGACTGTTGGTAGGAAAAATCAGCTACTCAGCGATGTGGCAGTGTTCCATGCAGCATCCTGTGGAGAAAAAGTAGGTTAGTTAGTGTATATACATAAAATTATGAATAGACAAATGCAATAGTATTGCGAAAGTGAAGTTTTGTTTGAGGGTGTGTTTCCACCTTGCAATTAAATCAGAAACAACTAGCTATCATTTGCCTCTGAATAATTAGCCCTCAAAAATTCTTGGAATTTTTAATCTTGATGTCTGAGGGATTTCTCCTCTCAGACAGCGTCACCATAAGTCCAGCCTGCTGCATTACCCAGTGGTGGACCTTTCAGAGAACTGATGGCTTGTGCCGAGCCGAGGTGGAGAGTCACATGGCATGGTTGTTGAACAGAAGGTGGGCCAGTCCTTTAGCCTGTCAGTGTGTACCAAAGTGCACAGTGTTGTCTACGCCTGGAGCTGTAACTATAGACTCATGGTGGACAATATATATCCTTTTAGGCCCCCTTGGTGATTGTGGTTTCACGCTGTTCTTCACATGGTTTTCCTTGACCATCAGAGTCACACATGGGAGGAACTACTAAAAATGAGAACTCAATCCATGAAAGCATTGCTTAATCCACGAAAACTGCAAATTTGGACCCATGGTGACTGACACTTGGAAGAACATCTTGTTTGCGCTGCGACAAGGAAGCCAGAGTCGTGCGTCCTGACATGGCACACGTGTTCAGTCTAGTTTTGAAGTCTTGCCCCCATCTGAAAGACATCCGAACAACAGGAAAGAAAGTTAGCATGCACTTCTGGCACTCCTACACCACCAAGCACAACCTTATTGAGCCTCAGCGTCACAACGGTGTACCCCACCATAGTCTGATTTGCGATGTTTCCACCCGTTGGAATTCCACCCTCCATATGCAGGATCCACTATAGCAGTGGTCCCCAACCCTGTCCTCAAGGCCCACCAACAGGCCAGGCTTTGCAGATCTCCACAAAGATGCTCAGGTGGAGTAATTAGTGCAGCTGCAGAGCAATAGAGCTGGCTATTTGGAGATCCAAAAAACATGACATGTTGGTGGGCCTTGAGGACAGGGTTGAGGACCACTGCACTATAGGAACAGAGAAAAGCCATCACGGATTTCTGGATGATCCAAACGGATAGGGGGACACCCCTGTGTAAATTCAATGTAAACCATTGGCAGCTCATACGTGACACCGACCGTTTGCTCAGGCCCTTTGAGGAAGCTACATTATTAGTCAGTTGCCAGGACTATGAGATGAACGATGAGATTCCACTGCTTCATGTACTACAACACATGTTGGAAAGCATGGCTGGTCAGGGCACTGGAGACATGGCACATACATTTCACAGCCACATGAAGCCTGTGGGGGCTGAAGTGGAGGAGGAGGAGGGGGTGGGGCACAGCAAACCACAGTTTAGGTTTCACAAAATGACCATTTTATCTAGTCATCTGACAGGAGAGGAGGAGCAGGAGCAGCCACAGGAGCTAGAGGGTTGTGAGTAAGGCGAGACAGAGGACCCAGACACACCATGGCAGTTTACAGTGGAGATGGAGACAGGTAGTCCCTCCGAGTCACTTGCACAAATGGCACGATGCATGCTCACATGCATGCGTACTAGTGAGCGCAGAATTGTCTCCATTTGTCAGCGGGAAGACTTCTGGCTCTCCAACTTATTGGACCCTCGCTTCCGGCACAAAATGGGGGCATTTTTTACGCCCACTGAGAGGGAGGACAAACTGACCTACTACAGAGACATCCCACGTAGTCAGTTGGGCGATGTCTATCTGCGCCATGGCCCATACTCCTGCAGGTCTGACTCGGGGGGAAGTCTGCGATCACCTTCCACTGCCATGGCTGCTGGGGGGGTGGAAGGAGCAGCAGCAGCAGCTCCATCAGCAGCAGCCTCAGTCTTCAGTCGCTAGTGAGTAGCTTTCTACACCCGCATAGTGAGTCTACTCATGAGCAGCAGGAAGACCTGGAGCTGGACCTCAAACAGCAGGTCATGTCATACCTTGACATGACCATGCCAACACACCTTCAAGATCCACTGGATTTGCTGGGAAGCCAAACTTGACTTGTGCCCGCAACTAGCAGAGTTTGCCCTGGAAAAGCTGTACTGGCCGGACAGTAGTTGATTTAGATGGCAACTGGGCTGCTCTATATAACGAAGCAAAATGGCAAATTTACCTCACTATATAAGCTATTGCCCCTCAGATTTACACAGGGGCTGCTCTATATTATGCTGCAAAATGGCAAATTAACCTCACAATATAAGCTATTGCAGCTCTATATAAATAAAAATAAATAAATAAAAAAAGGGCCTGTAGAAGCTTATTTAGTATAACAGATAGGGTGACATGTGCTGGTTTGGGATGCCCATATGGGCTAGTGTTTTGGCAGCAGTACAAAAACCAATGCAAAATGCAATAGCTTAATAAAGCTGATGCTGATCAACGCTTATTTAGTATAACAGATGGGGTGCAACATGCAGGTTTGGGATGCCCTGCGGCCTGGTGTATTTAAAGCAGACCAAAACCAATTCAAAATGCAATAACTTAATAAAGCTGAGGCTGTAGATGCTTATTTAGTATAAACAGGTAGGGTGCAAGGTGCAGCTTTGGGGTGCCCTGCGGCCTGGTTAAATGAAAGCAGTCAAAAAGGAAGTGCAAACTGAAGTAGCTTAATGAAGCTGATGCTGATCAACGCTTATGTTGTATACCAGATAGGGTGCAAGGTGCAGCTTTGGGGTGCCCTGCGGCCTGGTTTATTAAAATCAGTCAAAAACAAGTGCAAACTGAAGTAGCCTGATCAACGCTTATGTTGTATAACAGATAGGTTTAAAATAGCATGTGCCTTGGGATGCCCGTGTGGCCTGTTATATTTCAAGCTGAACAAAAAGTAACAATAATCCAAGTATGAGACATCATTTTGACCTTCTTCACAGCGCCATACTTTGAAAAAAAAAAATTAATTTCATGCCGATCAATCCAAAGGTCAATGCCCCTAACAAAAATAGTGTTCGGCATAAGTTTTCCTTCTGGAAGGACGTAACCTTTAGTTTACATGGTTGGGGTAGGTTATCTTACAAATTGGGATACCCCAGGCAGCAGTGTCATTGAAAGAGACAGATTGTAATGCAGGCCATACGCAAGCAGAGAAACTCAGGCTGCAACAGGCCTATTTAGTTTACATGGTTGGGGTAGGTTATCTTACAAATTGGGATACCCCACTGTATATGAAACCGAATATAAATGCACACCCAAAAGTGGACACTCAGCCTCCAAGAGGCCTGCTTAGTTTAAATAAGAGAGCTGCTTAGTATGGTAGGTAGGTTATGTTATGTTACAGAATGGGATGCCCCAAGCAGACTTGAGATCAGTATATATGCACACAGCAGCAGTGTGTTAGCAGGCTCATACAGGCCAAATTTCTTTAAATAAATGTGCAGCTTACAGTAAATGCAGAGGCTAATGGTATGTTACAGAATGGGATGCCCCAAAGCTGACTTGAGATCAGTATATATGCACACAGCAGCAGTGTGTTAGCAGGCTCATACAGGCCAAATTTCTTTAAATAAATGTGCAGCTTACAGTAAATGCAGAGGCTAATGGTATGTTACAGAATGGGATGCCCCAAGCAGACTTGAGATCAGTATATATGCACACAGCAGCAGTGTGTTAGCAGGCTCATACAGGCCAAATTTCTTTAAATAAATGTGCAGCTTACAGTAAATGCAGAGGCTAATGGTATGTTACAGAATGGGATGCCCCAAAGCTGACTTGAGATCAGTATATATGCACACAGCAGCAGTGTGTTAGCAGGCTCATACAGGCCAAATTTCTTTAAATAACTGTGCAGCTTACAGTTAATGCAGAGGCTAATGGTATGTTACAGAATGGGATGCCCCAAGCAGACTTGAGATCAGTATATATGCACACAGCAGCAGTGTGTTAGCAGGCTCATACAGGCCAAATTTCTTTAAATAAATGTGCAGCTTACAGTAAATGCAGAGGCTAATGGTATGTTACAGAATGGGATGCCCCAAAGCTGACTTGAGATCAGTATATATGCACACAGCAGCAGTGTGTTAGCAGGCTCATACAGGCCAAATTTCTTTAAATAACTGTGCAGCTTACAGTTAATGCAGAGGCTAATGGTATGTTACAGAATGGGATGCCCCAAGCAGACTTGAAATCAGTATATATGCACACAGCAGCAGTGTGTTAGCAGGCTCATACAGGCCAAATTTCTTTAAATAACTGTGCAGCTTACAGTTAATGCAGAGGCTAATGGTATGTTACAGAATGGGATGCCCCAAGCAGACTTGAGATCAGTATATATGCACACAGCAGCAGTGTGTTAGCAGGCTCATACAGGCCAAATTTCTTTAAATAACTGTGCAGCTTACAGTTAATGCAGAGGCTAATGGTATGTTACAGAATGGGATGCCCCAAGCAGACTTGAGATCAGTATATATGCACACAGCAGCAGTGTGTTAGCAGGCTCATACAGGCCAAATTTCTTTAAATAACTGTGCAGCTTACAGTAAATGCAGAGGCTAATGGTATGTTACAGAATGGGATGCCCCAAAGCTGACTTGAGATCAGTATATATGCACACAGCAGCAGTGTGTTAGCAGGCTCATACAGGCCAAATTTCTTTAAATAACTGTGCAGCTTACAGTTAATGCAGAGGCTAATGGTATGTTACAGAATGGGATGCCCCAAGCAGACTTGAGATCAGTATATATGCACACAGCAGCAGTGTGTTAGCAGGCTCATACAGGCCAAATTTCTTTAAATAAATGTGCAGCTTACAGTAAATGCAGAGGCTAATGGTATGTTACAGAATGGGATGCCCCAAGCAGACTTGAGATCAGTATATATGCACACAGCAGCAGTGTGTTAGCAGGCTCATACAGGCCAAATTTCTTTAAATAAATGTGCAGCTTACAGTAAATGCAGAGGCTAATGGTATGTTACAGAATGGGATGCCCCAAAGCTGACTTGAGATCAGTATATATGCACACAGCAGCAGTGTGTTAGCAGGCTCATACAGGCCAAATTTCTTTAAATAACTGTGCAGCTTACAGTTAATGCAGAGGCTAATGGTATGTTACAGAATGGGATGCCCCAAGCAGACTTGAGATCAGTATATATGCACACAGCAGCAGTGTGTTAGCAGGCTCATACAGGCCAAATTTCTTTAAATAAATGTGCAGCTTACAGTAAATGCAGAGGCTAATGGTATGTTACAGAATGGGATGCCCCAAGCAGACTTGAGATCAGTATATATGCACACAGCAGCAGTGTGTTAGCAGGCTCATACAGGCCAAATTTCTTTAAATAACTGTGCAGCTTACAGTTAATGCAGAGGATAATGGTATGTTACAGAATGGGATGCCCCAAGCAGACTTGAGATCAGTATATATGCACACAGCAGCAGTGTGTTAGCAGGCTCATACAGGCCAAATTTCTTTAAATAAATGTGCAGCTTACAGTAAATGCAGAGGCTAATGGTATGTTACAGAATGGGATGCCCCAAAGCTGACTTGAGATCAGTATATATGCACACAGCAGCAGTGTGTTAGCAGGCTCATACAGGCCAAATTTCTTTAAATAACTGTGCAGCTTACAGTTAATGCAGAGGCTAATGGTATGTTACAGAATGGGATGCCCCAAGCAGACTTGAAATCAGTATATATGCACACAGCAGCAGTGTGTTAGCAGGCTCATACAGGCCAAATTTCTTTAAATAACTGTGCAGCTTACAGTTAATGCAGAGGCTAATGGTATGTTACAGAATGGGATGCCCCAAGCAGACTTGAGATCAGTATATATGCACACAGCAGCAGTGTGTTAGCAGGCTCATACAGGCCAAATTTCTTTAAATAACTGTGCAGCTTACAGTTAATGCAGAGGCTAATGGTATGTTACAGAATGGGATGCCCCAAGCAGACTTGAGATCAGTATATATGCACACAGCAGCAGTGTGTTAGCAGGCTCATACAGGCCAAATTTCTTTAAATAACTGTGCAGCTTACAGTAAATGCAGAGGCTAATGGTATGTTACAGAATGGGATGCGCCAAAGCTGACTTGAGATCAGTATATATGCACACAGCAGCAGTGTGTTAGCAGGCTCATACAGGCCAAATTTCTTTAAATAACTGTGCAGCTTACAGTTAATGCAGAGGCTAATGGTATGTTACAGAATGGGATGCCCCAAGCAGACTTGAGATCAGTATATATGCACACAGCAGCAGTGTGTTAGCAGGCTCATACAGGCCAAATTTCTTTAAATAAATGTGCAGCTTACAGTAAATGCAGAGGCTAATGGTATGTTACAGAATGGGATGCCCCAAAGCTGACTTGAGATCAGTATATATGCACACAGCAGCAGTGTGTTAGCAGGCTCATACAGGCCAAATTTCTTTAAATAACTGTGCAGCTTACAGTTAATGCAGAGGCTAATGGTATGTTACAGAATGGGATGCCCCAAGCAGACTTGAGATCAGTATATATGCACACAGCAGCAGTGTGTTAGCAGGCTCATACAGGCCAAATTTCTTTAAATAAATGTGCAGCTTACAGTAAATGCAGAGGCTAATGGTATGTTACAGAATGGGATGCCCCAAGCAGACTTGAGATCAGTATATATGCACACAGCAGCAGTGTGTTAGCAGGCTCATACAGGCCAAATTTCTTTAAATAACTGTGCAGCTTACAGTTAATGCAGAGGCTAATGGTATGTTACAGAATGGGATGCCCCAAGCAGACTTGAGATCAGTATATATGCACACAGCAGCAGTGTGTTAGCAGGCTCATACAGGCCAAATTTCTTTAAATAACTGTGCAGCTTACAGTTAATGCAGAGGCTAATGGTATGTTACAGAATGGGATGTCCCAAAAACCAGAGAGCACCTGGCAGGCAGCAGTAAGACTATGCACAGCAAAAGTGTCTTTATCATGCCTAATTTCAATTAGAATAGGTGCAAATGGTTAGGTTCTTAAATAGAGGCTGGTGTAGTCACAGAATGGGATGCCCTAAAAACCAGCAGTAAGTACACCTGGCAGGGACAAGTAGTGCTATGCCCAGCAAAAGTGCCTTTATCAGGCCTAATTTCAAATATGATAAGAGCAAATGCTTATATGGTCTTAAACAGAGGCTGCTTTATTTACAGAATGGGATGCCCCAACAGGAATGGACCTGGCAGGGTCCAGTAGTGCTTTGCCCAGCAAAAGTGTCTTTATCAGGCCTAATTTCAAATATGATAAGTGAAAATGGTTATACGGTCTTAAACAGAGGCTGCTGTAGTCACAGAATGGGATGCCATGGCAGGGACAAGTAGTGCTATGCCCAGCAAAAGTGTCTTTATCAGGCTAATTTCAAATATGATAAGAGCAAATGCTTATATGGTCTTAAACAGAGGCTGCTTTAGTCACAGAATGGGATGCCATGGCTGGGACAAGTTGTGCTATGCCCAGCAAAAGTGTCTTTATCAGGCTAATTTCAAATATGATAAGAGCAAATGCTTATATGGTCTTAAACAGAGGCTGCTTTAGTCACAGAATGGGATGCCATGGCAGGGTCCAGTAGTGCTATGCCCAGCAAAAGTGTCTTTATCAGGCCTAATTTCAAATATGATAAGAGCAAATGCTTATATGGTCTTAAACAGAGGCTGCTGTAGTCACAGAATGGGATGCCCCAAATAGGAGTGCACCTGGCAGGGTCCAGTAGTGCTATGCCCAGCAAAAGTGTCTTTATCAGGCCTAATTTCAAATATGATAAGAGCAAATGCTTATATGGTCTTAAACAGAGGCTGCTTTAGTCACAGAATGGGATGCCCCAAATAGGAGTGCACCTGGCAGGGTCCAGTAGTGCTTTGCCCAGCAAAAGTGTCTTTATCAGGCCTAATTTCAAATATGATAAGAGCAAATGCTTATATGGTCTTAAACAGAGGCTGCTGTAGTCACAGAATGGGATGCCCCAAATAGGAGTGCACCTGGCAGGGTCCAGTAGTGCTATGCCCAGCAAAAGTGTCTTTATCAGGCCTAATTTCAAATATGATAAGAGCAAATGCTTATATGGTCTTAAACAGAGGCTGCTTTAGTCACAGAATGGGATGCCCCAAATAGGAGTGCACCTGGCAGGGTCCAGTAGTGCTTTGCCCAGCAAAAGTGTCTTTATCAGGCCTAATTTCAAATATGATAAGAGCAAATGCTTATATGGTCTTAAACAGAGGCTGCTTTAGTCACAGAATGGGATGCCCCAAATAGGAGTGCACCTGGCAGGGTCCAGTAGTGCTTTGCCCAGCAAAAGTGTCTTTATCAGGCCTAATTTCAAATATGATAAGAGCAAATGCTTATATGGTCTTAAACAGAGGCTGCTGTAGTCACAGAATGGGATGCCCCAAATAGGAGTGCACCTGGCAGGGTCCAGTAGTGCTATGCCCAGCAAAAGTGCCTTTATCAGGCCTAATTTCAAATATGATAAGAGCAAATGCTTATATGGTCTTAAACAGAGGCTGCTGTAGTCACAGAATGGGATGCCCCAAATAGGAGTGCACCTGGCAGGGTCCAGTAGTGCTTTGCCCAGCAAAAGTGTCTTTATCAGGCCTAATTTCAAATATGATAAGAGCAAATGCTTATATGGTCTTAAACAGAGGCTGCTGTAGTCACAGAATGGGATGCCCCAAATAGGAGTGCACCTGGCAGGGTCCAGTAGTGCTTTGCCCAGCAAAAGTGTCTTTATCAGGCCTAATTTCAAATATGATAAGAGCAAATGCTTATATGGTCTTAAACAGAGGCTGCTGTAGTCACAGAATGGGATGCCCCAAATAGGAGTGCACCTGGCAGGGTCCAGTAGTGCTTTGCCCAGCAAAAGTGTCTTTATCAGGCCTAATTTCAAATATGATAAGAGCAAATGCTTATATGGTCTTAAACAGAGGCTGCTGTAGTCACAGAATGGGATGCCCCAAATAGGAGTGCACCTGGCAGGGTCCAGTAGTGCTTTGCCCAGCAAAAGTGTCTTTATCAGGCCTAATTTCAAATATGATAAGAGCAAATGCTTATATGGTCTTAAACAGAGGCTGCTGTAGTCACAGAATGGGATGCCCCAAATAGGAGTGCACCTGGCAGGGTCCAGTAGTGCTATGCCCAGCAAAAGTGTCTTTATCAGGCCTAATTTCAAATATGATAAGAGCAAATGCTTATATGGTCTTAAACAGAGGCTGCTTTAGTCACAGAATGGGATGCCCCAAATAGGAGTGCACCTGGCAGGGTCCAGTAGTGCTTTGCCCAGCAAAAGTGTCTTTATCAGGCCTAATTTCAAATATGATAAGAGCAAATGCTTATATGGTCTTAAACAGAGGCTGCTGTAGTCACAGAATGGGATGCCCCAAATAGGAGTGCACCTGGCAGGGTCCAGTAGTGCTTTGCCCAGCAAAAGTGTCTTTATCAGGCCTAATTTCAAATATGATAAGAGCAAATGCTTATATGGTCTTAAACAGAGGCTGCTTTAGTCACAGAATGGGATGCCCCAAATAGGAGTGCACCTGGCAGGGTCCAGTAGTGCTTTGCCCAGCAAAAGTGTCTTTATCAGGCCTAATTTCAAATATGATAAGAGCAAATGCTTATATGGTCTTAAACAGAGGCTGCTGTAGTCACAGAATGGGATGCCCCAAATAGGAGTGCACCTGGCAGGGTCCAGTAGTGCTTTGCCAGCAAAAGTGTCTTTATCAGGCCTAATTTCAAATATGATAAGAGCAAATGCTTATATGGTCTTAAACAGAGGCTGCTGTAGTCACAGAATGGGATGCCCCAAATAGGAGTGCACCTGGCAGGGTCCAGTAGTGCTATGCCCAGCAAAAGTGTCTTTATCAGGCCTAATTTCAAATATGATAAGAGCAAATGCTTATATGGTCTTAAACAGAGGCTGCTGTAGTCACAGAATGGGATGCCCCAAATAGGAGTGCACCTGGCAGGGTCCAGTAGTGCTTTGCCCAGCAAAAGTGTCTTTATCAGGCCTAATTTCAAATATGATAAGAGCAAATGCTTATATGGTCTTAAACAGAGGCTGCTTTAGTCACAGAATGGGATGCCCCAAATAGGAGTGCACCTGGCAGGGTCCAGTAGTGCTTTGCCCAGCAAAAGTGTCTTTATCAGGCCTAATTTCAAATATGATAAGAGCAAATGCTTATATGGTCTTAAACAGAGGCTGCTTTAGTCACAGAATGGGATGCCCCAAATAGGAGTGCACCTGGCAGGGTCCAGTAGTGCTTTGCCCAGCAAAAGTGTCTTTATCAGGCCTAATTTCAAATATGATAAGAGCAAATGCTTATATGGTCTTAAACAGAGGCTGCTGTAGTCACAGAATGGGATGCCCCAAATAGGAGTGCACCTGGCAGGGTCCAGTAGTGCTTTGCCCAGCAAAAGTGTCTTTATCAGGCCTAATTTCAAATATGATAAGAGCAAATGCTTATATGGTCTTAAACAGAGGCTGCTGTAGTCACAGAATGGGATGCCCCAAATAGGAGTGCACCTGGCAGGGTCCAGTAGTGCTTTGCCCAGCAAAAGTGTCTTTATCAGGCCTAATTTCAAATATGATAAGAGCAAATGCTTATATGGTCTTAAACAGAGGCTGCTGTAGTCACAGAATGGGATGCCCCAAATAGGAGTGCACCTGGCAGGGTCCAGTAGTGCTTTGCCCAGCAAAAGTGTCTTTATCAGGCCTAATTTCAAATATGATAAGAGCAAATGCTTATATGGTCTTAAACAGAGGCTGCTGTAGTCACAGAATGGGATGCCCCAAATAGGAGTGCACCTGGCAGGGTCCAGTAGTGCTATGCCCAGCAAAAGTGTCTTTATCAGGCCTAATTTCAAATATGATAAGAGCAAATGCTTATATGGTCTTAAACAGAGGCTGCTGTAGTCACAGAATGGGATGCCCCAAATAGGAGTGCACCTGGCAGGGTCCAGTAGTGCTTTGCCCAGCAAAAGTGTCTTTATCAGGCCTAATTTCAAATATGATAAGAGCAAATGCTTATATGGTCTTAAACAGAGGCTGCTGTAGTCACAGAATGGGATGCCCCAAATAGGAGTGCACCTGGCAGGGTCCAGTAGTGCTTTGCCCAGCAAAAGTGTCTTTATCAGGCCTAATTTCAAATATGATAAGAGCAAATGCTTATATGGTCTTAAACAGAGGCTGCTGTAGTCACAGAATGGGATGCCCCAAATAGGAGTGCACCTGGCAGGGTCCAGTAGTGCTATGCCCAGCAAAAGTGTCTTTATCAGGCCTAATTTCAAATATGATAAGAGCAAATGCTTATATGGTCTTAAACAGAGGCTGCTGTAGTCACAGAATGGGATGCCCCAAATAGGAGTGCACCTGGCAGGGTCCAGTAGTGCTTTGCCCAGCAAAAGTGTCTTTATCAGGCCTAATTTCAAATATGATAAGAGCAAATGCTTATATGGTCTTAAACAGAGGCTGCTGTAGTCACAGAATGGGATGCCCCAAATAGGAGTGCACCTGGCAGGGTCCAGTAGTGCTTTGCCCAGCAAAAGTGTCTTTATCAGGCCTAATTTCAAATATGATAAGAGCAAATGCTTATATGGTCTTAAACAGAGGCTGCTGTAGTCACAGAATGGGATGCCCCAAATAGGAGTGCACCTGGCAGGGTCCAGTAGTGCTTTGCCCAGCAAAAGTGTCTTTATCAGGCCTAATTTCAAATATGATAAGAGCAAATGCTTATATGGTCTTAAACAGAGGCTGCTGTAGTCACAGAATGGGATGCCCCAAATAGGAGTGCACCTGGCAGGGTCCAGTAGTGCTTTGCCCAGCAAAAGTGTCTTTATCAGGCCTAATTTCAAATATGATAAGAGCAAATGCTTATATGGTCTTAAACAAAGGCTGCTTTAGTCACAGAATGGGATGCCCCAAATAGGAGTGCACCTGGCAGGGTCCAGTAGTGCTTTGCCCAGCAAAAGTGTCTTTATCAGGCCTAATTTCAAATATGATAAGAGCAAATGCTTATATGGTCTTAAACAGAGGCTGCTTTAGTCACAGAATGGGATGCCCCAAATAGGAGTGCACCTGGCAGGGTCCAGTAGTGCTTTGCCCAGCAAAAGTGTCTTTATCAGGCCTAATTTCAAATATGATAAGAGCAAATGCTTATATGGTCTTAAACAGAGGCTGCTTTAGTCACAGAATGGGATGCCCCAAATAGGAGTGCACCTGGCAGGGTCCAGTAGTGCTTTGCCCAGCAAAAGTGTCTTTATCAGGCCTAATTTCAAATATGATAAGAGCAAATGCTTATATGGTCTTAAACAGAGGCTGCTGTAGTCACAGAATGGGATGCCCCAAATAGGAGTGCACCTGGCAGGGTCCAGTAGTGCTTTGCCCAGCAAAAGTGTCTTTATCAGGCCTAATTTCAAATATGATAAGAGCAAATGCTTATATGGTCTTAAACAGAGGCTGCTGTAGTCACAGAATGGGATGCCCCAAATAGGAGTGCACCTGGCAGGGTCCAGTAGTGCTTTGCCCAGCAAAAGTGTCTTTATCAGGCCTAATTTCAAATATGATAAGAGCAAATGCTTATATGGTCTTAAACAGAGGCTGCTGTAGTCACAGAATGGGATGCCCCAAATAGGAGTGCACCTGGCAGGGTCCAGTAGTGCTTTGCCCAGCAAAAGTGTCTTTATCAGGCCTAATTTCAAATATGATAAGAGCAAATGCTTATATGGTCTTAAACAGAGGCTGCTGTAGTCACAGAATGGGATGCCCCAAATAGGAGTGCACCTGGCAGGGTCCAGTAGTGCTATGCCCAGCAAAAGTGTCTTTATCAGGCCTAATTTCAAATATGATAAGAGCAAATGCTTATATGGTCTTAAACAGAGGCTGCTGTAGTCACAGAATGGGATGCCCCAAATAGGAGTGCACCTGGCAGGGTCCAGTAGTGCTTTGCCCAGCAAAAGTGTCTTTATCAGGCCTAATTTCAAATATGATAAGAGCAAATGCTTATATGGTCTTAAACAGAGGCTGCTGTAGTCACAGAATGGGATGCCCCAAATAGGAGTGCACCTGGCAGGGTCCAGTAGTGCTTTGCCCAGCAAAAGTGTCTTTATCAGGCCTAATTTCAAATATGATAAGAGCAAATGCTTATATGGTCTTAAACAGAGGCTGTTGTAGTCACAGAATGGGATGCCCCAAATAGGAGTGCACCTGGCAGGGTCCAGTAGTGCTATGCCCAGCAAAAGTGTCTTTATCAGGCCTAATTTCAAATATGATAAGAGCAAATGCTTATATGGTCTTAAACAGAGGCTGCTGTAGTCACAGAATGGGATGCCCCAAATAGGAGTGCACCTGGCAGGGTCCAGTAGTGATTTGCCCAGCAAAAGTGTCTTTATCAGGCCTAATTTCAAATATGATAAGAGCAAATGCTTATATGGTCTTAAACAGAGGCTGCTGTAGTCACAGAATGGGATGCCCCAAATAGGAGTGCACCTGGCAGGGTCCAGTAGTGCTTTGCCCAGCAAAAGTGTCTTTATCAGGCCTAATTTCAAATATGATAAGAGCAAATGCTTATATGGTCTTAAACAGAGGCTGCTGTAGTCACAGAATGGGATGCCCCAAATAGGAGTGCACCTGGCAGGGTCCAGTAGTGCTTTGCCCAGCAAAAGTGTCTTTATCAGGCCTAATTTCAAATATGATAAGAGCAAATGCTTATATGGTCTTAAACAGAGGCTGCTTTAGTCACAGAATGGGATGCCCCAAATAGGAGTGCACCTGGCAGGGTCCAGTAGTGCTTTGCCCAGCAAAAGTGTCTTTATCAGGCCTAATTTCAAATATGATAAGAGCAAATGCTTATATGGTCTTAAACAGAGGCTGCTTTAGTCACAGAATGGGATGCCCCAAATAGGAGTGCACCTGGCAGGGTCCAGTAGTGCTTTGCTCAGCAAAAGTGTCTTTATCAGGCCTAATTTCAAATATGATAAGAGCAAATGCTTATATGGTCTTAAACAGAGGCTGCTGTAGTCACAGAATGGGATGCCCCAAATAGGAGTGCACCTGGCAGGGTCCAGTAGTGCTTTGCCCAGCAAAAGTGTCTTTATCAGGCCTAATTTCAAATATGATAAGAGCAAATGCTTATATGGTCTTAAACAGAGGCTGCTGTAGTCACAGAATGGGATGCCCCAAATAGGAGTGCACCTGGCAGGGTCCAGTAGTGCTATGCCCAGCAAAAGTGTCTTTATCAGGCCTAATTTCAAATATGATAAGAGCAAATGCTTATATGGTCTTAAACAGAGGCTGCTGTAGTCACAGAATGGGATGCCCCAAATAGGAGTGCACCTGGCAGGGTCCAGTAGTGCTATGCCCAGCAAAAGTGTCTTTATCAGGCCTAATTTCAAATATGATAAGAGCAAATGCTTATATGGTCTTAAACAGAGGCTGCTGTAGTCACAGAATGGGATGCCCCAAATAGGAGTGCACCTGGCAGGGTCCAGTAGTGCTTTGCCCAGCAAAAGTGTCTTTATCAGGCCTAATTTCAAATATGATAAGAGCAAATGCTTATATGGTCTTAAACAGAGGCTGCTGTAGTCACAGAATGGGATGCCCCAAATAGGAGTGCACCTGGCAGGGTCCAGTAGTGCTATGCCCAGCAAAAGTGTCTTTATCAGGCCTAATTTCAAATATGATAAGAGCAAATGCTTATATGGTCTTAAACAGAGGCTGCTGTAGTCACAGAATGGGATGCCTCACAGCAGACTTAAGATCAGTTCAGTATATATGCACAGTTAGTTACTATAAGCAGCCTGAAAACGCTAACAAAGCCTGTCAGCCAGCTAGTAACACTCAGGCTGGATGAAAAAAAAAAAAAATCTCCCTGTCACAGCCTCCGTTTTTTCCTACCTTTCCCTGGCTTTCTGTCTGTCTCCTGTCTGTCTCCTGCCTGTCTCCAGCCTGTCCCTGTCTGTCCCTGCCTGTCTAACTGTCTGTCCCTCAGCTACACAGCGTTCTGTCTCTCACGAATGCAATAGAGAAATGAGGAAAAGCAAGATGGCCGCCGTTAAATACCGCTGTGTGACGTCACCGGGCTTGCTGGCTGCTGATAGGCTGCATGTGACTGCCCCAGCTTGCACTGGCGCGGGATACATGTCCAGACATGTCCCGTCCGCCATCTTAGAATGCCTGTAAATGTAAATGAATGGATGTTAAAGGAAAACTTCGAGTGATCGAATCGCGGGGAAATTCGGATTCGATCCGAATCGAATTTTTCCTGAAATTCGGATCGAATCCGGGTTCGTCCGGATCGATTCGCTCATCCCTACTAGGTATCTTAGCCTTTAGAAGGCAACGCTTTTTTAAGGATGCACTTGACAGGAAAATTGAAGTGGACCTGAAGAAGGTCTGTACCCCGATTGTGAGCGCTTGCAGATCTTTAACCTCCATAGCTAGAGCCCTCAAGGTATGGGTCTTCAATGTGGATCAAGCCTGGAAGAATCAAGTGGAGGTTGATACCAATAATCACATCCTTACAGGAGCTGAAGTTTTCCTCTGACTTTATAGCAGAAGCCCCCATGGATATTAAGAATTCATGTTATCATGCTATCTTTTGTTACTGCTCGTCGGGCCTTGCGGCTACAATCCTGGTAAGAGAATGTAGAGGATGGGGGTCCTAGACCAACCCCCAAATACCCTATATATACCTGCCGCACACTAATAAATATGCCAATATATCCAATCAATCTTGAAAAAATATATTATAAATGTATTTGATCAGGACTCACAAAATACACACCAACAATACATAAAAGACTCATTAAAATACATATAAACACACAAAAAGGGAGAGGTTGGACCCCACAAATGGCTCTACAATATCCAATAATTAATCAAAAGTGTAATAATGGTACTGAACCTACAATTCAACAGGGCACCAGGGGATGGTTAAGAAAATGAGAAAACTGTGCTAAGCTGTGTAAAAAGTGCTTCCTATTGATTAAATACTACAAACCTACACATCTACTAAACTAACTAAATGTTCAAACTACTATACATGCATAATCAATAAAAGTGCAAAGCATACCAACTATTATATAGTATGTTAACTAAAGTGCAAACGTGCATTGTGCAAAAAGATAGTCCATGAAATTGTATTGCAATAGCCCCAATAGCCCACCCTGCCGATCAGTGATGACCTGTCAGCGGATCGTGGGAGGTATGTATCAAATCGTGGAGCAAAGAATGTGTTCTCAATTTTATACATATATTTATACAGTTCTATTACATCCATTCTTTACAAATGCCTGAAATACAATCCAACAATAATAAAAGGAAGCATTCTACGTTAAATTCTATCCATATTCCAACGGACTGATTTGATAAGTAGTCATCATCTGGCCCACATGTGTTAAGTTAAATTAAGTTAGATTAAAGAGGACCTACACCCACTTATAATATATCACTAGTATATCCTCCGTCCATATTAGAATGGGCATATGGGTACATGTGACAGTAGTCCCGCTGTGGGATTTACATACTCCTATTATTTACAAATGCCTGAAATACATTCCAACAATAAAAGAAGCATACTATGTTAAATTCTATCCATATTCCAATGGACTGATTTGGTGAGTGATCATCATCTGGCCCACATGAGTTAAGTTATTTTAGATTAAAGAGGACCTACACCCACTTGTAATATGTCATTATTATATCCTCCATCCATATTAGAATGGGCATATGGGTATATGTAACAGTAGTCCCACTATGGGTGTTACATACTCCTAATCCCAGAAGGCATCTACTCCAGCCACAAACGCAGATGTCCTCTGGGAATCCCGCACTACTATTCTCTCCATATCTGGAACAATTTATTGCTCATCCTTCTATGTCTTGCCACAGAAAGGGTATAGAGTCAGTTGTGGCGGTATTCTATCCAGTGGTTACACTCTCGAGATTGTGCTGGTCCCATCCCGAGCGGAGGTATCCATATCAATCATCAAGGCAGATGTCATCCAGAGATCTAAAATCTGTCCTCTTCCTGTCACCCACACACCGATCCAACTCCAAAGGAACTGGGATTCAAATCAGATGATCCCTCCAAGGCACTTCAAAAAACAAGTAAATAACAACGAGATCAGTAAGTGTATTTCCAAGTCATGTACACAAGTCCACATAGCAATGCCTGCAAAATTGTGCTTACTACATACACATTACAGGATTCTCCCTATTCCATTCTAAACAACCCTGTCTATACTCACCTAGTGTTATACACTGTATCTATGTTTACAGGGGCCTTCCAGTATGATGGTGGGGTTGTGGTACATTGTCAGCATGAGAGGTAGTGCTGTTAGATTACTCCCGACCTAGAAATGCCTGGAAGGAGAAATCCTCATTCATGCCCATGGGGAACCGCGTTTGCAATGTGTAAATCCATCGAGTTTCTTTCTGCAACAATTTTCTTTTTCTGTTTCCTCCTCTTGACCCCAGGGTAACCTGATCTATCAGTAGGACCTGCAGGTCCTTGTAACTTCCACCATGGTGGTTTAAGAAGTGTGATGCTACTGGTGATAGAGTTTTGCTCTCACTAGCATCTCTTGCTGCCAACCTAATGGTGGAAAGATGTTTCTGAATCCTCGTCCTAGCGTCTTTACCGGTCTCCCCCACATAGTATTGTGGGCATGTACACCGGAGGGCATAGATAACTCCTTCAGTTCTACAATTCAAGTGACCTTTGATCTTGAACTCTCTTCCGTTGATAAGATGTTTAATTACGGCGATTCTCACAACAAAGGGGCATATACTACATCTACCGCATGGTCTACTGCCCATCAATTCCCTATTCATGGTCAACCAGTTTGGAGGTCTGGTGTAGTGGCTCCTACAAAGGCGATCTTTCAAGTTGGGAGCTCGCCTTGCTACCATGGATGGCCCTTTAGTGATACATTTTGCTATTACAGGATCTGACTGGCCAATGTTTCTGTAAAATGGTCCTCAAATTACACCAATCACTGTTGAAAGTGGATATAATTCTTACCTCCTTTTGGTCCCTCTTTTTACTTTGATACCTAAGTAGTTTCTCCCTTGGTGTACGCTTGGCTCGTTGTTCTGCCCTTCGTATCACCTGGCGTGGATACTCTCTCTGCTGAAAACATCTTGTCATGTTTGATGCTTCTTCCATAAACCCCTCATTCTCTGAACAATTGCGTTTAATCCTGAGGAATTGACCGACAGGTATGCCCTCCTTCAATTTCTTCGGGTGAAAGCTGCTGTAATGTAGGATTCCATTTGTCGCTGTAGGTTTCCTAAACAGACGTGTGGAAATCATGCCATTAGCGTTGAGATGTAAGGTGAGATCCAGAAACTCAATTTTGTCCAGGGAGCGTGTATAGGTTAGATGGATGTTGAAGGAATTATCATTTAAATCCGATATAAACCTATCACACAATTCCGGGGGTCCCTGACATAAAAGGAGAATGTCATCTATGAACCTGTACCAGCCCAAGATGTGGGGTTCATAGTCTCTCCCCAGACTACCTCGCGCTCCCACCAACCCATGAAGAGGTTAGCTACCGACGGCGCACATCTTGCGCCCATCGCTACCCCCTGTTGCTGTCTATAGTATATGCCGTCAAAGATGAAGTAGTTGTGTGTGAGCATAAATGACAGCAGGTCCAATACAAATTTGTGTATGGGTCTTCTCTCGATGGATTCCATACTTAAAAAGTATGCCACTGCTTCTAGTGCCAACGAGTGGGAAATGTTGGTATATAGCGACTCTACGTCGCATGCCACCAAGAGAGTATCATCCGGGACTTGTAAAGAGTTGAGACGATTGAGTATGTCTGTCGTGTCTCGTATGTATGAATCAAGGGTTGTAACATGTGGCTGCAGCAACTGGTCTACATACGTGCAAGCATGCTCTGTCAGGCATCCCACTCCCGAGACGATCGGACAACCTGGTGGCTTTTCCAAATTCTTATGCACCTTAGGCAAGGTGTAGAAGGTCGGAGTCCGTGGGTGTTCAACCTTTAAGAATCGAAACAGTGTATGATTAATCACCCCACTCTCATACGCCTCACTTATTAAATGGTCAAATTCTTCCTTGTACATTGGTAGGGGATTTCCTTGTAATTTCTGATAGGTGTTGGCATCCTTCAGTTGTCTCATTACCTCACCCACATAATATTCTCTTGAGAGAAGTACAATATTCCCCCCCTTATCTGAGGGTTTGATGATTATTTCAGGGGAGTTTTGTAATGATTGGACTGCTTCCCATTCTTTCTTTGTAAGATTCATATTCGCCATGGTGGGTCTTAAATCTCTAATTTCCTTACTCACCAGATTATAAAAAACCTGTAGTGCCGGAATGTTATTCCATGTGGGTGAGAACGTGGAGGGCCTCTTCAAGATCGTCACCCCCTCTTCTTCAGCCCGTTGTTCTTCCAAGAGATCTGTCAGGTCCTGTATTGCTTGTTGTTCCTGTTCTGTAATGGTTAAAGTCTCTATGGACTGAGTGGGATCAGAGAAATGATGCTTTAGTGAAAGTTTTCGACAAAACTGTATAAATCTTTTACAGTTTCGAATGTATCAATCCTATGTGTCGGAGAAAAGTTAAATCCTCTACTAAGTACTTGCTTCTGCATGTCCGTCAATTCCACATCTGTGAAATTGATGACTTTTAGTTCTACATTCGCCGATGACGTGATTGGTGTGGGGGTGAGACCTTTCTGCGTGTCATAGCCCTCGGGCGTAACCTGTGATGTTCCCGAGTTATTGGTTCCCTGTTCACGTCTCTGTCTTCTCCTCTTATGGTGCCCCCTTCTGATCTTCCTATATGTCCCTGTCCTAAAAAAGACAGATCCACCAGGGAACCATCTAGAGATCCACTAGTTTGGGAGGATGTCTGAGAGGAGGTCCTAAGTCTCAAGTTATATGAGTCACCTCTATATCTATAGGATCTACCCCCTTGTTCGTGAGGTTGGCGATCAGATGGTCGTTCTAATCTAACATTCCGTCCATTGCCATGATGTCGCCATCTATAGACTTTACCTTCTAGTGCATCTCTTCTATCTCTTTCTAACTTGTCTTTCTTGTTGTTCATGACCTCCTGTTCGTACCTTTCCAGTTCCTTGGTTAGTGTCTCTACAAACCGATTAACCTGCTCCTCTAATTGCAGTAGATTCAACTGAGTATACATATCCTGTAAACGCGTTTTTACGGAGGCAAGTATAACATGGTGATGTAAATAATATCTTTTTGAACTATTGGAACTGTATTGGTTATGCTACTTCTGAACCATTGGGGCTATTGCAATACAATTTCATGGACTATCTTTTTGCACAATGCACGTTTGCACTTTAGTTAACATACTATATAATAGTTGGTATGCTTTGCACTTTTATTGATTATGCATGTATAGTAGTTTGAACATTTAGTTAGTTTAGTAGATGTGTAGGTTTGTAGTATTTAATCAATAGGAAGCACTTTTTACATAGCTTAGCACAGTTTTCTCATTTTCTTAACCATCCCCTGGTGACCTGTTGAATTGTAGGTTCAGTACCATTATTACACTTTTGATTAATTATTGGATATTGTAGAGCCATTTGTGGGGTCCAACCTCTCCCTTTTTGTGTGTTTATATGTATTTTAATGAGTCTTTTATGTATTGTTGGTGTGTATTTTGTGAGTATCAAAATAATCAAATACATTTATAATATATTTTTTCAAGATTGATTGGATATATTGGCATATTTATTAGTGTGCGGCAGGTATATATAGGGTATTTGGGGGTTGGTCTAGGACCCCCATCCTCTACATTCTCTACAGTTGTTGTCCCTATTTTTGCCAGCACCTTATAGCGAATCTTTGTATCAACATAATTGGGTTGTGCACACTTACAATACCTACCCTTTACAATCCTGGTAAGCAGATGCTATTTCCAAGGACAAAAATTCTGTTTAATGGCACAGGAGGAAGATGGTTTGATGTGGTCACTGGAGGAAGCAAGAGAAGATTCCAAAGACTAAGGGAGGCAAGACCATTCTCAAAATAGGTTCTGTGAGGCCAGACTATTCTCAAAATAGGTTCTGTGAGGCCAGAGCCTACAGATAAGTGAGACCAACAGACAGAGTATGGAGAGGTGCCCTTTGCTGAGGAATGTGAAGAAGGGCCCTGTGCAATCCACCCAAGATCATAGAGGATCCTTTTGACAATTACAGTGTCAAGGAGCCCGTCGGAGCAAGACTTCCACACAGTGTAGGCTGCTTCGATAAAGGACAAGTTGGGACAATTTCTCAGGGGCACAGTTGGACCTTCTCGAAGTCTCCCACAAGAGAATTCCATCAAGCAAAGAGGAAGCAACTGCTTTATCTCAATACATCCAAATGTTGTCAGGACAGGGGGCAATTGTCCCTTTATCAGCCTACAAAAGATTTTGGGCTTGGTATTCAAGACTCTTCCTCATTCCAAAGAAGATGGGCAATTTACGCCCTATCATCAACTCAATCACAAGAAAGCTCAATCGCAAGATAGTTGTCCCGAAATTCCGAATGGAAGCATTAACCTACAGTATCCTGAGCTATGCATCTTTCCCTCGACTTTAAGTAGACATACTTTCATACTCTGGTACACCCCACATACAAAAGGTATCTGAGATTTGCCATAGGGTAATATAATAATATCAATTCAAAGCCCTCGAGTTCGGACTGTCCACTTCACCAAGGACTTTTATGTAGGTTTTGGTAGCACTGGTGGAAAAAAATACAACTTCTTCTACAACACAAATTAATCATGATCAAGAGCTTGCAAAACCAAAAAGTTGGTTTCAACGTAGAAGTTAATATTTTTAGGAGTCAACTCGCAAAACAGGACCATCTATCTTCCAGACAACAAGATAGAGATGATGCGATTGAAGGTTCAGGCTGTTTACCACAAGCCCTTTCTTTAGGCCAGGGGATGTCTAAGCCTGCTGGGAACATTAACAGCAACAATCTCGATGATCAAGTGGGCCCATTGGAGAGTTTGTATATTCCGATGGGGATTTCTATAATTTACCCCCCCAATAGTAATGTTGAACACAGGTGGCAATGTCATGGGGCCAGCACTCTGGGGTGGGGGGCAGTTTGCAGGGAGAAGAGAGTGAGAAGTCCTTCGAACTGCAGCACATCAGGTCTAGTTTCCAATGTCATGGAGATCAGAGCAGTTAAACTAGCCCTCAAAGCATCCAAGGGTAATCTCAAGGACAAGGCAGTCATGGTCCAAATGGACAATCACATGGCATGTGCCTATATCCGCAGTCAAGAAGGAACAAAGAGTGCAACTATGAGGTGCGAGTTGTCACCAATCATGGAATGGGTGATAAGACATCTTTGCCTTTTCTCTGCAACATTTATTCTGGGAAAGGAGAATCGGATTGTGGATCGGCTGCCCAGGTCAGCGCTTAACAACAAAGAGGGGTCGCTCAATAAAAGGTCAGTATTCCAGCAACTATTATGAAGATGGTCTCTACCGCAAATCAATCTCTTTACTTCAGAGAAAAACAGAAAAGTGCAGACATTTTTCTCTAGGTTCCACTGTCTGAAGTCCAGCGGAGTAGATGCACTTACTCTTGTATGGAGCTTTGATCTAGGATACACCTATTATCCTCCTCCATTGATACTGAGGTTTCTCCAGAGGATATGAATTCGATGGCCTGGTTATTGAGAGGGAGAAACTATTCCACAGCCAAACAAATCCACAAGCAAATTTTATTTCAAAAACTGGAAGAAATTTCTTTCTACTCTACAAGATCCCAAATCTAGCTATGATGTTAAAGAAGTCCTAGAATTTCTTCAATCTGGCCTTGATTAAGGCCTCAGGCTATGATATCTGAAGCTGCAAATTTCGGCCTTGTTGGCTCTATAAACAAAAAGAGGCATATATATGGCCTGACTCTCAGAACCAGGATAGGGGGAGGAGGGATTGTCCGGGTCGCTATGGAAACTCGTTGGACATCTCCTCTTCCAGAAAAAGAAATACACAAGAAAGATCTGACCAATGGGGATCCAAACGTAGATTTAGTCCCCCCACAGAGAGGGATAGGAGGCCACAGAAAGGACCACCACAGAGAGAGATATCTTTGCCAAAAGAGGACAATAGCAGGTATGTAATGAAACGCAAGGAGGAACACAGCCCCGAGACGGGCACAGGGATCTTACTCAACCTCCCAAAAAACGAACATTATTCCCCGATCCCCATCACAGGTAGATCAAAACCCCAATGATACAAGGGAGGAAAGAAGGGATATAGTAAACTTATCCCAACATATCCTCACGGAAGACCAGTGTGAACTGTTGAAACTTGGGCTTAACTATTGTCCATCAAAAAAACTAGATACATTTGAAACTGTAAAAGACCTACACCTATTCTCCAGAAAGATATTATGTAAATTTCAATTTATGGATAAAGACCAGGACACAATAATTCCATCAAACCCACCTACTGAGTCACAACTAATGAAAGATATGTAAGACCTTGTGATGGAGGTAGCAGGCCACATAGGGGCGTAGGGAATACCACCAAAAAGAAAAAATTCCAAAAACCCTCAACATAATACCCATCAATGAATATGATATATAACCATAATCTAGCAACATTTATGGAGTTGGTGGTATCAGATGTCGAACAATTAACGAAATTGAAAAAAACATCTCCCAACCTCAGTGACAACTTGCAAAAGGCCTTGAAATATCTCGAATCTAACCATCAAATAATAGTGAAACTCGCCGATAAGGGGGGCAACATAATAATCATGTCTGTAGAACAATATGAAACAATGTGCATGCACATCCTCAACAACAAGGAATGGTACAGTCGGGCCTCCACAGCCAGACTTACCAGGGACGCCCAGGAGTATCACAACCTTATCCAGGAAGCCCTGGATCAAGGTGTGATCGATACCCACACGGCTGGTTTTCTGGAGTCCCCATGCCCGAAAATTCCAACGTTCTATGCACTCCCCAAGGTGCATAAGTCAATGGTGTCACCCACGGGATGGCCTATCGTTTCGGGCATGGGGTCCCTTACGGAAAACGCAAGCCGATATGTGGACCTGCAGCCCTTAGTTAGTAGCTTACCATCTTACGTCAAGGAGACATATCCTCAAAATCCTTGACGAACTTTGGGTTAGCCCTGGAGCTACCGTAGTGACTCTGGACATGGAGGCCCTGTACTCCAGTATCCCACATGACAAGGGATTAAAAGCAGTGGAGAGCTTCCTGAACGAACTTGATATAGCGGAACATAACCACAACCTGTTCCTGCTTCGGCTCCTCAATTTCGTCCTCACCCACAACCTCCTCCTCTTGAAAAAAACAACTTTACCACCAGATACACCACTAGATTCCTTTAAGAAGGAAGCGGACAGGATGCAGAAAAAGAATGCTGCAGAAGGAAGGGCACCTTCCGGTGCGGTGGATGCAGCATATGCAGGTATATTAAACCAGGCTCCACAGTAACATTAAAAAATAAGGGTGAATTTAAAACTTCACACTACATCAACTGTCAAACACTCCATGTAATTTACCTTCTAACTTGGGGTTGTGGACGCTACTATGTGGGCAAGATCAACCGCCCTCTTAGAAAGAGCATATACGAACATCAGTACGGTATAAAAACTGGTAATCAAAAAATCCTGTAGGTCGTCATTTTATGCGATACCATGACCAAGACCCGAGTTCCCTTCAAATACAGGGTCTAGAAAGAATACATAATCCAACACATGGGGGTTACATTGAGAAGATGACCCTACAAATCGAGACAAGGTGGATATATTGTCTTGGGGCATCCCATTTCCCGGGAATGAATGAAACAATATGTTTTGCCCCATTCCTATAGAAATAAAATTGATTAGACCTAGAAGTAAGCAAGAAGTATAAAGGAGAGATGAATCATGTGACAGACTCTATGCCTTTGGATTTTAAAGGCACTGTTTTTGCATAGACCCATTACTTTCATTTTCTTGAGCATATCCCAGACAGACTGCCATGGTGTTGTTGATTGTATTACAGACTGCTATTGTTATACTGATTGTGCTACAGACTGCTATTGTTCTACTGATTGTGTTACAGACTGCTATTGTTCTACTGATTGTGTTACCGGCAGAGTTGAGGGATTGTGTGCCCTGCTCCCATTGGTCCGTGTGTTTGTCATGCAGTTCTCCATCAGGTCCACGGGGGAGGTCCCCTTGCATGGAGCCTTGCATATAAGGCACAGTGTGGCACTCATAAAGTTAAGTTCATCTTCACCCTCAATACTGAGTTCTGTCTCTTATTGGGGGAAACGCTATATTACAATTCACTAGCCCTTGTAAGGGCTGTTCCTGGTTCCTCACGGATGACTCTGGAATTCCTGCAGCACCTCTCACCATTGGGAAAAGGACGTCTCTGCCAGGGAAGCCCTCCGGCGATAAAGGTTATCGCTACAAACCAGAAAACATGATGAGTATGCAAAATAGGAGAGAATAATCAGGGAATACAAAAAGAATATATAATTTAATTCTGACATACTAACAGCAAGTATTGTAAACTGGGGGAGAGATGGAGGAGTGCCCCCTTAAGTAAATAATATCAAACACATTTCTAACATACTCAGGATGTACTATGCATATACTAATAAAATCAATTCAATAGCACGTAAATGAAGGTACTACATATACATAGTACAAACACAATAATAATATAACTGCAACACAGGATGCTGCCCCAGGCCTGCGATGACACATTTATAATAAAAAATAATGTTATGTCATTTTTCTTTTAGCACATAGAATAAGAGGATCAGGGCAGTCTGCCCGTTCAAAGACAAAATCAGGTTAATAATGTCCATAATATAAAACCATTGCGCACTTAGACTCCGGGGAAATGCTGTAAAAACACCTAGACTCTGGAAAATGGCGCTTACATTTTAGATCCTGTTAATACAGTGAGAGATCGCATTTTGTCTTCAACAAAATGGCGTCTCCCCAGGGACACAGCATCAAACATGAGCTGGGCCAGTGACACGTAATGTCCCAAGGCCCTGGGACGCATAAAAAGCGCCACTGGAGTGGCATACAGGGGGCAGCCATCGGATGTTCACATGGGACTCGGAGCTCAGCACGGACGGAGGCGAGTTGCAATACCAGCAACAACCTAGCCACTAATCAGCTCTTCTTCCCCCCTACGCCACAGCAGCACCTATGTTAGCAGGTAGGCACTTTAGCAATACCATATGAATAGACCATCTAACATGACAATGCTTTTAGACACATATGGCCTAATGCAGAGCCTCATTCAGGTATCCTGTGCGTTTTCCCGTTGTTTTTGGGCTGTGATCGGGTCAGGAAAGGGTGCTACGTTGCTTTTTGTGTGCGTGTATGCGCTCAGGTGTTTCTGCAGGCGTCTTTCCGATTGACGGCTCGCAAGAGGCTGAACTCTGTGAAAACGGACTGGCCGTTGATTGGTCCGTTTTTTAATTGATTCAGAGCCTTGATTTCCGATTGAAACAAGCCCAATTTAACGAGGGTGTCGACGCTTCACTTACGGGCAGTTTTAGCAGCCGTATTTGATCTTTGTGACTTGGAAATGTGCGTGAGCATCAAAGGCGTCAGCTACGCGGCCTGATTGTTTTGAGCATGGCAGAAACCAGGCTGCACCGCACACGTCTGGACATTGATGGCATGCATGACCTTGGGCTATTCGATCTCACCCGCCTTAACCGTGTTTCTCTCCAGGACTTGTATAGGCAGCTGCGGCCATGGTTAGCCCGCATCACAAGGAAAGGGCATGCAATTGCAGGTATGACCAAATTGGTTGGCTGCCTGCAGTTTTTGGCAAACGGCTCGTTCCAGAGACTGGGTGTCTTCTCCGTGGGGATGTCCCAGTCTACGCTGAGCTGCAGCCTTACCAAGTTTTTGGATGGCATGGCTACCCTGGCACCCAAATATATTATTTTCCCTGACACAGTGGAAGCCTGGAATGTGGTTAAGCTGGCCTTTTATAACATGGCCGACATGCCCAACGTCATGGGTGCCATCGATTATACCCACGTATCATTAATTCCTCCTGCTGACCAGGAATATCTGTTCAGGTATGTGGTTTAGGTCAGCATGTATGTGCAATGTTGGCTAGGAATGTTCATTATTTCAATGTGTATTTTTTTTTTTTTAGGATTAAAGCAGACCTACACCCTGTGTATACCAAACATCCATTGTTTTTAAATGTTGTTTCTGTGAAAGTATATTTTGAATTATGTTTCCACTTTTGTGCCCACTAATTCCTGTTGTATTTTGCTTTTGCAGGAACAGGAAGATGGGCCATTCAATCAATGTGCAGGCAGTGTCAGGCCCAGATCTGCAATTTTTTAGTTTGTTTGCAGCCTTCCCTGGTTCCACCCACGATTCTCACATTTTGAGGAACTCCAGCCTCTTTGTGCGATTTCAATCAGGAGATCTGTCTGGCGGATGGCTACTGGGTATGTGTCCCAAAATTGTTGTTGCTGTCCACCATGTTTTCTTGATTTTTTCTGTGCCTGTACCCCACTAATCTGTTATAGACTCCAATGAAACAGTACAAGTTTTCAATCACTTAATTACCACTATGCTTTTTTTGGTTAGTCTCCACTATTCCTTCCTGTCCTGGCCCTCTTAGCTATGTTGCATCCCACAGTCATTGTACAGGAGTGTACTGGGTGGATGTGCATGTTGCCTCATCAGAACTGTGCTTTGCTCTGACACAGCACAGCTCACCTATTGTCCCTGTTCACTAATGCTGGTATGCTAAGCAGCACATTATTGAGGCTCTTCCCCTTAGGCCTCTGTCTGTTGTTTCCTGTTCTTAGCATTTTAAAGTAACATAACATGCCCTTTTTTTAATTAGCATGTAAGGTACTTGTGGCTATTCGTTATTCTCATTTTTTTTTCATTTAATTTGGGCTTATAGTTAGGTGTCGACTAGTTCTGGGGCCTGCCACTACATATGTTACAAAGAGGCCCATTTGTCATGTGTATTTTGTATTATGGTTTGTGCTTAATTCTTTGGTTTTATTTGCAGGTGATTCTGGCTATTCATTGCTCCCATGGCTACTTACCCCCATCCTCCACCCATCCTTGCAGGCCAAGGAGCTATATAACACTGGGGGCATAGGAGGACTCGCTCCGTGGTGGAACGGGCCTTTGGCTTGATGAAGATGCGCTTCCGCTGTCTGGACCAGACTGGGGGTGGCCTGCTGTATGAGCCCACCAAGGTCATCAAAATAATAATTGCGTGTGGGGTCATGCACAACCTGGCCATACAAAGCCGGGTATCAAGATACACTGACCTGCCTGAAGCCACTTTACAGATATCGGAAGAAGTCACACCTCCCTACTCCGGATCCCAAAGTGGCACAGCACAGGCGATCCGTTCCCAACTTGTGGACAATGTTTTTTCTTAAATGACATTCCTTTGTTTTGTTTGTTTTGTTTATTTTTTGGTGATCCCAAAAAAATTAAGTTACAAACTTTTTTGTTGTATTATTTAAAGCTTAACGTGGGGTCAAATACATAAACACATCCATTTAGTGGTATGCAGAGTATGAGGTGCCAGTTGATGGCTGGTGTGGGTGAATGTTTGCGGCAATATGTGCAAGGCTCTGATTAATGAGCTGCCATTGGTGGACCATTTCACCCATATGCCTGGTTAGTTGTCTGGTTTCTTGCAGCAGCCCAGAGACATTTTGGTTTAAAATATCTAATTGGTTAGACATCGAGGTGATTTGGGTACACACAGTTTCATTAAATCTCTGCGTGTTTGCAGAAAATTCAACATTCTCCTGGTGCCAGGCTTCCTCCATGATCTGCAGCTGTCTCCTCTGGCTGATATGTCGCCTTGGATGTGTTCTGCCACTGGCACGGGTGGGTGGTTCTGCTCCAGATTAAGTGGCTGCTGGTGGCTGGCTTGGCGCAGAGTCTGTTGTGCGGACAGCAGAAGAGTTTGGTGCCACAGAGGTTTGGTTAGTGGACACCAGGGGCTGAAGTTGCTGGGCCTGTTGGGTCTGATGTTTGCCCACTGGTTTGGTTGGCCTTGGCTGCATCTGAATTGTGTCCTCCTCCAAAACACGAATGTCTTCTATAATTGGTGGACTGGGTAGGTTCTGCCAAGAAATGTAGCAGGTATTGAGTCCACTATTTAACATTAAATGGATGCAAGTGCAATTTCATAAGTCTACACAGTGGACCATTGACTTACCTCATCAAAACACTCAGGTTGGTTGGTGTGGACTGAAGGCTGTTGTTGCATGGTCCTCCGAGACAAGCCAGGGGTAGTTTGGCCTTGTGGCATGTCTTGAGTTCTGGGACGAGAGAATGTACTTTTAGTGTTTCAGCAAAGGCCAGTGTGTATTAAGGAGTATAAAACTGTTTGGGTACCCATTTAAAAGGCTCAATGTAAAAACATACTCACCTCCGGACCTGACATTCCTGTCTGTGTCTAGGCCCCTTGGCAGGCCCTGAAGGGTTGCCGGGTGAATATATGTAAACACATGTTCTTCTGCTGGTGTTAGGATGATTTTAGTTGGGATCCCACCTCCTGTCTGCAGGCTGGGGAAGATTAAAGCACACCTAATAAGTGTTACATCCTGTTACAAAGCAGCCTATACATGCATTTACACTCTAAATGGACTTTACCTCTGCTGGCGGCGCATGTCCATTTTTTTTTTTTTACCATAATATTTCAGGTCACCAAATTTTCGCTTAATTTGCTCAACATCTCTCCTCACAGAACCAACACTATTTACTTGGCGGCAAATCTTATCCCAAATCTCCTGCTTGGCCTGCTTTGTGGTGGATTTAGAATAACGCCCAAATAGGGCATCATAATGCTCACAAACACCAGTGGCTACAGCCATGATTTGGACATCACAGAAATGGGCTGTAAGTGAGCCAAGTCGCAGCTGGCACCCACATGGGTGTGTGGTGTCCCCGGCAGCAGACGACATTGATGGCTGGCTGTCTGGGGAGTAGTTTAGGTTTCTTGGGCTGATGGGTGACTGTGATGGACTGTGGGGGGTGCTAGGTGATAATGGCTGGGTGCCTGTCGAGCTGTCACCTGTGGAGCTCTCTATTGACTCTGTGCTTGTGGTACTTGGGGACACAGAGTGTCGAGGAGGAGGGGTGGTTGGCCTGGGTGGGCTAGTGGTTTTGGACCTACGCTTCCCCTTGGTGGTGTGGCTGGATTTACCCACATGCTTTGTGGGTGGAGGAGGTGAAGGCTGCAGGGTTGGAAGAGATTTGTGGCCCTTGTGAGGCCTGGCTGATTTAGCTGGTGGGGGCGACTGTGCCAAGGGCTCCTTGCTCATGCGTTTTTTCAGAGAAGCCTGTGTGGCTGGCTTCTCCGCCCTTTGACTATGGCCATGTCCCTCCCGGCTCTTGTGCCTGCTCTTGTGTGGGTGTTCGTGATGTCTATCTGTGCGGCTAGTATGTGCCTCTGGGCTTTTTGGGGTCTTACGGCTCCCTTTTGGTCTGGGCATAGTGATATGGTAACCAATACAGAGCTGAGTGCATTGACCTTTAAATAGTTTTCCCGTGGGGGGCGTGTTCGGCAGCATGTGTGGCTGCGTGCGCGCATGCACGCACGCCACCGCGGGGGAACGTCATAACCACACCCAGAAGGAAGAACAAGATGTCGCCCGCCATCTATACTGAGGAGCAGGACAAAATATTCATGGATGTGAGTAGGCGAGCGTGCGTTTATGTGTGCACACAAGCCGCTAAACAAAAATTAGCCATGGCAGGGCAAGATTAGTGAGGACAAACTGACTTGTTAAACTAAACTACTAGACAAGCTTAGTTTTAACCATGTGCGCAGCAGCACACTAGCCTAGAGGCAGATAGACTAAGTAGGCCCATGCGAGTAGGAATGAGTCTCCGAAACTGGCTTTAGAAGTGCATGAGACTGTGTCATCTATTTGTGTCACTAATGCTCTGCCATTGTGTTTTTTTTTATACAGATGATGCTGAGGAACCGATTTCCTGCCGTGCGACTTTGAGAAGAGGACGTTGGCACTGGCGGTGGTGGAGGCAATTGCCAGGAATACTGGAACCACCTATACCTTCACCCAGATCGCCCAACACTGGTCAGATTTGAAGAGGAGGCATAGGCCCCGGGTGAGGCGGTACTTTGCAAAGCACTTTCCAGGTAAGTCTTGGTACATGACATGCAATAAACACACTGCCCTTGCCTGGGCCTGTGTTTATGATTGTGTTTATATTGCAGCACATGAATGGAATTTGCGTTTCCGCCCCCACCCGGACCAGAACCCGAAGCCCAGTGTTGGGAGGTACTGGTGAAAGTATAGGTGGTGCCACGCCAGTGCCAACGCCCACCCCCTCCTCTGCCAGTGAGTATGAGAAGCTGCTGGACCTCACTATACGGGGGGGGGGGAGTCGCACGGCAGGGAGTCAAACCAGCCACAGCTCCAACCTGACTCCGGTAAGACTCTCAAACCTACATATGTCCGGATACATGCAATAAAGACATATACTAATGTGCACTATTGATATTTTTAGATGATGACGTCGCAGGACCATCCCAAGGGATAGTGGAGGAAGCAGCCCAACCTCAAGAGGTGCCTGGGGAAGGTGAGTGATTTGATGCATAGAAGCCTAACCTAATCTGACATTCAGGAGGCACAAACAGTCAATAATATCCTTGTGTTTTGGATCCCAACAGCTTCACAGCAGGATGAGATGGTGGACCCAGGGAGGAGGCTGCGCCCCAGACGCCCTGTTGGCCCCAAGCCTTGTAAGTTTTTTCAATATATCATACATGTAGTTTAAACTCTGTCCCAAAACAACAAAAACATGGTCCAAGACACATTAATGTAATAACTTAGGGAAAAATTAACCCTACAAATGGACCAAACCAAAACCCCTAGATAAGCAAAATACTTACAAGGCAAAACTGATGATGTTTTTCATTCACAGATCAAAGACAAGGGCCCAAATGAATAAAAAGAAGAGCCTCCTGGGTGGATGACGCCAATGTTTTTTAACCAAAAAAGTTTTTTAAATTTTAAAAACAAACCTTTAAGTAAAAAAAAAAATGTGTGGTATGTGTGGTGTGTTCTCTTTCCAGGCACTATACGTTCTCACGACATAACCATACATGTCGCAAAAGGTAAGTATATGGGACAAGGAATAGGAAGAAGAAGAAGGAGAAGAGATTCAGGTAAGCATTAAACACAGGGAAGAAGAAGAAAAAGAAGAAGAAGGAGAAGAGTTTCAGGTAAGCATTAAACACAGGGAAGAAGAAGAAAAAGAAGAAGGAGAACAGATTAAGGTAAGCATTAAACACAGGGAGGAGGAGGAGGAGGAAGAAGAAGGATATTATTTGAAGGTAAGTTTTGGTGTGGCTAAAAGTGTCAGTTTGTTGTATGGTGAAAGCTTGAGGGAGGACTAGGGATGTGCGCTTGCGTAGACCCAGATTGACAACAGGAAAACCATGGAATCGGGGTGAAAACGGAAACAGATGGCAAGAAGCTACGTTTGGAAACGCAAGAAAAAGGACCAAAAAACGGATCGTCCGTGGGAACGGCAACGGAACCCACGACCACACGGAAAGCACCCGTGAGGGGAAAACACACTTCCCGATTGAAGACACATAAACGGAACAGTAACAGAGCTCTCCCGACGGTGGCTCTGAATCACATTTGGACCTCGAGACAAACGGAAGGAAAACGGGCCATAGGAAAAACGGAACAAAATAAGGTCAGATCGGGGGAGGCTCTGCATCAGGCCAATAGTATCTTATTCCCTTTGATATCTTATAGAACCTGAGAGAAGCTGGCCACTTCATAAGTTTACCACCAGAATGGATGATGAATTTAAAATTAAGCACATATAAAACAAAAAGGTAATACCAACAGCCAATATGTAGTAGTTATCACTATACATAATGAACTAGGTATTTAATATATATATATACTTTTATTTCTTAAAGGGTCAGGGTCCACGGCCAGCAACTCAGATTTGAAGGGGTACACCTCCACCTCTCTCCCGGGTATACAGAAAGATATTTTTTATGTAGGTATTCTTTACTTTTGAGGTATATATGGATAACACAATTTCTTAAAGTTTTTGATGCATTATTTGTAAATAGTTTTCAGTATTGACAAAAATTGACACTATGTATATATTTTTCTGCACAGAGGGCATTGACAAAGCCTGGATAAGGCGAAACATGTTTGCCCACAAAGAAAAAGCCAGAAAAACGAAAAAAGAATTGGGACAGGTGCAATTGATCCGAATGTGCAATATAATTCATGTACTGCATATACTATATGTAGTGTTTGTATATATATGGGGGTCACTTTTTGAACTCCCTTTTTAATGATGGAAGATAATAAATGAATGATTTTTTTTTAATAAATGATAATAAATGAATGAATTTAATTTTATTTAAAATAAGACTCGGTGTGGTCCAAAAATTCCAAGGCCAAAAATTGCCTGGGAAGGGCCTAGCCCCGGAACAAGCAAATAGTTAAGCAGGCTGGAATATGAACCAACCGCTATAGAGATATTGCAGGCTCACACACATAGGGTTAATCCCTGACAGAATGCTGTAACTAGGTATAGGAACAGAAGTTCCCAGTGTGAACCCCCTGCAATGGAAAAACTTTCAGAACAATTCTCTCCTGAGCATCTGGATACAACAATATTATTATTATTATTGTTTATTTATATAGCGCTATCATCTTCCGTAGCGCTTTACAAAGTAGTAATTACAGACAGGGTAGAAACATATGGTACATATACTATTTCAAATGCAGTTTTACAGAGTTGACAATGGATATTCTGAGTACAAGATACAATAGGGGAGAGAGCCCTGCCCTTGTGAGCTTACAGTCTAAAGGAAGAGGGGTGAAGACGAGGGGGAAGGATCACAAACAGTCAGTATTGAGCTTTGTGGCATGTGCCCTTTAGATGATTGGTTAGGCCAGATTATATCCTTGTCTGAATAAGTGAGTTTTAACGGCGCCTTTGAAGGTTTTGAGGGATGTGGAGTGGCGGATTGGGTGTGGGAGGGCATTCCAGAAGATTGAAGTTGCACGTGAGAAGTCCTGGAGGCGGGCATGAGAGGAGGTGACCAGGGTGGAGGACAGGAGAAGGTCGGCAGAAGAGCAGAGGCTGCGTCTAGGTTGATACTGTTGGATTAAAGATGAGATGTAGGGAGGGGCCTGGTTGGAGAGAGCTTTGTATGCGAGAGTTAGAGTTTTGAACAGGATTCGCTGTGGGACTGGCAGCCAGTGTAGGGATTGGCAGAGAGGCGCAGAACTGAAGGAGCGAGAGGAGAGATGGATGAGGCAAGCAGCAGAGTTCAGGATAGATTGGAGGGGTGCCAGTCTGTTAGTTGGTAAGCCACAAAGAAGGATGTTGCAGTAATCCAGACGGGATACGACCAGGGCGTGCACTAGCATTTTAGTGGTGTCAGGTGAGAGGAAAGGACGGATGCGGGAGATGTTTTTAAGTTGGAGGCGACAGGTGGTGGCCAGGGAGTGAATATGTGGTTTGAAAGAGAGGGCAGAGTCCAGAATGACTCCCAGGCACCGAGCTTGGGGAGTTGCTGTTATTGTGTAATTGTTGACAGAAATAGACGTGTTAGGGAGGGGAGGGGATATGACACAATTAGGGAACAGGGATTGAGACATAATGGTCTCCAAATGAGTGCAATGTAAGATAACCAACAAAAATAATATAGAGAAACAGGAATGGACTCACATAAATTTCAATAAACTGTATAAACTTTTGGCAAAGAAATCCAAGCTGTGGTGGGACATACAATATTTGCAGGAATACCTTGATAGCGGAATAGTTCCCAAAGGTCTGAGAATCAGACTATTTCCACAAATCTCTTCCCCAGATGAGTCTTTCAAACAACAATGGGAGGGAGCGCTACAAGAATTCTCCCTAAACCTTATTAAAATATTGATCACTCACCATACAAAACACCTTAGTGTGATCAGTGATCAAATTAAAACCACAATAGAAATGTTTGATGATCAACAAAAAGATGAGAGTTTCCAACAGAGGAATCGATAGAAAAATTAAACAAAGAACTAATACAAATGAAAGAAAAAAAGCTCTTTAGAGACAAAATGGCATATAAACAAAAAGAGGCATATATATAGCCTGACTCTCAGAACCAGGATAGGGGGAGGAGGGATCGTCGGGTCGCTATGTAAACTCGTCAGACATCTCCTCTTCCAGAGAAAGAAATACACAAGAAATATCTGACCAATGGGGATCCTAACATAGATTTAGACCCCCACAGAGAGGGATAGGAGGCCACGGAAAGGACAACCAGAGAGAGAGATATCTTTGCCAAAAGAGGACAATAGCAGGTATGTAATGAAACGCAAGGAGGAACGCAGCCCCGACATGGGCACAGGGATCTTACTCAACCTCCCAAAAAACGAACATTATTCCCCAATCCCCATCACAGGTAGATCAAAATCCCAATGATGCAAGGGAGGAAAGAAGGGATATAGTAAACTTATCCCAACATATCCTCACGGAAGACCAGTGTGAACTGCTGAAACTTGGGCTTAACTATTGTCCATCAAAAAAACTAGATACATTTGAAACTGTAAAATACCTACACCTATTCTCCAGAAAGATATTATGTAAATTTCAATTTATGGATAAAACCAGGAGACAATAATTCCATCAAACCCACCTACTGAGTCACAACTAATGAAAGACCTTGCGATGGAGGTAGCAGGCCACATAGGGGCGTAGGGGATACCACCATAAAGAAAAAATTCAAAAAACCCTCAACATAATACCCATCAATGAATATGAACCATAATGTAGCAACATTTATGGACTTGGTGGTATCAGATGTCGAACAATTAACGAAATTGAAAAAAACATTTCCCAACCTCAGTGATAACTTGCAAAAGGCCTTGAAATATCTTGAATCTAGCCATCAAATAATAGTGAAACCTGCCGATAAGTGGAGCAACATAGTAATCATGTCTGTCGAACAATATGAAACAATGTGCATGCACATCCTCAACAACAAGGAATGGTACAGTCGGGCCTCCACAGCCAGACTTACCAGGGACGCCCAGGAGTATCACAACCTTATCCAGGAAGCCCTGGATCAAGGTGTGATCGATACCCACACGGTTGGTTTTCTGTCCCTATGCCCAAAAATTCCGACGTTCTATGCACTCCCCAAGGTGCATAAGTCGATGGTGTCACCCCCGGATGGCCCATCGTTTCGGGTATGGGGTCCTTTACGGAAAACACAAGCCGATATGTGGACCAACACCTGCAGTCCTTAGTTAGTAGCTTACCATTTTACATCAAGGATACAGGACACATCCTCAAAATCCTTGACGAACTTTGTGTTAGCCCTGGAGCTACCGTGGTGACTCTGGACGTGGAGGCCCTGTACTCCAGTATCACACAGGACTAGGGATAAAAAGCAATGGAGAGCTTCCTTAATGAACTTGATATAGCGGAACATAACCACAACCTGTTCCTGCTTCGGCTCCTCAATTTCGTCCTCACCCACAACCTCTTCCTCCTGAAAAAAACAACTTTACCACCAGATACACCACTAGATTCCTTTAAGAAAGAAGTGGACAGGATACAGAAAAAGAATGCTGCAGAAGGAAGGGCACCTTCCGGTGCGGTGGATGCAGCATATGCAGGTATATTAAACCAGGCTCCACAGTAACATTAAAAAATAAGGGTGTATTTAAAAATTCACACTACATCAACTGTCAAACACCTCATGTTATATACCTTCTAACTTGCGGTTGTGGACGCTACTATGTGGGCAAGACCAACCGCCCTCTTAGAAAGCGCATATACGAACATCAGTACGGTATAAAAACTGGTAATCAAAAAACTCCTGTAGGTCGCCATTTTATGCGATACCATGACCAAGACCCAAGTTCCCTTCAAATACAGGGTCTATAAAGAATACATAATCCAACACGTGGGGGTTACATTGAGAAGATGACCCTACAAATCGAGACAAGGTGGATATATCCTCTGGGGGCATCACATTTCCTGGGACTGAATGAAAAAAGAATATATAATTTAATTCTGACATACTAACAGCAAGTATTGTAAACTGGGAGAGAGATGGAGGAGTGCCCCCTTAAGTAAATAATATCAAACACATTTCTAACATACTCAGGATGTACTATGCATATACTAATAAAAACAAAACGTAAATGAAGGTACTACATATACATAGTACAAACACAATAATAATATAACTGCAACACAGGATGCTGCCCGAGCCCTGCGATGACACATTTATTATAAAAAATAATGTTATGTCATTTTTCTTTTGGCACATAGAATAAGAGGATCAGGGCAGTCTGCCCGTTTAAAGACAAAATCAGGCAGTGGATGAGAGGCCTCACAGATGAGGTTCGAGGCTGGAAAGACCTTCCCAATACATGTGTCAGCAAGCCATCGGTGTGGGTTCCATTGCCTGCTTCCGCCCCTCCCCGTGTACTGCTTTCCCTCCCCTTACTATCCTTGCCTTCCCCCTCCCTTCTGTTCATCTCACCTTCTTAATATTCTACTCATCTTCCACAGTCTCTCTCTGTGCCGTGGGTTCCCCCCTCCCTCCGGCTGGGTTGGCCCCTCCACGCTGGTCTCCCTACGACCCGGATTGATCTGGGGGGGCCTCCTTTGGGGCGCGTGCGCTTCGGGCCTTCCTCCCCCCCCCCGTTGGTGCCCACCTGGGCGGTGCCTGAGCCCTTTACTCGGGCTACGTATTCCGGTCATTCCCCTCCGGGTGGGGGGGTCTGTTGCCTGGGGCGGATGGGGAGGCCCGGCGCGGTGCGGCCCTGGGGCCCCCTACGTGTGCGCTGAGGCGCCAGGGCGCCCGCCAATAGTGGCCTTCACCACGTTGGAGATGGATTTCTGGAAACCTGTGCGCTGGTGACTCGACGGGCCACCGGAAAGATGGAGAGATGCAGGCGCGGCATACTTTCGAGTGCATGTGGCGGGGGGACTGGGGTCGTCCCAGCTGTGTCTGGAGACGGGGGGGGGGAGCACGGACTGTCTTTATGTTTACTCGACTGTATTTTCTATTCTTGTATTGCTATTTTTGCTTGTGCTTGTATTTGAAAAATGCCAATAAAAAGGAGATTAAACTAAAGACAAAATCAGATTAATAATGTCCATAATATAAATCCCATGCACCCTTAGAGTCCAGGGGAATTGGGGTAAAAACACCTAGACTCGGGAAAATGGCGCTTACATTTTAGATCCTGTTAATACAGTGAGAGATCGCATTTTGTCTTCAACAAAATGGCATCTCCCCAGGGACACAGCATCGAACAGGAGCTGGGCCAGTGACACGTAACGTCACTTCCGGTCCTCGGTTATGCGTCCAAGGCCCTGGGACACATAAAAAGCGCCACTGGAGTGGCATACAGGGTGCAGCCATCAGATCTTCACATGGGACGCGGAGCTCAGCATGGACGGAGGCGAGTTGCAATACCAGCAACAACCTAACCACTAATCAGCTCTTCTTCCCCCGTCGCCACAGCTGCACCTATGTTAGCAGGTAGGCACTTTAGCAATACGATATGAATAGACCATCTGACATGACAATGCTTTTAGACACATAGTATCTTATTCCCTTTGATTTCTTATTGAACCTGAGAGAAGCTGGCCACTTCATAAGTTTACCACCAGAATGGATGATGAATTTATATTTTGATTAACTAATTAAGCACATATTAAACAGACGCGACCTCAGATGACAGCTGAGAGCGGCGCCGGCCTCCACGCTCCGGACCTGCAGGTAAGTGTTTGCTTTTTTTTTAAATGCCGGCATGGTGGGAGCGGGCCGGCCGGTTCCGCTGACAGCGGAGCGGGCCGGCCGGTTCCGCTGTCAGCGCGGAACCGGCCGGCCCGCTCCCACCATGCCGGCAAAAATGCTTTTTTTTTTGTTTGTTTGTTTTTTAAATGCCGGCATGGTGGGAGTGGGCCGGCCGGCTTTGCCGGCCCGCTGACAGCGGAACCGGCCGGCCCGCTCCCACCATGCCGGCATTTTTTTTTTTTTAATTTCAGGAAAAATTCGATCGGCACGAACCACAAAATATTCGGGTTCGTGCCGAATCGAATATTTCCTGAAATTCGGAGCGAATTCCGGTTCGTCCGAACCGGTTCGCTCATCTCTATTTGCCACCTGTGGATTGAATGTTTTTAAGTTACACCAATAAATAAAGGCTACATATGCAATTCTGTCAAGTCATTAAGCTAAGGAAGTGGCCACAGGTCAGTCTGTCAAGTCATTATGCTAAGGAAGTGGCCACGGGTCAGTCTTATATTGCCATTGGCTAGGGCTTGATGTATCTGTGTGTTGATGTCAAGTACCACATAAATGCTAAGAATGCACGGACTACTTACTTGGTTGGTGGCCGAGAGCTGAGCCAGCTCTCGGCCACCAACCAAGTAAGTAGTCCGTTGGGGACAACACGTTGTCCTGGGTCCTGGCTCTGCTGTGAAGAAGTGCCTGTAGAAACATGGTTAAATTCTGGTCAAATTCCTCAGTAAGCAAATGTCTAATGGCAAGTCTGGTTCACATCACTCACCTTCTCCAGGTTCTGCTTGGAGCACATCTGCTGCCTCTTCCACTACCTCACCCGCTCCAGAAGCATCTAGACAAACAGATGAAAGGAATCAGTTGGGTAGAAGATAGAATGTATATGTGTGTGCGTAGACATGAAGAGTGACATACCAGAGGCTCCCGCATGCGTGGCAGGGTACGACTGCCTGCCCACGCTGTGCCGCCCCTCCTCTGTGGTAAGGTCCAGGGGCTGGTCTGAGGAGCCCACAGAGGAGAGGTAGGCCCGTCGCCCTGGAGATCCACCACCTTCACTCCCAGCTGCAGAATCATGCAGCACTGGTCGGCCTGTGCGCCTCCGGGTGCGGCGAATGCGGTAATCCATTTCCAACACTACCAAAGAAAAGGCATTATAAAGAAAAGGCCTACCTTCTGTCATAGTTACATCTTGCATTCAATCGCTATGTACTTACTTGGGAAATGGATACCGAAAAATCTTCGCACCCGGGGCATGTGCAGTCGTTTCAGGTCCGACCAATGCTGCACGATCTGTGTGTGGGTGAAGGTGGTGTTGGTCTGATGTTGGATCTCCGCAATGATCTCCAGGGCGACGTTTCGTTTTTCAAACGAGTTGGGCAGGTAGTCGTACCTGCGCTCCAGCATGGTCTACAAAACATAAATCAAACATAGCAATAAATTAGAAATGCCTATCCAGAAGTGCCAACAATACATTATTTGGTTCTATCACATTAACACATACACACACACACTTCTAGCCTAAGTTAACTTTCCAATCTGGCCGCACTGTTGTTTGGCACGTGTGTGGCGTGCGTTTGGGTGTGCATGTAGTTTAACCAAATTTGTTACAAATCTCTTACTTCGTGCGCATCCTTAACATGTAGAGCAGCATTCAGATGTCACTTGAAAGGCCTACAAATACACTTACGAGCATGATGATCTCTTCTTGTTGGCGGGTGAAGATAGTGGGCACCATCTTTCCTCTTCTTCTCGGCAGCAGATAAGTAATGCCTCAGCGATTTCCGGGTTCCGCACGTCCCTGCGAACGGCCGGACGTGCGCGTAAGCGAACGCGTAGGCGTCACACGGCGGATACCTTATTTAAAGGTCCCTGCACACACAGCTCATTCTCTTTGAGAGTCCATGCAAAATGTCAGCCAAAAAAGCAGCACCTAAACCTGCAAAGGAGACCACTCTAAAGAAGGCTACCAAGCGGCCTGAGCATGTCGAGGGCCCCAAAACAAGGTCTCAAGAGGCAAAAGCAAAGCTAAAGCCTACAACAAAGGCTGCGCAAAAAAAGGAGGTGGCAGCAGCCAAAACAAAGACCAAGGCACCAAAGGCTACAGCAGCTCATGCCCTCCAAACGGGTAAGAGGGTACGAAGCCCCACCCCACCCTGCCCCACACCCCCCCACGTGGCACAAGGCACTTGCCAATGGGCCCAAACACAGGCCAAGAAGCCGCAGCAGGGCCAGAAACCGCAGCAGGGCCAGAAGCCACAGCAGGGCCAGAAGCCGCACCAGGGCCAGAAGGCGCAGCAGGGCCAGAAGGCCAACATCCAAAAGCAGCCACAACAGGCCCAGAAGTCCGAAAAGGAAGGCAAGGCCAAGGTTCCCCTCCCCACCCGCACGTGGCTGCAAAACCAAGGCCAAGAGTGGCAGACCCACCAGCTCTGGCTCACCACAGCCAAGTACCTCAAAGGGCCCACAGAGCCACAGGGCCACAAGCAGCAGCTCCAGCTCCTCCAGACCCTCTCTTCCTCGCCCACATTCTCCTCCGGCACAGGTTGTCAGGCCTATGCCACATCAACACCTGCAACTTCAGTGGCCACCCAGCCACGAACACCCAGTCCCTTTCCAAGTCCAGTACAATCAACAACCAGCCTCCAGTCCTTGAGGTCTCCTACATACCCCCAGGCCAGAATGTCACCCCATTTGCCACCAAACACTGAGGAGCCACAACCACCACAAACAGGGCACACATCGCGCAGAGGCCACTTGAGTGGCCGTTTTGGTGAGTCCCAAACTCTGGCATTGGCTAGTGGGCTAACGTTATATTATGATGAGCTATATGGGAGCAAATCCAAAACTACTAGCAAGCAGCGCAAATGTGAGATTTTGGCAGAACTCACCAGACAAGTCAATGCAGCAGGGAACGAAAAGATGTAGAACAGATTCAGCTGAAGATCTCGGACCTGAAATATGCCGTACGGAAGAAACAGAATAAAAGGCGGCAGTACAGGTACATAGCTCATTTGTTGTTTTTTAGTCTTCTTGTCTATCCATCAGTGCGCTTAATTATGATTACTATGTTTTTCAGCTTACAAACTGGCGGAGGATTCCCCACTAAATTGAAATTTACCCAGGCTGAGGAGATGGTGCTGGGCCTGCTACATCCTGTTGCGTTAGAGGGACACTCGGCACAACAGGACACGGACAACCAGCCAATTCCAGCAGGTTAGTAATGTGTGAATGACCCTAAAAATGTGGTAAGCAAGGCATATCTAAACACATGGCCCTAGGGTGTGGCTTGGAGTGGAGTGATCACTTTGACCAGGGTGTGTCATGTGTGTCGACAGGTAATGTGCAAATGAGCACGACCATACATGACGTTTAAGAACATTTAGGAAGAGTAGGAAACTAGGGAGCTTAGGAAATGAATGCGTGCTATGTATTTATTGACAATCACACGCCACACTAACATCTTTTGCTGTTGGCCAATTTGCTAAGAGCTGGGTTTGGGGCCCAACGGCTTAAGATGGTGGGGTTGAAATGTTTTAAGAGATACAATGTTCCCCACCAGAATCATATTGTAACTGCTATTTGCCAGCTTAGTGTGTTAACTTAATGGCCTATAAGGGATGGGGAAACACACACAACAGCCATTACTTGCATGTTTGTTTTTCGGCACGTGACCAATGTGTCTATTCTGGTTCAACAATCCATGCACAATATAATGGCATTCATAGTGAAGACCAAGTGGCACCGTTGTGGTAGTGGCCATTCCTGCTTGGCCACGATTTTGTTTGAAGCATATGTGTTATTAACCATCACCAATGCATAGTTGTGTGTTTACATTGTTGTTTTTCTTCTAATGCAGCCCAGCCTCATCCCTCCTCTGCCATTTTACCTCTGCCGTCTTCTTCCGTGCTGCCTAGGACCCAGGATCTGAGATCTACGGTAAGTGTTTTTTGATGCTGTTGCGTATGCATGTGGCTTGCCATTATTTATTGTCTGATTTACATATGTATTCCGCACACTGAACCTTTTTGTTTTACATGTCCCCAACAGAGCCACACACTGATGGAGGAAATCCAGGAGCTGGAGGAGGATGGAAGCTTCCTTGGAGCTTATGAAGATCTCCCCTGGGCCAGAATCTGCAACTGTCCCAAAATGTTTCTCTGACAAATCCTCAGCAGCAGAGGGAAGCTGGCTGCATGCTGCCTGCACATCGTGGGCAGCATGCAGAGACTGCTCCTCCAGTCCCCAGTTTCAGATCTGCTGTTGAGGATTTGCCCAGCATACCTGTGGCTGTTGGGGGTCCTAGAGCAACATCATCTGCACGCCCCACAACCCGGGGAATTGGGAGGCGTACTCAGCAACGTCGCCCAGTTTCCCAGGGGAGGGGCGTGCAGATGATGGAGGCAGCATGGAACCATGAGAGGCGGCTTTTTCGTCGGCAAAATCAACAAAATCACGAAAATATTATTGGGCAATTAGATCAACTCATTAATACCTTAAGTGCCATGCTGACTGAATTTAGGACCCATAACAGCCACATGGCCAACTTGACCTCAGAAATCAGGTCCAGCATGGCAGAAATGCAAAGTAACCAAAGAAACATTTTGGAACAGTTGCAGATTCTGAATGCAACACAGGCCCAGGTTAGGGCCCACCCCCAAGGGCCCCAACCTGGGTTCTATGGGCATCCCCCATATTAATGTGTATTTGGCATGAATCTGTTCTACATCTTTGATCGACATCCCCACTGGATTGACTTGTCTGGTGAGCCCTACAAATCTTGCATTTTGAGCTGCATTTGCTAGTATGTTTAGGATTTGCCCCCATATAGCTCATTAAACTCCTGAGGTAGCCCACTAGCCAATGCCAGATAACAAGCCTCACTGAAGCGGCCACTTAAGCTGTTGTGCTGCAGCCTTGCCCATAATTACATTTGTGGTGGCTCCTCATGTTTGTAGCCATGATTGGGTGACATTCTGGCCTGGCAAACTAAGACCTTGGACCCTGGCTGTGATTGTACTGTACTTGGCTTGGGACTGGGTGTTCTTGTTTGGGTGGGCCACTGAGAAAGAGGTGTAGATGTGGCATAGGTATGTCTGCTTTCAACCTGTGCCTGTGGAAAATGTGGGCAAGCAGGAGAGGGCTTATTTGTGTGCATTTTTGTGTTATGGAACATGTTTTGACATTAATTTCATGTCCATGTCTTCCCCCGAAGTATGTGAGTGCCCATCACCTACCATTATGTTGTTAAAAAAGGAACCTTTTAAAAAAAACTTTTGTGGACCAAGTTAATGTCTGTGGTTTTTTTGATTAAGAAATATGAGTTCAAGTAGCCACCAATACAAACACTAACAAATATTTCAAAATAAGTCCACAAACATTGTTGTTGATTGGTGTAAATAATTCATTATTGTTTTGGTCACAATGAAAATAAACCAAAAAAATACAAAGTTAACAAAACAATAACACCAAAATCCCAAGAAAAATAAACAAAGCCCAAAAAATTATCCAAAATGTGTGGCGATTAAATTCTCACGGACGGTTTGGCCAGACGCACTGTGCTGCCCAACATAGGCGTCCTCGGCCTCATCGGCGGGTGGAGAGGGTGGCAAATCAACATAGCGGGGGACCCGCTGCAAGATCGCAAAATTATCGCCATAATTATATCGATGACCTTTTTGGGGTCATACTGAAGGGAGCCCCCAGTGTGGTCCAAACACCGAAATCGGGTCTTCAAGAGTCCAAAGGCCCTCTCCACCACTGCCCTGGTTTTTCTGTGTGCCCGATTATAGGCCTCTTGTGCTGGAGTCTGTGGGCGGAGTACAGGAGTCATCAGCCACGGGAGGAGTGGATACCCCGAATCTCCTAGAAAAAATTAAGGTAAACAAATATTACCATTAATGCATGCATCGCAGGGCCAAAATCCAAAAAATACATGATTAAGAAGGTAGGTGACATTGTCACAAAAACATGAGCATACATATTGCACAGGCAAAAGCAAGAAATAAACATAACTGATAGATGGGGGACCAAAGTTGAAAAATAATATTGCGGATGCTGGGCAATCAGGCAGACTGGTACCAGCTATTGTTTCCTGTCTGTGCTTCAGAATAATGTAGGATGGGTTAACTTTACATGACCCATTTTCAGCTTTGTCTGAGTCCAAAACAGGTGTAAGCCGGCCCCTGCACTTTATCCCGCTCACCTCTACTCAGTAAGTGTAATGCATGTAAGCAAAAATGGCGCAGACCCTCGGCTAAAGTCACTAATAGAGATGAGCGAGTAGTGAAATATTCGAAATTTCGAATTTCGATTCGAATAGACCGCGTTACTCGACTACTCTACCGAATATCGAATTCCATTATAGTCTATGGGAAAAAAATGCTCGACACTTGGAAATCTCAATTCGACCATTTGGAGGTCACCAAGTCCACCCTGAAACATCAGAAAATGATGCCAACACTGCTGGAATGCAACTGGGACAGCAGGGGAAGCATGTCTGGGTGCATATAACGCGCCCAAGTCGCACTATTACGCCACTATCACAGCCACTCAACAATACACTCCAAACACAATATAACTTCTGCGTAAAGTGAGACAAGACAAGGAAACCTTCTTTCCTCTACATTGCCATGGACCCCAAGCCAAACTGTACAAAAAAGAAGAACAAAATTCTGCACCCCTTAAAATCACGTTGCCTAATGACAACCACAGATGGCATAGGCAAGGGGGAAAATAAATAGACCCCACCCCTAATTGTCATTGTGTGTGTGTGTGTGAGATGTGGTCAGACACGTCCTCTTGTGTCATTGTGTCACCCCAGCAGTAAGGGAAGCTTAAAGGAGGAGGTTTGTTACAGTGTGTCACCCCAGCAGTAAGGGAAGCTTACAGGAGGAGGTTTGTAACAGTGTGTCACCCCAGCAGTCAGGGAAGCTTACAGGAGGAGGTTTGTTACAGTGTGTCACCCCAGCAGTAAGGGAAGCTTAGAGCTGAGACCTCTTAAAAATTGTGTGGAGGCCCAAGATCTGAGACCTCTTAAAAATTGTGTGGAGGCCCAAGAGCTGAGACCTCTCAAACATTGTGTGGAGTCCCAAGAGCTGAGACCTTTTAAAAATTGTGTGGAGGCCCAAGAGCTGAGACCTTTTAAAAATTGTGTGGAGGCCCAAGAGCTGAGACCTCTCAAACATTGTGTGGAGTCCCACGAGCTGAGACCTCTTAAAAATTGTGTGGAGGCCCAAGAGCTGAGACCTCTCAAACATTGTGTGGAGTCCCACAAGCTGAGACCTCTTAAAAATTGTGTGGAGGCCCAAGAGCTGAGACCTTTTAAAAATTGTGTGGAGGCCCAAGAGCTGAGACATTTTAAAAATTGTGTGGAGGCCCAAGAGCTGAGACCTCTCAAACATTGTGTGGAGTCCCACGAGCTGAGACCTTTTAAAAATTGTGTGGAGGCCCAAGAGCTGAGTCCTCTCAAACATTGTGTGGAGTCCCACGAGCTGAGACCTCTTAAAAATTGTGTGGAGGCCCAAGAGCTGAGACCTTTTAAAAATTGTGTGGAGGCCCAAGAGCTGAGACCTCTTAAAAATTGTGTGGAGGCCCAAGAGCCGAGACCTTTTAAAAATTGTGTGGAGGCCCAAGAGCTGAGACCTTTTAAAAATTGTGTGGAGGCCCAAGAGCTGAGACCTTTTAAAAATTGTGTGGAGGCCCAAGAGCTGAGACCTCTTAAAAATTGTGTGGAGGCCCAAGAGCTGAGACCTCTTAAACATTGTGTGGAGGCCCAAGAGCTGAGACCTTTTAAAAATTGTGTGGAGGCCCAAGAGCTGAGACCTCTCAAACATTGTGTGGAGTCCCACGAGCTGAGACCTCTTAAAAATTGTGTGGAGGCCCAAGAGCTGAGACGTTTTAAAAATTGTGTGGAGGCCCAAGAGCTGAGACCTTTTAAAAATTGTGTGGAGGCCCAAGAGCTGAGACCTTTTAAAAATTGTGTGGAGGCCCAAGAGCTGAGACCTCTTAAAAATTGTGTGGAGGCCCAAGAGCTGAGACCTTTTAAAAATTGTGTGGAGGCCCAAGAGCTGAGACCTTTTAAAAATTGTGTGGAGGCCCAAGAGCTGAGACCTCTTAAAAATTGTGTGGAGGCCCAAGAGCTGAGACCTTTTAAAAATTGTGTGGAGGCCCAAGAGCTGAGACCTCTCAAACATTGTGTGGAGTCCCAAGAGCTGAGACCTCTTAAAAATTGTGTGGAGGCCCAAGAGCTGAGACCTTTTAAAAATTGTGTGGAGGCCCAAGAGCTGAGACCTTTTAAAAATTGTGTGGAGGCCCAAGAGCTGAGACCTCTTAAAAATTGTGTGGAGGCCCAAGAGCTGAGACCTCTCAAACATTGTGTGGAGGCCCAAGAGCTGAGCACTTATTAGTGCTGCAGCTACGGCTGCTTCAGTGAGGGGTAGCTGCTGCTGCTGGAATAGGGACAGAAAGACTTCAGTGGTGTATTACCACCTATATACAAAACTATATACACTCTGCTCAAAACGGCTGCTTTAGTGAGGGGTAGCTGCTGATGCTGGAATAGGGACAGAAAGACTTCAGTGGTGTATTAGCACCTATATACAAAACTATATTTTGCACTACTGTTTTGTGTCCTCTGTGCCAACAAAACACTGTTTTATACACGGTGCGTATAGGCACCATTTCACCTTCTGGCAGTATACGGCTGTATAGCCAGGTGTTTTTCTTAAAAATATTTTTTATATTTGGCACTACTGTTTTGTGTCCTCTTTACCAACAAAACCTTGTTATATACCCGGTGCGTATAGGCACCATTTCACCTTCTGGCAGTATACGGCTGTATAGCCAGGTGTTCTTCTTAAAAATATTTTTATATTTGGCATAACGCGTGGCCAAAAAAGTAAAACGTCTGAAATGCGGAGGGCTAGCGCAAAGGGACGTGGACGAGGACGGGGGCGCGGAAATGCTGGTGGGGGCACAAACTGCGTTGAAGCCAGTGGGGATACAATGCATGCTGATGAGGGGCAGCCAGCATTACGCTCATCCAGCTTCCCTGCCTTTATGGGACAGTTATGCGGGGGGCGCGGTACACCTCTGTTAAAGCCTGAGCAGCGTGAACAGGTGGTGCAATGGATGGCCGATAACGCTTCCAGTCACTTGTCCACCACCCAGTCATCCACACAGTCTCACTCTGACCCTCCTTCCTCCCAACCTGGCCAACAGAGTCAGCCCACCCTTGACCCCTCCCAGGACCTCTTTTCGGGTCCTTTTCCAGATGTGCTGCAAGAATCCCAGGAGCTAGCAGAGGAATTTGTTTGTAGTGATGCCCAAACACTTGAGCATCCGCCATCTGCTAGTGATGTGGACCCGGAACCAGCATCTGCTATCATGAGCGATGATGATGATGAGACGCAGTTGCCATCAAGGGAGGCTGTTGGAATGTCCAGTGGGCAGGAGGAGGAGCAGAGAGAGGAAGTGGAAGAGGAGGTGGTGGACGACGAAATGACCGACCCCACTTGGACAGGGGTGATGTCCAGCGGGGAAAGCAGTGGAGATGCGGTCTGCGCATCACCGAATAAGGCAGCAAGAGGCAGAGGACAGTCCAGAGGCAGAGGACAGTCCAGACAGAGAAGGCAGGCCACAGCCAGCAGGGCCGAAGCTCTTCCCGGCAGCAGGCAGTCGCGCGAAGCTCCCCCATCGAGGCCTCGTACTTCTGTGGTGTGGAGATTTTTTAATGTTTGCGCGGATGACAAACTGAGCGCGGTTTGCGCAATCTGCCACTCAAAACTGAGTAGGGGCTCTGAGAAGAGCAATCTGACCACCTCAGGCATGCGCCGTCACTTGGAATTCAAGCACTGGGCTGAGTGGGAGAGAGCAAACGCAATACAACCTGCGCCCCGTCTTGCTGCCACTGCCTCTTCCCCTTTGTTGTGTGCTGCCACTGCGGTCCAGACCTCCAGCCAGGACACCTCCACATCTGCCTCTGCCTCGGCTACTTTGGGGCCTTCTCCTTCAGCCCCCCCTTCCCCCGCATCTTCGTCTGCACCTTCCATCTCCTCGTCCCATCAACTGTCCATCTCGCAGGCGTTCAACCGCAAGCGGAAGTACGCCTCCAGTCACCCCCAAGCCCAAGCCTTAACCTGCCTCATCTCCAAACTGCTGGCCCTGGAGATGTTGCCGTTTTGGCTTGTGGAGACGCAGGCCTTCCGCGACCTGATGGCGGCTGCCGCACCTCGCTATTCCGTCCCTAGCCGCCACTATTTTTCCCGGTGTGGCATCCCCGCCCTGCACCAGCACGTGTCGCGTAACATCAGGCGGACCCTGAGGTACGCAGTCAGCGCAAAGGTCCACTTGACCACCGACTCGTGGACAAGCGCTTGCGGCCAAGGACGCTACATCTCTTTGACGGCACACTGGGTGAATGTTGTGGAAGCGGGGACGGGGTCGCAAACAGGGACGGCCTACATACCACCCCCGCCCAAGATTGCCAGCACAGGTTCTGATAGACCCCCCTCCTCTTCCTCCTCCTCCTCCTCCTCCTCCTCTGCCTTAACATCGCCCTCAGCCCCTAGCTGGAAGCGTTGCAGCACTGGCACGGGGAGACGTCAGCAGGCGGTGCTTAAGCTCATCAGCTTGGGCGACAGGAAGCACAGCGCCGCAGAGGTGAGGCACGCCATATTGCAGCAGACAGAGATGTGGCTGTCGCCGCTGCAGCTAGGACCAGGCATGGTCGTGTGCGATAACGGCTGTAACCTGGTGGCGGCTCTGGAGCTTGCAGAACTCAATCACGTACCATGCCTGGCCCACGTTTTTAATTTGGTAGTACAAACGTTTCTAAAGACTTACCCCAACCTGGCAGAGCTACTGGTCAAAGTGCGGCGCTTGTGCGCTCACTTTCGGAAGTCAACTGTAGCTGCTGCTAGCTTAAAAAAAAATCCAGCAACGCCTCCATTTGCCTCAACATCGGCTGTTGTGCGACCTGCCCACTCGCTGGAATTCCACCTATTGCATGTTGGCCAGGGTGTGTGAGCAGCAGAAAGCATTGATGGAGTACCAGATGATGCATCCACGCGTGCCTCCAACTCAGCTCCCTCAGTTTGCCAACCACGAGTGGCCATGGATGGCAGACATATGCGATGTATTGCGTATCTTTGAGGAGTCCACTAAGAAGGTCAGCAGCGAGGACGCTATAGTGAGCGTAACCATCCCGCTCCTAGGCGTCCTTAAAGAATCGCTCATCGCAATAAGGGAGAACGCATTGCACACAGAGGAGACGGGGGTAGGAGGAGACGCAACGCAGGTAGACAGTCAGACCACACTTTTGTCTGCTGCTCGGTGGCAGTTGCAGGAGGAGGAGGATGAGGAGGAGGAGGACAACGTGGAGGTGGCTGTGGAAGAGGATGCTGGCGGCGAGGGTAGCAGTCAGGCTGTGTGCGTCCCATTGGTTCAGCGCGGATGGGGCGGAGAGGAGGAGGAAGAGGAGGAAATGGAAAATGATCCTTCTGGTGGGGGCAGTGAGGTCATGCCTACTCAGAGTCTGGCACACATGGCTGACTTCATGCTGGGCTGCTTTTCCCAGGACATACGTGTTGTCCGGATATTGGAGAACAAACTATACTGGGTCTTCGCACTCCTGGACCCCCGGTATAAAGATAACTTCTCCTCTTTTATTCCGGTAGAGGAGAGGACGAATCGATTACTGGAATACCAGAGGGAACTCTTGCAGAACATGATGCAGATTTTCCCACCCAGCATCGCTGGCGGCAGAGAGGAGAGTGTCTCCCAGAGTCTGACAACATCGATCAGGCCCACAGCCACCAGGGGAACACTCTCCAAGGTGTGGGACACGTTCATGTCACCCCCTCGTGCAACTTCCATCACTGCGGGGCCCGCTATCAGCAGGAGGGACAAGTATCGGCGGATGTTGCGGGACTACCTGGCAGACCACACCCCTGTCCTCCCCGATCCCTCGGCGACCTACACTTACTGGGTCTCCAAGTTGGACACGTGGCTGGAACTGTCCCTGTACGCCTTGGAGGTGCTTGCCTGCCCTGCCGCCAGCGTGCTATCAGAAAGGGTGTTCAGCGCAGCCGGGGGCATTATAACCGATAAGCGCAGCCGCCTGTCAACCGACAGTGCCGACAGGCTGACGCTAATCAAAATGAACAGCAAGTGGATTGACCCGGACTTTGCTTGTACAACAGTGGAAAGCAGCCAAGAGTGAAGTGCCATCTGTATGAAGTGCCATTTCCTCCTCCTCCTCCTCCTCCTCCTCCTTAACCGCCGTAGAATTGCTGTATTAATGGAAAAAATTATGGCTCACCTCTTAGGCTTAATACAATCAATTTTTAAGAGGTCTCAACTCTTGGGCCTCCACACAATTTTTAAAAGGTCTCAGCTCTTGGGCCTCCACACAATTTTTAAGAGGTCTCAGCTCTTGGGCCTCCACACAATTTTTAAGAGGTCTCAGCTCGTGGGACTCCACACACTGTTTGAGAGGTCTCAGCTCTTGGGCCTCCACACAATTTTTAAAAGGTCTCAGCTCTTGGGCCTCCACACAATTTTTAAAAGGTCTCAGCTCTTGGGCCTCCACACAATTTTTAAGAGGTCTCAGCTCGTGGGACTCCACACAATGTTTGAGAGGTCTCAGCTCTTGGGCCTCCACACAATTTTTAAAAGGTCTCAGCTCTTGGGCCTCCACACAATTTTTAAAACATAGCAGCCCTAATAAGGGCTCTCAATGACTCTCTTGTCTTCTGGTAGCTGGTATATATGGTGGTAAATGCGATATTCTGAGCTTCTGGGGCCCTGCCTGCCTACATATGAGCTATATACTGTTCAGCATAGTAGCCCTAATAAGGGCTCTCAATGACTCTCTTGTCTTCTGGTAGCTGGTATATATGGTGGTAAATGCGATATTCTGAGCTTCTGGGGCCCTGCCTGACTACATAGAATATGAGCTATATACTGTTCAGCATAGTAGCCCTAATAAGGGCTCTCAATGACTCTCTTGTCTTCTGGTAGCTGGTATATATGGTGGTAAAAGCTATATTCTGAGCTTCTGGGGCCCTGCCTGACTAAATAGAATATGAGCTATATACTGTTCAGCATAGTAGCCCTAATAAGGGCTCTCAATGACTCTCTTGTCTTCTGGTAGCTGGTATATATGGTGGTAAATGCGATATTCTGAGCTTCTGGGGCCCTGCCTGACTACATAGAATATGAGCTATATACTGTTCAGCGTAGTAGCCCTAATAAGGGCTCTTAAGGGCTCTCTTGTCTTCTGGTAGCTGGTATATATGGTGGTAAATGCGATATTCTGAGCTTCTGGGGCCCTGCCTGACTACATAGAATATGAGCTATATACTGTTCAGCGTAGTAGCCCTAATAAGGGCTCTTAAGGGCTCTCTTGTCTTCTGGTAGCTGGTATATATGGTGGTAAATGCGATATTCTGAGCTTCTGGGGCCCTGCCTGCCTACATAAGAGCTATATACTGTTCAGCATAGTAGCCCTAATAAGGGCTCTTAATGACTCTCTTGTCTTCTGGTAGCTGGTATATATGGTGGTAAATGCGATATTCTGAGCTTCTGGGGCCCTGCCTGACTACATAGAATATGAGCTATATACTGTTCAGCATAGTAGCCCTAATAAGGGCTCTCAATGACTCTCTTGTCTTCTGGTAGCTGGTATATATGGTGGTAAAAGCTATATTCTGAGCTTCTGGGGCCCTGCCTGACTACATAGAATATGAGCTATATACTGTTCAGCATAGTAGCCCTAATAAGGGCTCTCAATGACTCTCTTGTCTTCTGGTAGCTGGTATATATGGTGGTAAATGCGATATTCTGAGCTTCTGGGGCCCTGCCTGACTACATAGAATATGAGCTATATACTGTTCAGCGTAGTAGCCCTAATAAGGGCTCTTAAGGACTCTCTTGTCTTCTGGTAGCTGGTATATATGGTGGTAAAAGCTATATTCTGAGCTTCTGGGGCCCTGCCTGCCTACATATGAGCTATATACTGTCCAGCATAGTAGCCCTAATAAGGGCTCTTAATGACTCTCTTGTCTTTTGGTAGCTGGTATATATGGTGGTAAAAGCTATATTCTGAGCTTCTGGGGCCCTGCCTGACTACATAGAATATGAGCTATATACTGTTCAGCGTAGTAGCCCTAATAAGGGCTCTTAAGGACTCTCTTGTCTTCTGGTAGCTGGTATATATGGTGGTAAATGCGATATTCTGAGCTTCTGGGGCCTTGCCTGCCTACATAAGAGCTATATACTGTTCAGCATAGTAGGCCTAATAAGGGCTCTTAATGACTCTCTTGTCTTCTGGTAGCTGGTATATATGGTGGTAAATGCGATATTCTGAGCTTCTGGGGCCCTGCCTGCCTACATATGAGCTATATACTGTTCAGCATAGTAGCCCTAATAAGGGCTCTTAATGACTCTCTTGTCTTCTGGTAGCTGGTATATATGGTGGTAAATGCGATATTCTGAGCTTCTGGGGCCCTGCCTGCCTACATATGAGCTATATACTGTTCAGCATAGTAGCCCTAATAAGGGCTCTTAATGACTCTCTTGTCTTCTGGTAGCTGGTATATATGGTGGTAAAAGCTATATTCTGAGCTTCTGGAGCCCTGCCTGACTACATAGAATATGAGCTATATACTGTTCAGCGTAGTAGCCCTAATAAGGGCTCTTAAGGACTCTCTTGTCTTCTGGTAGCTGGTATATATGGTGGTAAAAGCTATATTCTGAGCTTCTGGGGCCCTGCCTGACTACATAGAATATGAGCTATATACTGTTCAGCGTAGTAGCCCTAATAAGGGCTCTTAAGGACTCTCTTGTCTTCTGGTAGCTGGTATATATGGTGGTAAAAGCTATATTCTGAGCTTCTGGGGCCCTGCCTGACTACATAGAATATGAGCTATATACTGTTCAGCGTAGTAGCCCTAATAAGGGCTCTTAAGGACTCTCTTGTCTTCTGGTAGCTGGTATATATGGTGGTAAAAGCTATATTCTGAGCTTCTGGGGCCCTGCCTGACTACATAGAATATGAGCTATATACTGTTCAGCGTAGTAGCCCTAATAAGGGCTCTTAAGGACTCTCTTGTCTTCTGGTAGCTGGTATATATGGTGGTAAAAGCTATATTCTGAGCTTCTGGGGCCCTGCCTGCCTACATATGAGCTATATACTGTTCAGCGTAGTAGCCCTAATAAGGGCTCTTAATGACTCTCTTGTCTTCTGGTAGCTGGTATATATGGTGGTAAAAGCTATATTCTGAGCTTCTGGGGCCCTGCCTGACTACATAGAATATGAGCTATATACTGTTCAGCGTAGTAGCCCTAATAAGGGCTCTTAAGGACTCTCTTGTCTTCTGGTAGCTGGTATATATGGTGGTAAAAGCTATATTCTGAGCTTCTGGGGCCCTGCCTGCCTACATAGGATATGAGCTATATACTGTTCAGCGTAGTAGCCCTAATAAGGGCTCTTAAGGACTCTCTTGTCTTCTGGTAGCTGGTATATATGGTGGTAAAAGCTATATTCTGAGCTTCTGGGGCCCTGCCTGCCTACATAGGATATGAACTATATACTGTTCAGCGTAGTAGCCCTAATAAGGGCTCTTAAGGACTCTCTTGTCTTCTGGTAGCTGGTATATATGGTGGTAAAAGCTATATTCTGAGCTTCTGGGGCCCTGCCTGACTACATAGAATATGAGCTATATACTGTTCAGCGTAGTAGCCCTAATAAGGGCTCTTAAGGACTCTCTTGTCTTCTGGTAGCTGGTATATATGGTGGTAAAAGCTATATTCTGAGCTTCTGGGGCCCTGCCTGCCTACATATGAGCTATATACTGTTCAGCGTAGTAGCCCTAATAAGGGCTCTTAATGACTCTCTTGTCTTCTGGTAGCTGGTATATATGGTGGTAAAAGCTATATTCTGAGCTTCTGGGGCCCTGCCTGACTACATAGAATATGAGCTATATACTGTTCAGCGTAGTAGCCCTAATAAGGGCTCTTAAGGACTCTCTTGTCTTCTGGTAGCTGGTATATATGGTGGTAAAAGCTATATTCTGAGCTTCTGGGGCCCTGCCTGCCTACATAGGATATGAGCTATATACTGTTCAGCGTAGTAGCCCTAATAAGGGCTCTTAAGGACTCTCTTGTCTTCTGGTAGCTGGTATATATGGTGGTAAAAGCTATATTCTGAGCTTCTGGGGCCCTGCCTGCCTACATAGGATATGAACTATATACTGTTCAGCGTAGTAGCCCTAATAAGGGCTCTTAAGGACTCTCTTGTCTTCTGGTAGCTGGTATATATGGTGGTAAAAGCTATATTCTGAGCTTCTGGGGCCCTGCCTGACTACATAGAATATGAGCTATATACTGTTCAGCGTAGTAGCCCTAATAAGGGCTCTTAAGGACTCTCTTGTCTTCTGGTAGCTGGTATATATGGTGGTAAAAGCTATATTCTGAGCTTCTGGGGCCCTGCCTGCCTACATAGGATATGAGCTATATACTGTTCAGCGTAGTAGCCCTAATAAGGGCTCTTAAGGACTCTCTTGTCTTCTGGTAGCTGGTATATATGGTGGTAAAAGCTATATTCTGAGCTTCTGGGGCCCTGCCTGCCTACATAGGATATGAGCTATATACTGTTCAGCGTAGTAGCCCTAATAAGGGCTCTTAAGGACTCTCTTGTCTTCTGGTAGCTGGTATATATGGTGGTAAAAGCTATATTCTGAGCTTCTGGGGCCCTGCCTGACTACATAGACTATGAGCTATATACTGTTCAGCGTAGTAGCCCTAATAAGGGCTCTTAAGGACTCTCTTGTCTTCTGGTAGCTGGTATATATGGTGGTAAAAGCTATATTCTGAGCTTCTGGGGCCCTGCCTGCCTACATAGGATATGAGCTATATACTGTTCAGCGTAGTAGCCCTAATAAGGGCTCTTAAGGACTCTCTTGTCTTCTGGTAGCTGGTATATATGGTGGTAAAAGCTATATTCTGAGCTTCTGGGGCCCTGCCTACCTACATAGGATATGAGCTATATACTGTTCAGCGTAGTAGCCCTAATAAGGGCTCTTAAGGACTCTCTTGTCTTCTGGTAGCTGGTATATATGGTGGTAAAAGCTATATTCTGAGCTTCTGGGGCCCTGCCTGCCTACATATGAGCTATATACTGTTCAGCATAGTAGCCCTAATAAGGGCTCTTAATGACTCTCTTGTCTTCTGGTAGCTGGTATATATGGTGGTAAAAGCTATATTCTGAGCTTCTGGGGCCCTGCCTGACTACATAGAATATGAGCTATATACTGTTCAGCGTAGTAGCCCTAATAAGGGCTCTTAAGGACTCTCTTGTCTTCTGGTAGCTGGTATATATGGTGGTAAAAGCTATATTCTGAGCTTCTGGGGCCCTGCCTGCCTACATAGGATATGAGCTATATACTGTTCAGCGTAGTAGCCCTAATAAGGGCTCTTAAGGACTCTCTTGTCTTCTGGTAGCTGGTATATATGGTGGTAAAAGCTATATTCTGAGCTTCTGGGGCCCTGCCTGCCTACATAGGATATGAGCTATATACTGTTCAGCGTAGTAGCCCTAATAAGGGCTCTTAAGGACTCTCTTGTCTTCTGGTAGCTGGTATATATGGTGGTAAAAGCTATATTCTGAGCTTCTGGGGCCCTGCCTGCCTACATAGGATATGAGCTATATACTGTTCAGCGTAGTAGCCCTAATAAGGGCTCTTAAGGACTCTCTTGTCTTCTGGTAGCTGGTATATATGGTGGTAAAAGCGATATTCTGAGCTTCTGGGGCCCTGCCTGCCTACATATGAGCCATATACCGTTCAGCGTAGTAGCCCTAATAAGGGCTCTTAATGACTCTCTTGTCTTCTGGTAGCTGGTATAGATGGTGGTAAATGCGATATTCCGAGCTTCTGGGGCCCTGCCAGCGACAGCCTGTCTTTCCCTGCTGTGAGCGTCTGTCCCTCACTAAGTTCAAGCTGCTAATGCTGACGAAGAGGAAGTGCTGAGTTTTGTATATTCGAGGTCACATGGTTTTTCCAGCCAATGCGTGTAGACGCCGTTTTCGCGATGCCAGCGTCCTCCCAGGACCTGTCCCACCCCCCCTGCATGGTGATTGGTGTAAAAAACGCGCCAGGGAAGGTGGGAGGGGAAACGAATTGTGAGTGCGCCATCGCCGCTGTACTCGATCGAAATCGAGTATGACGAACAGCGTAGTATTCGATCGAATACCGGCTCGGTCGAATACTACTCGCTCATCACTAGTCACTAACAGATTGACTGAAAAGTGTGGGGAAGACTGTTTAAGACTTTTGCTCTAATTACACTTTGGAGTTGAAACAATGCAGGACAAACATTTTGCCAGCCAATGTAGTTTGGATAATGTAATGGGTCCAGTCGGGTTTCACATGTTCCCAAGGTGATGACCAAGCCATTGTTTAAGAAAGGTGAATCCAACCAAAATCCAAGCCATACATATAAACTAAAAAAATGTAATTGGACTCCACTTACCAAGGAGCCATGCACCCGCAAATTCCCCTGACTCAAACCGACGGAATAATCCTGATCTGCGAAGGATGTAGGCGTCATGGGCTGAGCCAGGGTAGCCTGCGAGGACCTAAGAAAGCGCATGTCCTGGGCCACCACTGATTGCACATTCAGTGAGTGGCCCATTTTTCTGTTCCTGAGTAAAAAGATTTAAAAATTACATCATTAACGCTTTGAAAATTAGTCAAACGCTCACTTGTAACACCCTAAGTCAAACGTTATCATCAACTAACACTAAATGTAAGTGCCCACCAAAAGGAGATGTATGTTAGAGCCTTTAAAAGGTTGAGTTACTTGTTCAATTTTAAGTACACTTTCAAATGTTTGACTTTGACCAAACAGTTTTTTTTTTCTAAGTGCAAAATACGGTCCATTGGTTCACATACACTCTTTGCAAGGAGGGAGGATTAGCAAGGAGGGACTGATTCCAATGAGGGAATATGTAAAAGGCGAGACTAGTAACATAGAGGGCATAATTAAAAGGAGGGACTATTAACAATGATGCAGTAATTACAAGGAGGGACTATTATCAATGCGGGATTTAATAAAAGGAGGGACTAATATCAATGATGCAATAATTGCAAGGAGGGACTAATAACAATGATGCAATAATTACAAGGGGGGACTATTATTAATGAGGGATTTAATAAATGGAGGGACTAATAACAATGATGCAATAATTACAAGGAGGGACTAATAACAATGATGCAATAATTACAAGGAGGGACTATTATCAATGAGGGATTTAATAAAAGGAGGGACTAATAATGATGATGCAATAATTGCAAGGAGGGACTAATAACAATGATGCAATAATTACAAGGAGGGACTATTATCAATGAGATATTTTTTACAAGGAGGGACAAGACAAATGATGTTATTGACCAAGGGAGGGACACCAAAAAAAAAAATGGAAGAATAAACTTGCCTGTATATGTACTCGTCGCAAGCAGGAGGGACAAGGGCAACGTGGGTGCAGTCAATGGCACCCATGATGTTGGGCATGTCGGCGATATTATAAAATGTCAGCTTAATGGCGTTTCTGGCTACCATATCCTCAGGAAAACAAATATATTTCCGAGTTATGGTAGCCATGCCTTCCAAAAACTTGGATAGGGCGGGGCTCAGCGTAGGCTGTGAGATCCCCACGGAGAGGGCACCCAGCCTCTGGAACGAGCCGTTCGCCAAAAATTGCAGGCAGCCAAGCATCTTGGTCATACCTGAAATTGTTTGCCCCTTCCTTGTGGTGCTGGCTAACCATGGCCGCAGCTCACTATACAATTTGTGGAGGGAAGCGCGATTAAGCCTGGTGAGCTCGAACAGCTCAACGTCATGCATGCCATTGATGTCCATGCGTCGCCGCCGGTGCAGTCGGGCCTCTGACCTCCGGACGATCTCAATGCCCATGTGCTGCAGAGCCTCATGCTCCTCAAATGCAGTAGACTCGTCCATGCCTGCTAGTTCCGACGTCAAAATGGTCCCGTAAGTGGATCGACAATGAAACAGATTTATTGGGTGTTGGCCCATCGGCAATCAGCTCTCTGAATTAATCGTCAGCCCATTGCAATAACGTAAGTTTTCTGAACGGTCGAAACATTTCAGATTTGGTGGAAAAAAGCTCAAGAAATAGCGAAAAACTTCCGATTTGCTTTGGATCATCGAAAGAGCATATACGCATTTTCCCGAACGTTCGTACGAATGTGTCTCTGAATCGAGGCTTATATGTAGTGTTTGTATACATATGGGGGTCACTTTTTGAACTTCCTTTTTAATGATGAAAGATAATAAATGAATGAATTTTCATTTTATTTAAAATAAAGAAGAAAAAAGACTCAGTGTCTTATTTTAAAATTATCCGGGAAGGGCCTAGCCCCGGAACAAGCAAATAGTTAACCAGGCTGGAATATGAACCAACTGCTATAGAGATATTGCAGGCTAAAGGGTCACACACATAGGGTTAATCCCTGACAGAATGCTATTCTATAAGATGTCAGTGTCTCTCATTTTACCGCCACTCAGCAGCGTATAAACAAAAGTAGCCAGACTTTAGGGTTGATTCAGAGAGACAAAAAAAGACTTTCGTTTTTGTGTCGATCTGTTTTTTTTTTTTTTTCCCCGCTCTTATATGAGTGTATGAGCGATTCTATACATGCCCTTGCAAGACTTCTGTAAAGTCATCGTCAATTCGTATGCCAACGCGAATGTCATTTTCCAGCTTTCGTTTTCCGTTTTTTTTCTCATTTTACAACGTCGGCTTTCGTTTTTGCGCTTTTTCCATCATCTCCTCCCACAAATCAATTCTAAACACAATGAGCTGCCAGCACAAACTCAAGAAAATCCCCTTCAAACAAGGCCGCACAAACCTAAATATGAAATTGTATATCTTTAATATCAAAAAGTACCAATACAATTAAGACAAACTGTACACTTCACATACACAAAAACTATTTAAAAAACATAAAGGACAAAGCCCTCTAGTGGCCAACCCTTTAATAACTCTAATAAGGGTATTTATGCACTGCCTGACTCATTAAAAAGGTATATAGCTAATAACTGCATGGCTTCATGATACGTGAACAACTAATTTATCACAAAATAGTGAGTATTACAATATAACTTAGTGGATAATTAATATAAAGAATAAAAAAGAATACAAAACGACCCAAAAAAGACAAAAATTCTTTTGGGAATGTATCAACCAAGACTATGGTTTATACATAACCCAGCATAATCGAAAAGTGCAATGTGCTACAAACAATGACCACGTGTGCAAAATTACAGCATGCGCAAAAATTCGCATGTGCAAACATTCAACCTAATCACGAAGTCCATAGTGCAATTTCATAATATATAAGAGACAGGCATATATTTAAAGGTAAGTAGAGCTCATATCAACATAATACTTGAGAGTCCCAGGCTGCCACTCAGGGGGCTATATCAGCATCTACGCGTTACGTGGGCGTGACCCCGCCCACTTCCTCAGGATGCAGATCACCAATGTATTTGTTCCACCCTACCTCATATACCTGATGTTAAAAGCAGAAAGCCAATCACTAGCGGCCAGAGCGCCCATCACACCACGCCGTCCCGCCCGCACTCCAAACCGGAAGTGCGAACGGCCAATGCGGGGGCCCCGCCCCCTCCCGGCTGGTGTCTCTGAAAGTGTACTGGTGACGCTGCGCCCGCCCGACGCACGCGCGCGCGCATGCTCCCGCAGCCCACCCCGGGCGCCTACCCCTGCAGTAGGAGGCGTCTGGGAGCGAGCGCAAGGCGCAGCACACATGCGCCAAGCCGGCACAGTGCCCCGCCCCTTTGTTTACTATTGTAATCAGACAATTGTGATTGCTGTAAAAATAGCCTGCAGCACATCATAAGGTAGGGTGGTACAAAAGTCCCGTGCGCTAATGCCAATCTATAGATGTAAGCAAGTCAAGTTAAGTTTAGTGGGTACTAATCAAGAGGTAAATATATTAATTTAATAAGAATTTTTATATTTGTTGTATGTATTATGCACTATCGTGTGGAGGAAAGTATTCTAATCCATTATGAGGGATCAATCTCACTAAGTGAGAGAGGGAGCCCAGCTGGCTCTCTCTCACATCCAAACTAAGGGAAGTTTACATTGGGAAGACATCCACTCCTCTATGGGGGAACCAATTGCAATGAGCTCATATGCAAAAAGCCCGACTAACTCACCTTAGTATCCAAACCAAGGAGAATGTATATTGAAACCATGGCAAAAACATATTAAAAAGATGTTTTAATATTTACTCAATGGATGCTGCCTAATAATATTTAAATTTAAAACAAAGAAGTGAGCCCAAAGGCCCTCAGTCCATATCCTCAGGATATCTCAAATTATTGCACAATGTGAATGTCCTTCTTGTGGTGCCATATTGCTCAGTCCTGAGAGTGATGAGATTTCATCTTAGTTTCTTTGGGCATGATACCAGTACCCATCAAGTTGCTTAGACCATCCAATGTCCCCTTAGGGGAATCGCCAGCCTTGCCCATTACATATCTCCTCAGGCAACAATGGCCATATGATGGATAGAGAGGATTCTTCATATGGACCTTGAAGAATGAATTAGGGTCATTGTAATGGTCCCCACTTCAAGTTGACCTCAGAGTCAGGAACCATCGAGGTCCATGCAATCATCGCAGTCCCCAGAGTCAAAGCCATCGCCAACAAATGCTCCTTAAGATAAGACTTGTACATCGAGAGGGAGAGGATGACTGGTAGAGAACTCCTTCAAAGGAAAGTGCCTGGTGGACATCACGAATCTCTAAATATTAAGTGAAAAATTGTACAAAATCAACAAACCACCAAAACGAAAACAAAAGTGAACAACTAACAAACCGTGACAACCAAATAACCCATGTACCCATATACCCTAAGATCTCCCAGCATGAATTGTATAAATCAACCGTCCCGTCCCAAAAATGAAGAGAATGAAAAATCCTCATTTATACCAAAAGGTGCTCATGTGTTTAAGTTGTATATCCACTCAAGCTCTCTCTGCTCTAATCTTCTTTTAAGGTTACCCCCTCTACCCCCCAATGTAACTTTCTCAATAAAGATGATTTTCAAATTGTCCAGATTGCCATTGTGTCTGGTCAAGAAATGTGCCGCCACAGGGGTAAGTGTCTTACCTGCCTCCTTATCCCTCTTAGATATTTTTATATTGGACAAATGTCCTTGTATACGTTTTTTGGCGGCATTTTTTGTTTCGCCGACGTATTGTAGAGGGCAGGAGCACTGTAATAGATAGATAATGCCCTCTGTGCGGCAATTCATGTGCTGCCTGATTGTATATTTTTTTGAGGAATTTAAACCCTCAAACACCTCACAGGTAACAACATACCGACAGACATTACACTTACCACATGGCCTACTGGAGCCTCTACTTAACTTAGTGGTAAGCCATGTTTTTGAGCATGTAAAGTGACTCTTACAAAGACGGTCACGTAAGTTGGGTGCTCGTTTCGGGGTCATTAATGGACCCTTTTTGACCCATCTTGTCAGATATGGATCCATCTGTAATATGGGCCAATGTCTCATAAAAATGGATCGAATAGCGGGCCAATCATTATTAAAGTTTGAGATATATCTTACCTCATCCTTTGGCTCCCGTTTCCTATAGTGTAATAATGTCTCCCTAGGTGTCTTGTCCGCTCTCTTCACTGCATTCTTGATCACCCCAGTTGGGTATCCACATTGTTTAAAGCATTCCTGTAGTTCTCTTTTTGCTGCTATGTAGTCTGATGTTTCTGAGCAATTTCTCTTGATTCTAAGAAATTGACCCACAGGTATCCCCCTTTTCAATTTTGTGGGGTGTGCGCTAGAAACGTGCAAGAGACTGTTTGTGGCTGTGGCCTTCCTGAACAATTTAGTTTGTATGTTCCCATCTTCTGTCACAGTTAAGGTCAGATCCAGAAATGTGGCCTGGTGGGGGGAGATTGCATGGGTCAGATAGATGTTATAATTGTTGACGTTCAAATTGGTAATAAATACATTTCCCAATTCCAAAGGACCACTCTACAAGATTAAAATATAGTCGATGAATCGATACCAACCAAGGATATGTTGGTGAAATGGGTCCATATTATCCGCCCATACAATCTCCCGTTCCCACCAGCCCAGGAATAGATTGGCCACAGAGGGAGCACAGCGGGCTCCCATAGCAACCCCTCGTATCTGCCTGTAATAGCCAAGGTCAAACAGAAATACATTGTGGCTAAGAACAAAATCCAATAGATCTAAGAGAAAGGTATGAAGTTTTCTCTTATCAACAGATTCCATGTCTAAAAAATACTTGACCACACATAAGGCCATGGTATGGGAAATATTAGTATAAAGGGATTCCACATTGCACGTAATCAACAAAGTCCCCTGTGGGACAGTGATGGAGTTGAGTCTATTTAAAACATCTGTGGAATCCCTAATATACGACTCCAAGGCCACTACGTGTGGTTGTAAAAACGAATCTATGAATGAGCAAGCGTGTTCTGTAAGACACCCAACCCCAGAAACAATGGGACTGCCAGGGGGATCTTGTAGAGTGGTCCTTTGGAATTGGGAAATGTATTTATTACCAATTTGAACGTCAACAATTATAACATCTATCTGACCCATGCAATCTCCCCCCACCAGGCCACATTTCTGGATCTGACCTTAACTGTGACAGAAGATGGGAACATACAAACTAAATTGTTCAGGAAGGCCACAGCCACAAACAGTCTCTTGCACTTTTCTAGCGCACACCCCACAAAATTGAAAAGGGGGATACCTGTGGGTCAATTTCTTAAAGTCAAGAGAAATTGCTCAGAAACATCAGACTACATAGCAGCAAAAAGAGAACTACAGGAACGCTTTAAACAACGTGGATAGCCAACTGGGGTGATCAAGAATGCGGTGAAGAGAGCGGACAAGACACCCAGGGAGACATTATTACACTATAGGAAACGGGAGCCAAAGGATGAGGTAAGATTTATCTCAAACCTTAATAATGATTGGCCCGCTATTCGATCCATTCTTATGAGACATTTGGCCCATATTACAGACGGATCCATATCTGACAAGATGGGTCAAAAAGGGCCCATTAATGACCCCGAAACGAGCACTCAACTTACGTGACCGTCTTTGTAAGAGTCACTTTACATGCTCAAAAACATGGCTTACCACTAAGTTAAGTAGAGGCTCCAGTAGGCCATGTGGTAAGTGTAATGTCTGTCGGTATGTTGTTACTAGAGATGAGCGAATCGATCCGGACGAACCCGGATTCGATCCGAATTTCATGAAAAATTCGATTCGGATCGAATCCGAATTTCCCCGTGCTTCGATCGCTCGAAGTTTTCCTTTAACATCCATTCATTTACATTACAGGCATTCTAAGATGGCGGACGGGACATGTCCAGACATCTACCCCGCACCAGTGCATGCTGAGGCAGTCACATGCAGCCTATCAGCAGCCAGCAATCCCGGTGACGTCACAGCGCTATTTAAGGCGGCGGACATCTTGCTTTTCCTCATTTCTCTATTGCATTCCTGAGAGCCAGGACACTGCTGTAGTCAGGGAGAGACAGTTAGAGAGACAGGGACAGACAGGGACAGGCAGGAGACAGGCAGGAGACAGGCAGGAAGTCAGCAAGAAGCAGAGTCTTACTGGCTGACTGACTGGCTTTGTTAGCGTTTTCAGGCTGCATATACACTTACTGTGCATATATACTGAACTGATCTCAAGTCTGCTGTGGGAACATTACCATTTTGTAAGATCTCATTTGCCTCTGTATTTACTGTAAGCTGCACAGTTATTTCAAGTAATTTGGCCTGCATGAGCCTGCTTACACACTGCTGCTGTGTGCATATATACTGATCTCAAGTCTGCTTGGGGCATCCCATTCTGTAACATACCATTAGCCTCTGTATTTACTCTAAGCTGCACAGTTATTTCAAGTAATTTGGCCTGTATGAGCCTGCTTACACACTGCTGCTGTGTGCATATATACTAATCTCAAGTCTGCTTGGGGCATCCCATTCTGTAACATACCATTAGCCTCTGTATTTACTCTAAGCTGCACAGTTATTTCAAGTAATTTGGCCTGTATGAGCCTGCTTACACACTGCTGCTGTGCGCATATATACTGATCTCAAGTCTGCTTGGGGCATCCCATTCTGTAACATACCATTAGCCTCTGTATTTACTCTAAGCTGCACAGTTATTTCAAGTAATTTGGCCTGTATGAGCCTGCTTACACACTGCTGCTGTGCGCATATATACTGATCTCAAGTCTGCTTGGGGCATCCCATTCTGTAACATACCATTAGCCTCTGTATTTACTCTAAGCTGCACAGTTATTTCAAGTAATTTGGCCTGTATGAGCCTGCTTACACACTGCTGCTGTGTGCATATATTACTGATCTCAAGTCTGCTTGGGGCATCCCATTCTGTAACATACCATTAGCCTCTGTATTTACTCTAAGCTGCACAGTTAATTCAAGTAATTTGGCCTGTATGAGCCTGCTTACACACTGCTGCTGTGCGCATATATACTGATCTCAAGTCTGCTTGGGGCATCCCATTCTGAAACATACCATTAGCCTCTGTATTTACTCTAAGCTGCACAGTTATTTCAAGTAATTTGGCCTGTATGAGCCTGCTTACACACTGCTGCTGTGTGCATATATACTAATCTCAAGTCTGCTTGGGGCATCCCATTCTGTAACATATCATTAGCCTCTGTATTTACTCTAAGCTGCACAGTTATTTCAAGTAACTTGGCCTGTATGAGCCTGCTTACACACTGCTGATGTGCGCATATATACTGATCTCAAGTCTGCTTGGGGCATCCCATTCTGTAACATACCATTAGCCTCTGTATTTACTCTAAGCTGCACAGTTATTTCAAGTAATTTGGCCTGTATGAGCCTGCTTACACACTGCTGCTGTGCGCATATATTACTGATCTCAAGTCTGCTTGGGGCATCCCATTCTGTAACATACCATTAGCCTCTGTATTTACTCTAAGCTGCACAGTTATTTCAAGTAATTTGTCCTGTATGAGCCTGCTTACACACTGCTGCTGTGCGCATATATACTGATCTCAAGTCTGCTTGGGGCATCCCATTCTGTAACATACCATTAGCCTCTGTATTTACTCTAAGCTGCACAGTTATTTCAAGTAATTTGGCCTGTATGAGCCTGCTTACACACTGCTGCTGTGCGCATATATACTGATCTCAAGTCTGCTTGGGGCATCCCATTCTGTAACATACCATTAGCCTCTGTATTTACTCTAAGCTGCACAGTTATTTCAAGTAATTTGGCCTGTATGAGCCTGCTTACACACTGCTGCTGTGCGCATATATACTGATCTCAAGTCTGCTTGGGTCATCCCATTCTGTAAAATACCATTAGCCTCTGTATTTACTCTAAGCTGCACAGTTATTTCAAGTAATTTGGCCTGTATGAGCCTGCTTACACACTGCTGCTGTGCGCATATATTACTGATCTCAAGTCTGCTTGGGGCATCCCATTCTGTAACATACCATTAGCCTCTGTATTTTCTCTAAGCTGCACAGTTATTTCAAGTAATTTGGCCTGTATGAGCCTGCTTACACACTGCTGCTGTGCGCATATATACTGATCTCAAGTCTGCTTGGGGCATCCCATTCTGTAACATACCATTAGCCTCTGTATTTACTCTAAGCTGCACAGTTATTTCAAGTAATTTGGCCTGTATGAGCCTGCTTACACACTGCTGCTGTGCGCATATATTACTGATCTCAAGTCTGCTTGGGGCATCCCATTCTGTAACATACCATTAGCCTCTGTATTTACTCTAAGCTGCACAGTTATTTCAAGTAATTTGGCCTGTATGAGCCTGCTTACACACTGCTGCTGTGCGCATATATTACTGATCTCAAGTCTGCTTGGGGCATCCCATTCTGTAACATACCATTAGCCTCTGTATTTACTCTAAGCTACACAGTTATTTCAAGTAATTTGGCCTGTATGAGCCTGCTTACACACTGCTGCTGTGCGCATATATACTGATCTCAAGTCTGCTTGGGGCATCCCATTCTGTAACATACCATTAGCCTCTGTATTTACTCTAAGCTGCACAGTTATTTCAAGTAATTTGGGCTGTATGAGCCTGCTTACACACTGCTGCTGTGCGCATATATTACTGATCTCAAATCTGCTTGGGGCATCCCATTCTGTAACATACCATTAGCCTCTGTATTTACTCTAAGCTGCACAGTTATTTCAAGTAATTTGGCCTGTATGAGCCTGCTTACACACTGCTGCTGTGTGCATATATTACTGATCTCAAGTCTGCTTGGGGCATCCCATTCTGTAACATACCATTAGCCTCTGTATTTACTCTAAGCTGCACAGTTATTTCAAGTAATTTGGTCTGTATGAGCCTGCTTACACACTGCTGCTGTGTGCATATATACTGATCTCAAGTCTGCTTGGGGCATCCCATTCTGTAACATACCATTAGCCTCTGTATTTACTCTAAGCTGCACAGTTATTTCAAGTAATTTGGCCTGTATGAGCCTGCTTACACACTGCTGCTGTGCGCATATATACTGATCTCAAGTCTGCTTGGGGCATCCCATTCTGTAACATACCATTAGCCTCTGTATTTACTCTAAGCTGCACAGTTATTTCAAGTAATTTGGCCTGTATGAGCCTGCTTACACACTGCTGCTGTGTGCATATATTACTGATCTCAAGTCTGCTTGGGGCATCCCATTCTGTAACATACCATTAGCCTCTGTATTTACTCTAAGCTGCACAGTTATTTCAAGTAATTTGGCCTGTATGAGCCTGCTTACACACTGCTGCTGTGCGCATATATACTGATTTCAAGTCTGCTTGGGGCATCCCATTCTGTAACATACCATTAGCCTCTGTATTTACTCTAAGCTGCACAGTTATTTCAAGTAATTTGGCCTGTATGAGCCTGCTTACACACGGCTGCTGTGTGTATATATTACTGATCTCAAGTCTACTTGGGGCATCCCATTCTGTAACATACCATTAGCCTCTGTATTTACTCTAAGCTACACAGTTATTTCAAGTAATTTGGCCTGTATGAGCCTGCTTACACACTGCTGCTGTGCACATATATACTGATCTCAAGTCTGCTTGGGGCATCCCATTCTGTAACATACCATTAGCCTCTGTATTTACTCTAAGCTGCACAGTTATTTCAAGTAAATTGGCCTGTATGAGCCTGCTTACACACTGCTGCTGTGCGCATATATTACTGATCTGAAGTCTGCTTGGGGCATCCCATTCTGTAACATACCATTAGCCTCTGTATTTACTCTAAGCTGCACAGTTATTTCAAGTAATTTGTCCTGTATGAGCCTGCTTACACACTGCTGCTGTGTGCATATATACTGATCTCAAGTCTGCTTGGGGCATCCCATTCTGTAACATACCATTAGCCTCTGTATTTACTCTAAGCTGCACAGTTATTTCAAGTAATTTGGCCTGTATGAGCCTGCTTACACACTGCTGCTGTGCGCATATATACTGATCTCAAGTCTGCTTGGGGCATCCCATGCTGTAACATATCATTAGCCTCTGTATTTACTCTAAGCTGCACAGTTATTTCAAGTAATTTGGCCTGTATGAGCCTGCTTACACACTGCTGCTGTGCGCATATATACTGATCTCAAGTCTGCTTGGGGCATCCCATTCTGTAACATACCATTAGCCTCTGTATTTACTCTAAGCTGCACAGTTATTTCAAGTAATTTGGCCTGTATGAGCCTGCTTACACACTGCTGCTGTGCGCATATATACTGATCTCAAGTCTGCTTGGGGCATCCCATTCTGTAACATACCATTAGCCTCTGTATTTACTCTAAGCTGCACAGTTATTTCAAGTAATTCGGCCTGTATGAGCCTGCTTACACACTGCTGCTGTGTGCCTATATTTCTGATCTCAAGTCTACTTGGGGCATCCCATTCTGTAACATACCATTAGCCTCTGTATTTACTCTAAGCTGCACAGTTATTTCAAGTAATTTGGCCTGTATGAGCCTGCTTATACACTGCTGCTGTGCGCATATATTACTGATCCAAAGTCTGCTTGGGGCATCCCATTCTGTAACATACCATTAGCTTCTGTATTTAATCTAAGCTGCACAGTTATTTCAAGTAATTTGGCCTGTATGAGCCTGCTTACACACTGCTGCTGTGTGCCTATATTTCTGATCTCAAGTCTACTTGGGGCATCCCATTCTGTAACATACCATTAGCCTCTGTATTTACTCTAAGCTGCACAGTTATTTCAAGTAATTTGGCCTGTATGAGCCTGCTTATACACTGCTGCTGTGCGCATATATTACTGATCTAAAGTCTGCTTGGGGCATCCCATTCTGTAACATACCATTAGCCTCTGTATTTACTCTAAGCTGCACAGTTATTTCAAGTAATTTGGCCTGTATGAGCCTGCTTACACACTGCTGCTGTGCGCATATATTACTGATCTCAAGTCTGCTTGGGGCATCCCATTCTGTAACATACCATTAGCCTCTGTATTTACTCTAAGCTGCACAGTTATTTCAAGTAATTTGTCCTGCATGAGCCTGCTTACACACTGCTGCTGTGCGCATATATACTGATCTCAAGTCTGCTTGGGGCATCCCATTCTGTAACATACCATTAGCCTCTGTATTTACTCTAAGCTGCACAGTTATTTCAAGTAATTTGTCCTGTATGAGCCTGCTTACACACTGCTGCTGTGCGCATATATACTGATCTCAAGTCTGCTTGGGGCATCCCATGCTGTAACATATCATTAGCCTCTGTATTTACTCTAAGCTGCACAGTTATTTCAAGTAATTTGGCCTGTATGAGCCTGCTTACACACTGCTGCTGTGCGCATATATACTGATCTCAAGTCTGCTTGGGGCATCCCATTCTGTAACATACCATTAGCCTCTGTATTTACTCTAAGCTGCACAGTTATTTCAAGTAATTTGGCCTGTATGAGCCTGCTTACACACTGCTGCTGTGCACATATATACTGATCTCAAGTCTGCTTGGGGCATCCCATTCTGTAACATACCATTAGCCTCTGTATTTACTCTAAGCTGCACAGTTATTTCAAGTAATTCGGCCTGTATGAGCCTGCTTACACACTGCTGCTGTGTGCCTATATTTCTGATCTCAAGTCTACTTGGGGCATCCCATTCTGTAACATACCATTAGCCTCTGTTTTTACTCTAAGCTGCACATTTATTTCAAGTAATTTGGCTTGTATGAGCCTGCTTATACACTGCTGCTGTGCGCATATATTACTGATCTAAAGTCTGCTTGGGGCATCCCATTCTGTAACATACCATTAGCTTCTGTATTTACTCTAAGCTGCACAGTTATTTCAAGTAATTTGGCCTGTATGTGCCTGCTTACACACTGCTGCTGTGTGCATATATACTTATATCAAGTCTGCTTGGGGCATCCCATTCTGTAACATACCATTAGCCTCTGTATTTACTCTATGCTGCACCGTTATTTCAAGTAATTTGGCCTGTATGAGCCTGCTTACACACTGCTGCTGTGCGCATATATACTGATCTCAAGTCTGCTTGGGGCATCCCATTCTGTAACATACCATTAGCCTCTGTATTTACTCTAAGCTGCACAGCTATTTCAAGTAATTTGGCCTGTATGAGCCTGCTTACACACTGCTGCTGTGCGCATATATACTGATCTCAAGTCTGCTTGGGGCATCCCATTCTGTAACATACCATTAGCTTCTGTATTTACTCTAAGCTGCACAGTTATTTCAAGTAATTTGGCCTGTATGAGCCTGCTTACACACTGCTGCTGTGCGCATATATACTGATCTCAAGTCTGCTTGGGGCATCCCATTCTGTAACATACCATTAGCCTCTGTATTTACTCTAAGCTGCACAGTTATTTCAAGTAATTTGGCCTGTATGAGCCTGCTTACACACTGCTGCTGTGCGCATATATTACTGATCTCAAGTCTGCTTGGGGCATCCCATTCTGTAACATACCATTAGCCTCTGTATTTACTCTAAGCTGCACAGTTATTTCAAGTAATTTGGCCTGTATGAGCCTGCTTACACACTGCTGCTGTGCGCATATATTACTGATCTCAAGTCTGCTTGGGGCATCCCATTCTGTAACATACCATTAGCCTCTGTATTTACTCTAAGCTGCACAGTTATTTCAAGTAATTTGGCCTGTATGAGCCTGCTTACACACTGCTGATGTGCGCATATATTACTGATCTCAAGTCTGCTTGGGGCATCCCATTCTGTAACATACCATTAGCCTCTGTATTTACTCTAAGCTGCACAGTTATTTCAAGTAATTTGGCCTGTATGAGCCTGCTTACACACTGCTGCAGTGTGCATATATACTGATCTTAAGTCTGCTTGGGGCATCCCATTCTGTAACATACCATTAGCCTCTGTATTTACTCTAAGCTGCACAGTTATTTCAAGTAATTTGGCCTGTATGAGCCTGCTTACACACTGCTGCTGTGCGCATATATACTGATCTCAAGTCTGCTTGGGGCATCCCATTCTTTAACATACCATTAGCCTCTGTATTTACTCTAAGCTGCACAGTTATTCTAAGCAATTTGGCCTGTATGAGCCTGCTTACACACTGCTGCTGTGTGCATATATTACTGATCTCAAGTCTGCTTGGGGCATCCCATTCTGTAACATACCATTAGCCTCTGTATTTACTCTAAGCTGCACAGTTATTTCAAGTAATTTGGCCTGTATGAGCCTGCTTACACACTGCTGCTGTGCACATATATACTGATCTCAAGTCTGCTTGGGGCATCCCATTCTGTAACATACCATTAGCCTCTGTATTTACTCTAAGCTGCACAGTTATTTCAAGTAATTTGGCCTGTATGAGCCTGCTTACACACTGCTGCTGTGCGCATATATTACTGATCTTAAGTCTTCTTGGGGCATCCCATTCTGTAACATACCATTAGCCTCTGTATTTACTCTAAACTGCACAGTTATTTCAAGTAATTTGGCCTGTATGAGCCTGCTTACACACTGCTGCTGTGTGCATATATACTGATCTCAAGTCTGCTTGGGGCATCCCATTCTGTAACATACCATTAGCCTCTGTATTTACTCTAAGCTGCACAGTTATTTCAAGTAATTTGGCCTGTATGAGCCTGCTTACACACTGCTGCTGTGCGCATATATACTGATCTCAAGTCTGCTTGGGGCATCCCATTCTGTAACATACCATTAGCCTCTGTATTTACTCTAAGCTGCACAGTTATTTCAAGTAATTTGGCCTGTATGAGCCTGCTTACACACTGCTGCTGTGCGCATATATACTGATCTCAAGTCTGCTTGGGGCATCCCATTTTGTAACATAACATTAGCCTCTGTATTTACTCTAAGCTGCACAGTTATTTCAAGTAATTTGGCCTGTATGAGCCTGCTTACACACTGCTGCTGTGCGCATATATACTGATCTCAAGTCTGCTTGGGGCATCCCATTCTGTAACATACCATTAGCCTCTGTATTTACTCTAAGCTGCACAGTTATTTCAAGTAATTTGGCCTGTATGAGCCTGCTTACACACTGCTGCTGTGTGCATATATTACTGATCTCAAGTCTGCTTGGGGCATCCCATTCTGTAACATACCATTAGCCTCTGTATTTACTCTAAGCTGCACAGTTATTTCAAGTAATTTGGCCTGTATGAGCCTGCTTATACACTGCTGCTCTGCGCATATATTACTGATCTCAAGTCTGCTTGGGGCATCCCATTCTGTAACATACCATTAGCCTCTGTATTTACTCTAAGCTGCACAGTTATTTCAAGTAATTTGGCCTGTATGAGCCTGCTTACACACTGCTGCTGTGTGCATATATACTGATCTCAAGTCTGCTTGGGGCATCCCATTCTGTAACATACCATTAGCCTCTGTATTTACTCTAAGCTGCACAGTTATTTCAAGTAATTTGGCCTGTATGAGCCTGCTTACACACTGCTGCTGTGCGCATATATACTGATCTCAAGTCTGCTTGGGGCATCCCATTCTGTAACATACCATTAGCCTCTGTATTTACTCTAAGCTGCACAGTTATTTCAAGTAATTCGGCCTGTATGAGCCTGCTTACACACTGCTGCTGTGTGCCTATATTTCTGATCTCAAGTCTACTTGGGGCATCCCATTCTGTAACATACCATTAGCCTCTGTATTTACTCTAAGCTACACAGTTATTTCAAGTAATTTGGCCTGTATGAGCCTGCTTACACACTGCTGCTGTGCACATATATACTGATCTCAAGTCTGCTTGGGGCATCCCATTCTGTAACATACCATTAGCCTCTGTATTTACTCTAAGCTGCACAGTTATTTCAAGTAAATTGGCCTGTATGAGCCTGCTTACACACTGCTGCTGTGCGCATATATTACTGATCTGAAGTCTGCTTGGGGCATCCCATTCTGTAACATACCATTAGCCTCTGTATTTACTCTAAGCTGCACAGTTATTTCAAGTAATTTGTCCTGTATGAGCCTGCTTACACACTGCTGCTGTGTGCATATATACTGATCTCAAGTCTGCTTGGGGCATCCCATTCTGTAACATACCATTAGCCTCTGTATTTACTCTAAGCTGCACAGTTATTTCAAGTAATTTGGCCTGTATGAGCCTGCTTACACACTGCTGCTGTGCGCATATATACTGATCTCAAGTCTGCTTGGGGCATCCCATGCTGTAACATATCATTAGCCTCTGTATTTACTCTAAGCTGCACAGTTATTTCAAGTAATTTGGCCTGTATGAGCCTGCTTACACACTGCTGCTGTGCGCATATATACTGATCTCAAGTCTGCTTGGGGCATCCCATTCTGTAACATACCATTAGCCTCTGTATTTACTCTAAGCTGCACAGTTATTTCAAGTAATTTGGCCTGTATGAGCCTGCTTACACACTGCTGCTGTGCGCATATATACTGATCTCAAGTCTGCTTGGGGCATCCCATTCTGTAACATACCATTAGCCTCTGTATTTACTCTAAGCTGCACAGTTATTTCAAGTAATTCGGCCTGTATGAGCCTGCTTACACACTGCTGCTGTGTGCCTATATTTCTGATCTCAAGTCTACTTGGGGCATCCCATTCTGTAACATACCATTAGCCTCTGTATTTACTCTAAGCTGCACAGTTATTTCAAGTAATTTGGCCTGTATGAGCCTGCTTATACACTGCTGCTGTGCGCATATATTACTGATCCAAAGTCTGCTTGGGGCATCCCATTCTGTAACATACCATTAGCTTCTGTATTTAATCTAAGCTGCACAGTTATTTCAAGTAATTTGGCCTGTATGAGCCTGCTTACACACTGCTGCTGTGTGCCTATATTTCTGATCTCAAGTCTACTTGGGGCATCCCATTCTGTAACATACCATTAGCCTCTGTATTTACTCTAAGCTGCACAGTTATTTCAAGTAATTTGGCCTGTATGAGCCTGCTTATACACTGCTGCTGTGCGCATATATTACTGATCTAAAGTCTGCTTGGGGCATCCCATTCTGTAACATACCATTAGCCTCTGTATTTACTCTAAGCTGCACAGTTATTTCAAGTAATTTGGCCTGTATGAGCCTGCTTACACACTGCTGCTGTGCGCATATATTACTGATCTCAAGTCTGCTTGGGGCATCCCATTCTGTAACATACCATTAGCCTCTGTATTTACTCTAAGCTGCACAGTTATTTCAAGTAATTTGTCCTGCATGAGCCTGCTTACACACTGCTGCTGTGCGCATATATACTGATCTCAAGTCTGCTTGGGGCATCCCATTCTGTAACATACCATTAGCCTCTGTATTTACTCTAAGCTGCACAGTTATTTCAAGTAATTTGTCCTGTATGAGCCTGCTTACACACTGCTGCTGTGCGCATATATACTGATCTCAAGTCTGCTTGGGGCATCCCATGCTGTAACATATCATTAGCCTCTGTATTTACTCTAAGCTGCACAGTTATTTCAAGTAATTTGGCCTGTATGAGCCTGCTTACACACTGCTGCTGTGCGCATATATACTGATCTCAAGTCTGCTTGGGGCATCCCATTCTGTAACATACCATTAGCCTCTGTATTTACTCTAAGCTGCACAGTTATTTCAAGTAATTTGGCCTGTATGAGCCTGCTTACACACTGCTGCTGTGCACATATATACTGATCTCAAGTCTGCTTGGGGCATCCCATTCTGTAACATACCATTAGCCTCTGTATTTACTCTAAGCTGCACAGTTATTTCAAGTAATTCGGCCTGTATGAGCCTGCTTACACACTGCTGCTGTGTGCCTATATTTCTGATCTCAAGTCTACTTGGGGCATCCCATTCTGTAACATACCATTAGCCTCTGTTTTTACTCTAAGCTGCACATTTATTTCAAGTAATTTGGCTTGTATGAGCCTGCTTATACACTGCTGCTGTGCGCATATATTACTGATCTAAAGTCTGCTTGGGGCATCCCATTCTGTAACATACCATTAGCTTCTGTATTTACTCTAAGCTGCACAGTTATTTCAAGTAATTTGGCCTGTATGTGCCTGCTTACACACTGCTGCTGTGTGCATATATACTTATATCAAGTCTGCTTGGGGCATCCCATTCTGTAACATACCATTAGCCTCTGTATTTACTCTATGCTGCACCGTTATTTCAAGTAATTTGGCCTGTATGAGCCTGCTTACACACTGCTGCTGTGCGCATATATACTGATCTCAAGTCTGCTTGGGGCATCCCATTCTGTAACATACCATTAGCCTCTGTATTTACTCTAAGCTGCACAGCTATTTCAAGTAATTTGGCCTGTATGAGCCTGCTTACACACTGCTGCTGTGCGCATATATACTGATCTCAAGTCTGCTTGGGGCATCCCATTCTGTAACATACCATTAGCTTCTGTATTTACTCTAAGCTGCACAGTTATTTCAAGTAATTTGGCCTGTATGAGCCTGCTTACACACTGCTGCTGTGCGCATATATACTGATCTCAAGTCTGCTTGGGGCATCCCATTCTGTAACATACCATTAGCCTCTGTATTTACTCTAAGCTGCACAGTTATTTCAAGTAATTTGGCCTGTATGAGCCTGCTTACACACTGCTGCTGTGCGCATATATTACTGATCTCAAGTCTGCTTGGGGCATCCCATTCTGTAACATACCATTAGCCTCTGTATTTACTCTAAGCTGCACAGTTATTTCAAGTAATTTGGCCTGTATGAGCCTGCTTACACACTGCTGCTGTGCGCATATATTACTGATCTCAAGTCTGCTTGGGGCATCCCATTCTGTAACATACCATTAGCCTCTGTATTTACTCTAAGCTGCACAGTTATTTCAAGTAATTTGGCCTGTATGAGCCTGCTTACACACTGCTGATGTGCGCATATATTACTGATCTCAAGTCTGCTTGGGGCATCCCATTCTGTAACATACCATTAGCCTCTGTATTTACTCTAAGCTGCACAGTTATTTCAAGTAATTTGGCCTGTATGAGCCTGCTTACACACTGCTGCAGTGTGCATATATACTGATCTTAAGTCTGCTTGGGGCATCCCATTCTGTAACATACCATTAGCCTCTGTATTTACTCTAAGCTGCACAGTTATTTCAAGTAATTTGGCCTGTATGAGCCTGCTTACACACTGCTGCTGTGCGCATATATACTGATCTCAAGTCTGCTTGGGGCATCCCATTCTTTAACATACCATTAGCCTCTGTATTTACTCTAAGCTGCACAGTTATTCTAAGCAATTTGGCCTGTATGAGCCTGCTTACACACTGCTGCTGTGTGCATATATTACTGATCTCAAGTCTGCTTGGGGCATCCCATTCTGTAACATACCATTAGCCTCTGTATTTACTCTAAGCTGCACAGTTATTTCAAGTAATTTGGCCTGTATGAGCCTGCTTACACACTGCTGCTGTGCACATATATACTGATCTCAAGTCTGCTTGGGGCATCCCATTCTGTAACATACCATTAGCCTCTGTATTTACTCTAAGCTGCACAGTTATTTCAAGTAATTTGGCCTGTATGAGCCTGCTTACACACTGCTGCTGTGCGCATATATTACTGATCTTAAGTCTTCTTGGGGCATCCCATTCTGTAACATACCATTAGCCTCTGTATTTACTCTAAACTGCACAGTTATTTCAAGTAATTTGGCCTGTATGAGCCTGCTTACACACTGCTGCTGTGTGCATATATACTGATCTCAAGTCTGCTTGGGGCATCCCATTCTGTAACATACCATTAGCCTCTGTATTTACTCTAAGCTGCACAGTTATTTCAAGTAATTTGGCCTGTATGAGCCTGCTTACACACTGCTGCTGTGCGCATATATACTGATCTCAAGTCTGCTTGGGGCATCCCATTCTGTAACATACCATTAGCCTCTGTATTTACTCTAAGCTGCACAGTTATTTCAAGTAATTTGGCCTGTATGAGCCTGCTTACACACTGCTGCTGTGCGCATATATACTGATCTCAAGTCTGCTTGGGGCATCCCATTTTGTAACATAACATTAGCCTCTGTATTTACTCTAAGCTGCACAGTTATTTCAAGTAATTTGGCCTGTATGAGCCTGCTTACACACTGCTGCTGTGCGCATATATACTGATCTCAAGTCTGCTTGGGGCATCCCATTCTGTAACATACCATTAGCCTCTGTATTTACTCTAAGCTGCACAGTTATTTCAAGTAATTTGGCCTGTATGAGCCTGCTTACACACTGCTGCTGTGTGCATATATTACTGATCTCAAGTCTGCTTGGGGCATCCCATTCTGTAACATACCATTAGCCTCTGTATTTACTCTAAGCTGCACAGTTATTTCAAGTAATTTGGCCTGTATGAGCCTGCTTATACACTGCTGCTCTGCGCATATATTACTGATCTCAAGTCTGCTTGGGGCATCCCATTCTGTAACATACCATTAGCCTCTGTATTTACTCTAAGCTGCACAGTTATTTCAAGTAATTTGGCCTGTATGAGCCTGCTTACACACTGCTGCTGTGTGCATATATACTGATCTCAAGTCTGCTTGGGGCATCCCATTCTGTAACATACCATTAGCCTCTGTATTTACTCTAAGCTGCACAGTTATTTCAAGTAATTTGGCCTGTATGAGCCTGCTTACACACTGCTGCTGTGCGCATATATACTGATCTCAAGTCTGCTTGGGGCATCCCATTCTGTAACATAACATTAGCCTCTGTATTTACTCTAAGCTACACAGTTATTTCAAGTAATTTGGCCTGTATGAGCCTGCTTACACACTGCTGCTGTGCGCATATATACTGACCTCAAGTCTGCTTGGGGCATCCCATTCTGTAACATACCATTAGCCTCTGTATTTACTCTAAGCTGCACAGTTATTTCAAGTAATTTGGCCTGTATGAGCCTGCTTACACACTGCTGCTGTGCGCATATATTACTGATCTCAAGTCTGCTTGGGGCATCCCATTCTGTAACATACCATTAGCTTCTGTATTTACTCTAAGCTGCACAGTTATTTCAAGTAATTTGGCCTATTGGAGCCTGCTTATCCACTGTGGCTGTGCATATATACTGTTATAAAGCCTGCTTGGGGGCATCCCATTCTGTAACATACCATTAGCCTCTGTATTTACTCTAAGCTGCACAGTTATTTCAAGTAATTTGGCCTGTATGAGCCTGCTTACACACTGCTGCTGTGTGCATATATACTGATCTCAAGTCTGCTTGGGGCATCCCATTCTGTAACATACCATTAGCCTCTGTATTTACTCTAAGCTGCACAGTTATTTCAAGTAATTTGGCCTGTATGAGCCTGCTTACACACTGCTGCTGTGCGCATATATACTGATCTCAAGTCTGCTTGGGGCATCCCATTCTGTAACATAACATTAGCCTCTGTATTTACTCTAAGCTACACAGTTATTTCAAGTAATTTGGCCTGTATGAGCCTGCTTACACACTGCTGCTGTGCGCATATATACTGACCTCAAGTCTGCTTGGGGCATCCCATTCTGTAACATACCATTAGCCTCTGTATTTACTCTAAGCTGCACAGTTATTTCAAGTATTTTGGCCTGTATGAGCCTGCTTACACACTGCAGCGGTGCGCATATATTACTGATCTCAAGTCTGCTTGGGGCATCCCATTCTGTAACATACCATTAGCTTCTGTATTTACTCTAAGCTGCACAGTTATTTCAAGTAATTTGGCCTGTTGGAGCCTGCTTATCCACTGTTGCTGTGCATATATACTGTTATAAAGTCGTGTCTCCACCAGTAACGCATCTGCCGTGGTAGATTGGTTAACGCGCTCATCAACAACATCATCACAACTTACGTCTGAGACCCCCAGTCTAGGGTCGGTAGGTTCCTCTGACACAACCCTGAGTTGGCATGCCCCGAGAGCAGTCCCTGTCCTCCCATTGCCTCTGTCCTACGCCGTTCCCTCCCCCAGCGACGTATCCTATGCTTTGGGTTCAGCTCCACTCTTTAGTGAGGAGGACGATCAGATAGAGGACAGTCAGCAGCTACTGCCCAGCCATGAAATGGAGGTGGCTTCTTTAGCTAGGCAGACAAATAGTGATGTGGACAGTGCCGTGGGTGCTGCGAGCGTTCCAGCTCCTGTGCCAGACACTGTTGACGAATCCACGAACATCAGTGACGTACAGCCACAACTCGGTGATAATGATGATGACGATGAAGCCGATCGCACTTGGGAGCCGGGTGATGAAGGGGCTTCATCGTCATCATCAGGAGAAGAGGGGCGCAGGTTGCCCCGGAGTCAGTAGCTCAGGCAGCAAGGTGTTAGCAGCATGGTTGGCAGGCAGCATGGGGACACAATTGTAAAGCCTGGAGCCAAACGGGGCCGGGGCCGGGGTAGAGCACCTGCTGCGCGGCAGGCTACCTTATCGGGAGGTAGTGGGGCAGGGGTTCCTGGAGTTGGCGACAATAGCAGCGAATCAGTGAGGCCTGTTGGTGGGAAAAGTAGCTACTCGGCAGTGTGGCAGTTTTTCCTGAAGCATCCGCAGGAGGGTAACATGGCCACATGCAAGATATGTAGGCAGAAGGTGAAGCGTGGCCAGGGCCCAAATGTTGGCACCACGGCCCTGCGTCAACATATGCAGCGTCACCATAAAGCGGCCTGGGAGAACCTAGGCTCCAGAGAGGTGGGCCAGACTGCTTCCTCACCGAGTGGCACGCCGCTCCCAATTTCTGCCAGCCAAGGCTCCAGCACCTCAGCCGAAGGCAGCTGTGCGTCATACCCATCCTCTGTCGCTCCTGCTCCTCCTCCTCCTCCTCCAAGTCATGCATCCTGCCAGCAATCCATCAGCGAAGCCATGTCCAAGAGACAGCAGTATGCGCCCACTCATCCTACGGCGCAGAAGCTGAATGTGCTCCTGTCCAAGTTGCTGGTGCTGCAGTCGCTCCCTTTTCAGGAGGTGGACTCTGCACCTTTCAGAGAACTGATGGCTTGTGCCGAGCCGAGGTGGAGAGTCCCAAGCCGTCATTTCTTTGCCAAGAAGGCAGTACCAGCGCTGCACACTTTTGTTGAACAGAAGGTGGGCCAGTCCTTGAGCCTGTCGGTGTGTAGCAAAGTGCATGGCAGCGCCGACGTCTGGAGCTGTAACTACGGTCAGGGACAGTACATGTCGTTTGCGGCCCACTGGGTGAATGTGGTCCCTTTGCAGCAGCAACTTGGACAGGTCACGCCGCTTCGGCCTCCGCGTTCCCTGCCCATTGGGCCTGTGACACTGTGCGACTCGGCCTCCTCATCCTCTGCCATCTCCTCACCCTCCACTGTAGGCTCAAGTCTCAGTGCCCCTCCAGTCTACCATGTGTGCAGGGCACGGAGGTGTCACGCAGTGCTTCACATGGTTTGTCTTGGCGAACGGAGTCACACAAGGGAGGAACTGCTTAAATGTATTCATCAGGAAATCCAAACATGGCTTACTCCAAGAAAACTTAAAATGGGAATCATGGTTACCGACAATGGGAAGAACATTTTGTCTGCGCTGCACCAAGGAAGCCTGACCCATGCCCCCTGCATGGCTCACGTCTTCAATCTGGTTGTCAAGCGGTTTCTGAAGTGTTCCCCCCATCTGCAAGACATCCTAACAACTTCAAGGAAACTTTGCATGCACTTCAGCCACTCATACACCGCCAAACACACCCTTCTTGAGCTACAGCGTCAGAACGGTATCCCCCAACATAGTCTGATTTGCGATGTTTCCACCCGTTGGAATTCCACCCTTCACATGTTGGACCGATTATATGAACAGAGAAAAGCCATCACGGATTTCCTGATGATCCAAGCAGATAGGGGGACTCCCCTGTGTAACTTCAATGTCAACCAGTGGCAGCTCATACGTGACACCTGCCGTTTGCTCAGGCCCTTTGAGCAAGCCACTGTATTTGTCAGTCGGCAGGATTACGGGATGAACGACGTGATTCCACTGCTTCATGTACTGTCAAGTCTGCTTGGGGCATCCCATTCTGTAACATACCATTAGCCTCTGTATTTACTCTAAGCTGCACAGTTATTTCAAGTAATTTGGCCTGTATGAGCCTGCTTACACACTGCTGCTGTGCGCATATTTTACTGATCTCAAGTCTGCTTGGGGCATCCCATTCTGTAACATACCATTAGCCTCTGTATTTACTCTAAGCTGCACAGTTATTTCAAGTAATTTGTCCTGTATGAGCCTGCTTACACACTGCTGCAGTGTGCATATATAGTGATCTCAAGTCTGCTTGGGGCATCCCATTCTGTAACATACCATTAGCCTCTGTATTTACTCTAAGCTGCACAGTTATTCCAAGTAATTTGGCCTGTATGAGCCTGCTTACACACTGCTGCTGTGTGCATATATTACTGATCTCAAGTCTGCTTGGGGCATCCCATTCTGTAACATACCATTAGCCTCTGTATTTACTCTAAGCTGCACAGTTATTTCAAGTAATTTGGCCTGTATGAGCCTGCTTACACACTGCTGCTGTGCCCATATATACTGATCTCAAGTCTGCTTGGGACATCCCATTCTGTAACATACCATTAGCCTCTGTATTTACTGTAAGCTGCACAGTTATTTCAAGTAATTTGGCCTGTATGAGCCTGCTTACACCCTGCTGCTGTGCGCATATATTACCGATCTCAAGTCTGCTTGGGGCATCCCATTCTGTAACATACCATTAGCCTCTGTATTTACTCTAAGCTGCACAGTTATTTCAAGTAATTTGGCCAGTATGAGCCTGCTTACACACTGCTGATGTGCGCATATATTACTGATCTCAAGTCTGCTTGGGGCATCCCATTCTGTAACATACCATTAGCCTCTGTATTTACTCTAAGCTGCACAGTTATTTCAAGTAATTTGGCCTGTATGAGCCTGCTATCACACTGCTGCAGTGTGCATATATACTGATCTCAAGTCTGCTTGGGGCATCCCATTCTGTAACATACCATTAGCCTCTGTATTTACTCTAAGCTGCACAGTTATTTCAAGTAATTTGGCCTGTATGAGCCTGCTTACACACTGCTGCTGTGCGCATATATACTGATCTCAAGTCTGCTTGGGGCATCCCATTCTTTAACATACCATTAGCCTCTGTATTTACTCTAAGCTGCACAGTTATTCTAAGTAATTTGGCCTGTATGAGCCTGCTTACACACTGCTGCTGTGTGCATATATTACTGATTTCAAGTCTGCTTGGGGCATCCCATTCTGTAACATACCATTAGCCTCTGTATTTACTCTAAGCTGCACAGTTATTTCAAGTAATTTGGCCTGTATGAGCCTGCTTACATACTGCTGCTGTGCACATATATACTGATCTCAAGTCTGCTTGGGGCATCCCATTCTGTAACATACCATTAGCCTCTGTGTTTACTCTAAGCTGCACAGTTATTTCAAGTAATTTGGCCTGTATGAGCCTGCTTACACACTGCTGCTGTGCGCATATATTACTGATCTTAAGTCTGCTTGGGGCATCCCATTCTGTAACATACCATTAGCCTCTGTATTTACTCTAAGCTGCACAGTTATTTCAAGTAATTTGGCCTGTATGAGCCTGCTTACACACTGCTGCTGTGTGCATATTTTCTGATCTCAAGTCTGCTTGGGGCATCCCATTCTGTAACATACCATTAGCCTCTGTATTTACTCTAAGCTGCACAGTTATTTCAAGTAATTTGGCCTGTATGAGCCTGCTTACACACTGCTGCTGTGCGCATATATACTGATCTCAAGTCTGCTTGGGGCATCCCATTCTGTAACATACCATTAGCCTCTGTATTTACTCTAAGCTGCACAGTTATTTCAAGTAATTTGGCCTGTATGAGCCTGCTTACACACTGCTGCAGTGTGCATATATACTGATCTCAAGTCTGCTTGGGGCATCCCATTCTGTAACATACCATTAGCCTCTGTATTTACTCTAAGCTGCACAGTTATTTCAAGTAATTTGGCCTGTATGAGCCTGCTTACACACTGCTGCTGTGCGCATATATACTGATCTCAAGTCTGCTTGGGGCATCCCATTCTTTAACATACCATTAGCCTCTGTATTTACTCTAAGCTGCACAGTTATTCTAAGTAATTTGGCCTGTATGAGCCTGCTTACACACTGCTGCTGTGTGCATATATTACTGATCTCAAGTCTGCTTGGGGCATCCCATTCTGTAACATACCATTAGCCTCTGTATTTACTCTAAGCTGCACAGTTATTTCAAGTAATTTGGCCTGTATGAGCCTGCTTACACACTGCTGCTGTGCACATATATACTGATCTCAAGTCTGCTTGGGGCATCCCATTCTGTAACATACCATTAGCCTCTGTGTTTACTCTAAGCTGCACAGTTATTTCAAGTAATTTGGCCTGTATGAGCCTGCTTACACACTGCTGCTGTGCGCATATATTACTGATCTTAAGTCTGCTTGGGGCATCCCATTCTGTAACATACCATTAGCCTCTGTATTTACTCTAAGCTGCACAGTTATTTCAAGTAATTTGGCCTGTATGAGCCTGCTTACACACTGCTGCTGTGTGCATATATTCTGATCTCATGTCTGCTTGGGGCATCCCATTCTGTAACATACCATTAGCCTCTGTATTTACTCTAAGCTGCACAGTTATTTCAAGTAATTTGGCCTGTATGAGCCTGCTTACACACTGCTGCTGTGCGCATATATACTGATCTCAAGTCTGCTTGGGGCATCCCATTCTGTAACATACCATTAGCCTCTGTATTTACTCTAAGCTGCACAGTTATTTCAAGTAATTTGGCCTGTATGAGCCTGCTTACACACTGCTGCTGTGCGCATATATACTGATCTCAAGTCTGCTTGGGGCATCCCATTCTGTAACATAACATTAGCCTCTGTATTTACTCTAAGCTGCACAGTTATTTCAAGTAATTTGGCCTGTATGAGCCTGCTTACACACTGCTGCTGTGCGCATATATACTGATCTCAAGTCTGCTTGGGGCATCCCATTCTGTAACATACCATTAGCCTCTGTATTTACTCTAAGCTGCACAGTTATTTCAAGTAATTTGGCCTGTATGAGCCTGCTTACACACTGCTGCTGTGTGCATATATTACTGATCTCAAGTCTGCTTGGGGCATCCCATTCTGTAACATACCATTAGCCTCTGTATTTACTCTAAGCTGCACAGTTATTTCAAGTAATTTGGCCTGTATGAGCCTGCTTATACACTGCTGCTGTGCGCATATATTACTGATCTCAAGTCTGCTTGGGGCATCCCATTCTGTAACATACCATTAGCCTCTGTATTTACTCTAAGCTGCACAGTTATTTCAAGTAATTTGGCCTGTATGAGCCTGCTTACACACTGCTGCTGTGTGCATATATACTGATCTCAAGTCTGCTTGGGGCATCCCATTCTGTAACATACCATTAGCCTCTGTATTTACTCTAAGCTGCACAGTTATTTCAAGTAATTTGGCCTGTATGAGCCTGCTTACACACTGCTGCTGTGCGCATATATACTGATCTCAAGTCTGCTTGGGGCATCCCATTCTGTAACATAACATTAGCCTCTGTATTTACTCTAAGCTACACAGTTATTTCAAGTAATTTGGCCTGTATGAGCCTGCTTACACACTGCTGCTGTGCACATATATACTGATCTCAAGTCTGCTTGGGGCATCCCATTCTGTAACATACCATTAGCCTCTGTATTTACTCTAAGCTGCACAGTTATTTCAAGTAATTTGGCCTGTATGAGCCTGCTTATACACTGCTGCTGTGCTCATATATTACTGAACTCAAGTCTGCTTGGGGTATCCCATTCTGTAACATACCATTAGCCTCTGTATTTACTCTAAGCTGCACAGTTATTTCAAGTAATTTGGCCTGTATGAGCCTGCTTACACACTGCTGCTGTGTGCATATATACTGATCTCAAGTCTGCTTGGGGCATCCCATTCTGTAACATACCATTAGCCTCTGTATTTACTCTAAGCTGCACAGTTATTTCAAGTAATTTGGCCTGTATGAGCCTGCTTACACACTGCTGCTGTGCGCATATATACTGATCTCAAGTCTGCTTGGGGCATCCCATTCTGTAACATACCATTAGCCTCTGTATTTACTCTAAGCTGCACAGTTATTTCAAGTAATTTGGCCTGTATGAGCCTGCTTACACACTGCTGCTGTGCGCATATATACTGATCTCAAGTCTGCTTGGGGCATCCCATTTTGTAACATACCATTAGCCTCTGTATTTACTCTAAGCTGCACAGTTATTTCAAGTAATTTGGCCTGTATGAGCCTGCTTACACACTGCTGCTGTGCGCATATATTACTGATCTCAAGTCTGCTTGGGGCATCCCATTCTGTAACATACCATTAGCTTCTGTATTTACTCTAAGCTGCACAGTTATTTCAAGTAATTTGGCCTGTTGGAGCCTGCTTATCCACTGTTGCTGTGCATATATACTGTTATAAAGCCTGCTTGGGGGCACCCCATTCTGTAACATCATATTAGCCTCTGTATTTACTCTAAGCTGCACAGTTATTTAAAGTAATTTGGCCTGTTGGAGCCTGCTTAGACACTGTTGCTGTGCATATATACTGATCTCAGGTCTGCTGTGGGGGCATCCCATTTGTTTTTGACTGCTTTTAATAAACCAGGCCGCATGGCACCGCACAACTGCACATTGAACCCTATCTGTTTATACTAAATAAGGAAATACATAAAAATGTCAGGCAGACAAGTGCCAGGATGTTCAAAGAGGAGTGGCAGAGGCCAAGATTCAGCAGGCAGAGGTCGCAGCAGACTAGGGGCGAGTGGCAGCAGGAGTCACGGTGAGAGACCTGGTCTGCCAGTATCTGCTAGCGGTCGTGTCTCCACCAGTAACGCATCTGCCGTGGTAGATTGGTTAACGCGCTCATCAACAACATCATCACAACTTACGTCTGAGACCCCCAGTCTAGGGTCGGTAGGTTCCTCTGACACAACCCTGAGTTGGCATGCCCCGAGAGCAGTCCCTGTCCTCCCATTGCCTCTGTCCTACGCCGTTCCCTCCCCCAGCGACGTATCCTATGCTTTGGGTTCAGCTCCACTCTTTAGTGAGGAGGACGATCAGATAGAGGACAGTCAGCAGCTACTGCCCAGCCAAGAAATGGAGGTGGCTTCTTTAGCTAGGCAGACAAATAGTGATGTGGACAGTGTCGTGGGTGCTGCGAGCGTTCCAGCTCCTGTGCCAGACACTGTTGACGAATCCACGAACATCAGTGACGTACAGCCACAACTCGGTGATAATGATGATGACGATGAAGCCGATCGCACTTGGGAGCCGGGTGATGAAGGGGCTTCATCGTCATCATCAGGAGAAGAGGGGCGCAGGTTGCCCCGGAGTCAGCAGCTCAGGCAGCAAGGTGTTAGCAGCATGGTTGGCAGGCAGCATGGGGACACAATTGTAAAGCCTGGAGCCAAACGGGGCCGGGGCCGGGGTAGAGCACCTGCTGCGCGGCAGGCTACCTTATCGGGAGGTAGTGGGGCAGGGGTTCCTGGAGTTGGCGACAATAGCAGCGAATCAGTGAGGCCTGTTGGTGGGAAAAGTAGCTACTCGGCAGTGTGGCAGTTTTTCCTGAATCATCCGCAGGAGGGTAACATGGCCACATGCAAGATATGTAGGCAGAAGGTGAAGCGTGGCCAGGGCCCAAATGTTGGCACCACGGCCCTGCGTCAACATATGCAGCGTCACCATAAAGCGGCCTGGGAGAACCTAGGCTCCAGAGAGGTGGGCCAAACTGCTTCCTCACCGAGTGGCACGCCGCTCCCAATTTCTGCCAGCCAAGGCTCCAGCACCTCAGCCGAAGGCAGCTGTGCGTCATACCCATCCTCTGTCGCTCCTACTTCTCCTCCTCCTCCAAGTCATGCATCCTGCCAGCAATCCATCAGCGAAGCCATGTCCAAGAGACAGCAGTATGCGCCCACTCATCCTACGGCGCAGAAGCTGAATGTGCTCCTGTCCAAGTTGCTGGTGCTGCAGTCGCTCCCTTTTCAGGTGGTGGACTCTGCACCTTTCAGAGAACTGATGGCTTGTACCGAGCCGAGGTGGAGAGTCCCAAGCCGTCATTTCTTTGCCAAGAAGGCAGTACCAGCGCTGCACACTTTTGTTGAACAGAAGGTGGGCCAGTCCTTGAGCCTGTCGGTGTGTAGCAAAGTGCATGGCAGCGCCGACGTCTGGAGCTGTAACTACGGTCAGGGACAGTACATGTCGTTTACGGCCCACTGGGTGAATGTGGTCCCTTTGCAGCAGCAACTTGGACAGGTCACGCCGCTTCGGCCTCCGCGTTCCCTGCCCGTTGGGCCTGTGACACTGTGCGACTCGGCCTCCTCATCCTCCGCCATCTCCTCACCCTCCACTGTAGGCTCAAGTCTCAGTGCCCCTCCAGTCTACCATGTGTGCAGGGCACGGAGGTGTCACGCAGTGCTTCACATGGTTTGTCTTGGCGAACGGAGTCACACAAGGGAGGAACTGCTTAAATGTATTCATCAGGAAATCCAAACATGGCTTACTCCAAGAAAACGTAAAATGGGAATCATGGTTACCGACAATGGGAAGAACATTTTGTCTGCGCTGCGCCAAGGAAGCCTGACCCATGCACCCTGCATGGCTCACGTCTTCAATCTGGTTGTCAAGCGGTTTCTAAAGTGTTCCCCCCATCTGCAAGACATCCTAACAACTTCAAGGAAACTTTGCATGCACTTCAGCCACTCATACACCGCCAAACACACCCTTCTTGAGCTACAGCGTCAGAATGGTATCCCCCAACATAGTCTGATTTGCGATGTTTCCACCCGTTGGAATTCCACCCTTCACATGTTGGACCGATTATATGAACAGAGAAAAGCCATCACGGATTTCCTGATGATCCAAGCAGATAGGGGGACTCCCCTGTGTAACTTCAATGTCAACCAGTGGCAGCTCATACGTGACACCTGCCGTTTGCTCAGGCCCTTTGAGGAAGCCACTTTATTTGTCAGTCGGCAGGATTACGGGATGAACGACGTGATTCCACTGCTTCATGTACTACAGCACATGTTGGAAACCATGGCTGGTCAGGGCACTGGAGACATGGCGTTTACATCTTACGGCCACGTGAACCCCGTTGGAGCTGAACTGGAGGAGGAGAAGGAAGAGGAGGAGGAGTTGCCCAGCGAAACACAGTTTAGGCTTGGCGAAATGGCTGGTTTATCTAGTCAGCGGACAGGAGAGGAGGAGCAGGAGCAGCCAGAGGAGCTAGAGGTTTTTGAGGAAGGCAAGACAGAGGACCCGGACACACCGTGGCAGTATGCAGTGGAGATGGAGACAGGTAGTCCATCCGAGTCACTTGCGCAAATGGCAGGAAGCATGCTCACGTGCTTGCGTAGTGACCCCAGAATTGTTTCCATCTGTCGGCGGGATGACTTCTGGCTGTCCACCTTATTGGACCCTCGCTTCCGGCACAAAATGGGGGCATTTTTTAAACCCGCCGAGAGGGAGGACAAACTGAACTACTACAAAGACATTCTACGTAGGCAGTTGGCCGATGCCTATCTGCGCCATGGTCCATACTCTCGCAGGTCTGACTCGAGGGGACCTCTGCGCTCACCTTCCACTGCCATGGCTGCTGGGGGGGTTGGCAGGAGCAGCAGCAGCAGCTCCATCAGCAGCAGCCTCAGTCTTCAGTCGCTAATGAGTAGCTTTCTACACCCGCATACTGAGGCTACTCATGAGCAGCAGGAAGACCTGGAGCAGGACCTGAACCAGCAGGTCATGTCATACTTTGACATGACCATGCCAACACACCTTGAGGATCCGCTGGACTTCTGGGCAGCCAAACTTGATTTGTGCCCGCAACTAGCAGAGTTTGCCCTGGAAAAGCTGTCCTGCCCGGCAAGTAGCGCGCCATCTGAGCGGGTGTTTAGTGCAGCGGGGGCCATAGTTAAGGCGAGGAGAACTCGTCTGTCAACTAAAAATGTGGAGAGACTCACCTTTGTCAAAATGAATCAGGGATGGATCAGCCAGGATTTCCACCCACCAATGCCTGATGCATGCGACTAGATTCAGCATGGTGCCACGGTTTACACTTTCCAAATGGTGCAAAACATATTTCTGTCTTTAGGCCAATTTTTGGGCTCCTGCTGATGCCAACTTCAGGGTGTGATTCATCCAATTTTTGGGCTCCTGAAGCCAACTCCAGTGTCTCTTTAAAGTAATGCTTGGGCTCCTGCTGCTGCTGCTGCCAACTCCAGGGTGTGATTCATCCAATTTTTGGGCTCCTGAAGCCAACCCCAGTGTCTCTTTAAAGTAATGTTTGGGCTCCTGCTGCTGCTGCCAACTCCAGGGTGTGATTCATCCAATTTTTGGGCTCCTGAAGCCAACCCCAGTGTCTCTTTAAAGTAATGTTTGGGCTCCTGCTGCTGCTGCTGCCAACTCCAGGGTGTGATTCATCCAATTTTTGGGCTCCTGCTGCCAACTCCAGTGTCTCTTTAAAGTAATGTCTGGGCTCCTGCTGCTGCTGCTGCTGCCAACTCCAGGGTGTGATTCATCCAATTTTTGGGCTCCTGAAGCCAACTCCAGTGTCTCTTTAAAGTAATGTTTGGGCTCCTGCTGCTGCTGCTGCCAACTCCAGGGTGTGATTCATCCAATTTTTGGGCTCCTGAAACCAACTCCAGTGTCTCTTTAAAGTAATGTTTGGGCTCCTGCTGATGCCAACTCCAGGGTGTGATTCATCCAATTTTTGGGCTCCTGCAGCCAACCCCAGTGTCTCTTTAAAGTAATGTTTGGGCTGCTGCTGCTGCTGCCAACTCCAGGGTGTGATTCATCCAATTTTTGGGCTCCTGAAGCCAACCCCAGTGTCTCTTTAAAGTAATGTTTGGGCTCCTGCTGCTGCTGCTGCTGCCAACTCCAGGGTGTGATTCATCCAATTTTTGGGCTCCTGAAGCCAACCCCACCCCAGTGTCTCTTTAAAGTAATGTTTGGACTCCTGCTGCTGCTGCCAACTCCAGGGTGTGATTCATCCAATTTTTGGGCTCCTGCTGCCAAATCCAGTGTCTCTTTAAAGTAATGTTTGGGCTCCTGCTGCTGCTGCTGCCAACTCCAGGGTGTGATTCATCCAATTTTGGGCTCCTGCTGCCAAATCCAGTGTCTCTTTAAAGTAATATTTGGGCTCCTGCTGCTGCTGCTTGCAACTCCAGTGTGTGATTCATCTAATCTTTGGGCTCCTGCAGCCAACTCCAGTGTCTCTTTCAAGCTATGTTTGGGCTCCTGCTGCTGCTGCTTGAAACTCCAGGGTGTGTCAGTCAATTTTTGGGCTCCTGCTGCTGCCAACTCCAGTGTCTCTTTCAGCCAATGTTTGGGCTCCTGCTGCTGCTTGCAACTCCAGGGTGTGATTCATCCAATTTTTGGGCTCCTGCTGCTGCCAACTCCAGTGTCTCTTTAAAGCAATGTTTGGGCTCCTGCCCTTCATAGTGATGCCACTTCAACTCTCTGCAATTGTGCCACTCTGCGATTCTATTAGCGAAGCCTCTGATCTGCATGTGATATTTATTTACAGTATTATTTAACTAACCCAGCACGCATCCTATGCGTGTTACAGCAAGGCAGAATGGTTTACAACCCCATTGAGGCTCTAGGAGGCTCAGAAATAGCCATTTTTAATAGCGATTCGTCGCGAATAAATTCGGGTCGAAACGATTTTTGTCGGAAAATTCGGCGAATCAGTCGAATCGAATTTTTCAAATGTTCGCTCATCTCTAGTTGTTACCTGTGAGGTGTTTGAGGATTTAAATTCCTCAAAAAAATATACAATCAGGCAGCACATGAATTGCCGCACAGAGGGCATTATCTATCTATTACAGTGCTCCTGCCCTCTACAATACGTCGGCGAAACAAAAAATGCCGCCAAAACACGTATACAAGGACATTTGTCCAATATAAAATTATCTAAGAGGGATAAGGAGGCAGGTAAGACACTTACCCCTGTGGCGGCACATTTCTTGACCAGACACAATGGCAATCTGGACAATTTGAAAATCATCTTTATTGAGAAAGTTACATTGGGGGGTAGAGGGGGTAACCTTAAAAGAAGATTAGAGCAGAGAGAGCTTGAGTGGATATACAACTTAAACACACGAGCACCTTTTGGTATAAATGAGGATTTTTCATTCTCTTCATTTTTGGGACGGGACGGTTGATTTATACAATTCATGCTGGGAGATCTTAGGGTATATGGGTACATGGGTTATTTGGTTGTCACGGTTTGTTAATTGTTCACTTTTGTTTTCGTTTTGGTGGTTTGTTGATTTTGTACAATTTTTCACTTAATATTTAGAGATTCGTGATGTCCACCAGGCACTTTCCTTTGAAGGAGTTCTCTACCAGTCATCCTCTCCCTCTCGATGTACAAGTCTTATCTTAAGGAGCATTTGTTGGCGATGGCTTTGACTCTGGGGACTGCGATGATTGCATGGACCTCGATGGTTCCTGACTCTGAGGTCAACTTGAAGTGGGGACCATTACAATGACCCTAATTCATTCTTCAAGGTCCATATGAAGAATCCTCTCTTGAATATCCATCATATGGCCATTGTTGCCTGAGGAGATATGTAATGGGCAAGGCTGGCGATTCCCCTAAGGGGACATTGGATGGTCTAAGCAACTTGATGGGTACTGGTATCATGCCCAAAGAAACTAAGATGAAATCTCATCACTCTCAGGACTGAGCAATAAGGCACCACAAGAAGGACATTCACATTGTGCAATAATTTGAGATATCCTGAGGATATGGACTGAGGGCCTTTGGGCTCACTTCTTTGTTTTAAATTTAAATATTATTAGGCAGCATCCATTGAGTAAATATAAAAAAATCTTTTAAATATGTTTTTGCCATGGTTTCAATATACATTCCCCTTGGTTTGGATACTAAGGTGAGTTAGTCGGGCTTTTTGCATATGAGGTCATTGCAATTGGTTCCCCCATAGAGGAGTGGATGTCTTCCCAATGTAAACTTCCCTTAGTTTGGATGTGAGAGAGAGCCAGCTGGGCTCCCTCTCTCACTTAGTGAGATTGATCCCTCATAATGGATTAGAATACTTTCCTCCACACGATAGTGCATAATACATACAACAAATATAAAAATTCTTATTAAATTAATATATTTACCTCTTGATTAGTACCCGCTAAACTTTACTTGACTTGCTTACATCTATAGCTTGGCATTAACGCACGGGACTTTTGTACCACCCTACCTTATGATGTGCTGCAGGCTATTTTTACAGCAATCACAATTGTCTGATTACAATAGTAAACAAAGGGGCGGGGCACTGTGCCGGCTTGGCGCATCCGCGCTGCGCCTTGCGCTCACTTCCGGACGCCTCCTACTGCAGGGGTAGGCGCCCGGGGTGGGCTGCGGGAGCGCACACGCGTGCGTCGGGCGGGCGCAGCGTCACCAGTACACCTTCAGAGACACCAGCCGGGAGGGGGCGGGGCCCCCGCATTGGCCGTTCGCACTTCCGGTTTGGAGTGTGGGCGGGACGGCGTGGTGTGATGGGCGCTCTGGCCGCTAGTGATTGGCTTTCTGCTTTTAACATCAGGTATATAAGGTAGGGTGGAACAAATACATTGGTGATCTGCATCCTGAGGAAGTGGGCGGGGTCATGCCCACGTAACGCGTAGATGCTGATATAGCCCCCTGAGTGGCAGCCTGGGACTCTCAAGTATTATGTTGATATGAGCTCTACTTACCTTTAAATATATGCCTGTCTCTTATATATTATGAAATTGCACTATGGACTTTGTGATTAGGTTGAATGTTTGCACATGCTGTAATTTTGCACACGTGGTCATTGTTTGTTGCACATTGCACTTTTCGATTATGCTGGGTTATGTATAAACCATAGTCTTGGTTGATACATTCCCAAAAGAATTTTTGTCTTTTTTGGGTCGTTTTGTATTCTTTTCTATTCTTTATATTAATTATCCACTAAGTTATATTGTAATACTCACTATTTTGTGATAAATTAGTTGTTCACGTATCATGAAGCCATGCAGTTATTAGCTATATATCTTTTTAATGAGTCAGGCAGTGCATAAATACCCTTATTAGAGTTATTAAAGGGTTGGCCACTAGAGGGCTTTGTCCTTTATGTTTTTAAATAGTTTTTGTGTATGTGAAGTGTACAGTTTGTCTTAATTGTATTGGTACTTTTTGATATTAAAGATATACAATTTCATATTTAGGTTTGTGCGGCCTTGTTTGAAGGGGATTTTCTTGAGTTTGTGCTGGCAGCTCATTGTGTTTATAATTAATTTAGGTGGCACTTTGTGCCAAGGTCCCCATGAGGCCTGCACCCCCTTATGCATATTAGTGGCTGTGCATTACATTTGTATTTTTTGTTTAAATTCCTCCCACAAATCCTTTACGTTTCCCATTAGATTCTGTTTTCCTTTTTCAATAAATAATCGTCCAGACGAAAATCCTTACGATCTGACGCCTGCGCACTACAAACTTAACTCATTAAAGCGCTCGCCTACATATTTGGTTGAAAATAAGTAAGACTGCTACTGTGAGGGCACCACTATAGAATATACCATCCAGTGGGTGCACCAGGCACTCCACCAGATAAAAATCAAACTAATTTATTAGTTGGCGCAATATAATAAAAAGAACATACAACACAAACACATGACACAAATAAAACAATTCAACCACTGGACAAATAAAGTGCCTATACAATAATAATTGGTATCACATAATTTCATCAAAAGTAATGGACTCTTATTCCATTTCTCAACCCTAAAACTTACCCAAATCACTTCGCGCTCTCATTCTTCTTCCATTTCTCACCCCTAAAACTTCCCCAAATCACTTTGCGCTTTCATTCTTCTTCCATTTCTCACCCCTAAAACGTACCCAAACCACTTCGCGGTTAGGTTCTTCTTCCATTACTCACCCCTAAAACTTACCTAAATCACTTCGCGCTTTCATTCTGCTTCCTTTTCTGACCCCTAAAACTTACCCAAACCACTTTGCGGTTAGGTTCTTCTTCCATTTCTCACCCCTAAAACTTACCTAAATCACTTCGCGCTTTTATTCTTCCTCCATTTCTCACCCCTAAAACTTACCTAAATCACTTCGCGCTTTTATTCTTCCTCCATTTCTCACCCCTAAAACTTACCCAAATCACTTCGCGCTCTCATGCTTTTTTCATTTCTCACCCCTATAAATTACCGTATTTTTCGCCCTATAAGACGCACCTGCCCATAAGACGCACCTAGGATTTGGGGGAGAAAAATAAGAAAAAAAATATTTTAAACCAAAAACGCACCATTACAGACAGTGTGGCATTCCCCTTTCCCATTGGCCGTGTGGGATGCCCCCATTCCATAGACAGTGTAGCATGCCCCCATCCCATTCCCCGTATACCCAGTGTGGCATCCCCCTCCCATTCCCATATAGGCAGTGTACACCCCATTATCATAAGCAGTGTGGCATTCCCCCCTCCTATTCTTCATAGAGGCAGCGTGCCCCCCCATTCCCACTGGCTGTGTGGCATCCCCCTCCCCCCATTAGTATAGGCTGTGTGGCATCCCCCTCTCCCCCCATAGGCTGTGTGACATCCCCTCTCCCCCCATTTGTATAGGCTGTGTGGCATCCCCCTCTCCCCCCATAGGCTGTGTGGAATTCCCCTCTCCCCCCATTTGTATAGGCTGTGTGGCATCCCCCTCTCCCCCCATAGGCTGTGTAGCATCCCCTCTCCCCCCATTTGTATATGCTACGTGGCATCCCCCTCTTCCCCCATAGGCTGTGTGGCATCCCCCTCTCCCCCATTTGTATAGGCTGTGTGGCATCCACCTTTCCCCCCATAGGCTGTGTAGCATCCCCTCTCCCCCTATTTGTATAGGCTGTGTGGCATCCCCCTCTCCCCCCATAGGCTGTGTAGCATCCCCTCTCCCCCTATTTGTATAGGCTGCGTGGCATCCCCCCATAGGCTGTGTGGCATCCCCTCTCCCCCCAATTCCCATAGGCTGTGTGGCATCCCCCCTCCCCCCAATTCCCATAGGCTGTGTGGCATCCCCTCTCCCCCCATTTCCCATAGGCTGTGTGGCATCCCCTCCCCCCCCAATTCCCATAGGCTGTGTTACATCCCCCTCCCCCCATTAGTATAGGCTGTGTGGCATCCCCCTCTCCCCCCATAGGCTGCGTGGCATCCCCCTCTCCCCCCATAGGCTGTGTGGCATCCCCTCTCCCCCCATTTGTATAGGCTGTGTGGCATCCCCCTCTCCCCCCATAGGCTGTGTGGCATCCCCCTCTCCCCCCATTTGTATAGGCTGCATGGCATCCCCCTCTCCCCCCATAGGCTGTGTGGCATCCCCTCTCCCCCCCAATTCCCATAGGCTGTGTGGCATCCCCTTCTCCCCCTATAGGCTGTGTGGCATCCCCCCCTCCCCTCAATTCCCATAGGCTGTGTGGCATCCCCTCTCCCCCCAATTCCCATAGGCTGTGTGGCATCCCCTTCTCCCCCCATATTCTGTGTGGCATCCCCTCAATTCCCATAGGCTGTGTGGCATCCCCTTCTCCCCCCATATTCTGTGTGGCATCCCCCCTCCCCCCAATTCCCATAGGCTGTGTGGCATCCCCTCTCCCCCCAATTCCCATAGGCTGTGTGGCATCCCCTCTCCCCCCATAGGCTGTGTGGCATCCCCCCCTCCCCCCAATTCCCATAGGCTGTGTGGCATCCCCTCTCCCCCCATAGGCTGTGTGGCATCCCCCCCTCCCCCCAATTCCCATAGGCTTTGTGGCATCCCCCCAATTCCCATAGGCTGTGTGGCATCCCCTTCTCCCCCCATATTCTGTGTGGCATCCCCCCTTCCCCCAATTCCCATAGGCTGTGTGGCATCCCCCCAATTCCCATAGGTTGTGTGGCATCCCCTTCTCCCCCCAATTCCCGTAGGCTGTGTGGCATCCCCCCTCCCCCAATTCCCATAGGCTGTGTGCAGCTTAAGTAAAAAAAAAAAAAAAAAGTAAAACTCACCTCTCCACTGACACCGCTCCGCTGAGCGGTCGGCTCCGTGAATGGGTGGGCGTGGCCTGCGCCGCGTCAGCACAGGCCACGCCCACCCCATTCACGGAGCTGGCCGTAAGAAGCAGCGGCAGGGGCTCTGTCCCGGCCCCGCCGCTGCGATCGCTGTCTATTACAGGCAGCGATGACAGCGGCGGGGCCAGAGACAGCGCTCCCGCCGCTCCTCCGCCTGCTGCTTCTTCCTGGGCACATGCGAGCACCCAGGTCAGGGCAGCAGGTGGGCGTGGCCTGCACCGACTTGGTGCAGGCTGCGCCCACCCGCTGCCCTGACCTGGGTGCTCGCATGTTCCCCAGGCGGAAGAAGCAGCAGGCGGAGGAGTGGCGGGAGCGCTGTCTCTGGCCCCGCCGCTGTCATCGCTGCCTGTAAAAGACAGCGATCGCAGTGGCGGGGCCGGGACAGAGCCCCCACCGCTCCTCTGGGCTCCCGCAATGTGACAGGCAACGGGGGAGCGCCGGGAACGGGTGAGTTTTTTTTTTTTTACATTCGCCCGTTAAGGCGCATGGACATTTTTTCCTCACTTTTGGGGAAAAATTAGTGCGTCTTATAGGGCGAAAAATAAGGTACCCAAAGCACTTTGCGGTCATGTTCTTCTTCCATTTCTCACCTCTAAAACGTACCCAAATCACTTCACGCTTTCATTCTTCTTCCGTTTCTGACTCCTAAAACTTACCCAAACCACTTCGCGGTTAGGTTCTTCTTCCATTTCTGACCCCTAAAACTTACCTAAATCACTTAGCACTTTCATTCTTCTTCCATTTCTGACCCCTAATACTTACCCAAATCACTTGGCACTCTCATTCTTCTTCCATTTCTCACCCCTAAAACTTACCCAAAGCACTTTGCGGTCATGTTCTTCTTCCATTTCATACCCCTAAAACGTAACCAAATCACTTCGCGCTTGAATTCTTCTTCCGTTTCTGACCCCTAAAACTTACCCAAACCACTTCGCGGTTAGGTTCTTCTTCCATTTCTGACCCCTAAAACTTACCTAAATCACTTCGCACTTTCATTCTTCTTCCATTTCTGACCCCTAAAACTTACCTAAACCACTTCGCGGTTAGGTTCTTCTTCCATTTCTCATCCCTAAAACTTACCCAAACCACTTCGCGGTTAGGTTCTTCTTCCATTTCTGACGCCTAAAACTTACCCAAACCACTTCGCGGTTAGGTTCTTCTTCCATTTCTGACCCCTAAAACTTACCCAAACCACTTCGCGGCCAGGTTCTTCTTCCATTTATGACCCCTAAAACGTACCCAAATCACTTTGCGGTCATGTTCTTCTTCCATTTCTCACCCCTAAAACTTACCCAAATCACTTCGCACTTTCATTCTTCTTCCATTTCTCACCCCTAAAACTTACCTAAACCACTTCGTGATTTCATTCTTCTTTCATTTCTCACCCCTAAAACTTACCCAAATCACTTCGCGCTTGAATTCTTCTTCCGTTTCTGACCCCTAAAACTTACCCAAACCACTTCGCGGTTAGGTTCTTCTTCCATTTCTGACCCCTAAAACTTACCTAAATCACTTCGCACTTTCATTCTTCTTCCATTTCTGACCCCTAAAACTTACCTAAACCACTTCGCGGTTAGGTTCTTCTTCCATTTCTCATCCCTAAAACTTACCCAAACCACTTAGCGGTTAGGTTCTTCTTCCATTTCTGACGCCTAAAACTTACCCAAATCACTTCGCGGTTAGGTTCTTCTTCCATTTCTGACCCCTAAAACTTACCCAAACCACTTCGCGGCCAGGTTCTTCTTCCATTTATGACCCCTAAAACTTACCCAAATCACTTTGCGGTCATGTTCTTCTTCCATTTCTCACCCCTAAAACTTACCCAAATCACTTCGCGCTTTCATTCTTCTTCCATTTCTCACCCCTAAAACTTACCTAAATCACTTCGTGATTTCATTCTTCTTTCATTTCTCACCCCTAAAACTTACCCAAATCACTTCGCGCTTGAATTCTTCTTCCGTTTCTGACCCCTAAAACTTACCCAAACCACTTCGCGGTTAGGTTCTTCTTCCATTTCTGACCCCTAAAACTTACCTAAATCACTTCGCACTTTCATTCTTCTTCCATTTCTGACCCCTAAAACTTACCTAAACCACTTCGCGGTTAGGTTCTTCTTCCATTTCTCATCCCTAAAACTTACCCAAACCACTTCGCGGTTAGGTTCTTCTTCCATTTCTGACGCCTAAAACTTACCCAAACCACTTCGCGGTTAGGTTCTTCTTCCATTTCTGACCCCTAAAACTTACCCAAACCACTTCGCGGCCAGGTTCTTCTTCCATTTATGACCCCTAAAACTTACCCAAATCACTTTGCGGTCATGTTCTTCTTCCATTTCTCACCCCTAAAACTTACCCAAATCACTTCGCGCTTTCATTCTTCTTCCATTTCTCACCCCTAAAACTCCTAAATCACTTCGCGATTTCATTCTTCTTCCATTTCTCACCCCTAAAACTTACCCAAACCACTTCGTGGTTAGGTTCTTCTTCCATTTCTCACCCCTAAAACTTACCCAAACTACTTCGCGGTTAAGTTCTTCTTCCATTTATGACCCCTAAAACTTACCCAAACCACTTCGTGGTTAGGTTCTTCTTCCATTTATGACCCCTAAAACGTACCCAAACCACTTCACGGTTAGGTTCTTCTTCCATTTTTGACCCCTAAAACTTACCTAAATCACTTCGCGGTCATGTGAATCTTCATCTCTAAATATTTCTTGGCCCATTGGTTTTGTGTTAATGTATTTTGAAAATAAAATGACACTGAAACAGTTTTTTTTTTTTTTTTTTTTTTTAGTTATTCCAAAATGACATTTTTTGATGGCTTTTTTTAAAAAAATGTTTTCAGAAAAATGTATAAACTTTTTTTTTTTTTTAGAAAATCTAAAATGTATAAAATGTTAAAATGTTTAAAAATATAAAAATTTAAAACTATTTACAAAGCAATGGCAGGACCCCAAACATTAGTTTTCTTCTGTGGTCCCCAACGAGCCATGCAGCTCCTGCATGTCGGCCACCAACTGAAGGACCCTTTCACTCATTGCTGCCACTCTGGCACGTGTGGTCCCTGTATAAAAAAGAAACAAACATTATTTGTTGGCAAATACATGTTACTCACCTGTGAATGGAATGTTTTTTAGGTGGCAAGCTAACTCATGACGCCATATGTCATTATGCTAAGTAATTAATCTAAGGAAGTGGGCATATATCATTATGCATAGTAATTAATCTAAGGAAGTGGACATATGCCATTATGCTAATTAATCTAAGGAAGTGGGCATATGTCATTATGCTAATGCCATTGACTCTTCTTCCATTTCTCACCCCTAAAACTTACCCAAATCACTTTGCGCTTTCATTCTTCTTCCATTTCTCACCCCTAAAATGTACCCAAACCACTTTGCGGTTAGGTTCTTCTTCCATTACTCACCCCTAAAACTTACCTAAATCACTTCTCGCTTTCATTCTTCTTCCTTTTCTGACCCCTAAAACTTACCCAAACCACTTCGCGGTTAGGTTCTTCTTCCATTTCTCACCCCTTAAACTTACCCAAACCACTTCGCGGTTAGGTTCTTCTTCCATTTCTCACCCCTAAAACTTACCTAAATCACTTCACGCTTTTATTCTTCTTCCATTTCTCACCCCTAAAACTTACCCAAATCACTTCGTGCTCTCATTCTTCTTCCATTTCTCACCCCTAAAACTTACCCGAATCACTTCGCGCTTTCATTCTTCTTCCGTTTCTGACCCCTAAAACTTACCCAAACCACTTCGCGGTTAGGTTCTTCTTCCATTTCTCACCCCTAAAACTTACCCAAACCACTTCGCGGATAGGTTCTTCTTCCATTTCTGACCCCTAAAACTTACCCAAACCACTTCGCGGTTAGGTTCTTCTTCCATTTATGACCCCTAAAACGTACCCAAACCACTTCGCGGTTAGGTTCTTCTTCCATTTATGACCCCTAAAACGTACCCAAACCACTTCGCGGTTAGGTTCTTCTTCCATTTATGACCCCTAAAACTTACCTAAATCACTTCGCGGTCATGTGAATCTTCATCTCTAAATATTTCTTGGCCCATTCAAAACGAATGGTAATGGTGGTAATGTATTTTGAAAATAAAATGACACTGAAACAGTTTTTGTTTTTGCCTTTATTTATTCCAAAATGCCATTTTTTGATGGTTTTTTTTAACATTTTTTTTTCAGAAAAATGTATAAACTTTTTTTTTTTTTTAGAAAATCTAAAATGTATAAAATGTTAAAATGTTTAAAAATATAAAAATTTAAAACTATTTACAAAGCAATGGCAGGACCCCAAACATTAGTTTTCTTCTGTGGTCCCCAACGAGCCATGCAGCTCCTGCATGTCGGCCACCAACTGAAGGACCCTTTCACTCATTGCTGCCACTCTGGCACGTGTGGTCCCTGTATAAAAAAGAAACAAACATTATTTGTTGGCAAATACATGTTACTCACCTGTGAATGGAATGTTTTTTAGGTGGCAAGCTAACTCATGACGCCATATGTCATTATGCTAAGTAATTAATCTAAGGAAGTGGGCATATATCATTATGCTAAGTAATTAATCTAAGGAAGTGGGCATATGTCATTATGCTAAGTAATTAATCTAAGGAAGTGGGCATATGTCATTATGCTAAGTAATTAATCTAAGGAAGTGGGCATATGTCATTATGCTAAGTAATTAATCTAAGGAAGTGGGCATATGTCATTATGCTAAGTAATTAATCTAAGGAAGTGGGCATATGTCATTATGCTAAGTAATTAATCTAAGGAAGTGGGCATATGTCATTATGCTAACGCCATTGACTATGGCTTTAGGTATCTTGGTGATCATGTCAATTACCACATACTCAAAAGAATGACATTACAACTTACTTCGTTGGTGGCCGACATATGCATCGGGGACCACCCTGGGTTCTGGGACCTGCCACTGCTGGGAAGTTAAGGCTGTAGAGACATGTCAAATAGGATCACTTCTAATGTCTGAGTCAACAGTAAGCAAATGACAATTTGAATGTGTGTGTGACATCACCCACCTTCTACATGTGCCTCCTGGGCATGATCTGCTGCAGTCCCTGCTCCAGATCCTTCACCCGCTACATTAACATCTAGAAAAAGAGATTAAGGGAATCAGCTTTGTTTTAAATAGCATGTATGTGTGTGCAGTTACATGAAGAGTCACATGATGAGTCACATACCACAGGCTAACTTGGGTACGACTCCCTGCCCACGCCATGATGCCCCTCCTCTGTAGAAAGGTCCAGGGGCTGGTCGGAGGCCGCTACAGAGGAGGGGTAGGATCGTCGCCCTGGAGATCCACCACCTTCACTTTGTGCTGCAGAGTCATGCAGCACTGGTCGGCCTGTGCGCCTCCGGGTGCGTCAGATTCGGTACTCCATTTCCAGCACTAGAAAAGAAAAGCATTTATAAATAAAGGCCTACCTTCTGTATTAGTTACATCTAGCATGCAATCGCTATGTACTTACTTGGGAAATGGAGCCCGAAAAATCGCTGCACCCGAGTCGTTTCAGGTCCGACCAATGTTGCATGATCTGAGTATGGGTGAAGGTGGTGTCCGTCTCGTGCTGGATCCTGGAAACGATCTCCAGGGCGACGGTCCTCTTCTCAAAAGAGTTGGGCAGATAGTAGTACCTGCGCTGAAGCATCGTCTAAAAAACACAAAATAAAAATAGTTTTTAGATCAAACTGCATACAAATATCTGTCACAATTAGATCAGTTGACTAAATGACATTCCCGGACATATTTCTAGCCTCAAACTTTCCTTCTAGATGTTAGTGAGTTGGTTCGCACATGTGAGCACTAACTTCTGTTTGGCACGGAGTTTTACACACTTTTACACATAACTAAGGCCTAGGCATGCATTTAGATGGCAAATCAAAGTCATTACAATACACTTACGAGCATATTCAGCTCTTCTTGTTGCCGGGGGAAGATCATGGGCGCCATCTTTCTTCTTGTCTGCAGCAGATAAGTAATGCCCCAGCGGTTCCCGGGTTCCGCGCGGCCGAACGAACGGCCGTACGCACGCGTACACGTACGCGAACGCGTAAGCATCATACCCAGGCATTAGTATTTAAAGGGTCCTGGACACACAGCTCATTCTCATTCAGAGTCTCAACATGCCAGCCAAAAAACCCGTTGGGAAGGCCAAACCAGGCAAGAAGGGCAGCAGCAAAATGCCACAGCGGCCTTAGGAGGCTTCTTCATGGCCGGCCACTCGGTCCCAAATACCAACGCTGAAGGTGCGGGAAACGCGCAGCCACAGTGGGCAGGTCAAGACGACACTACCAACCAAGTCCGCTAAGCCAAAAACAACCAGCGAAGCAAAAGAGGCAGCGGCGAAGAAGAAGACCACAACCAAGCAGGCAGGTATGCCCGCAAAAAAGGCCACTAAGAGGGTGAGAAGCCCCAGCCTCCAAAAAACAACATCCCCTCCTCCACGGCCCACCACATCCGTTCTGAAAGAATGCTCCACTGGCAAGGCCAGTAAAAGCCACAGGCCCAGAAGCCCCAGCCCATCCAGCTCAGCATCTCCAGAGCCACGTGGGAAACGCAGCCATGGAACCACCAAGAGCCACAGGCCCAGATGCCCCAGCCCACCAAGTTCAGCATCTCCAGAGCCACGTGGGAAACGCAGCCATGGAAAGAACAAGAGCCACAGGGCCAGAAGCCCCAGCCCAGCCAGCTCAGCTTGTAGTCAGTCACGTGGGAAACACACCCATGCCCATGGAAAGAGCAAGACCCACAGGCACAGAAGGCCAAGCACAGCCAGCTCAGCATCTCCAGAGCCTTGTGCAAGTACCTCCCAGGGGCATGGAACCACAAGTGGCAAGGGCACAAAGAGGCACAGGGCCAGAAGCACAACACCCTCAAGCACACCCTCTCCTCCTCGGCCACATTAGCCACCTGCACAGGTGGCAAGCAACTATCCATACGCCCCATCGACGCCTGCAAGTTCAGTGGCCACCCAGGCAAGGACCCCAAGTCCATTTCCAAGTCCAGTACATTCTTTATCCAGCCACCTGTCCAACATTTCTACACAACAGAGCCAGCCCAGAATATCCCCCGAATTGCCTACATCCAAAGATGAGCCAGAACATCAAGCAATAGGCAGGACATTGCGGCGAGGACAGTTGAGTGGCAGGTTTGGTGAGGCCCAAACTCTGGCATTGGTAAGTGGGCTGACCTTACATTATGACGAGCTATATGGGCGAAAATCCAAATCTACAGGCAACTTGCGAAAAACTGAAATCTTGGAGGAGCTCACCAGACAGGTCAATGCAGCGGGGGAGGAGCTTAAAGATGTGGAGCAGATTCGACGCAAAATTTCTGACCTGAAGTATGCAGCACGGAAGAAAGAAAATAAAGGGCGCAATTACAGGTACATATTTGAGTTGTGCATTTGTCTGCTTCTTGTATTGTATTGTATTGTCAACAATTTCCTAAATTTGCAAAGCTATATTTTTCAGCTTACAAACTGGCAGAGGCTTCCCCACAAAATTACAGTTTACCCGAGCTGAGGAGATGGTGCTGGGGCTGATACATCTCGTGGAGGGCCACTCGGGGCGATGGGACATGGACATCCCTACTATTCCTGCAGGTTAGTAATGTTAGTGTGTATGTGAAATGTTTTAAATGTGTAAAATGAGGCTCACAGGCATATATGAACACATGCCCCTAGGGAGTGCCTTGTAGGGTAGGTTACAGTTTTAGCAGGGTGTGTAATGTCTGCGGAATGTTCATTTTTAAATTTGCCAGCCCATACATGACCTTGGACAGTATTTATGGTCACTGTTAAAGTCTTAATATTAGCAAAGCACTGCCTGTTATGTAATTCTACTCAATCATATCCAACACTTCCTTCTTTGTCTTTAGGCCACTTGGGTTTTAGCTGTGCTTTGGTCTTAAATACTTAAACTGGGGTCAGGGAAAGGTCTACATATGAAGAATGCCCACCAGCATACTCTTAAGCAAAATGCTATTTGCAAGCTGAGTGTGGGTCCCTAATGTCTCTTTAGGGATGTGTGAAGCCTCATAACATGCAGTACATGCATGTTTGTATTATTTAAGGTGACCAATGTGTATGTACAGGGCCAGTCATACATATAACAGATAATGACATTCATAGTGAAGGTCACCTTGGACCGTTGGGGGAGTTGCCATTCCTGCTTGCCCACGTGTTTTATTGAAGCATATGTAGTAATACAGATCATCAATGGATATTTGGGTGTTTATGTGCCTTTTTATTTACAATACAGCCCAGCATCAACCCTCAGCAAGTGTGGAAGCCTCATCCAGTTTGATCCAGTTTGAACTTCCGTGCTGCCTAGGAGCCAGAAGCAGATATATACGGTAAGTGTATTTTGCTGAATCTGCTGATGCATGTGAATGAACATGGCTAATTAGCATAACGAATATATTTAGGGACCAAACTGAACCTTTTTTTGCACATGTCCCAACAGACCCACACACTGATGGGGGAAATCCAGGAGATGGAGGAGGATGGCACCTTGATGGGACCGTCACAACTGACCCCCCTGTAACAGAATCTGCCACGGTCCCAACATGCTACTGCAACAAATCCTCTGCAGCAGAGTGAAGCTGGCCGCATGCTGCCAGCCCATCCTGTGCAGCATTGCAGCATGCAGAGACTGAGCCTACAGTCCCCAGTGGTAGGTCTGCTGCAGAGGATTTGACGAGCACATCTGCGACTTTTGCTCGCCCTAGAGGTCCAGCATCTGCAGGCGCTCAAACCCGGGGAATTGGGAGGCGTAGTCAGCAACGTCGCCCAGTTTCCCAGGGAGGCGTGTGCCGATCCTGGAGTTAGCGTGGCACCATGAGAGGCATTTATTTCGCCAGGTGACTCAAACCACAGAGCAGCTTTCTGCACAATTAGATACATTAAATAATACATTCACCTCCATGCTGACAGAATTTAGGACGAGCAACAGCCACATGGCCACCTTAACTAATAGTTTGACAGGCATGCTCGAGGAAGTTAGAAATATCAATAGACTCATGTTGGAACAGTGGCAGATTCTGAATGCCACACATTCCCAGGTGATGGGCCATCCCCAACGCCCACCACCAGGGTTTTATGGGCAACACCCATTTTAACAGCTATTTGCCCTGGTATCTGCTCCACATCTTTCCTCTCCATCACCACTGTATTGACCTGTCTGGTGAGCACTACCAAGATTGCCTTTTTTATGGCTTTGCTTGTATGATTTGGATTTTTGCCCATATAGCTCATTAGAGTGCTGAGATACCCCACTAGCCAATGCCTGAGCTAAAGCCTCACTGAACCTGCCACTCAAGCTGTCCCGCTGCAGGCTTTGGCCTGATGAAAATGTGTCTGGCTCATCCTGTTTGTAGGCACGCTTGGGGGACATTTTGGGCTGGCAAACTACTACCTTGACTCTGGCAAAGATTGGACTGGACTTGGATTTGGACTGGGGGTTATTGTTTGGGTGGGCCACTGACTTACAGGCGTGGATGTGGCATGGGTATGGCTGCTTTCCGCCTGTGGCAAATGTGGCCAAGCAAGAGAGGGTGTGTATGGGGCCCTATGTATTACTGCCCAAATATTGACATGCAAATGCTTGCTCCCTATGTCTGTTTCTTTTATTTGTTATTGAAACTTCGGCCTGGAGTGCATTACTTAAAAACTCCTGGATGTGGCCAATTGCTAGGTGCCATGATACTGCACCAATGTATATATATGTTGTACTATGTATGTAGATGAAGTCTGCGAGTGCCCTTCAACTCCAATTTTTCATATTTCAATAAAATATATTGAATGTGACTTTAGCTGTTGTTGACTAAGTTGATGCATTAATGTTTGGGTTATTTTTATATTACTGAAGGCTTTTCTAAACAAACAGGGCCAAAAAAAAAGAGTCTCAGATCATGTGTAAATATTTTAGTAATTAACTCATTACTAGTTGATACAAAAAACAATAATAAAACATTCAGAAAGCAAAATTATAGTATAAAATAATAATTACATGCAACAAACAAACACAGAACAAACAAGTTAGGCAAAATGGGTATTAATCAAATTGGACCGTACAGCTTGGCCAGAGGCACTAGGTGTGCCACGGTAGTGGTCTTCTGGGTCCTGGCTGGGTGGAGAGGGGGGCAGATCCAAATACCGGGGGACACGCTGCATGATGGCAAAGTTATGTAGGACACAGCAGGCCAGTATGATGTCTATGACCTTGTTGGAGTCATACTGGAGTGCCCCCCCGGTATGGTCCAAACACCGGAAGCGTGTTTTTAACAGGCCAAATGCCCTCCCCACAACGGCCCGGGTCCTCCGGTGGGCCCGATTGTAGGCTTCCTGTGCCGCATTCTGTGGCCGAAGGACGGGCGTCATCAGCCACGGAAGTAGCGGATAGCCGGAATCAGCTGAAAGAATAAGAAAATACTAACATAAATTACATAGTTACATAGTTAATACGGTTGAAAAAAGACATATGTCCATCAAGTTCAACCAAGGGTGTTGGGGTAGGGGGAAGTTATTTTTATTTTACAGGGGAAGTTATTTATTTTATTTTTTGTCTTTATTTTTATTTTTTGTTGATAACCGCTAATAGTAACTGTTAATGTTATTTTCTTCTAAATAAGCATCTAATCCTTTTTTGAAGCTGTCAGCGGTTGATGCTGTAACAAGCTTCTGTGGGAGGCTATTCCATAGATTTATAGTTCTTATGGTAAAAAATGATTGTCGCCTCCGGAGACTAAATTTCTTTTTTTCCAATCGAAGGCAGTGCCCCCTTGTCCTTAGAGAGGATTTTACCTGAAATAGTGTTCCCCCATATTTTTTGTATGGTCCATTTATATATTTATACAAGTTAATCATGTCCCCCCTCAATCGCCTCCTCTCAAGACTAAACAGATTTAATTCTCGTAATCTTTCCTCATAACTAAGATCTTTAATTCTCTTTATTAGTTTGGTGGCTCTCCTTTGCACCCTTTCCAGAGTCAGAGCGTCCTTTCTATGAATGGGTGCCCAGAACTGGACGGCATATTCCAGGTGAAGGCGCACCAGTGCCTTGTAAAAAGGCAAAATTACATCTCTATCCCGTGATTCCATGCCTCTTTTAATGCATGATAATATATTGGTGGCCTTGGAAGCAGCTGCTTGGCATTGCATGCTGTTATTTAGTCTGTGATCTACTAGTACCCCCAGATCCTTCTCAATAAGTGACTCTCCCAGTTTTACTCCCCCGAGGACATATGTGGCCTTCAGGTTATTAGACCACAAGTGCATGATTTTACATTTTTCCACATTGAACTTCATTTGCCAAGTGGATGCCCAGACACTCAATGTGTCCAAGTCAGCCTGAAGCTTGTGAACATCTTCAATAGACTGCACTGTGCTACATATCTTTGTGGCATCTGCAAAAATAGAGACAGTGCTTTTAATTCCAACTTCTATGTTGTTTATAAACAAGTTGAATAATAGTGGGCCCAGCACTGAACCCTGGGGTACACCGCTTACAACTGGTAACCATTCAGAGTAGGTATCATTAACCACAACTCTCTGCACATGATCCTTCAGCCAGTTTTCAATCCAGTTACAAACTGCGTTTTCTAATCCTGAAGATCTCAATTTCCCCAATAAGTGTCTATGGGGGACAGTGTCAAATGCTTTTGCAAAATCCAGAAAAACCATATCCACAGCCGCCCCTCTGTCCAGGCTTCTACTCACCTCCTCATAGAAGCCAATCAGGTTAGTTTGGCAGCTTCTGTCCTTAGTAAAACCGTGTTGGTTGTCACTTATAATATTATGGATAGTTACATATTCGTGTATGTTGTCCCTTAATAGTCCCTCGAGCAACTTCCCCACAATGGATGTTAAGCTAACAGGTCTGTAACTGCCCGGAGAAGACCTAGAGCCCTTTTTAAAAATGGGCACCACATTTGCCTTGCGCCAGTCCCTTGGCACTATACCAGTTGCTAGTGAGTCTTTAAAGATCAACAACAGAGGTGATGAGATAACGGAACTGAGTTCTTTGAGAACTCTTGGGTGAAGTCCATCTGGTCCTCCAGTCTTATTCACATTTAAATAATTTAGTTTTTCTTGGATGATATCCACATTTAGCTTGTTAATTATTATACTTGGGCTATTGCTATCAGTGGCATCTCCTGTGTTGGCTCCCTGCTCTTCTCTTGTGTACACAGAGCTAAAGAATCCATTTAACAGCTCTGCCTTATCCTCATCCCCAGTGACCATTTCCCCATTATCATTAATTAGGGCACCTACCTGTTCTGATTTAGTTTTCTTTGAATTAATATATTTGAAAAATTGTTTAGGGTTTGTTTTGCTATCTCGTTCATTTTGTGCTTTTGCCAACCTTATTTCTTTCTTACACACTTTATTTACTAGTTTATACTTCTCAAGTGTTACAGCTGAGAGTTCAGCCTTGTAATGTTTAAATGCCCTTTTTTTGTTCTCTATTGCCCTTTTCACCGCAGGTGTCAGCCATGAGGGGTTTAATTTTAGCCGCTTATATTTGTTACCCGTAGGAATACATTTTGCAACGTTGCTACTCACAATTGATTTAAAGCACTCCCATTTGGCATCTGTATCCTTATTTCTGAACAGATGCTCCCAGTCTATGTCCTTGAGTGTAGCTCTGAGCCTGGGGAAGTTGGCCTTTCTAAAATTTAATGTTTTTGCCTTCCCAGGCAGAAAATCTTTCTTACAGTTTATGTTAAATACAATTATATTGTGGTCACTGTTACCAAGATTTTCACGGACTGTTACTGCCCCCATCAGGTCATCATTATTTGATATTACAAGATCTAGAATAGCATCACCCCTAGTAGGTGCCTCCACGAACTGATTCATATAAATATCTTGTAGCAAGCTGAGGAATGCTCTCCCCCTTGTAGTGGAAGCAGAACCATGTCTCCAGTCGATTCCTGGATAGTTGAAGTCCCCCATCACCACCACTGTACCAGCCTGTGACGCCCGCTCTATCTGTTTATGCAGTTCACCCTCTATTTCTTCAGTTATATTTGGGGGCCTATAGATTACACCAAACTGTATTTTAGCATTGTTTAAATCGCCCCCTACTTTCTACCCACAAGGATTCTACATCCTCACAATCTTCTGCTAGTATCCCCTCATTAATATATGCTTTGAGTTCTTGCTTTACATAAAGACACATGCCACCCCCTTTCCTTTTTGCTCAGTCTTTCCGAAAAAGAGCAAAACCTTGTAGATTTACAGTCCAGTCATGTGTGGAATTTAGCCATGTCTCAGCCACACCAACAACATCAATATTCTCTGCCAGCACCAGAGCCTCAAGCTCCCCCACTTTACTTGCCAGACTTCTGGCATTTGTGAACATACACTTTATGTTCCTATCTAGTTTGACACATTGGGGTATAGTATTAGTTCCTGCAGTAATGCATCCATCTAATTTTTTACTGCTGGTTTGCAACTCATGGATCTCCTTATCCATCATAGCAGTCCTCCCCCCTTCTAATTCTCCACCCACCATCATATGCTGTCCCCTAAGTAACCTGTCTTCACTTTTGTTTTCAATCTTGCCCTCCCCCCTCATCACTAGTTTAAATAACTCTCCACCCCCTCTAGTATCCTCTTACCCAGCACAGCAGCCCCCCTTCCATTCAGGTGCAAATTATCTTTAGAATACAGTTTGTACCCCAATGAAAAGTCAGCCCAGTGCTCTAGGAACCCTGTGCCCTGCACCAGGACTTAAGCCATGCGTTTAACTCTCTAAGCTCCCGCTGTCTTTCATTACACATTACAACAAAAATTTTTGCCAAAAGCAGTCGTTCCCCCTGACTAAGAGCCTATCTTATATTTTAGACACACCCTGAACATACAGATTGCTCTGCTAAAAAAACAGCCTAACACCATCTACTGCATGTTCTGACCCTTTACACATCCAAGATGGCGGATGAGGGCAAATCAGGCAGACTGCAAACAGGAATTGGGTTAGGACTGTGCTGCTCAGCATTCTTGCATGTCTAACCAGATCTGCTTTGTCTGAGGCAAGCACAGCTCTAACCCGCCCCCTGCACTTTATCCTGCTCTCCTCTACTCAGTAAATTTCATGCTTCTGAGCAAAGATGATGCAGACCCTATGGGGAACCCTGTGGGTAAGAATAATAAGTAAATTACTAGAAAGTAGAAATATATTATTTTGAAATGGTGGTAAATCATTTTGTAAGGGTTGCTAAAGATCATGGTTAACGTCCGGTTTAACCTGTCATCAAGGGGTAAAAACAGCCATAGGTTCAGACATGGGTCATCAACTAGATTCATAGGCATACATAGAAAAGGGAATGACATTATTTGCGTCAACTTACCAAGGAGCCATCCACCAGAGAATTCTCCAGACTCAAACCAACGGTACAATCCAGATCGTCGCAATATGTATGCATCATGGGATGAGCCTGGAAAACCGGCAAGCACACTAAGAAACCGCATGTCCGGGGCCACCACTGCTTGGACATTCAGTGAGTGGCCCATTTTGCGGATCCTGGGAAAAAAGAAAAACAACAAAAATTAGCAAGGCTAGGTAAACTACTCAAACACTAACTCCTAACATCCTCCAAAAAACATGTTGGGCAATACAAATAACACTAACTAAGTACCTAAGTATTTTTTAGCCCAAAAAAGGATATGTATGTTGGATCAACTAAAGATTAACTTGAAAATGACTAATTAAGGTCCACATGAAAATGTTTGGCTTTGGCCAACATGAAAAACATTGATGAAGCTAAAGACGGCCAAATGTATGACATGAACAATTTACAAGGAGGGATTAATAGATATACAGTGTAAGCTATTTCACAGGGACAATTTACAAGGAGGGATTAACCTTTTAACCGCCAGCCTACCTTGAGATTTTGTCACCCTTTGTTGCCAGACCATTTTGCACTATTTTGCGCTCCACATGTTCAACTGTGATTTTTAAAGGGATTTCCCAGTATTTCCCTGGAAAATGATATATTGTTTTTTTCAGCACAGTCTGGGCTTTAACATGAAGTGTCTTGTTTGTAAGATTGTCAGTGTTTTTTAAATATTTTTATGGTGCGTTTTCTTAATAAAACATGCAAGTTGTTCCAGAAAATCATATTGTGTGTAAAAGCCCTATTCCTCCCGATTTCAACAGTACCACATATGTATTGGTAAACATCCTTTCCTGCCCAGGAGACACGTAAAACTGAAAAGAGCGACTGAGCCAATTTTCAAAGAAAATACAACCATTTTGCTCTCCTTGCGGTTTTTCAACCAAAACACAACTTTTCGATTAAAATACCCCTCACGAACCATATGTTCCCTGAAAGTACACACCTCAAGCGTTCTAGGTGTACCAGGCTTGTTGTTGTAGTTGCAGCTTTCTGGACGCAAGCCTTCCTGAAATTCACTGGTTGTACCGGATTTCCCTAAAAAAATAGCAAAAATGCAGCATTAAGACCAAATTTTTCTATAAAAAACATGTGCTAACCAAAAAACAAACAAACCAAATCTGAAACGGCAAGGTCCCCTGAACAGAATAATACCCAACATGCATAGCTACCTCCAAGGGTAGGGTTTCCAATTACCCCAAAGCAAAGCATATGCATAACAGGCATTTAACTTAAAAATTTCCTGCTCGGCAGACAAAGTGCGCACCTTGCGCTTTTTCAACTAAAACACCACTTTTCAATTAAAATACCCCCCAACCCATATGTTCCCTGAAAGTTCACACCTCAAGAGTTCTAGGCGTATCAGGCTTGTCGTTGTAGCTGCAGCTTTCTTTTTTTGTTTCAATATTTTTATTGAAAATTTTCAACAAAACAGTATTACAAAGCGTGTAACATTATACTGCCATCCCGCGCAGGGGAGGTACAAAGAGGAAGAAGGAAAAGGGTATCATCATTCGTCTCCATATTATTGCAGGTTGATCAAGCCAGTGTCCGACAGTCCACCCGTGACTGCAAGTGTGATGGGGCACGAGACCCGCGCAGACATCAACAGCATAATTTAAACCATGCAGCGGACTTCATCTAGGACCGCGGGACCCACGGGGCCCCACAGTGCCCGTAGCCGGCACCGACGCCTGCCCGCAAATTGTCCCACGCCCACCGCACCAGGCCCACCGGGGCACGCCACCGGACAGCCGGACACCGCCATGCGTTTGCACAGAGGAGAATCATTGCAAAAGAGAAAACCTTAGAACCGTTGCGTTACAGGAGGCGAACGAAGTGGCCCCAGAGGATGGGCAAAGTATAAAGAGGTGAGATATAGAAGAGGGGAGGGAGAGACGGAAGGCGGGAAGGGGGAGAAGGAGAGGGGAGGGAAAGGAGGGAGGAGGAGAGGGGAAGAAGGAGGGTGAGGGAAGGGGGTCGCACCCGCGCCCCACCAGGCACCACGTGCGGTAATTATAGCGCCTGCATGGATTCGCCAGGCCAGGCGAATCTCATCCAGGGTTCCCATATAGAGAGAAATTTGTCATGGGAGTCCGTCAGAATACTGGACAACCTCTCATTAATGAGAAAGCCGTTCATCCTGGCCGACACCTCTGAGATCGGGGTGAACTGCGCCTTCCAGGCCTTGGCTATGGTCTGCTTGGCGGCCAGGAGGAGGTAGATAAGAAGTCTGTGTTGCTTACTAGACAGCTCCCGGGGCTTGCAGTGCAGGAGGGCAACCCAGGGATCCTTCTTCATGCTGGATCCGAAGATTTCATTAGCCATCCTGAACACTTGACTCCAGAAGCGAGTCAGCATCGGGCAGGTCCACCAGGTGTGCAAAAAGTCCCCATCCGCACTGCAGCCCCTAAAGCACGTCCTAGCCTGCCCCGGAAATATCCTACTCAGGCGGCTCGGCACCAGGTACCAGCGGAGCATAACCTTATAGGCTGTTTCCACTGCCAGTATGTTGATGGAGCATTTTGGGATGCGAGACCATATCTCTATCCACCCACTTTCTCCCACAGGTGGACCCAGGTCCCTTTCCCAGCTGTTCACATATGCGTGGGACTCCGGTTTAATTTCGTTTAGTGTTGAGTAAATTAGGGAGATTTTTCCCCTCTGAAAGGGATTGTTGGCGCAGAGAGCCTCAAAGGGGGTCATCACCTGGAAGGAAGGACGTAATTTTGTCAAGGGCAAAATCCAGTGCCTTAATTGGATGTAGCGAAAGTACTCCCTGTGGGGGACACCATACTTCTCCTGTAGGGCGCTGAAGGAACCAAGGCCCTCCCCAAGGAGTAGGTCCGCTATTTTGTATATTCCCCGATCCTGCCACCATTTAAATGCCAGTTTGTTTTGTTCACCTGGGGGAAAATTTGGGTTGTCCCACAAGTGGGCCAGGGGAGTGTGGGGGGACATCAAGGAGGCGGAGTACCTGACCGAGTCCCACACCGTGAGAGAATGTCTCATTAGGGGGCTGAGCGCTTTGGGTCTGTGTCCGGGGTCTGTCCACAGCAGACTATCAATGGGTATCGGTGCGCAATTGGGGAGTTTGAGGTGAGAGTGCATGGGGACCAACTGGGCGATCTGCGAGGCTTTATAGTATTTGATTATGTCGGGCACCCCTAGCCCCCCTTGTGTTCTGTGGGCCAGCATAGTGCGCTTTGACACCCTTGGGCGACCCGCAGACCATATGAAAGCCAGGATTCTCCTCTGCATTACCCGGAACATGTACAGTGGGATTTTAGTCGGCAGAGCTCTGAAGAAGTAAAGTAGCTTTGGGAGGATCGTCATTTTGACCGCATTAATGCGGCCTATCCATGAAATCGGATATGACTTCCAGACCTCCATTAAGCGGGTTAGGGACTTAAACAGAGGAGGATAATTGGCCTCATACAGGTCGGTAAACTTGGCCGAAATGCGCACCCCCAGGCATGGAAGCGGCTCCGTTGTCCAGCGGAAAGGGAAGTTGGCCTTAATCTGGTCCACCACGTCCACCGACAGAGACACATTTAGTGCCCAAGACTTCTCGTTATTAATTGTTAAGCCCGAAACTTGGGCGAATTGGTCAAGGACCTTGTACAGGTTCGGGAGCGAGGTAACCGGCTGGGTGATGGCGAGCAATGCATCATCTGCAAAGAACATGGCCTTATGGTGAACGCCAGCTACCTCCAGGCCCTTGATGTTGGGGGAATTTCGTATTGCTATGCCTAACGGCTCTATGGCCAGGATGAAGAGGAGCGGGGATAAGGGGCAACCCTGCCGAGTTCCCCTACCAACACCGAATGTCCCTGAGGTAAAGCCTAAGTAGCGCACTCTGGCTGCGGGTGACTTGTAGAGAGCTCCCACCCAGTCCAGGAACCGCCGCCCAAATCCCCACCTCCCAAGTACCCACAACAGGTAGTCCCAGGACAGGGAATCGAACGCCTTTTGAATGTCTAGGGAGAGCAGGAAGGCCGGAATGTCCCTGGAGTGGGCGTGGTGGACCAGATGAGCCGCCCTCCTGATGTTATCCCCAGCCTGGCGGTTTGGAACAAACCCCACCTGGTCGCCATGTATGTAGCTGCAGCTTTCTGGACGCAAGCCTTCCCGAAACTCACTGGTTGTACCGGATTTCCCTAAAAAAATAGCAAAAATGCTGAATTAAGACCAAATTTTCCTATAAAAACATGAGCTAACAAAAAACACCTAGCCAAATCTGAAACGGCAAGGTCCCCTGAACAGGACAATACCCAACATGCATAGCTACCTCCAAGGGTAGGGTTGCCAATTACCCCAAAGCAAAGCGTATGCAAAACGGGCATTTCACTTAAAAATTTCCTGCTCTGCAGACAAAGTGCGCACCTTGCGCTTTTTCAACTAAAACACCACTTTTCAATTAAAATACCCCCCACAAACTATATGTTCCCTGAAAGTACACACCTCCAGGGTTTTAGGCGTACCAGGCTGTGACAGACGCTCTGCCTTTTGGATGTCATCACTATTCGATTGCCCACCGGGTCATTCACTGGCCTTTTCTTAATTAGGTTCCAGACAATGCCATTGTATTTTGATACTGTTACAGGCAATGTCATTGTAGTTTGGATGGTATTACAGACTGCCATTGTGTTGATTGATTACGTCACAGACAATGGCATTGTTCTGACTGATTGTGTTACAGACGTCTATTGTGTTCCTGATTGCGTCACCGGCAGAGTTGAGGGATTGTGTGCCCTGCTGCTATTGGTCGGTGTGTGTGTCATGCAGTTCTCCATCAGGTCCACCTTGCATGGAGACTTGTGTATATAAGGCCTAGAGTGGCACTAATAAAGACACTTCACCTTCACCCTCAATACTAAAGTTCTGTCTCTTATTGGGGGAAACGCTATATTACAATTCACTAGCCCTTGTAAGGGCTGTTCCTGTTTCCTCACGGACGACTCTGGAATTCCAGCAGCACCTCTTACGATTGGGAAAAGGACGTCGCTGTAGGGGAAGCCCTCCTGCGATAAAGGTTATCGCTACAATTGGTGGCAAGCGGTCGGATGGTCCTTTCTACCCAGAGAGAGTGCTACCCTGTTGGAGAGTCAGTATGACAAGTTGAAAAGGCTGACCCTGAAGGATCTACTCGAGAGGCGGGGAAGGTCAGCTAGCAACCGCCCACGTCAGGAACTGATAGCCGAGCTGATCGAAATGGATCGTGCAGCATTGAGGACCGAAACCAATATAGAGATCGATGAAGACGCTGCTCTCGTTCAAGCGGTTCGGAACAGATTGTCGGTCTATGGCCCGAATCCATCACAGGAACTGATCGACCGAGTCTTCGCCGCAGCGGAGGCAGAGGCCAGTAAGCGAAGGGAAGATCGGCGACTTTCAACCCAGCAGCCTCTCAGCCTCAGTTACACTGGGGGGAGAAAGATTCCATTTGCAGCATTTAAGTCCTTCCAGGAAAGTGACGACGAGATTGACGGATTTTTGGCCGATTTTGAACGCCAGTGCGCTTTACACCGGGTACCCACGGAGGAATGGGTCACCATATTATCAGGGAAACTATCTGGGAAAGCTTCCGATGCTTTCCGGGCCATCCCTGATGTGGACTTACCACACTACCATCTGGTAAAGGAGGCTTTGTTAGCCCGGTACGCTGTCACCCCGGAAGCCTACAGGCGACGATTTCGGGGAATCCCAAAAGAAGGGAGGGGATTCTTACACGGAGTGGGCATGTCGCCTCCATCGTACAGCATCACACTGGGTCACTGGATGCAAATCCACGACCGCAGAGGATGTACTACAGTTGTTTTTACTAGAACATTTTCTCAATGCCCTGCAACCAGAGCTAGGAGAGTGGGTACGTGACCGGAGGCCTCTAACGCTACCTGAGGCTGCTCGTCTAGCCGACGAGTACACCGATGCGCGCCGGACAGAACAGTCCACTCCAAAACCACAACCTCCCATCAAGTTTCAAGCACCTGTGGCTTCCACGCCAACTCGTTACTCTGGGCCACATAGGCCAGGGCAGAAACCGAACCGCTCCACAGTTCAGTGCCATCGTTGCAAACAATGGGGACATTATGGCAGGGATTGCGCCCTAGAGCCTCCCCAAAACACGTGGGGGCAAAAACAACCTTCCACCTCCCGTACTCCTGTGGCACACTGTTTGGAAGCTGAGAGCAGTTCGGAAGAGTATCTGGGGGTACTGTATGAAGCTGATCCCGTACAAGCGGCCATCCAAGACAACCGACAGCACCATTGCCAGGAGGTACGAGTCAATGGGCGCACCGCGCAAGGATTACGCGACACCGGACCCACACTTACCTTGCTCCAACCTCATTTGGTCAAGAACAAAGACCGCACTGGACACACCGTTGCAGTAAGGGTGGCGGGGGGAGCTGTGTTTCGACTCCCCACCGCCCGAGTACATCTTGACTGGGGCGCTGGATCCGGCAGGGTACAGGTGGGACTTATGGACAACTTACCAGCAGAAGTACTATTGGGAAATGATCTAGGACCAATGACTTCTGCCTACGCTACCTCTGGGCCAGCCAGCGTCAACCCTGTTACAACCCGGTCTCCAGCCGGAGCTGCCGACTCCAGCCCACTGGTCGAGGAGACCCAGGGGTTTCGTCTGCATCACGTCATGTCTGTTACACGAAGTCAAGAAGAGGATCAGCCATCAGGTTACGTCCTTCCAGAAGGGAAACTTATGCCAAAAACTATTTTTGTTGGGGGCATTGACCGTCGGATTAATCAGCCTGAAATTAAGGATGTTTTTTCAAAGTATGGCGCTGTAAAGAATGTCAAAATTATTAGGGATGCCTCTGGCGTTTCTAAGGGTTATGGTTTTGTCTACTTTTATGATGATGTAGATGTGCAGAAGATTGTGGATTCTCCGATCAACTTTTTTGTACCAGGCTCTGAATTTGCGGGCGGCGTTGTAGTAGGTTAGTATTTGGTCCGTCTTATCAACTCCACCCATGAATTTATTATAATCCTTAATACAACGTGGCTTTTGGTAGGGGGGTCGGGGACCACGTTGTCGTACAGTCATGACTGACTCATCGTGGATTGTCGTCAGCATGATAACATTTTTCTTGTCCATATATTTCACGGCCAGGAGCTCATCGCTTCTTAAAGCATAGGACTCTCCACGATTCAGTTTTTTTTTTTTGCAGCATTGACCTGGGCAAGCCTTTTTGATTGCGGTTGATGGTGCCGCAGGCCGGTGTGTCCAATGAGTAGAGGGCTCTAAATAAGGGGATGCTGCTGTAGAAGTTGTCCACATATAAGTGGTAACCTCTCCCCAGTAGAGGAGTCATGAGCTCCCAAACGATTTTTCCACGGATGGTCAAATTAAGGGGACAACCAGGGGGGTCCAGATGTATGTCCGTTCCTTCATAAATCCGGAAAAATTTGGTATAGTCGGTCACACTGTCACATCATTTGTAAAATTTAATCCCATAGCGGGCACGTTTGCTAGGGATATACTGACGAAATTCATTGCGCCCTTTAAACAGCTGAAGTGACTCGTCAATATTTAAATTTTGGGAGGGGGTGTACACCGCCCCAAAGCGCCCCCGACAGGCTATTAATGAGGGGTCTTAATTTATGCAGCCTGTCATGACCGGGCTGACCACGGGGAAGAGCAGTGGAATTATCATTGAAGTGCAGAAACCGCAGTAAGATTTCGTACTGATTTCTGGACATTACGGCCAGAAACAATGGGGTTGCCAATAAGGATTGGGTATCCCAGTAGGACTCAATGCTAAATTTTTTTACGATACCCATTGCTAGAGTGACCCCCCAAATTTTTTTATCTCACTCAAATTTGTTGGTTGCCATGCATGAGCTCGGACGTGCCTCTGTGGGGGATTTTGGGTGAGGACCTGCTCAGCATAGAGATTAGTATAATGGACCATATCCAGTAGGATGGCCTCTGAAACAAATACATTGAAGTAGTCAATGAGACGGAAGTTTGTGGTGTCAACATTGACCCCGGGGACCGAATCAAATGTGGGAATTTGGGGGGAATAATTATTAGAAACATAGAAACATAGAAGGTTGACGGAAGAAGGAGACCATACGGTCCATCTAGTCTGCCCTTATGTGTATACTGTATGCACTCTTTATCTTAGGATAGATGTGTGCTTTTCCCAGGCATGTTTAAATTCAGTGACTGTTGATTTTTCAACTACCTCTGCTGGAAGTTTGTTCCAAGCATCTACTACTCTTTCTGTAAAATAATATTTTCTAACATTGCTCCTGATCTTCCCCCCGACTAGCTTCAGGTTGTGCCCCCTTGTTCTATCATTAAGTTTCTTCTTAAAAACACTTCCCTCCTGAACCTCATTCAATCCTGATAAGTTTTAAGTTTAAGTCCTTCCACCATTTTCGTTGCCCGCCTTTGGACACATTCTATTTGAATAATGTCTTTTTGCAGGTAAGGTCTCCAGAACTGCACACAGTATTCTAGCTGTGGCCTTACCAGGGCTCTATACAGCGGCATCACAACCTCCCTCTTCCTACTGGTGATGCCTCGAGCTATGCAGCCGAGCATCCTGCTTGCTTTTCTCACTGCCTGGCTACACTGTCCACTCATCTTGCAGCTATCAGTAATCAGTACCCCTAAATCTCTCTCCTCCGAGGTCCTGGCTAACACAGTGCTGCCCATACGGTACTCAGAGCAGGGATTCCTTCTACCCAAGTGCATGATTTTACATTTAGAGACATTAAACTCTAGTTTCCACAGTTTTGACCATCTATCCAGTAAAGCTAAATCATTTTCCATGTTGCAGACACCTCCAGGAATATCCACCCTATTACTAACCTTTGTATCATCAGCAAACAGACAAACTTTTCCTACCAAGCCTTCTCCTATGTCACTTACAAATATATTAAAAAGAATGGGGCCCAGAACAGAGCCTTGCGGCACACCACTTGTAACTCGCCTTTGTTCAGATTGCACACCATTTACAACAACGCTCTGATACCGATCCCTCAGCCAACTGGAAATCCACTGAACTATCCAGGGATTGAGTCCTACCTTCAATAACTTATCTATGAGCTCCTTATGTGGTACAGTGTCAAAGGCTTTGCTAAAATCCGGATAGGCGATATCCACAGCACCACCTTCATCTAACACTTTAGTGACATGATCTGCCCTCAGTAAAGCCGTGCTGTTTTGGGTCCAATAGGTCATTCATTTTTAGATGGGAAATTACCTGTTTTTTTAAGAGTGTTTCCATTAATTTGACCACTATAGATGTTAAACTAACTGGCCTGTAATTACTGGCTTCTTCTTAGGAGGCCTCCACGCAGGCTCTCCTTCAGCTACAGGGGGATGGGGGTTTCGGACGGGGGGAGGAGGACACAGGGACTATTCATTTGAGTCTAGGGAGCTACAGCAGTCCCAGGGACAGCAGGACTGTACACAGGAGAGGTCCTAGTAGGGACAGTCCCAAAAGGAAGGACGAAGGTCCAGCGAAGGTCCAACTGGTCTTCGGGCCGAAAACCAACCAACACGCCTGAAGAAAGTTTAGTTAACAGAAGTATAGATTAAGAAGCGTAGGTAAAAAGAAATCCCCTCTAACAACTACCTTATGCCCGATCATGTGCATGCACTGGTCACAGTCACACTACGCTATACTTTTAGCCAGCATGTGCCGTTGAATTGCCAGTAAGGTACATGGGTGGCAGGTGCGCGCCAGGCCTGACTCACCCAGTGAACACCTGTGTGTAGACGGGGGGAGGGATAGGGGAGCCGCTAATGAGGGGGAATGGAGGCGGCCATGGGGGGGGTGCAAGCTCATGATCACCAATCACATGGCAACCAGAAATCAGCCAGAGCTCCGCTTGACACCCCCCCATTTCTGCCTCCTCACCCACCACCATCGCCGGCTGCACCCGTGGAGAGAAATGGACCCAGTGCACACCTGCCATCGCCCCCCCGATAAATAATCATTTATATTATTGATTAGCACACATTAGGCCCAAAACACATTTATAACACAGCATAAAATCAAAAAACCAAATACAGTTTAGATTGCATTGTGGGGGTGGCAGGTGCGCGGCCGGTTTGGCTCGCCCAGTGAACACCCGTGTGTAGATGGGGGGATAGGGGAGCCGCTAATGGGGGGGTGGAGGCATCCATGGGTGGGTGCAGGCAGCAAATGGCTCATGATCACCAATCACATGGCAACCAGAAATCAGCCAGAGCTCCGCTCGACACCCCCCCATTTCTGCCTCCTCACCCACCACCATTGCCGGCTGCACCCAGGAGGGAGCTGGGCACGGCGCACACCTGCCATTGCCCACCCCGATAAATAATCATTTATATTATTGATTAGAACACACTAGGGCCAAAACACATTTAAATCGTAAATTCATAAAGTATAACACAGCATAAAATGGAGGCGGAAAGTTGCTCTGCAGAACAGAACAGCAGTAGTACATCTCATAGTAATGAGATCCATTCACATAAAACAGCGATCTCAGGTAGAACACCGTTTTTTGTGAATGAATCTCATTACTATGAGATTCAAATGTCAGAAATAGGTCTCCTACGACCACCCACCCCTCAAAAACATGCCCAGATCCCCCTCCCCACACTTAACTCAGGTCGCCGGCGCCCACGTGATCAGATTGGGGAGATTGGGGGTATAGATGTGGCGAGGGGGACCAGGCAGGGCCGGCGCCAGCACCCGGCAAACCCGGTCACGTGCCGAGGGCCCGGGGCAAAGAGGGGGGCCCCCAGAATGGCATAAAACACTCACCTCACCCCCCTCCTACGGCACATGTGCGGGCGCTCATCCAATCAGCGCGCTCAGAGCCGCTGTGGTATGCACGTCCAAAGGATGGACAACCACAGCGGCTCCGAGCACGTTGGCGGCCGCATCTCGTGCTTCCCTCTAACAGGGAGCGCGCCCGTGCTGGCCATTTACAAATGGCTGGCGCGGGCCCTGCTAGAGAGAAGCGCAAGATGCGCCCCGCGCATGCGCCGTTGGAACGGGAGTAAGGTAAGGTGAATGGGGCGTCCTGGGGGGTTTCACACAGTGGGGCATCCCGATTTTGGATGCCCCGCGGGGAGGGATCTGATTGGCCCGGGAATCTTATAGATCTTATAGCTCCCCGACCAATCTGTGTCCAAATCTGATCTGCTCCTGATCTGTCTCCAAATATGATCTGCTCCCCGACCAATCTATCTCCAAATCTGATCTGCTCCCCGACCAATCTGTCTCCAAATCTGATCTGCTCCCCGACCAATCTGTCTCCAAATCTGATCTGCTCCTCGACCAATCTGTCTCCAAATCTGATCTGCTCCCCAACCAATCCGTCTCCAAATCTGATCTGCTCCCCGACCAATCTGTCTCCAAATCTGATCTGCTCCCCAACCAATCTGTCTCCAAATCTGATCTGCTCCCCGACCAATCTGTCTCCAAATCTAATCTGCTCCCCAACCAATCTGTCTCCAAATCTGATCTGCTCCCCGACCAATCTGTCTCCAAATCTGATCTGCTCCCCGACCAATCTGTCTCCAAATCTGATCTGCTCCCCGACCAATCTGTCTCCAAATCTGATCTGCTCCCCGACCAATCTGTCTCCAAATCTTATCTGCTCCCCGACCAATCTGTCTCCAAATCTGATCTGCTCCACCCAGATCACCCAGTCACCACAGATCACACAGATCACACACACACACAGATCACACACAGATCAGATCACACACACAGATCACACAGCCACTTACCTGAGATCGCCGGCGAAAGAGGCCGGTGCCCGCGTGATCGCGTTTAAATAGCCGGGGGCACCGGCTGATGACAGCTGCCGTGCGCCCCCCCGCTGATTGGTCCGGGAGGTGATGGGTGACTTGGGTCACCAACAGGTAACCTCCCCCTGACCCCTGGGCTCCGGCAAAGAGGCTGCGCCCACGATATCGGCTAAGGTAAGCAGGGGGCGCCAGCTGATGGCAGCTGCCGTGCGCCCCCCCCACTGATTGGTCAGGGGAGCGATCGGGTGACTTGGGTCACACCCAGGTCACCTCCCCCTTACCCCTGGACTCCCTTTGAGATGCTTCCACAGCAACTGGCCCGCTGATGCCCCCCCCCCCCGATGGCCGGAAGGTAAGGGAACGCTAGCCACGTAAAATTTACACGCCTAGCGGTTAACTGCAGGGGAGGCAGCCACGTAAATTTGGAAATGGAAAATGGAACTAAAAAAACAAAAAAAATGACAAACACACGCAAAAACATACACAGACAGCTACGAAAGTGCAGACTAATGTGTCTCTGAATCGAGCCTATTATGTGTATGTATAATTAATAAAATCATATAGCCCCTGTCTCCTACCATTAATAATTTGACCACTGGCTACAGATCGTAAGTGTTTCTTTATGCCACCATGCCTGTTCTGTTTAACTATGATAAATAATCTCAAAAAAACTGTATTGCTTTGTAATACGTTGGCTATGTTATCTAAAAATGTCTCTACATTAAAAACTTCACTAGCCTGTTTTGCGGAAAATACTAAATTAAATTCATGACATCCGTCAAGTCTTAAACCGGACCTTCACCATGATTTATTGAAAAGCCCGAACCCTTAAAAATGATTCCCCAGCATCTAAAATTAATATATTTTAAGTTTTTAGTCACTTACTTATCATTCTTTCCCCCCACTGGGCTGCAACTCTGTTCAGGACACGGGCGCCGCCATCTTGACTCAGAAGCATCACACTTACTGAGGAGAGGAGAGTGGGATAAAGTAAAGGGGGGTGGGTTATAGCTGTGCTTTGCTCAGACAGAGCAGAGCTGGGGTCAGGAAAAGTTCAGCAATCCCAGAAAGCAGAGCAGCACAGTCAGAAGGCACTTCCTGTTTGCAGGCTGCCTGATGTTCCATGAGCTGCCATCTTGGATATTTAAAGGCTCATAACATGCAGTAGATGCAGGTAGGATGATTTTTAATGTGAGCAATCTGTATGTACAGGGTGTGGGAAACATATAAGATAGACTCTTATTCAGGGTGAAGGACCGCTTTAACTGTACAAAATCACCAGGTGCTATGTCTGTGATTATTCGATGTAATAAAGTCTGTATGGCTGTATGTACCACATTCAGTGCTTCCACAAATGAATTCACTTACACAGTTAAACCTGGATAATTGTCTTTCTTGATGTCTGCCATGTTGTAGATATACACACCCCTCGTGGTGTTGCATTTCATTACTGGGGGGGGGGGGGAGTGAGAGAGTGACAGATCAACATCGCTATCATTAGTTGGTGGCTCTGATAAAATTTTAGGGGCAACACAATGATTAAACAGATCAACATCGCTACCCTTAGTGGGTTGCTTAGATAAACTTTTAGTGGCAATATCTATAGTGAGGTTAAGCACCCGACTGCGGCTTTTTTAAGACTGCTCAGGCTTCGGCTAACATTTTTATAGACCTTTTTATCACTATAGTCCTATTACGGGTGTTCTTTTTGGAAGCATGTGTTTTTTTAAATAACCACCCCCGATGACTAGTCATAGTGATTCATTTAATTATTTTTCTAAAGTTTTTAATCCTTCATTCAATATTGTATATGTGTCTGCCAGCATCATAATTTGGAGTCCTGAAGTCTCATTTGGTCCAGCATCATCCAAAAGCTGTGTTTGCTGAAAAAGATTGGCTAAATATTTGTACATCTATGCCCACCTACGCTTTGCGCTACCAATGTACTCAAGGGCTGTATGCACTTTTTCTGCTGCAGTCTATGGCCTGTAAAATGCGATAGCTGTGTATAATCAGCAACAGCCTCAGCATTTGCTAAACAAGGGTCCTCACCTGTCTCAATATTTACAATTTTTGATGTCAGGATATCACTTAGGCTCTGGCAAGTTTTTACATTTAATCCAAGTGTTTTTTTATGTTAATGTTGATGATTATAGCTCAGAGCCAAGGAAAACCTAAAATGCATTACCTCAGAAAACCTAGACCAACTGTAAAAAATATTTAACACAGAAATGTAGGCCAAATGAAGAGTATGTACATTAACTTCAAATACATGGTTGGGACTCCTTTTGCATTTATGACTGCATCAATTCGATGTGGTATGGAGACAATCAGCCTGTGGCACTGCAGAGGTGTTATGGAAGCCCAGGTTGCTTTGATAGCAGCTCATCTGCATTGTTAGGTCTGGTGTCTCTCATATTCCTCTTGACAATACCCCATAGATTCTATATGGGGTTAAGGTCAGGTGAGTTTCCTGGCCAAACAAGCACAGTGATACTGTGGTTATTAAACCAGGTCTTGGTACTTTTGGCAGTGTGGATAGGTGCCAGGTCCTGTTGGAAAATGAAAATCCATCTCCAAAAAGCTTGTCGGCAAAGGGAAGCATGAAGTGCTCTAGAGTTACTTGGTAGACTGCTGCACTGACTTTGTTCTTGATAAAACACAGTGGACCAACACTAGCAGATGACATGGCTCTCTAAACCATCACTGATTGTGGAAACTTTACACTAGACCTCAAGCAGCTTGGATTGTGTGCCTCTCCACTCTTCCTGCAGACTCTAGGACACTGATTTCCAAATGAAATCCAAAATGTTCTTTCATCTGGAAACAACACCTTTGACCACTGAGCAACAGAACAGGCTTTGCCTCTTGGTCATTTCTTGACACATTGAATGCGACACTTGTAGCCCATGTCCAGGATATGTCTGTGTGTGGTGGTTCTTGAAGCACTGACTTCAGCAGCAGTGAATCTCCCCCAAATTTTGGAATGGCCTTTTCTTAACAATCCCATCAAGTCTGTGGTTATCCCAGTTGCTTGTGCAACTTTTCTACCACATTTTTTCCTTCCACTCAATTTTGTGAGTCAGCTTCTTTAGCAATGACCTTTTGTGTCTTACACTCCTTGTGGAGTATGTCAATGACTGCCTTCTGGACATCTGTCAAGTCAGCAGTCTTCCCCATGATTGTTAAGGGACCTTCAAGGGATTGTAAGAGACCTTCAAAAACACTTTGGAAGCCTTTGAAGCTGTTTTGGGTTAATTACCGTATATTCGACCCGAATATAAGCCGAGGCACCTAATTTTACCACAAAAAAATGGAACAAGTTATTGACTCGAGTATAAGCCGAGGCGGCTTTTTTTAATTGGAATTAGAGTTGACACACAGAAAGAGAGACACACACACACACACACAGAAAGGGACACAGACAGAAAGAGACACACACACAGAAAAAGACACAGACACACACACACACACAGAGACACACACACACACACACACACACACACACACTGTGGGTACCTGCTGCTGCTGCCGCCGCTCTCAGACGCGCAGGTGTCGGGGGTCAGGGTTTGGCCGAGGTTACCCTGCAGAGGGGCAGCGGGGTCCCCCTCCCCTCCTCCTCCTGCCGGTCGCTCTGCACACAACACCCTCCATTCAGCTCCGCCTGGCAGCCGCTGTGGGGGGCTGTTGACATTGCGGGTAATGGGCTGCAGGGTGGGTGGAAAAGCAGATCCTGCCTGCGTGGCAAGTGAGCTGGCTGGCTTGACGTCAGGGTGGGGGGGATGATGAATACACACACCAGCACTTCCTGGCTGTTGTGCGCTGGTCATCGGTGGGCGTGCCCCATATGGCCGGCGTCCAATGAAAAAAATTGGACACCGCCCATTGACGACCAGCGCGCAGCAGCCTGGAAATGCCGGTCAGTGTGTGAATGTGTGTGCGTGTTTGTGTGTATGAGAGCGGCGGCGGCAGCAGCGGGTACAGCAGGGACCCGCAGCGGCCGCCCCTCACCCTCCAGCATCTGTTGGGTTCAGGGTTGCGGCCTTCCCTGGCAGTCCGCCCCTGGACTCGAGTATAAGCCGAGGCGGCTTTTTTCAACCCAAAAAGTGGGCTGAAAAACTCGGCTTATACTCGAGTATATACGGTAATCCTTGGTTGTAAGCCATAATTATCAACATTAACATAAAAAAAACACTTGAAAAGACACTGTTGGTATTGACTCAATATAATATATGAGTTTCGGTTTTGCAACTGAATTCCCAAAAATATACAATTTTTTTTGTGCAATATATCTTTATTAAGTTTTATATAGAGATGCATAAACATACAGACAGAAAGAACAGCGCAAGAATAATACAGAACCTCTGCGCCTTGAGCGTACAGTTAAGACGGCCAGTACAGGCATTGAAATAACAGGATTGTTGAAGGGTTTACGCTTATAGTAAAAAAAACTAGTTGTCCAATTAGGTCTACAACCCCTTTCAATTGTGTTCAAATGCCCACGGTGACAGCAACATACGTTACAACAATATCAATAACAGTAACCGTCTCACCTCGAGCCTGAAAGGCCATCCCATTTATTGGGCTCCCCGTTTTGTTAAAAAAGGGGGGGACCCGAGGGGTACCTCCATCTTCAATGTCCGGAGAGACAGGAGAGAGGGGAGGACCCGAGCGAGCGGAGGCTCGAGAGTGACTGCCCGGTGCTAGGGGACACTGCTCCTTGAACAACCGTCAACCCCTCCAACTGTGATCCCACCGGCATTACTGTGGACAGCTCCGTCCGTCCCTGGGATAATCCAGGGAAGGCGGAGAAAAGAAGAGATAGAGAACACAAGAAGTATGGAAGAAGGAAGAAGAAAGGAAGGAAAAGAGAGAAGAAAGAATGAACGCCTACATTACCCATCTCTCTCCAGTAAACTTCGGATCTCCAGGGAGCCCTTAGAGACCTCCCATATTATCCATGTCCCGGAGTGCCTTTCGGCCCCGCCCTCAACTCCATCAAGGGCCAATTCCTCCATCCTTTTGATATTTTCCAGCTCCCCATACCATTCCATCAGGGTGGGTACCGTGTTGGAGCGCCAATGTCGGGGAATTACTGACCTGGCCGCTGTAAGCATATGCCTCAGCAGGCCCCTCCCCCCCTCCGCCACTGAACCCGATGTCATCGACAAAAGGACCACTTGAGGGGAGTTGGGGATACTCTCAAGGGTCGTATACTCAAACACCCTCTACACTCCCTCCCAAAAAGCATTTATAGCAGGGCATTCCCACCATATGTGGGTCAAGGTCCCATGGGCCCCGTTACATCTCCAGCAATTACCTGTCTCCGCTCCCCCGAACCTCACCAAGTCCGCAGGGCTCCTGTACCACCTGGTCAGGATTTTGTAATTCCTCTCTTGGGCCCTGCAAGCCATTGAAAATTTGTGTGTCAGCGCAAGGGATTTTCCCACTCCTCCCTTTCAAACGTCTGACCCAATTCTTCCTCCCATCTCCTGCAGAATTGTGGAAGCCCCTCTTCCATACCCCCAGTTAGATAAATCTTATATAAGGTTGCAATTGCTCGTGAGGGGGGGGTCTGGGCCTTGAGGATCTTCTCCAGGGTCGTCAAGGGTCGGGACAAGGCTGTTCCAGGGGCAAAGGATCCAATGAAGGCGCTTAACTGGGCATATAAGAACCAAGACAGTTTTCTCCCCCCACCCCGCTCCCTTAACTCAGAAAGTGATGGCAAGCCAGATCCAGAGGTAACCTCACCCAGTCGTGTGTCCTGGGTTGCATCCCACACGAGGAATGACTTGGCGTCCAGCCCCAGGGTGAAAGCAGGGTTATTGAAGAGCGGGGTGAGAGGACCGGGTCTATGCGATAAGCCCCTCCGCTTCAGAGATCTATCCCAGAGGGTCAGCAAAGGATTAACTAAGTATGGAAGTTCCCGCCTCTTTGGACGGCACTCGGGGTCCACCCAAGGCAGGGCAGCCAGACTAACAGGTGAAATATCGCTTAAGAGTGCGACCCATTGCTTACTCCCCTTGTGGTGGAACCAGTCAACCAGCCTCACTAGGACCGTGGCCGCGTGATATGACTTGTCAGGGACCCCTAGCCCCCCTAGGTTCTTAGGTCTACACAGCGTCCCCCTACTCACCCTGGGCTTTTTGCTATCCCATATGAAATTAAAGAAGCCTGTAGCTGCTTGAAGAACCCCCTTTCCGGCAGCAGTGGCAGTGTCTGAAAAACATATAAGAACCTGGGCAATACGTCCATTTTAAGGATATTTGTTCTCCCTAGCCAGGAGTACTGCTTTTTAGCATACGTTCCCAGACTCTTCATCGTGCTGTTGAGGAGAGGCATATAGTTTAGTTTATAGAGTTTCCCCAAATCCGTGGATACCTGCACCCCGAGATATTTTATCGACTCCTTTTGCCACTTAAATGGGAAATTTGTCTGAATTAAATCCTGGGCCCCCTTGTCTAAAGAGATATTCAAGATCTCCGTTTTAGTCATATTTACTTTAAAGTTGCTTAGCTTGCTAAATCTTTCAAACTCCCGGATGATAGAAGGCAGAGAGGTATGCGGGGAGGTCATGTACAAGAGAAGGTCATCGGCAAAGAGGGAGAGTTTGTATTCCTTCCCCCTGCATGGCACCCCCTTGATAGAGGGATTGGCTCTCAAGGCATTCGCCAGATGCTCCATTACCAGTACATAAAGTAGGGGGGACAGAGGGCACCCCTGCCGTGTGCCATTCCTGATATTGAAAGATCCGGAGAGGGTGCCGTTGACTTTAACTTTGGCAGAGGAGTCATGGTAAAGAGCCATGATTCTATCCAACATGACTGGCCCCACTCCTACCTGGGACAGCGTGGCCCTTAGGAACCCCCAATGCACCCTATCAAACGCCTTCTCCGCGTCCACCGCCAGAAGGCAGGAAGGAATCCCTTTCGTTTGGGCGTAGTGTATTAGTGAGACAGTTTTGATCACATTGTCCCTAGCCTTCCTTCCCGAGACAAACCCAACTTGATCATTATGTATCAGTGAGGGTAGCAGGGGTTGCAACCTAACTGCCACAATTTTGGCAAACAGTTTGACATCCACATTGATCAACGAGATCGGTCTGTAATTACCCGGAGAGGTACCGTCCGTCCCAGGTTTCGGAATGACCGTGATGTGGGCCTCTAGGGTTTGCCTCGGGAAGGGGCACCGACCCGACACGGAGTTAAACACCTTCGTTAGGAAAGGGGCTACCAGGGATGCCATTGACTTATAGAACCCGGGGGTGAACCCGTCTGGCCCCGGACTCTTCCCCGCAGGGGTCCCCTGTATGGCCTGCACTACCTCCTCCTGCCATATCAAATCCTCCAACGCCTCACTCTCCTCCGGGGGGATGACTGGTAGGGCGGTCTCCGTGATATAATAATCTAAGTCTCCCCCTATCCCCCCTTGGGCACCCCGGACCGAAGCGTTGTTAATGTTATAGAGGCTTGAGTAATAAGATTGGAATTCACCCGCTATTTGGGGTGTCCTATGCACCTCCCCACCATCCACCGTTTTCATGCTGGGGATATAAGTACAGCCCTGCCTTGGGTGGAGTGACCGAGCCAACAGCCTACCACACTTATCCGAGTACTCGTACAGGCGTGCCCTACCCCGATCTCTAAATCTGAGGTAGCATTGATCATAGAGCCCCTTTAGCTTCTGCCTAGCCTCCAACAACTCTCGTAGGTTCCCAGGAGATGAGATGGTCTTATGGGCTTTCTCTAATTCCTGTATGCACCCCAGTGTTTCTACAATCTGTCGGGCCCTTTCCTTCTTGAGCCTCGCTCCATGTTTGATGAAAACTCCCTGCAGAATACACTTGAGCGCCTCCCACTGTATTGGTAGTGAAGTACTGTCATTGCTATGGTCGACCTGAAAATTGGCCACCACAGCCCTGATCTCAGTCATGCATAGCATGTCTTTCAACAGATTATCATTCAAGCGCCAAGTGCACTGCCTGGCGGTCGGGTCCCGAACCGGGAGGCTCAAGAATACAGGGGTGTGATCCGACCAGAGTATTTGACCAATCGAGGACTCAGGGTCCACTGCAAGGATGTGGTGGCTCAGGAGGAAATAGTCCAGCCTGCTATACATATTGTGAGTATGGGAAAAGTAAGTATAGTCCCGCTCCCCCCCATGGAGGATCCTCCATACGTCTACCACCTGTAGGGACTGAAGAGCTTTGCGGAATCTGTTAAGTTTAGAGTGGGGGATTGCAGATTTCCCCTGAGAAGAATCTATCCTTGGGTCCAGGACCAAATTAAGATCCCCCCCTATAATTAGCGTTCCTTCTCTAAAGTTTTCCAATAAGCGCAACATACCCAATCCCGCCTCCACCTGTCCCTGATTGGGTAGGTACAGGTTGGCCAGGGTGTATCTCGCCTCACGCAAGGTAAATTTGAGGAGCAGGTATCTACCTCCAGGGTCCTCTGTAACCTGTATGTTCTCTATGGGAATGTTTTTATGTATGGCAATAGATACACCCTTGGATTTATTCTCGGGATTGGGGCTGTGATACCACCTATCATAGTATCTATTTCTGATTTCTGGGATTTTCCCTTGACAAAAATGCGTTTCTTGTAGAAGGGCTATGTCCACTCTTTCCTTATGGAGCCCATACAAATTTTTTCCCCTTTTCTCTGGGATGTTCAATCCCTTAGTGTTGAACGTACAGAGTTTAAGACTCATCAGTGCAGCTAACTTGCAGGGAGAGGTCACACACCCGGCTAAATGATGTCACTGAGTCTAGTTCACGTTACACTTCCCAGGCCCCGATGGTCAGGACCAGTCTCACCCAGAGAGAGAGGCCAGCAGACGATCGGAAAAATAGATCAAAAGGACAAAGAGGAGAAAGAGGAAAGAGAGAAAAAAAGAGACAGAACTAACAAGACTAACAAACTGACAAACAAAGCCCTCCTTAAAGAGGGGGGCAATTAAGAACTAAGAGGGCGGTAGCCCTCAACACCACACAAATCCCCCTGGCTTACCACCAATGGGATGGCGCAGAAACCTAAATGGGAAAGTGACCTCGCCACTCGGGAGTGAGCTCCCGCCGACGTCTTCAGAGTCACGGTTAGGAGCACCCAACTCCTTCCACAAGCCCTGCTAACTCCTCCCTTGCCACCTCCTATGTCTTTCTTTCACACCCCCATAGGATTAGACCTCATGGAGCACCCCATTGACCATCAACAACCCTGGGATTGTACAGGTGAGGCCCCGCCCCCCACCAGTACTAAGCCAGTGAGTCTCTTCCCCCCCTCCAGCGAGAACAGGATTCCGCCAGAGTCAGGCAAGAGGGCCCACCCAGAGCTCCGCGCAGGGCCTGCCCGACCAGGTCACCCCAGCTCGAGGCCCACACGATGGACCGACCCCGCTCCAACGGCGGGGCCCCACCGCAGGCCCCGGCAAGGCCTACCGAGCCGACCCCCCGAACCAGGCGACCCCACAGGGGGGCAACCCGAGATCCGGGAGGGAAAGATCCAGCCCAGACCCCCAAGTCCAGTACCCCAGGGGCTTAACCGTCCCCGGCGGGGCCACCGGCAATTCAAGGGAGAGGCAGGGGGGACCCGGCCCGCCAGGCCCCATGTCATATTCGGGTCAACCCACTCACTTCCATCTGAAAAAGAGAGGGAAAACAGCATAACATAAGATCATATCAAGTATCTACGGCTTTCTATAGGGATCAAAACATGTCTCTATCAAATCCAAACATGGCAAGAGAGGCAAAACAACATAACACAAAAATGCAGTGGACCCCTACATCTTCCTATAGGGATCCAAACACGGCTCTACTGCTCTGGGTTCCTTCTGGGGCTCCCTTTGCGGGAGCGGGGGGGTGGGTCAAAGTCCAGCCAGTCCGGGACCGGGAAAGGATCCAGGCCCAAAAAAGCGAATATGCTTGGTAGGTCGGCTTTACTGCGCAGGGCGAAAGTAGAATTGTCCTTCCGAATTATAAGGTGGAATGGGTGGCCCCATTTGTAGGAGGCCCCCATTTCCCGGAGCCTGTTGAGCAAAGGCCGGAGTGTTCTCCTCATCTGCAAGGTGCAACGAGATACATCAGGTGGAATTGTAATCTGCGCACCCCTCCACTCAATTCTGCGTCGCTCCCATGCCCGCCGCAGGATGTCCTCTTTAACTGTGAAAAAATGGACCCTGCACAGGACATCTCTGGGGGCCTGGGGGTCCCCGACCGGGTGGCCCATCACCCTATGGACCCGATCAATGTGTAGCTCGGCATCCCCAGGTTTCTCCAACAGGGAATTGAATAGTTCCGTTATTGAGGAGCGCAGATTTTCCGGTCGGACCGATTCAGGGACGCCACGGATCTTCAGGTTATTACGCCTATTTCTGTTTTCCTGATCGGCCACCTGGAGACGGAGATCGGTCATCTGCTGATGGTGCATTGCTTGCATTCTCTTCAAGTTTGCTAAACTAGTCTCGTGGTCCGTCCGGGAGTCTTCAAGAGTGGCGACTTTGGTTTCCAAAGCAGAGGATTTCTGTTGTATATCTTCAATCTCTCTTCGTAAGGCTCTTTCAATTCTGATCGCCACCGCCTCGAGGTCAGCCTTAAGCTCTGCCTTTGTCGGTAGATATTGTAAAATAGCCTGGATATTGGGGTCGATGATCGGGGTCGGGAAAGGCTGGCCATTGTGGGGGCATCCCGCCTCTGGAGAACCAGCCAAGTCGGCCACTTCATGCCCAGAGACATCCTGGCAAGCGGACCCAGGCGCGGCTGCATATCCCTGCTCAGGGGATAGGTCTTCAAGGGACATAAGGCTGGAGCCGGAAGACCACTCCAGGTCAATTGGTTTGAGGGAGTTATGTGCCGATCTTGCAGGGGGCGTACAAGCCCCAGTATTGGTAACAGCGTCAGCTGGCCTCGGATGCAGCTCGACCAGGACCACCTTATTAGCCCCCACCATTGTTACGCTCCCTGTGCCACTGGATGCAGCACTGGCTGCGGGGGAACCCCCTCCATTGGGTTGGCCAGGGCAGTACTGTGCTCCACCAAGATCATTTTCACAATAGCTTGAGGTAAGGGTGGGGTAAGGGCCCACCGGGTGTTCCCCCACCTGCAGTGTCCGTGGTGCCAGTCCGCCTCCTCCTCGGGTCTCCCTCTCCACGGCTGCTGCAACTGCGGACATGGCGCCGGCTGGCTCCCCTGCCCCCGCCGCTCACCTCCGAGCAGATGCTGTCATCGGTGGCAGGGGGATCAGTCTCTTCCCCGTGGCGGCCGGTTCGGGCGGGCGGCGTCTTCTCCTCACCGCCCCTCCATCTCTCATCTGCCGGCCTTTCCCCGCAGGCAGCGCCCGGGACAGGACGCATCGCCGCCGCCACCTCCTCCACCACAGCACAGTCTCCGCTCCGGCCACAGGTAGGTGCGGTCTCCTCTTCTTCGGTCCTCAGTCTTGGGGGTCCTCTGCTCGATGCGCTCGCCCCAGCGCGACCTCCGGCGGCATCACGACCTCCTTCCCCGGCAGCCGCCATCTTGGCCAATGGGCCACCAGACTCCGGCTGGGACCTTGGGTGAAAAAAATCCCCTATAGCGCTTTTAGGGGGTACTTTAATGCTGGCCCCTGACTTCTTTTTCTTATTGCCACCCATCAGGATGGTCCGGGTACAAGTTGGGGTGCTTAAATCACCTGAAATTGCTCGGGTCGGACAGGAGCTCTCCCACGTGTGTCTTTACTCCCTCATGCCGAAGCCATGCCCCCAATATACAATTTTTAAATTATATTCTATTTTGCAATGCACCTGTATATAATACACAAACAGAAAATAAATATATACAACAGTTATTTTGGCTGTCCAGTACGAATGTCCCAAAGCAATTAAAATTATTTAATTAATAAAATTTACCTATATCAGAATCTGATCTGATCATCCCATTCCATCAGGAGTGCGCCCTTGTTATTCTGTGACATCTGTAAACACAATATTTTAAACAACAATAAACTAAAGGTTTCTAAAATTACATTTAGAACGCAACCATTACTAAAGGATAATGTTACTTACCTTTTTTAAAGCTAAAGTTCAGGGTTGTAGGTTAACTTCCAGTTTTGAAAGGCTTAACCACCTTTTTGTGCTTCTTATATGCTTACACAGTTGATAATCCCACCCTGAAAACCTACGTAGCAACACATGGAGGTAACACAGCCTCCCATAATTAATGTAATTAATGATTTAATTTGTTTTATCACGTGATGGTAATACAGGGCAATAAATAATTTCACCCATGACTTAAATTTTGTTTTAAAATGGTTTGTATTTTAAAGTGGACCAAAACCCAGCTCTATATCTATAAGATTCCCGGGTCAATCGATTCCCTCCCCTGGGGCATCCAAAATTGGGACACCCCACTGCGTGAACCACTGAATGTCGGGTGCTGTGTGCAGACCTGATCATGGCTAGCTTCAGCAACAAGGGATGGTCAGCAACAATGGAGAAGTTGGAATGGAATGGGAACTCAAGAAGGTGGTGAGAGCCAGGTGACAACTGATAAGGACTGGAGGGCGATCAGCAGCAGGAGATGACTCATTTGTGGCAGAAGAGCTGAAAGGTGACATCATGTGACTCACTACTTTGGGGCCCACTAAGACTCTCTTGCCCAAGGGCCCCCACAAACCTGGAGCCGGCCCTGTAGGTAGGTAAGAAGGTGGGTGGGTGAGAGGGCAGGTAGGTTGATGGGTATGTAATTAGGTGAGTGGGCTGGTAGATAGGTGGCTGGGTCATTAGGTAAGTAGATAGGTAGGTGGGTGAATGGGCAAGTAGGTAGGTGGGTGGGTTTGTAGGTAGGCAGATAGGTAGGTGGGTGAGTGGGAAGATGGTAGGTTGGTCAAAAAGTAGGCAGGTAGGTGAGTAAGTAGGTAGGCAGATGGGTAGGTGGATGAGTGGCCAGGTAGGTAGGTAAATAGGTGGGTGAGTGGGCAGGTAGGTAGGTTGCTGTGTAAGTAGGTAGGTTGGTAGGCAGGTAGGTATGTGGGTCTATAGGTTGGCAGGTAGGTGGGTGACTGGGTAGGTTGGTAGAAGAGTAAGCAGGTAGGTGGGTCAGGATGTTAAAAACAACAGCATTTTTAAATGAAAAACATTGTCACACTGCCTGTAGATCTGGGCTGGGGAATTCTCAAGACTCATCACATGCCGCTGGCCCCCACTTCTTACTACATTGCTCTCAGTGCCGGACCTTCTTTAGAGCTCAGCTGAATGATGCTAAGATGCTGATCCTGCTGCCTGACCACCAACTGCCTGCGCGCCTTCTTCTGCTGCCCACCAGCCCGCCCACCTGCTTGCTGATAATGCCATCCGCCGATCTTGCCTGTGCGGTAGCTGGCCAATCCTGCCCCTGCCGCCTGCAACAAAAGTCTTCATCACTAGAGGTTGGAGTGGCCTCCTTGGAGGGTGACAGAAGCAAAATAGAGTGCCAACTGGGGGCTCTGGAGGGGACATCACCAACCGACAGATATGGACGACCAAGAGAATTGCAATAGGCGTTGAAAGTGGTGACCTACTGGAGACAGCAATGGAAATATTAATGGGCAAAATCATAGATTCCCATCTAGAAACCAATAAAATCCAAAGAGCTGTGGTTCATCCCACTGGGGACCCTTTGGCACCTAGGAATGTATTATGCAGAATACATTTTTATTTAAATCTGAGAATAAATCACTAGAAGGACTGGGAGCAAGGACCTATCACATGGCGAGATAATCAACTTAATGTTTGTAAGGCCCCGTGGTACACCCGCCTTCAGAGTAAGTTTACAACCCCCAATCCGCTGCTAGCTTCACCTCTAGACAAGCCCCCCTTTGCCGGGACGCTTTATACGCCTCGCCGGACACGGTTGCCCCCAGGACTTGATAGCACAAAGGATGTGAGCTTACGGGAGGGTGAAGGCGGGTGAACCAAGGGCCCGACTGGGCAACATAGGCAAGCTGGGTCATACACGGGAAGGCAATCCAATAATATCGCGGCACCGAAGGAGTAGGCAAAAGAAGGGTTGAGGTCAGGCCAAGGTCAATCCAGAAGGTCACGGGCTCGCAGTACAGAGAGTGAGATGGAAGAGTAGTCGGGGTACAGGCAATGGTCGGTCCAGTCGACTAACGAGAATGGTTAAACATGCAGGGTCGGCAACAAGATCAAGAAACTGACGGGAACACGATCAAGGCACACACAGCAAACGCTATAACGGGCACTGGTATACTGGAGGGGTCTACCTTATATATGCTAACACTACAGGGGATGTATGTGGTGATTGGTGTAAAACACAATGATCCTGGACTTGACCAATGATTACCAAAGGGGCGTGAGCCCAGAGAATAAGACATTAGGGATTGGTCCCTTTAAATATCTTCCAGCGGCCGCGCTGAGAGCAGCGCCGCCGAGGGAACAAGAAGAACGTGCTCGTACCGGGCGCAGCGCCGCCCACACCGATGCACGGCGCGGAGAGTGGGGAGACGGAGGTGGCGGCCGGGCGCGGCGGCACCCGCACAGATGCGCGGTGTGGCCGCGCACCCGGAGGTGCCTCGGCCCGGCGCTCAGAGACACCGCTGGACCGAGGCAAAGGTGAGTGTTCCGTTACACTACCCCCCCCCCCCCTTGACGAGGGGCCTCCGGACCCTTGGCCGGTTATTCAGGATTTTCATGAAACCTTCTAATTAAGGCATTAGCATGTACATCCCTAGCCGGTACCCAACACCCCTCTTCAGGACCAAACCCTTTCCAATCGATCAGATATTGTAAAGAGTTACGTAAAACTCGAGAGTCCAAAATCTTATTGATCTCATATTCGGGTTCATTTTCTACAATGATAGGCGGAGGAGATTCTACTTGAATATTTCTAGCCGGTTTCAGCAACAATACGTGGAAGGCATTGGGAATCCTCATGGATGGTGGAAGCTTGATCTTAAAGGTAACATTACTTAACTTCTGCATGATCGGAAAGGGGCCAATGAATTTAGGGCCCAATTTTGACGAGGGTTGGCGCAGCGCAATATTCTTGGTAGAAACCCAGACCAGATCCCCCACCTGAAAAGGAGATTCTAGCGACCTATGACGGTCTGTGGATGCCTTATGTCTTGCGTAGGCTCCTTTAAGATTCTCCTGCACCTTGGACCAAATAGTAATTCTCTCTTGAAGCCATTCCTCCAGAGCCGGCAAATTGGAGGAAGGACCGGAGAGAGAGGATGCTTTAGGGTTCTTGCCATAATTACAGAAAAACGGTGATAATTTTGTTGATTCAATGGGCGCATTGTTATAGGCAAACCCTGCAAATTCAAGAAACTCTGACCACTGATCCTGACAATCAGAAACAAAACACCACAAATACTGCTCCAAACTGTGGTTAACCCTCTCTGACCATTAGATTGTGGGTGATACGCCGATGACGAGATTTGAATCCCCAGATGCGCACAAAATTCCCTCCAGAATCTCGAGACAAATTGCACCCCCCGGTCAGAGATAATATTCTGCGGTATACCACGAATGCGAAATACATGTTTAACCCTTTAAGTGCCAGCCTACCTGGAGTTTTTGTCACACTCTGTTGCCAGACCATTTTGCACTATTTTGCACTCCCCATGTTCAAATGTGATTTTTGAAGGGATTTCCAGGGATTTCCCAGGAAAATGATATATTGTTTTTTTCAGCAGAGTCTGAGCTTTAACATGAAATGTCTTGTTTGTCATTTTTTAGGTGTATTCTCAATATTTTTTGGCGAAATATGTGCAAAAAAATAAAAAAAATCAATTTTTTTACAATTTGTAGTTTTTTTTGTAATAAAAAATGTAAGTTTGTCAATAAAATCTTATTGCGTGTGAAACCCCAATTTCTCACAGTTACAGCGGTACCACATATGTATAGGTAGACACCCTTTCCTGCCCAGGAGACTCCCCCAAACTGAAACAGAGCTTTAGGGGATTTTCAGAAACAAGAAAAAACAAGTATAATCTGAAAAAGCAACATCCGCCGAACAGAACGATACCCAACATGCATAGGTTCTGTCAAGGGAAGAGTTGCCAAACACCCCAAAGTAAAGCATGAGCATAACGGTAATTTTTCTTGAAAATTTCAGCTCTGCAGACAAAGTGCGCACCTTGCGATTTTTCAACCAAAACAACCCTTTACATTTGGAATATCCCCCATAAACCATATATTCCCTGAAAGTACACATTTTAAGCTTTCTAAGCGTACCCAGCTTGTTGTAGTGGGCTCATCTTTCTGGAATTAATCCCTCAAAGAACTCTTTGGTTGCGCAGAGTTTCCCTAAAAAATGTATAAAAAAGCAGAATAAAAAACACCTTTTCCTAAAATATAAATATGCAAACAAGAAAAAACAAGTCTGAAAGCGCAAGGTCCCCCGAACAGAACAATACCCAACATGCAGAGGTACTATTAACCCTTTTAATTGCCAGCCTACTTGAGATTTTGTCATCCTCTGTTGACAGGTCATTTTTCCCCATTTTGCGCCATGTTTTACGCCATGTTTTGCGTCATTTTTGCTGGAATTTTCAGGAAAATTATATATATATTTTTTGCAGCAGAGTTTAGGCTTTAACATGAAATGTCTTGTTTGTAAATTTTATTTATTATTAAGTAAAAAAAAATAAATAAATAAAAATTTTTTTTTTAGAAAATTAAATCTAGCCAATGCCGCCACTCTTCAAAGGCAAACTTAATGCCTAATTATTCCCGATTACCCACGTCATAGTTTCGCTCAGCTGAGTAAAATTTAAAAAAGGGTGTAATCTCTCAGGAGAGCCGGAATATTGAGAGGGAACACCTCCCACCCCCAGTTCGGAGGCATCCACTTCAACGAAGAAGGGCCGACTGACTTCAGGATGAATAAGAAGGAAGGCCTTAACTGCAAAGGGAGGCCAATTCTCCAAAAAGGCGCTTTTCCGGGTCAGGTCAGTCAGAAGAGCCACAATGGAGGAGAAACCTTTGATGAATCGCCTGTAAAAATTGGTGAAGCCAAGGAATCTCTCTAGCGCTTTCAGGGTTTTTGGTTGTTCCCACTCCAGGACGGCCAAAGCCTTGCAGGGATCCATAACCAATCCCTGATTTGACACTAAATAACCCAGGAAAGGGACTTTGGAGACCTCGAAGAGACACTTGGATAATTTGGCATATAAATTATTCTCTTGCAGTTTTTGTAACACCGCCCTTACATGTTGTTGGTGTTCTGTCACTGATCGAGAAAAAATAAGTATGTCATCCAAGTAAATGACCATGAATCGCCACAGATATTCATGAAAGACATCATTGACGAAATCCTGGAAGATCGCTGGAGCATTACACAACCTGAACGGCATGACTAGGTATTCGTAATGTCAGTCCTTGACATTAAAGGCGGTCTTCCATTCGTCTCCTTGACGGATGCGGATTAGATTACAAGCTCCCCTTAAATCCAATTTCGTGAATATCTGTGCCCCAATGACCTGATTAAACAAATCCTCAATGAGGGGTAATGGATATCGGTTCTTCACCGTTATCTTGTTCGAACCCCTATAATCAATACATGGGTGTAACCCTGCATCTTTTTTCTCTACAAAAAAGAACCCCACTCCGGCTGGCGAAGTAGAGGGCTGAATAAATCCCTTCTGTAAGTTTTCTGAGATATAATCCTTCATCGCTTGCTCCTCAGGAAGGGTAAGGTTGTAAATTTTACCTCTAGGAGGCAGAGTGCCCGGTAACAGGTCAATGGGGCAATCGTACGATCTATGGGGAGGAAGCGAATCGGCTGATTTCTCAGAAAATACATCCGCCCAATCTAAGTAGGGTTCAGGCAACCCTTCCAGCAACACTTGGGTCGTTTTAAGGGGGATATTAAAACAATGGTGCAAACAATAAGTACCCCATTTAGTCAGGTCCCCAGTTCCCCAATTGAAGGAGGGATTATGTACCTTTAACCAAGGGAACCCAAGGATTATAGGAGTTTCAGGGAAATCCAAAACAAAAAATTCTATTTTTACAGAATGAGAAGACCCCACTATCAGCTTTAACAAAGGAGTTTTGGAGTTCCTCCTCTAATGGGTTCATTTTTAATAGCTAGAACCTGTAGGGGATACTCAAGGGGTATTAAGGGAATGTCTAAGGCAGCGATTAGGGATTTATCCAGAAAGTTGCCAGCCGCCCCACTATCCACAAAGGCGGTGGCAAGCTTCCTGGGAGATTCCCAAAACAAAATGGCAGGCAACAATAATTTACTAAGGTGAGGGGGAAATACCTGATCGCCTAGACACCTTCCCTTGGTGGTGTCTAGGCGCTGAAGTTTTCCGCCTGTGGTCGTTTGTTGGGGCATGACCAGATGATGACCAGATGACCCGGATTACCGCAATATAGGCAAAGGCCTAAAGTGCGGTGTCTTGACTTCTCTACCTGGGAAAGGTGAGTAGCCCCAATCTGCATGGGCTCTTCAGCGGAGGATGAAGGAGTGGCACCCGTGAGAGAGGACTCTAACCAGGAGGAGTTTCAAGAAGGAATTTTACCCTTCTCCACTCGTCGCTCCCAAAGCCGCCTATCGATGTGGATCGCCATCTACATGGACTCATCTAGGTTCTTCAGCTGAGGAAAGTTTATAAGGACATCCTTGATACTGTCAGATAACCTGATTCTATATTGGCTGGTAAGGGCCGGATCATTCCACTGAGAATCGATCGCCCAGCGGGGAAATTCCATGCTGTACTCCTCAGCAGAACGCTTCCCTTGCCTGAGGTTTCGCTGCTTGGCATCAGCGGTCGAGGCCTTGTCAGGGTCTGCATACAAGACCTCCATAACCGAGAAGAAGGCTGCGACTATCTGTAGGGTCTTGTCGGTGGGTGCTAACCTGAATGCCCATGTCTGCAGATCCCCCTGTAACAGGTAAATGACCAGGCCCACTCTTTGAGTTTCAGAACCGGAGGAGTTCGGGCGTAACCGAAAGTATAACTCGCAGGAATTTCTAAAGTTAGAGAACCTTGTGCGATCCCCACCAAACTTTTTGGGAAGGGGAACCTTCGGTTCGATTGAAGATGGAGATGCTGGTGATGCAGGCAGTTGGCGGTTTTCTTGAACTGCCAGGCGTTGAGCCAGTTGATTAATGGCGGTAGCCATGGCTTGTACTTGCTGCACAAGTTCTTCCAGTCATAATTTGGGGCCCGTTATAATGTATGGCCCCGTGGGACACCCGCCTTCAGAGTAAGCCCCCGTTTGCTGGGACACTTTATACGCCTGGCGGACACGGTTGCCCCCAGGACTTGATAGCACAAAGGATGTGAGCTTATGGGAGGGTAAAGGCGGATGAACCAAGGGCCTGACTGGGCAACGTAGTTAAGCTGGGTCATATACGGAAGGCAATCCAATAATATCGCGGCACCGAAGGAGTAGGCAAAAGATCAGATCAGGCCAAGGTCAATCCAGAAGGTCACGGGTTCGCAGTACAGAGGGTGGGACTGAAGCATAGTCGGGGTACAGGCAATGGTCGGTCCAGGTGGCTAACGAGAATGGTCAAATGAGCAGGGTCGACAACAAGATCAAGAAACTGATGGGAACACACTCCAAGGCACACGCAGCAAATGCTAGAATGGGCACTGGTATACTGGAGGGGTCTATCTTATATATGCTAACACTACAGGGGATGTATGTGGTGATTGGTGTAAAACACAATGATCCTGGACTTGACCAATTATTACCAAAGGGGCATGAGCCCAGAGAATAAGACACTAGGGATTGGTCCCTTTAAATATCTTCCGGCGGCCGCGCTGAGAGCAGCGCCGCCAGAGGGCATAAGAAGAACGTGCTCACGCGCGAGCAGGTGATCCGGAGCGTGGACAAGGAGAGGAGACAGGGGCGGCGGCCGGACGTGGTGCCGCCCGCACAGATGCACGGCGCGGTTGCGCACCTGTAAGTGCCCCGGCCCGGCGCTCGGAGACGCCGCTGGACCGAGGCACAGGTGAGTGTTCCGTGACAATGTTCAATCGGACTTGACAAAGCACACCCTGAGAATGAGACGAGTCCTACGGCCTATTCTAGAGTGTAAGGCCACTATCAGTGAGGACACACTTTTCACATGGTTGTGCATAAACGGAACATATCATTTACCCTGCATTCCACTGGCATTTGCCTTTTTTCTCAACACAGATCCTATACAGGTGCTGAATTGGCTGGACTTTTCCACTGCTCCTACCAGGGATGTAGCTAGACATTCTGACACCCGGAGCAAAAATTTTGAATCCAGTGCCTGTTTTCGACAATTGCAGTAAAAATAATCAACTTGTACCTGCAGAAGTCAGGAATGGTTGCATGACAGAAGAGAATCTATGACCAGCCGTGGCCTCTGTCTCTGGCCAATTATAGATGCAGCTGCACCAGGACACTACAGGGAGCTAGGGCGTAACTGAGGCCCAGAAGGTCAGGGGGACCCCATCATCGTTGCTCCTCCACCTTATTTATCATTTTTGTACTCACTTGGCATCATTTAGAAGAAGGAAGAATATATATATATATATATATATATATATATATATATATATCTGCTGTTTCTGTCTTTAGTTGTCTAGCTGCATCCAAACGAGTTAAAAGACAGAAAGAAAGTTTACTGTTTGCATCAGTGCCGCATCACATTTAATTATGCCACTGACAGGGACAGCATAGGAATAAAGCCCTGCAGAGAACGACGTGGGGCGAGCTGTTACGAGTTCTTGGAATTCTGATGGATATTAGGTTTGGGCCCGTGGGGTCATCACACACTGCAGACGTCTCTTTCCAACGTTTATTCAAGCAATCACCACTTCAGCTACAGTAAGCAAACAGTCTTTCAGGATCCTGGGGTCACTCTAGGGGCTGGGACTATACTACTTCGGGACCTATGTGCTGGTCCTCAGTGTACTCCTCACTGCTCCTCCTAGGCCCACATGGATTTCTCTGTCAGAGGCACTCTGTCTTGCTCTGCCTGGCTTAGCAAACTGGATCTCTCTCCTCACTTCTGTGTGTTAAGGCTATCTGCAGTATTCGCTTTCCACTCTCTGAACACAACTCGATTCTGACTATTCTAGAAATTGTCAGTAACTTATATCACCTTTCTACACAGCAGCCTCTAGTGGTTAACTCTATCGCTGCTGTTACTTCTTATGCAGCTAGGCTTTTTTATACAGGGAATTCTATGAGAGATTAGGTACCCCAGTTTGTACCTGGGCCACACTCCCCCACCCTGAATATGATGTCATCCTCAAAATCAGCGGGTTACACTGGTGAATACAGGTTGGTTCTGTTTGACCAAAGTTGGGCTTTTATCCCTTTTTAACTATGACCGCCTGAGTGGTTACCAGTATACCCTCAATGGTCCTAGTTTTAAACTGGTTTAGCATGTTTCCCAGATTTTTACTAAAGTAGTTTAGTTTCTGAACCTGTCTCTTTTTAGGTGAAAGGGAGGTGGCTGCCTAACACATAAACAATTGTAAACATTGTTAAAACAGTAAGAATAATAACATCCTATTGAATAAATTCTAACTACATACTCGAAGATTTTCCTGTAAGAAGGAGATAAAAATGCAAATATTTAATAATGCATGAGTCCAGTTTCTTTAGTCTTGGACCCCTAGCTAACACTATACTAAGTAATAGAACATTTGTATGTCCTTAGTCCATCAAAAAGTATGAGAAAAAGGGTTTAAAGATTCAAAAGTCTTCTGAAAAACAGGTGGTTGGTATGTACCACAGAGGTTGGATGTCTTGTTGAACAGGTGATGAAACTTGTTTCAGATTAACAGTTCTGGGTACAACACTTGGTTCTCCTTTCTCTAGTGGATATGTTCCTACTTGGTAGTACTTCTGATGTCTCAGGTTCCTCAGTTTCTGCAACATCAGTCTCAACTTCTGGTTCAGCAGTTACTGGATCAACAGGTTCTGAATCCATAGTTGGATCAACAGTTTCAGGATCTTCTTTTGGTTCTTCCACAGTTAACTGTTTTTTGTGGAATTTCACACCTTGAACTAGACTCCTAGTGTGTTGACAACGACCTGCATTCTCACAACATAGGTATTATCTTCTTCATCTGAACTTTTCAAAATTGTTAGAACAGGTTGTTCTTCAGGTTGTTGGCTTCTTCTTGAAGATTTAGGTTCAGGGTGAGGTTTATCTGGTGGAAGGTAGTCTCAAGGCAATAACAGGTTTTGGTGTGGGATTCTTGTTTTGTTGTTTCCTGTTTCTGGTTTAACTTCACTCTTTCTCCTCATGACCACATATATATATTATATTCCCAATATGATTGAAGTTTTCCAGGTCCACATTTTTCCTGTAGGTTCCTGATGAGCACACAACTTCCGGGTGTCAATTCTGCTCCATGACATCATAGTGTTGTTTATTTTTGTGCTGTCCTTCAGTGACAACTTTTGAAGCGATGTTGTAGGCCTCAGTCATGCGTTCTTTCCAAGCACGAACATATTCAGGATAACTAATTGTCTGAAACTGGAGTATCAAACATAATATCAATTGGTATTCTTGGTGATCTTCCAAATAAAAGATAGAATTGAGAGTAACCTGTTGCATCACTATTGGTACAGTTGTAAGCATGCACCAACTTTGGTAAGGAGTTCTTCCAATCTCTCTTTTCTTCAGAGGTCAATAGTCTTTAGCATTGACAGTAGGGTACGGTTGAAGCATTCTCCTTATCCATTACCTTCTGGATGGTAAGGTGTTGTGTGGTATCTCTGGATTCTACAGTATTTTCCCAGTTTGGCAAAGATTTGGTTTTCAAACTCTCTTCCTTGATCATGATGGAGCTGGGTAGGAAATCCAAACTACAGAGAGAAGTCATTAAGGATCTTCTCTGCTGCAGTTTTTCTAGACTTGTTTGTAGTGGCATAGGCTTGAGCAAATCTGTTGAAATGGTCCATGACTATGAGGATATATTCATAGTCTCCTTTGCACTTGTCAAGGTGTAGAAAGCCTATGGACACCATTTCAAATGGGTAAGTTGTAATGTTTCCCATGGGTGCTCTTGTTGGTCTGTTAGGGTGTTTATCTTTCAAACAACCATATTCTCTTTACACATATCGTTCAATGTCTTTCTGCATGTATGGCCAAAAGAAACATTCATGTACTAAGTTCACAGTTCTTTCTATTCCTGTGTCCCATTTCATCATGAAGTTCTTTCAAAGTTCTTTCTCTTATGGTGTAGAATCCCTTCTGAAGTCAAGTATAACTTAGACCAATCTTTCAGTAGAGTATTTGTGGCAGGTGACTCGGCTTCCTTCTCTCTCTTGCTTGGAAATCTGTCTTGATTGTTGTAGTGGAGAACTCTTCCGATGACTTTGTCTTCTTCCTGAGCTTTCCTGATTGTTTCTTTTGAAAATTGACAAATAGAAACAGTAGAGTTCAGTAGAGTTCTAGATCCTTCACAGTTTCTTCCACTCTAAGAGGATACCAGGTGAGCATGTATTCTTCGCTCTGGACCTGAATTGCTTTTATTGTGCTTACAATATTGTTCATACCAACTTCTGCAGAAAATTGCTGCTTGAAATCATCTTGCTCTAAGCACATTCTTGATAGTACATTTGCATCAGTATCAAACTTCTCTGGGCAATCCTTGACACTGGAGTTGACATCAGCAAGTTCAGCAACCCATCTTTGGCCAGTTGCATCGAGTTTTGCAGTGGTAAGGATGTAGGTTAATGGATTGTTGTCTGTGTAGACCACAAACTCTGGACTGTAGTACAGGTAGTCTCTGAACCTCTCACATATGGCCCATTTCATAGCTAGGAATTCTAACTTCCCAGAATGCAGATGGTAGTTCTTCTCAGCTGGTGTCAATGTTCTTGACCCGTAGCCCATAGGTTATCATCCAAGTAAGATTGGCAAATGTTTCCATACTTCTCTGGAATTCTGCAGGAGTGTTTCTGAGTCCAAAGGGAATGCGGATCCATTCATACAATCCTCAAAGAGTGATGAAAGCTGTTAATGGCCTATTGGATTCTTCAATGAAACCTTGATGGTACTCCTTGCCCTGGTCTAGGACAGAAAACCAAGTACTTCCTGACAAATTGTCAAGCATGTCTTGAATCTTGGGTAAAGGATGACGATTTGGCATGGTTCTTTGATTTAGTTCTCTGTAGTTACTGCAAAGTCTTAAAGTTTCATCTTTTTTCCTGACACAAATAATAGGAAATGAGTAGGAGGACTTGGACTTCTGGACCTATCCTCTGTTGATCTTGCAGGTACTCTTTCACCTCTTTGTGCAGGGAGTTTGGCGCTGACCTGTAACCCTTGGTCACTGGAGTAGTGTCTTTAAGGTTAATCTTCATTGTCAGTGAAGGGATGCTATCAACATCATAGTCATCTTTGGCGAAAGGCATGACACTCTTCTCTCAGCCTCTGTCTCACCATCTGTTGTTCTTCTATTCGCAGATGTTCTAAGGACACTGGTGGATCCTATCATTCTCTTGATGATGATGGTCTTCTCTCAGTTTGACAGTTGTTCACTCTTGGCGATGATCTTGTACTGTCAGGAGACAATTTGACTGTTCTCACATTAGCTGGGTATACAGTCTTGACAGCTTCAAGGTGTCCCAAAGAAGTTTTAGGTTCAAGGGTCACTTCATATTTTTCATCACCAACACAGTCACTTTGGCAAAACTGCTATAAGGAATGGTTACCACAGTCTCACCTGCGATGATTCCTTCTGGCAGCTGTACAAGATCTGTTAGCACAAACAGCATCTTCTGTGGTCTTGATCTAGGTCTGACTTTGGCACCACACTTCACTCCCACTGCTGTATGGGCAGGAATGGTAGTTGGATGCAGGCCTATCTTGACTTCTCTGGCTGCTACTGTTGTCTCGGTTTTCTTCAGCGCTTGCACAACTCTCTCCGCTGCTCTGTTCGGTAAAGAGAAGGATGTGGAGACTGAATCCACTAATGGAGTGAAGGTCTTTGTCTTGTGGATCACCTCAGTAATTACATTGTAACCAATAATTGGCTCTTCTGCCACCCGTTGGTGTTATGTTCAAGTCACTAACCGGACTTGGTCTGGCTTCTGTTGTCTGATTCCCAATTGTTATACTCTAAGAGAATCAATACACTCGACGAGGTGTGTAGCAAAACCTCAGAGAAACTGAGCAGGGGGCGCTTCTGACCCCTTTTTTATTGAAAACTTTCATAGTTAGAGCATGCGCAGAACAGACAATTACCTAAGTTAAAAATAATGAGAACAGAATATTTATTACCATGTACAAGGTCAAATATGGGAGTATTTCATAGTGTTCTCAGTTCCCAGAGCCCCCCATGCGAAGCAGCACATTCCTTAGATAAGCCTTACAAAAGCAATTACAGAAAAGTCCAGCGTTAAAGCGTTACTCTAACATACAGAAAATAAACCATAGTCTTTCAGAACTATGTTTCTTAAATCTGGATCTTCTCATTTCCCCCCTTTGACATCTTCATCTTTCTTTCCTTTGACTGTGTCCACTTCGGAAGGTTTATAGCCAATTCAGTCACTCAGGTACTATCCCAGGCCGGCGAGTTGCCTAGGGGAACACAGGTCTTCTTTAACTGGTTCCATCCCCCAAGTACTTGAACAGCATCCTTCCAAAGAAGAGTCTCGAATTTTGACAGATTGTTAGGGCGAGCGCTGCATCTTCCCCGCGCAGCGCCCCCCTCCGTGCCTCTCCTCGGGCGAGCGCTGCGTCCCCTTCCTGCAGCGCTCCCCGCTTCACCGCCATCCGGGCGTCTGCTGCTGGCCCCCCTGGCTGCGGTTTCCCCTTACCTGGTCCCCGCGCCTCCTCCTCTGACCGGCATGGCCGCCGGCTTCCTCCTTCTGTGTCTGTTCCGTCTTCCCTGCGCGCACGTCCCCGGCCACTAGGGGGCGCGCGCGTCAACCTCCTCAGATTTAAAGGGCCAAGGCCCTGTTAATTGGTTTCTGCCATCCAATCTCTTTTTGGCGCTTCCTATAAATTAAACCCTGCCTTACTTCCTGTGCCGGATCTTCGGTGTTGTTCCCTGAATGATTATCGCTGTATTGCTTGATTCCTCGTGTATGACCTCGGCTCTCCTATTGACCTTCGAACCTGTGCTGCCCGTCCCGACCTCGGCTTGTCTCACCGCTATTGAACCCGCGCTGCCAGTCCCGACCTCGGCTTGTCTCACCGCTACTGAACCCGCGCTGCCAGTCCTGACCTCGACCTTCTCCTCCGACCACTGTTTGTCTCTGCTGCACGTCACTTCAGCAGTTTGTGGAACTGTGCCGCTGTTGGGGGGTAGCGACCTGGGAGTCACCTGCCGCACAAGACCATCCCGCCTTGCGGTGGGCTCTGGTGAAAACCAGTGGCTCCTTAGACTCCGCTCCCCTGACGCGGTATCTGCCAAAACAGTTCTGCAGACCCTGCGGGTCCACTTCTTCGCACCCGGTGCGTAACAGTAAGATCCGGCCATGGATCCCGCTGAGGTGCCCTTGCCGGAGACTTCCGAACTCCCAGCGCTGGTGGCTTTGCAGTCTCGGCAGATTAATCAGCTTACCGCTATGATGCAGCAACTCTTGACCCAGCAGCTGTCGCCTTCTCCACCGCCACCGGTGCCGCCACCGCAGTCTCCAGCAGTTTCCCCATCCAGAATCCGCCTCTCCTTACCAGCAAAATATGAGGGGGACGCGAAGTTGTGCAGAGGCTTTCTAGCCCAGTGCTCTATGCACCTGGAATTATTGTTTGATCAATTTCCCACCGAACGCTCTAAAGTGGCCTTCATCATTAGTCTGCTCTCCGGAAAAGCCTTGGCTTGGGCCACTCCCTTGTGGGACCGTAATGATCCTCTCACCTTCACCGTTCAGGCCTTTGTTACTGAATTCCGTCAGGTTTTTGAAGAACCCGCTCGGGCCTCATCAGCCGAGTCCGCTCTATTGAATTTAACGCAAGGCGATCTTTCTGTTGGTGAATATGCTATTCGATTCCGTACTTTGGCCTCCAAGTTAGCATGGAATAATGAGGCCCTCTGCGCTTGTTTTAAGAAAGGTCTCTCTAGCAAGATCAAAGATGTTCTAGCGGCCCGAGAGATTCCTGACTCCCTTTCTGAACTCATTCATCTCGTCACTCGCATTGACATACGCTTTGCTGAGAGGCGTGAGGAACTTCGCCTGGAGAGAGATTCCCAACGTGACAGGAGGATGTTCCGTTTGGCTCCCACCTTTCAGAAACCTTTGTCTGTACCATCTTCTCCAGAGGTGGAAGCCATGCAGGTCGGCCGCTCTCGCCTAACCCCCGTGGAGAGGTCTCGCAGGAGAAATGAAAATCTCTGTCTCTATTGCGCCAGTCCTGATCATTTTCTAAGAGATTGCCCCATTCGTCCTTCTCGACTGGGAAACGGGCGCACCTAGACTCGGTGGGAGAGGCGTCTCTGGGTGTGTGTGCTTCCTCTCCAAGATTTACCGTACCTGCACAGCTTTGTCTCTCATCTGCCTCTGTGCTTAATTTACCGGTCTTCCTGGATTCTGGTTCGGCGGGCAATTTCATAGAGGCCTCCCTGATCAAGAAATACGACATAGCAGTTAACCGCTTGGCCAAACCGTTATTCATCGCCTCAGTTAATGGAGATAGACTGAATTGTATGGTGCAGTACCGTACCAAGCCTTTGCTCCTTAAGATTGGCCTCTTTCACCAGGAATACTTGGAACTCTTTGTGTTACCCCATTGTACTTCCCCAATCCTATTGGGTCTTCCTTGGCTTCAGCTTCATAATCCTACCCTAGACTGGGTCACTGGGGACATCAAGGCGTGGGGTACAACCTGCTTCAAGAATTGCTTGAAAGCTTTACCAGTTCGAACCGATCATCCTACCACATCTCTACCGGGCCTACCCGAAGTTTACCGGGCTTACGCTGACGTCTTCTGTAAGAAGCAAGCTGAGACTCTTCCGCCTCATCGCCCTTATGACTGCCCGATCGACCTCTTGCCTGGGACCACTCCTCCTCGTGGCCGTATCTACCCACTATCCGTCCCCGAAACTCAAGCAATGGCTACCTACATACAAGAAAATCTGCAGAGGGGCTTCATCCGGAAGTCCTCTTCTCCCGCTGGGGCTGGCTTTTTTTTTGTACAGAAAAAAGACGGTTCTCTCCGACCCTGTATCGACTATCGGGGTCTTAACAAGATCACGGTAAAGAACCGATACCCCTTACCCTTAATTCCAGAACTCTTCGACCGTCTTCGTGGCTCCAGGATCTTTTCCAAACTGGATCTCCGAGGAGCCTACAATCTGATCCGCATCCGCAAGGGAGACGAATGGAAGACTGCCTTTAATACCCGTGACGGTCATTTCGAGTATTTGGTGATGCCCTTCGGGCTTTGTAATGCCCCTGCCGTATTTCAAGAGTTCGTCAATGACATCTTCCGGGACTTGTTGTACTCCTGTGTCGTGGTCTATTTAGATGATATCCTCATCTTCTCTTCTTCCCTCGAAGAGCATCACCGGCACGTTCGTCTGGTACTATCCCGCCTTCGGCAGCATCATCTTTATGCCAAATTAGAAAAGTGTCTCTTTCACCAAACCGCTCTGCCCTTTTTGGGTTATACTGTTTCAGCCCAAGGACTACAAATGGACCCTAGCAAATTGAGAGCGGTTTTAGATTGGCCTCGGCCTGTTGGTCTGCGTTCCATTCAACGATTTCTGGGCTTCGCCAACTATTACCGTCAATTCATACCCCATTTTTCCACTATCGTGGCCCCCATTGTGGCTCTCACCAAAAAGGGAGCCAACCCCAAGTCATGGCCTCCACAGGCGGAGGCAGCCTTTTTAACTTTGAAAAAGACTTTCTCTATGGCCCCGGTGCTCACCAGACCAGACCCTTCTCGTCCTTTTTCTCTAGAGGTTGACGCTTCTTCCATCGGAGCAGGAGCTGTTCTCACACAGAGGTCTCCTTCAGGGAAAAATCATACTTGTGGGTTCTTTTCTAGGACTTTTTCTTCCGCGGAGCGAAATTATTCTATTGGGGATCGTGAACTCCTGGCTATCAAATTAGCTCTTGAAGAGTGGAGACATCTTCTAGAAGGGTCGCTTCACCCCATATCTATTTTTACCGACCATAAGAACCTTTTGTATCTTCAAACTGCTCAACGCTTGAATCCTCGCCAAGCTCGTTGGTCACTATTCTTCGCGCGGTTTAATTTCCGCATTCATTTTCGACCTGCCTCTAAGAACATCAGGGCAGATGCTCTATCTCGCTCCTCGGATGTCACAGACGTGGACGCTGCTCCTCAGTTCATTATATCTCCTGATCATTTGGTTCATTCCGCTCCTGCCTCCCTAGTGCAGGCTCCGCCTGGGAAAACCTTTGTCCCGGTTCGCCGACGCCTCCAAATATTAAAATGGGGTCATGCTTCCCGTATTGCCGGGCATGCTGGTATCAAAAAGTCTAACGCAATTATTGCCAGATATTATTGGTGGCCCTCCATTGAGAAGGATGTGGCAGAATTCGTGCAAGCTTGTACCACCTGTGCACGTAATAAAACGCCTCGCCAAAGACCGGCGGGTCTTCTTCATCCTCTTCCTATTCCTGAAATCCCTTGGTCTCACATCGCTATGGACTTTATCACGGATCTTCCTCCATCTCAAGGCAATACAGTGATCTGGGTTGTTGTGGATCGTTTTTCAAAAATGGCGCACTTCGTTCCGCTTCCAGGACTCCCATCCGCTCCTCAGTTGGCTAAGAACTTTTTTAAACATATTTTTCGGCTCCATGGACTTCCTTCCCATATTGTCTCCGACAGGGGAGTTCAGTTTGTTTCAAAATTCTGGAGGGCTCTCTGTACTCAGTTAAAGGTGAAATTAGATTTTTCCTCGGCTTACCACCCCCAGTCCAACGGCCAAGTGGAGAGGGTCAATCAGGTTCTAGGACAATATCTACGTCACTTTGTTTCGGCCCGACAAGACGACTGGGTCGATCTCTTGCCATGGGCGGAGTTCTCTTATAATTTCAAAGATTCTGAAGCCACAAAGAAATCTCCATTCTTCATTGTTTATGGCCGCCAACCTTTGCCTCCTCTACCCTTACCTACACAGTCGGGGGTACCCGCCGTGGATGACTTAACACAGTTTTTCTCCTCTATCTGGCGTGAAACACGACATTCTCTTGTTCTAGCCTCTACCCGCATGAAGAGCAGCGCTAATAAAAGAAGGAGAATCGCTCCTGTTTTCTCTCCTGGAGATAAAGTTTGGCTTTCAGCCAAGTACATTCGTTTCAAGATACCCAGTTATAAATTGGGCCCTCGCTATTTAGGGCCGTACAGGATCAAGCAACAAATTAATCCGGTCTGTTACAAACTTCATTTGCCAGCCTCCTTACGTATTCCCAACTCTTTTCATGTTTCATTATTAAAACCTCTGACGACTAATCGATTCTCTTCTAAAACGTTGGAGCCACTTCCGGTCGCGGGTACCGAAGATGCCTTCTCGGTGAGAGAGATTCTGGCTTCCAAAACATCCAGAGGGAGACGATACTTTCTAGTGGATTGGGAGAATTGCGGTCCTGAAGAGAGGTCCTGGGAGCCTGAGGAGAATATCCTCGATCGGAGCCTTATTTCAAACTTCCTCGGTCCCAAAAAGAGGGGGAGACCTAAGGGGCGGGGGTACTGTTAGGGCGAGCGCTGCGTCTTCCCCGCGCAGCGCCCCCCTCCGTGCCTCTCCTCGGGCGAGCGCTGCGTCCCCTTCCTGCAGCGCTCCCCGCTTCACCGCCATCCGGGCGTCTGCTGCTGGCCCCCCTGGCTGCGGTTTCCCCTTACCTGGTCCCCGCGCCTCCTCCTCTGACCGGCATGGCCGCCGGCTTCCTCCTTCTGTGTCTGTTCCGTCTTCCCTGCGCGCACGTCCCCGGCCACTAGGGGGCGCGCGCGTCAACCTCCTCAGATTTAAAGGGCCAAGGCCCTGTTAATTGGTTTCTGCCATCCAATCTCTTTTTGGCGCTTCCTATAAATTAAACCCTGCCTTACTTCCTGTGCCGGATCTTCGGTGTTGTTCCCTGAATGATTATCGCTGTATTGCTTGATTCCTCGTGTATGACCTCGGCTCTCCTATTGACCTTCGAACCTGTGCTGCCCGTCCCGACCTCGGCTTGTCTCACCGCTATTGAACCCGCGCTGCCAGTCCCGACCTCGGCTTGTCTCACCGCTACTGAACCCGCGCTGCCAGTCCTGACCTCGACCTTCTCCTCCGACCACTGTTTGTCTCTGCTGCACGTCACTTCAGCAGTTTGTGGAACTGTGCCGCTGTTGGGGGGTAGCGACCTGGGAGTCACCTGCCGCACAAGACCATCCCGCCTTGCGGTGGGCTCTGGTGAAAACCAGTGGCTCCTTAGACTCCGCTCCCCTGACGCGGTATCTGCCAAAACAGTTCTGCAGACCCTGCGGGTCCACTTCTTCGCACCCGGTGCGTAACACAGATGATATGTCAATTCTAAAGGAAAGAAACATAGTTACTCATTTAGAAAGCGCATTATCTGCAATCAAGATACGTTTATGTGTTACTTTAGGTGTCTTGATCCTGGCTACAAGGCAAAGAGCTAGTTTTACTAGAACATAAATCATTATACCCAGAAGGCACAATGCCAAAAATATTATTTATACTTTAGCAAAATAAACTTTTGATGATAAGTGCCTATCTCCCCTCCATTTCTTATAGGTGCAGGGGATGAAATATTAAGGCAGAAAGCCATTATCATTGTTAAGGGGAAATGTTTCATTTTCCCTCTGGACCTGTAACCTTTTTACAATGACTTGCGTGTATCCAAGTGGATTTTCCTTCAAGCTTCACTGAAGTAGGCGTTGTCAAAAGAACTTGAAAGGTTCCTTCAAACCTTGATTCCAAAGACTTTCTAGAATGTTTCTTTACATAGACAAAGTCTTCTGGTTGGAGATTATGAGTTCCTGTTATCTGGTCGGGGTCTGGAAGAGAATCAAAAACACTTTTGTGCAGTTTAGTGAGATGTTTTTATAACTGCATCACATAATCAGTCAATTCATCACATTTTTAGGGCAAGATGTTGTGGAAAGTACAACACAGTTCTGGGAGCACTTCCAAACAGAATTTCATAAGGTGACAACCCTGTTTTCTTTGTAGGGGTGCATCTTATTGAAAATAACACAATTGGTAAACAATCTATCCATGGTTTACCTAACTCCTTCATATTTTTCTGTAACTTCAGTTTAATGGTGCCATTCAGTCTCTCCACACTCCCCGAACTTTGTGGGTCATAGGGTGTATGGAAGGACTGTTGGACACCTAGCATTTGCATCACATTTTGCATTATTTCACCTGTAAAGTGCGAGCCACGGTCACAAGAGACCAAAACGTGGTATTAATTCTGTGATTAATTTCTTAGCCGTGGTTTTAGCTATTGCTGATTTTACTGGGTAAGCTTCTGGCCATCCCGAAAACAAGTCAATACACACAAGTACATACTCAAAGGGTCCATTCTTAGGGAGTTGGATGTAATCAATTTGAAGCCTCTGAAATGGATAGAGAGACCTAGGTTGATGTCTTACCGGTGTCTTAACAACCTGTCCTGGGTTCTCCGTCAAACAGATAGAGCATCCTGCACAGTATTGTCGTGCCATGCTACTAAAGCCTGGGGCATACCAAGTCTGATTGGTACTCCTTACCATAGAGTTTGCACTCTGATGTGTAGGCAGGTGTGATACCTGTGCCTGTTCTGGGTATAGGAAGCTAGGCAAGCACAATCGGCTTCCTTTGACCCATAATCCATCATTTTGCTGGGCTCCTGCTCTGAGCCATTTTTCCTTTTCCTCAGGCATCACTTTGTCCTGAAGATTTTTCATTAGTTCCATACTTACCGCCGATTCCTGGGTAAGATTTACACTTACACTCTCTATCTTCTTCAAAGCTGCTTGTTTAGCTGCTAAGTCAGCTTACCTTTAGCCTCTTTGGTTGTTTGTTTTGTGTTTCTTTAACTAAATCAGCATGTCTAATGGGGGTTCCTGCAGCTGTTAAAGTGGACCAACACCCAGGGGGGAGCGGCCCGGGAATCTATAAGATTACCGGACCGATCAGATCCCTCCCCGCGGGGCATCCGAAATCGGGATGTCCCGCGGGGAGGAACCCCCCAGGAGGCCCACAATCCTTACCTTACCGGCGATCCAACGGCGCATGCGCGAGACGCGGCCGCTTCCCTCTAGCAGGGCGCGCTCCCGCGCCGGCCGTTTTGTGAATGGCCGGAGCAGGCGCGCTCCCTGTTAGAGGGAAGCGAGAGACGCAGCCAATGACAGCGCTCTGGTATGCGTGTCCAAGCGGTTTTGGACGCGCATACCAGAGCGGCTCTGAGCGCTGTCATTGGCCGGACGAGGTCATGTGGAAGCGGGGAGAGGTGAGTTTTTGCGGCGATCAGGGGGGTTTCACACAGCGGGGCTCCCCCGATCGGGGTGCCCCACCTAAGTGGACCAACACCCAGGATAGTAAAAATCCTGGGTGTTGGTCCACTTTAAGAAGCCCCTTGCTTTCCACAGGTGGGCGTAATCGTGGGCAATACCCCAAGAATAGGCGGAGTCTGTCCAGATCGTGCCTGTAGTGTCTTGTAGCAGCATTAATGCCCTAGAGAGGGCTGTAAGTTCTGCTTCCTGAGCAGACATATGAGGTGGTAATGGTTCAGCTTCTACCACTTCATGTTCAGTTACTATTGCATAACCTGTATGAAACTGTCCTTTTTCATCAGCATATCTGCTGCCATCTACAAAAAATTCAAATTCTGGGTTTTCTAGAGGTGTATCATGCACATGTGGTAAACCCATTGTTTCTTGCTTCATACGTTCAATGCAGTCATGTGTGTCTTCAGTATGTTCAAATTCTAAAAAATTCTCAAAATCTTCACTATTACTCCCCCCTTCAGAATCTGAAGAAATTGGTAACAAAGTCGCCAGATTCAGAGAAGTACATCTTTGAAACTTAATTGTTGGGGGTAGTAAAAGGGTACACTGCAGCCTAAGCTGTCTAGCCATTGACAGGTGTTTGGGATTAACTTGTGACAAAATCCCATGAATGTCGTGATTGGTAGACACAGCTAATTCATTATCAAGTACAATTTCAGAAGCTTTGTCTACCAATAGAGAAACTGCTGCTACACGAATAATAAGCAATAGGTCTTTGTTTTGTGCCATGTGCCTGCCTTAAAACTCCTGTAGCGTGTCCTCGTATTTCAGTAGCCATGAGTGTAAATGGCTGAGAATAATCAGGAAGACCTAAAGCTGGTGCTTGTGTGACTGCAAGTTTAAGTTGTTCAAAAGCATCTCTTGCTTCTGGTGTTAGGCAAAAAAAAGTGTGACTTTGACACAATCATACAGCGGTTGCATAAGTGAACTGGCATGCATAATCCACTGTCTACACTAAGAGATGAGTCCTAGAAACGCTCTTAACTGTTTATGTGTCTTAGGAGGTGACATGTTCTTGACTATTTCCACTCTGTCTTTAGTAAGGTGTCTAGTGCCTTGTGAAATGCAGTGACCTAGAAAGGTAACTTGTGTTTGGCAGAATTGTAGCTTTTCTTTGCTAGCCTTGCAGCCATTCTCAGCCAAAAATGTAAGAAGAGACAAAGTACCCTCCTCACATGTGATTTTGTCTGGGCAGCAAAGAAGCAAAACGTCTACATATTGTAGAAGTACACAATCTGTTGGTGGTTTCCATCCTGCCAAGACTGAAAAGCGAAGAGGTGGTAACATTCAGGTGCTAAAGGAACCGAAAAGAAAGCTCCTGTTAGATCCACGCAAGAAAAATACATGCTTGTACTCGGTATTTGAGAAAGCAATGTATGAGGGTTTGGAACCACTGGTGTCATTGGAGCCAAAATACTATTAATGGGTCTAAGATCTTGTACCATCCTGTATTTCACAGGTTGTCCTGGTTCCAACACCTTTTTCCTGACTGGATACAAAGGAGTATTAGCCCCTGATTGCATCTGAATCAAAGCACCCTTGGCCAAAAGCTCGTCAATTTGTTCTCCTATAGCTTGTTCTTGTGCAGCACTCAAAGGGTACTGCTTAAGCTGTGGTAGGGTAGGTCCTGTTTTGATATGGACCTCTACTGGTGAGACAGGGAGAAGTCCTATATCAGACCCTGACTTAGACCATAAATGGTCAGGTACAGTTCTTAGTAAGTCTTGATCATTCTCTGTAAGTACATTAGTGAGTTCAAAATCTTCAAGAGCTTGTATTTGCATACAATATTCTAAATCATCAGGATGGTCAGGCAAAGTTAGAACAACTTGACCATCTTCTTGAAAATCAATTTTTGCTTGAAGTTTAGTTAAGTTATCTACACCCAATAAATTGTAAGGTGCTGAATCACAGACTAAAAATTTAGAGATAAACATGTGTGGACCAAGTCTGCCCTCTAGTGGCTTAGAAATGGGCATGACTCTGGGTAGTCCATCAAAACCTGACGCTATAGTTTGGGCTTCTGACTGCTGTTTCTTACTTAAAACTTTATTACTAATGACAGATTTAGTCGCTCCTATAGCAATCAAAAATTCAACTGTTTTGCCATCAGTTTCAATCGGTATTATGGGTGTTTTGGCTGGTACTGTGAATGTTACTGCCGATAGTCAGTCTTGTTCTTTACTTTTAGATTCTGACTTATTGGGGGCTGTTCCTTGATCGGCAGCAAACTTTCTACAATTCCTCTTAATATGACCAGGTTTGTCACAATAATAACATTTTAAAATTTTTCCTTGAAAAGTTCCCTGCTTAGGTCTAGTATCTGTAGTGACCTGAGCCACCATGCGCACCTTGGGCTTTTCCTGAAAGTCCATTTCTATGCCTTGTGCTTTAGCCAACAATTGTGCCATAGTATGGTTAGTTCTCCAATCTGGGGTAGAAGCCTTTAACTTTTCCTTAATGGTTGGTTTTAAACCATCAATATAGGCTCTAACAAACAACCTTTGAACTCCAATATTTCCAACATCTAAGCCTTCATCAATATATGTTTGTTCAAGTGTTAAATAAAAATCAGTGACTGACTGTGTTGGTCCTTGTATGCCTGCTGCAGAAGTACCTCTTTGTTGCTGTTTGTCAGCACAAAATTGTGTAAAATGCTGTACAAAATCAGTTCTATTGTCCCCAAGTCTAACATTCTGTGGTACATGTGCTCTCATATAATCAGTAAATTGATGAAACATAGTAGGGGACATTTTCATCCTACAAAGATCTTCTCCATCCAACCAGGTGGCATTATGTGACTCCATCATTTGTACTACATACCTGCCAAACCTAGAAGGGCTAGTATGGGGATCAGGTGCATTCTGCAACAAAGCCATACATTCAGCTGGAGTCCATGGCTTATAATAAGGGGTTTCTTGGTTAATAAATTGACAAACTGTCCTGCATTTTGAGCATCTGGACTCTGCCCGGCATGGGTAAACACAGGCGCAACTAATTTATATGTGTGGTTCCTGGGAGGGGGTCCTGCGTACCTATAAGTTTTACACCTTGGACAATGTGTAACATTTTCTGGTAAACCATAAGTCATACAGTGATGGCAAGTCCATGATTTTTCAGTAACTAAATTTACTTTTTTCTTTCTTGTGCTAACACCATTTATTCTCTCATCTGGATCCCCTCCTTGCTGATCTGCTCCACAAACATTACATTCTTCTTGTTCTAAACCCATCCCTCTACAACCACAAACTACACATTTCCATGTTCCTTCTTCATTTACTACTTTATCCTGCTCCCTTACTTTACACTGGGTACACATTCTGTCCCAACCCTTATTTATCATTCCACAATAGCATTGCCATAAGCCGCTATCGCCATCATCTGGTCCTGGATCTGGACCATACGTACTGTTACTGGCCAATGGGGAGTCTAGGATACAACTTACTAGTTTCTTTCTTTACTGTCTTTTCATATGGGGGTGGCGGTACTGGGGCTGTTGGAGCATCAGGTATGGGGTCTACTTGGGGATGAAGCAATGGTGTAGTATTCCATTGTTTCCTATGTGGACTGTACGTCCAGCCTTCCTTTTCTGCTAAACTTGAAAGTTTCAGAGCACATTCCACTTGATGATCCCATCCTTTGTCAAAAATAATTCCATGTTTCCCTTTAGCTATCTGTTCCCATTTCCCTAAATCTAATTGTCATTTATGAACTAGCTTAAATTCCTTCCAAATCTTTCCAAATTCCTAGCGGCAGCTAAGCCACACCTTTCCCTGGTGATTTCTTCTAATGTCTGCCACTTCTCTTCCTGGGGTATCTCTTTGGACTGTTCTTTTCCCATCTTCCTAGCAACCGGCCCTAGGTACCGTATTGGGGTCTAACCTCTCTGTGGGCTAGCCTTCTTTGGCTTCCTCCTAAGGAACTAGGAACTGGAGTACCTCTCTGGGTCTCTCCTGGTAATGTCTAGTGATCCTACACGCTAACCAAATAGCAACACATAATCCAAGACAAACAATTAGGATCACAAACAACACACCACCTATCATATGGGTAAGTGACAGTCCTAGATACACTAATTGTATCTTATTCCCATCCCAGTAATATTGGCTTTAATTTTCTGAAATCACCACAAACAACACATCACCTATCATATGGGTAAGTGACAGTCCTAGATACACTAATTGTATCTTATTCCCATCCCTGTAATATTGGCTTTAATTTTCTGAAATCACCTATCGACTAGTCCTGGTCTTCTAACTAAGCCTGGGAACTGTGGTTCTTATAAGTCAACGTAGTCAGGATCGGCTGGCATGCACCGTAAAGGCGCCGTCAAATCCGGTCAACTTGACAAACTGGCGCACGCCTAAATGAGTTATGGAACCGTACAGGGTAAAATTTTTATCTAAAACTTCTTCTGGCCACAACTTGCGTTCACCGTCACTGGGTTATAGCGGGTTTCCCCTCGCCAGTGGGATGGGGCGTCTAATGACCTTCCAAAGTTTTTAACTAAATGCCAGGCTCATAAGGTTTTTTATCACACTCTCAAAAATAACAAATTCTTAAGGGAACAGACAGACAAGACAAATACAAACAGACAAAACAAATGCAGACAACAGAAGCGCCTTAGGATTCTTAAAAATGACCCTCTTTCGCAGAGGCTGGATAAACCTATCTCACCTTAGAACGGAGCCGCTGATGCCTCACAGGGAAGAGCAGAGTATAAGAGTACATAAAAGCTGTCTCTTACCTGGCCAGGTTTTGAAGTCTGCTGTTCCGAGGTGGCATCAGTTGATGTTCCGTTCGGCGGGTGCGATACCTCTTGCGACCACTATAGAGAGTCCCTGTTCGGGCGCCACGTAATGTTATGTTCAAGTCACTAACCGGACTTGGTCTGGCTTCTGTTGTCTGATTCCCAATTGTTATACTCTAAGAGAATCAATACACTCGACGAGGTGAGTAGCAAAACCTCAGAGAAACTGAGCAGGGGGCGCTTCTGACCCCTTTTTTATTGAAAACTTTCATAGTTAAAGCATGTGCAGAACAGACAATTACCTAAGTTAAAAATAATGAGAACAGAATATTTATTACCATGTACAAGGTCAAATATGGGAGTATTTCATAGTGTTCTCAGTTCCCAGAGCCCCCCATGCGAAGCAGCACATTTCTTAGGTAAGCCTTACAAAAGCAATTACAGAAAAGTCCAGCGTTAAAGCGTTACTCTAACATACAGAAAATAAACCATAGTCTTTCAGAACTATGTTTCTTAAATCTGGATCTTCTCATTGGTCACTGGTAACCAGCAATGGTACTAACAGTTCACAAGGTCTACTGTTCTTGGCGTGGAGTTGGAATGTCCCCTTAATCCATCCCAGGAAGGATATCACTGTCTGGTTTGCAGCTCTACCACTGAGTGGACCAGATCCTACCAATTCATTGACGGACCTGAGTCTGTATGTGAGGTAAGTGTCGTTGTCTCCAGCCTTCATTTAGGATACTGACTTGAGCTCCTGTGTCCCACAAAGCTTTACAAGAGAGTCTATCTAGTTTACACTGGATCATGCACTTCCCACCAACGAGATCAATTAACTTAGACTGGTCTTCGAAGGTACTCTCTTCTGACAGGGTGTAGATTGATGAACTGCCACTTCCGATACTGCTTACTGAGTAGTTGTCTCTTGTTTGTACTCGTTGGAGACAGTCACACACCTGTAGATAATACTGGTGCAACCGTTATTCATTCTAGGTAGCTTCAAAAGACACACTTCGGTTGGTTTGGGATTGCTTTGGGTGGAGGTTACTGGTTGTCCTTCACCAGCAAATCTCTGTCTTCTTAGCTGTTTGAAGTGAGGTGTTCTGCAATCTTTGGCAAAGTATCCTTCTTCACCACATTTTATGCAGTAGCAACAACCTCTACCTTAAAACAAACACAAGAATATAGGATTCCGCACTGCTCAAATAACAGTAGTGTGCTGGACTAAAGTGGGCCCAAAACACCATGTGTCAAGACAATATACAAATTACACAAAAAGACCACCAGATTGGTCTAAACATGGACACACACCACAAAGGACCACACTACTTAGATATATGTCATAAAATATATATCTTTAATTATATTTCATCTCAGAATACATAGGACATAACCATCAACATACACATTAAAACAATTTAAAAAACAAACAGACAACTGCAGAGGAAATCAGGACCCAATTGACTATTAAACATAACCATTACACAATACCCAAGTTCATAAGAAATTTTTCAATCCATGGCCCCAGTATAAAAAAGAGGCTAATAAATACAATTAATATTAAAGTGCCAGCTAATATATATATATATATATATATATATATATATATATATATATATATATATTAAATAATTGCAATTTTGCACAGATTAGCACTTTACTTATGGTTATGGTAATGGAAATTGTTTTAGCCTTGTATTAGGAATTATTTTGCTCAATCTTTGGGCCCTGTCCCCTCGTCAAACCCCCCCGGAGTCTACATCTCGGGTTGCCTAGGGGCACCCCCTAGTCACCCCCTTTCAATTTCTGATAACACTCCCGTGCAATGCAGCCATTTCACCCCTGCATTCCCTCACTTTAAGAGTTGTGGGGTATCCCAATTCCTCTCAAAATCCCGTTATGGGCCACCAAATTTTGTAACCCACACGCCACTACCAGGGCTGGATGAGGTGGGGCGAGCTGTCATGAGTTCTTGAAAATCTGAGGGATATTGGGTTTGGGCCGTGGAGTCATCACACACTGCAGATGTCTGTTTCCAACGATTTTTCAAGCAATCACAACTTCCACTTCAGCTACAGAAAGCAAACAGCCTCTCAGGATCGGATCCTGGGGTCACTGTAGGGACTGGAACTATACTTCTGTACCTTATGTGCTGGCCCTCATTGTACTCCTCACTGCTCCTCCTAGGCCCACACTGATTTCTCTGTCAGAGGCACTCTGTCTTGCTCTGCCTGGCTTAGCAAACTGGATCTCTCTCCTCACTTCTGTGTGTTAAGGTGTGCTGCAGGTTCTCTCGGTGCTGGTTCTGGAACACTCTGCACTGCACTCTCTGAACACAACTCGATTCTGACTATTCTAAAAAGTGTCAGTAACTTATATCACCTCTGTTTGTGATGTCACTTCTCTACATGGCAGCCTCTAGTGATTAACTCTATCACTGCGGTTACTTCTTATGCAGCTAGGCTGTTTTATACTGGGATTTCTATGAGAGATTAGGTACCCCAGTTTTTACCTGGGCCACACTTATACCTAAATATGGATAAACACAGTGTAAGCAAATTCCCTCAGGAGGTGGATAATTAGACAAAAAAGGGTAAAAAACCACAGTCATTAACCACAGTCAGCAACCACCTGCCTATTGTCTATAGACGGCAGGGTCCTAAAGCTAGAGAATAATTAGGCAAAAAATGGTGAATAACCACAGTCATTAAAAAGGAGCAACAATTGTTCTATTATCTATAAATTGCAGGGCCAGTGGTCTCCCTCTAAACTGGACATCCCACTTTGGGATGCCCAGATGTGTGAAATGCCTGGGAATGCTTGCCACTCCCCTTCCATTCAGCATTCTAAGCCAAGCATTATTATGCACAGCATAGAATGCTGACTGGGGGTTTTGCACAGTGGGTATCCCTGGCTTGCCCTGAAACCCAGGAAGTGACCCAGGACATTGACTGTTCCCAGGGCAGGTTCATAATATTACATGCCAAGCTCTCCAGATTTCATCAAGCCCTTCATAATCTACAGTTGGTTGATGTCTGCCAAATCTTACACAAGGAACAAAGATATTTTACTTATTTCTCACGCATGCATAACTTGACTATTTATTCATCAGCCATCATGCTCTGTCCTAGGACCCTCAGGTCCCAAGCCATCGGCTCATTTGTGTTGTTGGACCATGCACCTATATTTTTGACCCTCCCCATACCTGGGGGGGGGGGGGGGATTGGCAGTCAGGGGACCTGGAAGCTTAACGACAACCTGCTGGACGATGTTGTTTAGTTAGCACTAACAGGACGAAAGTGTGCTCTTTGAGGGTGTTCATTAAACATGGTGCAATGCTTAAAAGGGAGAGGGCAAGCTAGATTGAGGATACTTTGTTGCGCATTCAAGACCTAGAGCACAGGCATAAATCGGACACTTCACTGCAAAATCTTTTGGCATTTCTGGAGACACGAGAGTCTCTCAAAAACTGTATGATCAGGGATGTATGCACTATAGGTATAGATGTAAAGCTAAATTATACAAGTTCCCAGATTCAGTAGGCAACTTGCCAGATTGCTGCACCCTAGACTGGAAGAGACCAGCAGGGAAAGGACCAAAAAAATCCCACCTGTATTGTTGACACTTTCAAGTTATACTATAGCTCTCTAAACAACATCAGAACCACAATGGAGGGGCTACTACCAGAGGCTTTAAACAAAGGAACTGCAAATACGCAGAGGAAACAGGCACAGCTCGACCCTTCACCCCTTTATGTCATTTTTATGGAGCACCTGGCCAATGCCTTTAGAGCTTAAGCTCTCCTTGTATTTGGCCGACCTACTTTTATATGTTACATCCCCCGGAATTTCGCTCCCATTTAGGGGCATACATACCATAGAAGCAGGGAAGGCAGCTGCTACCGGGCCCTTAGAAGAAGGGGCCCCATACAAGCTATCTCCCCCCACCTTGCAGCATCTGTGGCAAAATGGCTGATCTGGTGTTACCTCAATGTGCCATGTTGGCACGCTGTCTGCTGGGAGCACCCAAAAAAAAAATGCCCCATTTCTCCCAGTTTGCAACAGTACCGTTGTGAGAGAACCTGGTCCGCTGTTTCCAGACTTTCGTACACATCTTCCACATGCGCACCTGGTTGGCAGCTCATGAATAGCGGTTCAATTCCTTGACAAAGAGTTTCCCTAAAAAAATAAGAAAAATTGTCCACCCCCAGGACCGGCCTTTGGGGTGTGCGAGGTGTGCTATTGCTCAAGGCACCATGGTCAGGGTGGCGCTGCACAGCTGCACCTGCATACTCATGGCCCCAATCTGCCCACTGCCCACTAACTCAGTTTACTGGTTCGCCGCTCACTAGCACACCCACCGCACCTGTTCTCTCATTTTCTCCCACTTTGGGGAAGCATCATGGTTGGCTGGGTCAGAAGAAAGGAGTGCTCACCTATGTTTTGCTCTTTAAAGTGGACCAAACTGTCTGATCTCCAGAGCATCCCAATGTGGGATGTCCTACTGTGTGAAAGCCCCTGGGATCACTCGCATACCCACCATGCAAGAAATTCCATTGCACAAGTGCAGGCTTTCATCCAATGAGCACGTATGCTGCATATATTATTGCAGGGCATAGAACTTGTTTTGTTCACAGAGCCTGGAAAAGAGAGTGGAAGCACTTTTAAATTGTAAAATTAATGTGAACAGGGCTGGTCATTTCACAGAGGCTGCATCCAGACTGCAGTTTTGTCTTGTCATCACTGGGGGCAATGACGCGACCTAAGACTTACAAGGAAGAGAGCCTAGACTGGAAGGATATTATCATCTCGGCCTCTGCATGACTGAAGGACAGAGAGACCAGAAATCTGTCTGCACTATAACTGGTGAGCAGCTGGGCCATGTAGTTCCCCAGGGTTGGGGAGGAGTAGCTGGGTCTTTGGTACCCTGGGATCAGCTGGGCCTTGTAGTTACTCCATAGTAAGTGTCCCCCAGGGCTGGGGATGGGAAGCAACTGGGCCTTGTAGTTCATCCAGGGGAAACAGCTGGGCCTTGTAGTTCCTCCAGGGGAAACAGCTGGGCATTGTAGTTCATCCAGGGGAAGCAGCTGGGCCTTATAGTTCCTCCAAGGGAAGCAGCTGGGCCTTGTAGTTCCTCTAGAGGAAGCAGCTGGGCCTTGTAGTTCCTCCAGAGAAAGCAGCTAGGCCTTTTTGTTCTCCAGAGTGCTGAAGGGGAAGCACTGGTCCTTGTTCGTCCTAGGCAGCTGGGCCTTGTTGCTCCTCCTAGGGTAGCTGGGCCTCATTCTCCAGGGCACTGAAGGGGAAGCAACTGGGCCTTGTAGTTCCTCCAGGGTAAGCATCTGGGCCTTGTAGTTCCTCCAGGGGAAACAGCTGGGCCTTGTTTTTTCTCCAGGTGAACTAGCTGGGCCTTGTTGCCCCTCCTAGGGTAGCTGGGCCTCGTTCTCTATTGCACTGAAGGGGAAGCAACTGGGCCTTGTAGTTCCTCCAGGGGAAGAATCTGGGACTTGTTGTTCCTCCGGGGCAAGCATCTGGGCCTCGTAGTTCCTCCAGGGGAAGCAGCTGGACCTTGTTGTTCCTCCAGGGAAGCAGCTGAGCCTTGTAGTTCCACCAGGGGAAGCAGCTGGGCCTTGTAGTTCCTCCTGGGGCAGCTGGGCCATGTTGCTCCTCCTCGAGTAGCTGGGCCTCGTTCTCCAGGGCACTGAAGGGGAGGCATCTGGGCCTTCTAGTTCCCCTAGGGGCATCTGGGCCTTGTAGTTCCTCCAGGGGAAGCAGCTGGGCCTTGTAGCTCTTCTAGGGGAAGCAGCTGGGCCTTGTAGTTTCTCCATGGGAAGCAGCTGGGCCTTGTAGCTTCTCCAGGGGAAGCAGCCTTGAAGTTTCTCCAGGGGAAGCAGCTGTGCCTTGTAGTTTCTCCAGGGCAATGAGCTGGGGCCTTGTAGTTTCTCCAGGCGAAGCAGCTGGAGCTTTTAGTTTCTCCAGGGGAAGCAGCTGGGCCTTGTAGTTCCTCCAGGGGAGGCAGCTGGGACTTGAAGTTACCCAGACTTGCAGAGGGAAAGCAGCAGTTGGGGTTTTGTTCTCTATAATGCATGCCTACCAATGTTTCAGAGTGACATTTGTTAAATTAGGCCACCTCATTGAGGGATGGATAGGAGATGTTGTAAAAGTTACAACAATAGAAACACTTTAATAAGGCAAATTAATCATTTCTTGATGCAGATCTGCATATTAAACCTCAAAGAGGGACAAAGGACAACAATGAGGGACACAGGGACATGGACCTAAAAGAGGGACAGTCCCTCCAAATGAGGGACACTTGAGAGGTATGATGATGTAGAGGATCTTCCTCTCTATGGCCTAGGTAACTACAAGCCCCAGCTGTCCCAGTGTGAACACAAGTACTTAACCCATCTAGTGCCATCTACATGAGTCTCACGTAGCAGCCTCTACTCCACTTAAAGCGGTCCTTCACTCTGAATAAGAGCCTATCTTATATGTTTCCCACACCCTGTACATACAGATTTCTCACATTAAAAAGCATTCTACCTGCATCTAATTCTTCTGCTTCTGAGTCAAGATGGCGGCGCCCGTGTCCTGAACAAAGTTGCAGCCCAGTGGGGGAAAGAATAATAAGTAAGTGACTATAAACTTAAAATATATTAACTTTAGATGCTGGGGAATTGTTTTTTAAGAGTTTGGCCTTTTCAATAAATCATGGTGAAGGTACGGTTTAAGTGCCAGCTACGTCAGACTCACGTAGCTGACTTTAAACCCTCACAGTAAAAAAAATATAAAAGTAAAAAACTCATCTGACCCCTCGTTGGATCCGGCCGGGTCTCCTCTTTAATTTGGGGCCATCCAGTATTATTTCTGCATGCCTTGGCTCCACATGATTGTCAGAAGCCAATCAGGTGGACAGAGATGTGTAAGGGGGTGCCAGGAGATAATATTCACACACCCCTTCACACACAAAGCTCTTAGCTGGATCAGCAAGCATCTCTTGCCCTCTTTTTTGAACATTTTTTTATCATGCACATTCTCTATGCCTTTCCCTCTTTTTACCTTACCTTCTTTTCTACAACCCTCCATCTCATTTAACCTACATATTCCTCATTTAAACTTCCCCCCATCTTTCTCTTTTCCACATTTTCTTGTTCCTTTTTTAAGTATTTTTCTACATTCAAACTTTATTACAGCATAATGAGTATCTTGCCAACACCACCCATGTTAAAGCTATCCTGAAACCAATTAAAAAGAACATTTGCATACTTAGCTTAAAATCTACCTGTCTGGTTCATTTCTAAATGCCTTTTCTCAGCAGAAGCCCAGGCCTGTATATTTCAATGCACTGGTGGGATGTAGTGACACTTCTCTCTCTCAATCACTGCCTCAGCCACAGCAGCCAAGTCTGTATGAAATCTCCAGGGAAAGAACTGCAGATGCAAATGGGGGGGACTTTTAGGTAAGTATGCATATCAGTATAAATGGGGGTGGCCACTAAAATTTCCTAGGGCAGCATGAACTCTAAATTCGGCCCTGAGTGGGAGGTAGCTTGCATGGTTCTTTTTTCTCCAGTGCAAAAGCACAATGGCCAGAGCGCTTGCAAGGTAAATATAGCAACAATCCCTGGTTGTTTCACACAGTTGGGCTTCCCACATTGGGATGCACCAGAGGTAGAGAATCAGCCAGGTTTGGCCCAATTTAAAGTGGGCCAGCAGTCAAAAATGAGGAGGCGGAACTTTCCCATTTCTGCATGGCATCTTCACTGGCTGCAAGTCAGCACCCCACAGTAGGCCAGTAGTGAAGAGGTAAAGGTGTGTATTGGGGGGTGCCATTCTGTAGTCTCACACAGGGTGCCTCCCATCCTAAGGCCAGCCCTTTTCACTACAAAGTGAAGCATACACGTGCAAAAAAAGTGTGCACCTTGCAGTTTTTCATTTTTTTCTTTTTAGAAGACATGAGTCAGTAGTTAGTTTAATAAGAGGTTAAAGGAAGTGTAAAATATCATTATTTGTGATATTTCTTTCCCTTGTTTTCCTTAACAAGGACTGTTTTTGGGCCATCCAGAATCTGATCTCAGCTATAGTAATTTAAGCAAAGTATTGGCCGAAACCAAGAATCGATAAATGGATTTAATATAAATAGAGCTGATTACATTACAGAAATATAATATGAATGGTGTAAATATGATATGAAGTTGCAAAGCAGGAATGTGAGCAATGTCCATAGGAAAATGCAGCAATCATTCTTACTAGGGTCTTTGTCTCTCTCGCCCAACCCCCGCCATACTGACCATGTGGCAATCTTACATGTTGTCTGTTCAGAGGCCCAAAGCAAAGAGACCCAAGAGAAGAGAAGAGAAGAGAAGAGAAGAGAAGAGTGACCCCTTCCCCCACATTCTCCTCCTTAAATGTTATTCCTAAATCTCTCCACCTCCAACTGTCCTCCTATTACAAAGAAGCAGTCATGTAGTACAAACATATGGTTTCAGTTAAATGGTCGAAGTTAAGGTAATTACTGTGCATATATACATATATACATATATACATACACACATACAATGAACATTGATGCAATTCACCAAAATAAACCTTATATTATATGTGCATCAGCCAGCCCTGGATCAGAATCATAATAACCAGGTAAAAATCCACAGACTCCATTCATCCAAGTTACCTATTTTCCAGTAATATTAGTGATTTAATAATAATTAATTAATAATTTAGATCATAAACCTTTTATTCCTCTGGAACCTTCTTACAATTCCCCCTGTTAAGATCTCAAATTATTAATGCAGGGTTATTATTAGTTAAAATAAAAACATGCCATCTATCCACTTTTCCATCATTCATTTCACATTCATTCAACTGTGGGTTAACTCACCAAGAAACATGATTCCAATCTCAGAACTTGCTGAGCCAAAGGAAATATTTTTTTTTACCTCTATTCCCTTTATCATTTTGACTGCTAAAACTACTGATCCAAATTCTAAACTAAGTTAACAAAATATTAAAATATACAAAAAAAATCAATTATCCTAATAATTTACAAACAAACAACAAACAAAAAACAAACAAAATGACTTGATTTATATTAACATTTCCTGCAGACCTTGGTATGAATGACTCTGTTCATTGATGGTTATAACCCTTCCCAAAGAGATGAGATCGATCATGTTCAATCTATTCCAGGTTTTAACAATCATTTGCTATTGAATATCCGCTTGATTGTAACTAAACCTCCTAATTCCTTACCTTCTGTGCCCATTTCTGAGTGAATTTAAATTAATTCAAATTAATTCAAAATTAAAACAAATATGGAAGCATGAGACATATCTTCTTAACTCTTTACCAGTATAACAGAGAATAGAACAATTCCTGTTAAATTTAGACACCTCTAGTCCTGATACTGTATAATGAAGTCTCATATGTCAAATGTACCCAGGAAATTCAAAATAATTTGATTATCCCCCTGTTTATCATTTGTTTAACCAATTAAACAAATAACCTGGATTGGAAGAGCAAACCCAATGATATACCCCTCAGTTCAGAATTTGGCCTAACAACGTCAAGAGCAAAAGCACAATAACATCAAAATAACAAGCTAAACCCTTGTTTCATATTATTCATTTGCTCATGACCCTGTTCCTCCAAAGAAGAATGAATCCCCTTTTACATCTGTACTCCCAGTGGCAAGTGCATGAGTATTAAAAGAAAATCTGGTTGTGATAGATCAAAGAAGAGTCAAGAATCTAAATTCTTAACCCCTTCTGACTCCTCCCACCAAACCACTATGAACATATTTACCCTTTTTATTAGTGACCCAGAACCAAAAAAATCCTCTTAACCCATATGGTAACATTTCATAAGCACCGCTATACACCTCCACTTATTATGCTAATAGGTAGACCTTTAGGTGTAATGTTCTATTTTAGTTCCCTAACATAAATATGTAAATATGTGTCACTGCCTTGAAAAAAAATGAATTCACAAAATTTTATATAACAGATTTATTTTTCTTCATGTTGTCACTGGTTAATCTTCCTTTCATTCTGTTCTTCTTTTCTGCCTTGGGACGATCACTTCTTTGGCAAGACTTTGTCAGATCATTCGCTGCAATGAAAGTGTTAATTGCACTCTTAAGTTAGGTTATATATCTTTATTTCTTCTATGATGAAATAGGAGTCTTCATGATATTCATCATATTCTTCTCCTTTTGGTGAACTTTTCATCATGGCTTCTTATCTTGTCATGTTACTCCTTTCTTCTCTTTCCTTCCGACTTCAGGGCTTCGCGTCATAATTTCTATCATCATTTCGTATATAGTCAGCCTCGGTTTTCTTTCCTTTAACATAAAATTTAGCAGCATCAATTTCTTTAAGCAAATAATTTCATAGCATTCTTATCTAAATTCACATAAATTATACTCCAGATCCACTTTCCTTAAAACTTGGTTTTGATATATTCACACTAACAATCAGTATATATTATAAAGTTTTCATCTGCATCATAAATACTTCATAAGTGCATTGTCAATAAATTAAGTCAATTAATTTGGGATAATCTGGGCAAAATTAAATTAAATTGTATGACGTCAGTACAATTTACTCAATTTCTTCCCAGTAACTTATGCCTTGATCCCATTCTTGTTACTAAATTTTTGAAGAAAATGCCTTGGAATAACAGAAGCATATCTCCCACTCAAGTCATGTCACCAGAATCTCTTTTCTCTTGAAAACAAGCTTCTGAGACACCCTCTGATCAGCTTATCTGAGCATGCATCAGTGAAACATGAAATATATTCTTCTGTTTTCCTTCACATTTCTATACAATCATTCAAACTTCTACATTTAAAATGCCACTTACAAACAGATGCATATCCCTCATGTATAAGATCTGTTAATTGACTCCAGCTGTTTGTTTCAACCACTAACCCAATATTACCTTGATCCTTTAAAAGTGTGTGGAAACCTAAACTTCTAGTAAATACTATTAAGATCCTTGCTTTAAAACCTTAATAATAATAATACCTACCTTTTACGAATTTTACCTGCTTATATTAGTTAAATATGTTAGGAAAGTGTAGTTAGTGTTGATTATTCCTTTAAAAGTACATTCATCTCTCTCTAAGTCTAATGGTCATCTGTTGGTAATTATCCAACAAAGGAATTTCTCTAGTCAGACTAGCTCTTAAAGCAAATATCTGTGTCACTATTGAGACTGGTCCGATCAGATATAATCTGATCGCTCTACTGAACAATCTATTGAATCTTGAGGTGAGCCAAAATAATCCTTACCCTCAATATTCTATTTTTTCCTACAGTAATCAATGTACAACTCACTTCTAAACTTAATTTATAATTTTGCTCCACAGGAAATGAGTCAATCAAATCTGTCCATCTATGGTCTTCTAAAATCACATCTGTTACACAATTTAATTTCATTAATCACAACCTCTTATATCTATGAATGACTTTTAAGGAATTTAATCTGACTAAAAAATTAGTTCATAACCACCAATTCTAGATGTTATATCTCAACTAACCATATTTGAAATAATGCCTTTAAAAATTAGCAAACCCTTTTAGCCATATATGGTGTTCTTTGTTCTCAATTCAATCATTATCCCTTCCCCCTACACCCTAGCATTAAAAGTTATTTCAGAGGAATGGCACCTCCCATCCTCTGCCATTAATCAATAACTTTCCTGCTAACTCTCTAAACATTTGGATTTCTTTGGGCAGAGGGGACTGAAGTGACATCACTAGTCACCACCCACTTGGGTTGGGCAAATTTCAAATTTCCCCGCTGCTTCATTTGTTTCCAAACCTTCCACAGATAAGATGTAGGCATATTATCAATCTCTGCTATGGGCACACCACTCTGTATCAAATCTAGAAAGATTTGTGTTCTTGTGCCCCACCTTCTTTCCTTTACATTCCTATGTGCAACTCTTTCTTTTGTGTTTCCAAAGAAAGGAATTCTCTTTGTTTGAGAATTATGCCCCCAGCGTGGTGTATATACTTCTGTATTTCTTTTATACGTCCTGAAAGTTTTAGGCTTATTATTTCTAGTGTGCTTTTCATTATGGAAACTGTTGCAACACCTAGAAATATGTCCAATTCCTCCACAAAAATAACAATGAACATCCCTAGTTCTTACTTTAAATTTACCGCCTTGTGCAACAGGAACTGTTTCCAGCTCAGAATTAATCTGCTGTTTCTGGGGCAACACATTTGCACATTTATTTGCCTCATCCAGTATGGAAACATATGAAACATACTTGGTAGTACAATCTACATCCATTGTATTATCAGTCAGCATCTCATTCTCTTTGCTATACTCAGTATTTTCTGCATCTTCTCTAATTTCTTCCATACAAATAACATCCTGCGGATTCATCTGCCTTTCCCTGTTATACCTACAGGTGGCAGCAGTGAGAGTTTTAGATCTCACATGCTGAAAAGCTTCATCCTTCTTTTGAATAGCTGAAATGGTTGCCTTATTTGTGTTGTATTTTAACTGTCTCCTTATTTTGTCTATAAATGCTGCAGCTTCCTGCATAGAATCTTTTTCACTTGCTAACATTTTTGAGACTGGATCAAGGAAGTTAAATTTCCTAACAAAAGTTTTTATCATGCTGTTAGGCTCCTCTTCCTCAGGAATTCCTATTATTAGTCTATATGCCTGTTCAAATTTTTCCATGAAGGCATACACATCTTCATCGGGTGAGGGTTTTAAGTTATTCAACACCTCAAAATCTGGAGATTCACCATTAACAAAATGTATTAACTGTCTTAATCTGTCTGCCCTAGAACTATGAATTAGGTTATCCCTATTCTCAATCATAGGAGTTAGTTCTAATCGTCTGACCATGTTTAAAGGTATCCAAATCCTAAACAACTTATTTTTCTGATCATCAGTTAGACAATATCTGTCAGTAAATAATTCAAACACATCTGCATTTCCAAATGCATCAACATTCTGGTCATATGCTGGAATGTACTTTAAGATCTTCATTAACTGCTTGTGAATCTTAATATTAACTCTGACTGAATTATCTAAAAGTTTTTTATTCCTCATCTCCATTTCATCCCCTTTAATATTCTCCAACTCTAAGGTGACCAAATCAGGAATATAAGATTCCTTCTGTATGCCTGCTTTTGTTGGACCAGGCTTACCTTCTTCCTTATCAGCTTTCTTAGTGTTTGCTGATATGATTTTTATTTTATTACTTAATTTTTCTAATAGCTGTTCCCTGGTAGTTAACTGATTTTCTAAGTTTCTTATATAATCTGCCAATAAAGGACAATTTTCACAATCAAAATTCACTTCTGATGCTCCCTGCTCTTCTATTGTCTGCACAGAAACATGCTCGAGAATCTTCTCACTACGAACATTAGCACATTTGGAACCAGCAGGGGGTGCTGTTTGCACAGTTACTAAATCAGCCAAACACATTTCATCCGGATTAATCATTTCATTATAAAGTTTAAACATCTTAAATACATTTCGGATCTTTGTCTTAGATTTCTTTAATAAAAATCTAGAATTATCAACTTCTAAGTTAGCCTTAATGAGCTGAGTATACATTACTCTCCAAAGCTCTCCATCACTCTTCTGATAAATCAGAGAACTAAATTCTAGATTACTCTTATCAGCAATATTATTAATAAAATCCATTACTCACCGTAAAAATGTCTTCCTCTTTCACAGCATGAATTTCTTATGTCTTCCACTGACGATCATACTGGATTCTTCTAGGTTCTTTTGGACGTACTGAAGTTTAAAAGTCATTTGGTATAATCATACCATCTCCCCCTCTTTAAACTGAAGTAGGCTCCAAAATAACTGTCCGCTCGCCATTGTAAAATATCATTATTTGTGATATTTCTTTCCCTTGTTTTCCTTAACAAGGACTGTTTTTGGGCCATCCAGAATCTGATCTCAGCTATAGTAATTTAAGCAAAGTATTGGCCGAAACCAAGAATCGATAAATGGATTTAATATAAATAGAGCTGATTACATTACAGAAATATAATATGAATGGTGTAAATATGATATGAAGTTGCAAAGCAGGAATGTGAGCAATGTCCATAGGAAAATGCAGCAATCATTCTTACTAGGGTCTTTGTCTCTCTCGCCCAACCCCCGCCATACTGACCATGTGGCAATCTTACATGTTGTCTGTTCAGAGGCCCAAAGCAAAGAGACCCAAGAGAAGAGAAGAGAAGAGAAGAGTGACCCCTTCCCCCACATTCTCCTCCTTAAATGTTATTCCTAAATCTCTCCACCTCCAACTGTCCTCCTATTACAAAGAAGCAGTCATGTAGTACAAACATATGGTTTCAGTTAAATGGTCGAAGTTAAGGTAATTACTGTGCATATATACATATATACATATATACATACACACATACAATGAACATTGATGCAATTCACCAAAATAAACCTTATATTATATGTGCATCAGCCAGCCCTGGATCAGAATCATAATAACCAGGTAAAAATCCACAGACTCCATTCATCCAAGTTACCTATTTTCCAGTAATATTAGTGATTTAATAATAATTCATTAATAATTTAGATCATAAACCTTTTATTCCTCTGGAACCTTCTTACAGGAAGGGAATAGGTTGAAATGTAATCACAATGGGGCCCATGCAGTGACAAACAACCTTACACCTGGCTCAATGGATACATTGCTCTGAATAACAACCTAGGTTGTAAGAGAACCCTGACTCTATATCAATTGTAGTAAACTATGAAAATGTTAGAACACCTGTTAGCATTAACTTAGCTTAGCTCACATTAAATGTAGCCGTGGAGTGGACAAGGCATCTGTTCAGGACAGAGACAGTGACCAGTGACTATTTCATCTGCTAGAGTGGAACAAGAAGCGAGCGGTACACCCTGGTGCTTGAGGAGTGAGTAACCCCAAGTGACCCCAAGTAACCATTCGAAGGGATACAATCTGCTGCAGCTTTATTCTCACTAAAGGGAACTACCTCTGTATGCTGTTGATAATGGAAGTGATGACAACTATGGCATGTATCTGTGACTACTGAAGTGAAATCTACTAATAAAAAGAGTACCTACTTGTTTAACAGACTGTCTCCTGTGAAGTATATGTATACCCCAGCCTGTCAGCATCCCAACCCACATCCCTCCCACGAAAGCCCAAGCAACCAGAACCCACTCCCCACGCGTCTGAGTATTAACCCCTCAGGCCATGCGTGCTACATACTTTCAAGGGAAGAGTTGCCAAACACCCCAAAGTAAAGAATGTGCGTAAGGGTAATTATACTTATCAGCCATGCAGACAAAGTGTGCACCCTGTTTTTTTTTAAACACAACCCTTTACATTTATAATACTTCCACAAACTATATATTTTCTGAAAGAACACACCTCAAGATTTCTAGGCATACCAGGCTTGTTGACGTGGGGGCTTTCTTTTTGGACTCTATCACTTAAAGGAGACACTGGTTGCACAGGGTTTCAGTAAAAAAATATGAAAAATGCTAACTCTGAAACAGAAAGGTCCACCGAACCCTGTCCCCTCTTGTCCAATCAGAGCCATTTGCCATGCATGTGTAATTTGCAATGGAAAGTGGTGCATTCCCCAGCATCTTTGGGCTGGAGGGGCATTCATGTTCCAGCTATTTAGCTGGGATGGGAGCACATGCGCTGCTAGGAATGCTGCTGCTTGCTCTCCCAGAGCAAGACTATGGCTCATAGTCCGAGCCATTTGCCAAATGACAGGGACAGGGAATGCAGGTCAGATTGGATGAGAGCCCATGCATGTGGTGTTGGGCCAAAGAGAAGTGTGGCCCAGGTGAAAAACAGGGGTACTTAAAACATTATACAAATCCCTGTACAGAAACAGCCTAGCTGTGTATAAGAAATAACAGCAGTTATAGAGTTAACCACTAGAGGCTGCTGTGAAGGGAGTGACATCACCATTAGAGGTGATATATGCTACTGCCACTTCCTGGAGTTCCAGTAGAAGTGTCCAGTGTGTCCTGGAGTGTCAGTGGAGAAGCAGCGTGTGTTGCAGAGAGACATGTAGTGTGGACAGCACACCAGAGGGCCTATTGAAACAGCCTGTGAGACAGAGCGACTTTTCGGAGAGGAATAACATTCACACTGAGAAGGAAGGGTGAGTTATCCTGGCAAGCCAGTTGAGGATCCATGAGGGCCTAGGAAGAGGGGTACTCCGACGTCCACCAAACAAGGTACGGCAGGAATATAGTTCCTAGCGCGATCCTTGGATATAGAGACTTTGTCGGCTATTGTTCCTCATTCTGAGTTTGTTTTAATAAATGTTGGAGAGAATGTTAGATGGAAATCCTAGAGGGGACAGCCTACCTACAGTCTAAAATCTAAAACTAACCCTCCAAACACAAATCAGGTTGGCTTGGACATGTTGGGCAGAAGTACCACATATCTCTCCTAAAGTCACCCTTCCTACATACCCTGCAAGGCTTCTGGGGGTATCTATTGCTATTATACTGAGGGGAATGTACTGGCCTCATTGTTATTACTAGCCATCTCTGGTACCTCCTGCATCCAAAAATTGAAGAAAACTAGAAATGTGACACAGATCACAATAAATCAGTAAATAAATATATATAAATAATATATATTAATTATATACAAATCTCATACACAAAATAGTTAAAAGTTAAAATCAAGGCATCATACAATTGATGATAATGCATACAGATACTTGCAAAATTAGTATGAAAAGGTATACAGGGCAGCTATAAATATCACCTAAATGACCTATTATATAAACAAATCAATACATCAAATGTAACATAGATACTCAATATATACATACATAATTTACAAAATGTGACTCTGTGTGCAAACAAGCCTATTAAGCATAGCCAACCAAATCCATATAAAGTGTCAAAAATCTCTTAATCTAATAAACTGTTTAACAGAACCTACCTCACAGAAGGCTATCATGGAGGTGGGGGGGTTTGTAGGGGCAAAATCCCAAAATCCCAAATACTGTAGGGGTAAAAGCCCAAAAACAGACAGGTATAACATGAACGGATGTTTATGTATGAAGCCCAAGATATGAAGGTCTGAGAACTGGTGTAAAGACGCTCCCGGCACTTTCCTCTGTGCTACTACAGCTTCTCCAAGGGTAGCTGCCATCCTTCTTTTGTAGCACCCAGGAAAAAGTGCACACAGTGGCCGACCGGGGGACGTTGCACCACCGAGGTGTGTCTCGGGTGCCACAAACATCACCTCTGCCAGACGCTACCACGCACCACCTCCTGGAGATTGCATCAGGAATGTTTTACAGTAAAAAAGAAAAAAAATGTTCTATGATGGAAAAACGCTGTATTTTATTCCTATATACTAAATACATAACTAAGCAATTATGCTATAACTCAGACCTGGGCATTGTACAGCCCGCGGGTCGTATACGGCCCTTTGATAGGCTCTTACCGGCCCGGGCTGAGCTGGCTGGTAAGAGAAGCAGCAGTAATGACGCACATCGGCTCATCGGGTCTGGTGCGCCAGACCCGATGAGCCGGTGTTAGAATGGTAGAAACCGGGGACTTGGGCAGGGCAGAGTTGGGGCTCCAGAGCCGTCTCCACTCACTGACTGTAGCCTTTTCTTTTATTCGTAGTGCAGGGCTTAATTGCAGATGTAGCCGCGGTGCAGGCTGTCTGGCCCGGGAGGTTTCCTGTCTGTCACACAACCTGTTTCTCTTTGCAGGTGAGCGGGAGGGGGGGGGGCAGGCGAATAGGGGGCTGCTAAAGAATACTCTGCTGCCAGTCTCCTCACACAGTGTGTTGGAGAGGGGGAAGGGAGATCGCGCTGAGCGACAGGACATGACAGGCAGAGCAAGCTGTAGTGCTAATTCAGCTTCTTCCATAGGAATCTGTGACTCTTTGGGCTTTGCTCTCATCACCAGAGTTGCCCCACCCCCTTCCTTGCCATCATCCTCTTCCCCCCTGCTGTGTCTCCTGGGTTGCAGAAGAATTAAAAGGAAGGCTGCAGCCCATGGGATGGAGTGTGACTTTGGTGCTCAGTAAGTCTGTTCAGAAAGGTGATGTAGTTTGCTTGTGTTTACTATCTCCACACCCTTCTGCCTACTGTCTCTGCCCACCATGCCCCCTTCCTGTTGCCCACCATGCTCTCACCATTCCCCCTTCCTGCTGCCCAACATACATCCTTCTTGCTGCATACCATTTCCCTCTATCATACCATCTTCCCTCTGCTCTCCCTCCCTCACCACTTCATATTCTTGCTGCCCCCCGCTCCCACAGGCTGAACTGCTTTGCACTGAGCATTGTGGCTTTGCTCTGCAGCAGCATCTACACTCTGCATGCTTTGTGTTCCTGACATGAAGGGAAACACATAGAGGAGCAAGCAGGGGTGTGGCTACAGAGCAATGACCGTTTGATCACCATTGAATACTGGGAGTAGGTGACTATGTGGGTCAGGTCAGCCTTTATAAAGTTCTTAAGGTTTTATTCTTCGGGACATGCCTAATTGGGATGCCCCAGGACACATTTAAGCAGACCAAAAGTCTTATTTTGATTTTTGGCTTTAAACACAAACAAAACCGTGGATTTCCACTCTCCTGGGTTTTGTTCCTTGTCCTTCCACTGTGTGAAACCCCCAGGATCAAAAAATATACTTACTTCATCAGCAATCCCACAGCGGTCTGTGACAGGCATATTAATGAGTGCGGTAGAACACCGAATAGTTGCATGCCCCACATAGAGGAAGACTATCAGCTCTAGAGTTGTGTAAATAATCATACCAGCTTGTCAAAACAATGCTATTTACTGCTTTTTATAAAGAAATACAATTAATATTATGCAGAATTGAGTTCAGCCTTTTGGCCCGGCCCTCCACAATAATTTTAGTTTCTCATGTGGCCCCATGGAAAAAATAATTGCCCACCCCTGCTATAACTAGTACTGCCCTTAAATATGCAAATTAGCTTTTGGTCAAGCGCATATCAGCAGCTGTGATCTATCACTGTCTAGGTGATTGGCCAACTCTCACAGGCTAACATTCTATTCATCAAATGAGCTTACATGCATAAACATTAATATAGACAGCAATTTAAAGCAAATTCAAAGAAGTGTAATCAGTTATGTTTACTCTGCAGTGAAAATCAACTGCTGTAAGCAGCTTGCTACATTATAGAAGCTTTTATACTGGACTGCTGAAGAAATGGATCCCAGCAGGTCAGTTTTTTGAGGATGAAGCGAAAGCACTCAGAATTTGACCGGCAAGCATGCATGCTTACTCAGTGGTTCCAGTCTCGATGTTACCCCCCAAAAATATTGTCAATGGCATACGAGAGAGTATGCGGCACTGATAGGACCAGATTGTTGCAAGTTCGGAAACACTAGGAACACCAGGGTGAGATACATATCTATAACAAGCAGTAGTCAGGCATGAGATCTTTTCTAGAGTGGCACTGGGATATCCTGAAGAGTATTATGGATATCTGAGGTCCCAAAAATGGTGGCCAGAAGAGATGGGAATATGAGAGATATGATCTGTCATAGCCCTATCCAAACTTGGTTGCCCTCAGCAGATCTAAAGGGGTGTGCACCATGCGGCAGCTGCTCATTATGGCTACTCCGTATGGCAGGCAACCAAGAAGGTGTGCAATATACGGGGCAACAATTTTTGTTGAGATCATTTGTAAACTGTTACACAAGTTTTGTAATTTATGTGTTACATCATGCAGCAGGTAAACAGCTAACTCGTATTGCATGACATTTCCTCCAAAAACACAGGGAATTACCAAGAGGACTTAAAGTGATAGGAATCCCATGTGTTAGCATGGGCATCTGAGGAGGGGATCTGAATCAAAGACTATTAAGGAAGTAACTTCAATGAATCCATAGACTGGATGCAGAGGCGCCAAAAGGTATGATTGGGGATGTGTCCTTTGACTGCCTTTTGGGTTAGGGTTGGGACAGTGTATTTTGGGTTACTTTGGAGTAAACTGCCGCTGGTCCCCTTTCCCCTTCCCACCATACTTAAAACATTATACAAATCCCTGTACAGAAACAGCCTAGCTGTGTATAAGAAATAACAGCAGTTATAGAGTTAACCACTAGAGGCTGCTGTGAAGGGAGTGACATCACCATCAGAGGTGATATATGCTACTGCCACTTCCTGGAGTTCCAGTAGAAGTGTCCAGTGTGTCCTGGAGTGTCAGTGGAGAAGCAGCGTGTGTTGCAGAGAGACATGTAGTGTGGACAGCACACCAGAGGGCCTATTGAAACAGCCTGTGAGACAGAGCGACTTTTCGGAGAGGAATAACATTCACACTGAGAAGGAAGGGTGAGTTATCCTGGCAAGCCAGTTGAGGATCCATGAGGGCCTAGGAAGAGGGGTACTCCAACGTCCACCAAACAAGGTACGGCAGGAATATAGTTCCTAGCGAGATCCTTGGATATAGAGACTTTGTCGGCTTTTATTCCTCATTCTGAGTTTGTTTTAATAAATGTTGGAGAGAATGTTAGGTGGAAATCCTAGAGGGGACAGCCTACCTACAGTCTAAAATCTAAAACTAACCCTCCAAACACAAATCAGGTTGGCTTGGACATGTTGGGCAGAAGTACCACATATCTCTCCTAAAGTCACCCTTCCTACATACCCTGCAAGGCTTCTGGGGGTATCTATTCCTATTATACTGAGGGGAATGTACTGGCCTCATTGTTATTACTAGCCATCTCTGGTACCTCCTGCATCCAAAAATTGAAGAAAACTAGAAATGTGACACAGATCACAATAAATCAGTAAATAAATATATATAAATAATATATATTAATTATATAGAAATCTCATACACAAAAAAAAGGACAACAACAGTTAAAATCAAGGCATCATACAATTGATGATAATGCATACAGATACTTGCAAAATTAGTATGAAAAGGTATACAGGGCAGCTATAAATATCACCTAAATGACCTATTATATAAACAAATCAATACATCAAATGTAACATAGATACTCAATATATACATACATAATTTACAAAATGTGACTCTGTGTGCAAACAAGCCTATTAAGCATAGCCAACCAAATCCATATAAAGTGTCAAAAATCTCTTAATCTAATAAACTGTTAAACAGAACCTACCTCACAGAAGGCTATCATGGAGGTGGGGGGGTTTGTAGGGGCAAAATCCCAAAATCCCAAATACTGTAGGGGTAAAAGCCCAAAAACAGACAGGTATAACATGAACGGATGTTTATGTATGAAGCCCAAGATATGAAGGTCTGAGAACTGGTGTAAAGACGCTCCCGGCACTTTCCTCTGTGCTACTACAGCTTCTCCAAGGGTAGCTGCCATCCTTCTTTTGTAGCACCCAGGAAAAAGTGCACACAGTGGCCGACCGGGGGACGTTGCACCACCGAGGTGTGTCTCGGGTGCCACAAACATCACCTCTGCCAGACGCTACCACGCACCACCTCCTGGAGATTGCATCAGGAATGTTTTACAGTAAAAAAGAAAAAAAATGTTCTATGATGGAAAAACGCTGTATTTTATTCCTATATACTAAATACATAACTAAGCAATTATGCTATAACTCAGACCTGGGCATTGTACAGCCCGCGGGTCGTATACGGCCCTTTGATAGGCTCTTACCGGCCCGGGCTGAGCTGGCTGGTAAGAGAAGCAGCAGCAATGATGCACATTGGCTCAACGGGTCTGGTGCGCCAGACCCGATGAGCCGGTGTTAGAATGGTAGAAACCGGGGACTTGGGCAGGGCAGAGTTGGGGCTCCAGAGCCGTCTCCACTCACTGACTGTAGCCTTTTCTTTTATTCGTAGTGCAGGGGTTAATTGCAGATGTAGCCGCGGTGCAGGCTGTCTGGCCCGGGAGGTTTCCTGTCTGTCACACAACCTGTTTCTCTTTGCAGGTGAGCGGGAGGGGGGGGGGGGGCAGGCGAATAGGGGGCTGCTAAAGAATACTCTGCTGCCAGTCTCCTCACACAGTGTGTTGGAGAGGGGGAAGGGAGATCGCGCTGAGCGACAGGACATGACAGGCAGAGCAAGCTGTAGTGCTAATTCAGCTTCTTCCATAGGAATCTGTGACTCTTTGGGCTTTGCTCTCATCACCAGAGTTGCCCCACCCCCTTCCTTGCCATCATCCTCTTCCCCCCTGCTGTGTCTCCTGGGTTGCAGAAGAATTAAAAGGAAGGCTGCAGCCCATGGGATGGAGTGTGACTTTGGTGCTCAGTAAGTCTGTTCAGAAAGGTGATGTAGTTTGCTTGTGTTTACTATCTCCACACCCTTCTGCTACAGAGCAATGACCGTTTGATCACCATTGAATACTGGGAGTAGGTGACTATGTGGGTCAGGTCAGCCTTTATAAAGTTCTTAAGGTTTTATTCTTCGGGACATGCCTAATTGGGATGCCCCAGGACGCATTTAAGCAGACCAAAAGTCTTATTTTGATTTTTGGCTTTAAACACAAACAAAACCGTGAATTTTCACTCTCCTGGGTTTTGTTCCTTGTCCTTCCACTGTGTGAAACCCCCAGGATCAAAAAGTATACTTACTTCATCAGCAATCCCACAGCGGTCTGTGACAGGCATATTAATGAGCGCTGTAGAACACCGAATAGTTGCATGCCCCACATAGAGGAAGACTATCAGCTCTAGAGTTGTATAAATAATCATACCAGCTTGTCAAAACAATGCTATTTACTGCTTTTTATAAAGAAATACAATTAATATTATGCAGAATTGAGTTCAGCCTTTTGGCCCGGCCCTCCACAATAATTTTAGTTTCTCATGTGGCCCCATGGAAAAAATAATTGCCCACCCCTGCTATAACTAGTACTGCCCTTAAATATGCAAATTAGCTTTTGGTCAAGCGCATATCAGCAGCTGTGATCTATCACTGTCTAGGTGATTGGCTAACTCTCACAGGCTAACATTCTATTCATCAAATGAGCTTACATGCATAAACATTAATATAGACAGCAATTTAAAGCAAATTCAAAGAAGTGTAATCAGTTATGTTTACTCTGCAGTGAAAATCAACTGCTGTAAGCAGCTTGCTACATTATAGAAGCTTTTATACTGGACTGCTGAAGAAATCAGAGATCAGAAATCAAGATCCCAGCAGGTCAGTTTTTGAGGCTGAAGCGAAAGCAGTCAGAATTTGACCGGCAAGCATGCATGCTTACTCAGTGGTTCCAGTCTCGATGTTACCCCCCAAAAATATTGTCAATGGCATACGAGAGAGTATGCGGCACTGATAGGACCAGAATGTTGCAAGTTCGGAAACACCAGGAACACCAGGGTGAGATACATATCTATAACAAGCAGTAGTCAGGCTTGAGATCTTTTTTAGAGTGGCACTGGGATATCCTGAAGAGTATTATGGATATCTGAGGTCCCAAAAATGGTGGCCAGAAGAGATGGGAATATGAGAGATATGATCTGTCATAGCCCTATCCAAACTTGGTTGCCCTCAGCAGATCTAAAGGGGTGTGCACCATGCGGCAGCTGCTCATTATGGCTACTCCGTATGGCAGGCAACCAAGAAGGTGTGCAATATACAGGGCAACAATTTTTGTTGAGATCATTTGTAAACTGTTACACAAGTTTTGTAATTTATGTGTTACATCATGCAGCAGGTAAACAGCTAACTCGTATTGCATGACATTTCCTCCAAAAACACAGGGAATTACCAAGAGGACTTCAAGTGATAGGAATCCCATGTGTTAGCATGGGCATCTGAGGAGGGGATCTGAATCAAAGACTATTAAGGAAGTAACTTCAATGAATCCATAGACTGGATGCAGAGGCGCCAAAAGGTATGATTGGGGATGTGTCCTTTGACTGCCTTTTGGGTTAGGGTTGGGACAGTGTATTTTGGGTTACTTTGGAGTAAACTGCCGCTGGTCCCCTTTCCCCTTCCCACCATTCTCCTGGTCTCACGAGCTGGATATATAGATTTTAGGCTCTCACTTAGGTTCTCACTTGCTTTAAGAGTGTTGAATTTAGGATATGTGTTTTTGGGAATGTAAAGAAAAGTGATTATAGCAATTATAGCAATTGTCACTGTTTACATCTTTTTCTGAAGATATGTTGTTTTTTCACAGGTTTTTTTCATTTTGTCCCTGAACTGTTTATTGTGTGGGACCGTCTGACCCGCAAATAGAAAAAGAAGAATGGAGATTAGGTGATGCCATGTGGGAATGCATAGCCCTTTGTTGTCCAGGGCTTGGATGTGGATCCTCAGCACCTTTCCTTTTTAGTTTGAGGACCTTGGCAGCTCAGGGAATGCAGTAAGAAGATATCTTGAAGAAATGTGTTCCGCTTGGGACTGGTTAACAGCTAGCTATATACTTAGGGGGGGTGCTTGTGCACTTACATTGCGATTACACTTCTCTGTATTTGCTTTAAATGATGTGATGTGATATTATCACAGCTGCTTATATGTGCTGGCAGTATGTTTTTTGACCTAATGCTAATTTGTATATTAAAGGGTGATATTAGTTATAGTATACTTGTTTAGTTATGTATTTAGTATATCAGAATAACAAACAGCATTTTTCCATCATAGCACATTTTTTTATTTTTTTATGTAAAACGTCATTTAAAGATAGAAATAGTTGACAGCCCTCGGGTTTGCATATAAAATTGCCCAATATTTATTAAAGGTCACAAAAACAATCACAAAGTGAGTAGAGAGAAAAGTTAGCCTTTCATCAGGAGATAACCAGAGGAGTTATGGGACTGCTGCCTTAAAAACAACAAAGGAGTTATAAGTTGCTAGTTGAACCAAATGAATAGCAACTTTTTAGTATCAGGTTCTGTATTTTCTGGTGGCGTTGTGATATGTTAAAATTTGTTCTGTCACCTATGATTTTGTTATAATCTTTGATGCAACATGGCTTTTGGGAAGGGGCTTGGGGACCATGTTGCTGTACGTCGCTTCTTACAGAATATGACTCTCCATGATGCATTTTTTTCCAGCATTGACCTGGGCAAGCCTTTTCTATTATTGTCGATGGTGCCACAGACTGGGGTGTACAAGATGTATCGGGCTCTAAATAAAGGGATGCTAGTATAAATGTTATCCACTTATAAGTGATAACCAGTACCCAGTAGAGAGGAGTCATGACACGATCTTACCACTGGCACTCAAATCAAGGGGACAACAGAAGTGTCCCAAATGTGTGTCCTTTCCAGCGTAGATTCGAAAGAATTGGGTATACCTGGTTAAGCTTTTACACAATTTGTAAAATGTTATTCCATGTCAGGCATGCTTGCTAGGGATATACTTATGAAATACAATGCATTCTTTAACCTTTTCGCTGCCAGCCTATCCTATGTTGGGATTTTCAGGAAAACAGAGTCTGTGCTTTAAAATGAATGTCTTGTTTGTTATTTTTAGGTGTATTCTCAAAACTTTTGGGTGAAATATGTGTAAACCATTTTTTAAAAATCATTTTTTTACAATTTGTAGTGTTTGTAATAAAAATTGTATGTTGGTTAATAAAATCCTATTGCATGTGAAATCCCTATTTCTCCCTTTCCTGCCCAGGAGACTTCCCCAAACGTATGCAACAAGGCTTTAGATTTTCAGCTAAAATACAACTGTGCTATGCGCACCTTGCTGTTTTTCATGAAAAACAACCCTTTAAATATATTCTCTGGAAGTAGACACCTCAAGCTTTCTAGGCGTACCAGGCTTGTTGATGTGGGCGCAGTTTTCAGGAAGCAATCCCTCATTAAATTATTTTGATGCACAGAGTTTCCTTAAAAAAAAGAATAAAAAAACTAAATCAAAGTCACATTTTCCTAAAAATAACAATATTTAAACAAGAAGAAACAAGTTACATTTCAAAAAAGCAGCATCCCCCAAACAGAACAATACCCAACATGCATAAGTACTGTCAAGGGACGAGTTGCCAAACACCCCAAAGTCTACAAAGGGCGCATCTTGCGCTTTTTTAACCAAAACAGCGCTTACATTTGAGATACCCCACACAAACCATATATTCTTTGAAAGTAGACATGTTAAGCTTTCTAAACATACCCAGCTTGTTGTTATTGGCTCATCTTTCTGAAAGTAATCCCTCGAAGAATTATTAGGTTGCACATAAAAAATTTAGAAAAAAACAGAATAGAAACACATTTTTCTAAAATATTAATATGCAAACAAGAAAAAACAAATTAAATCTGGAAGCGCAAGGTCCCCCGAACAGAACGATACCCAACATGCATAGCTACTTTTAACCCTTTAAATTGCCAGTCTACTTGAAATTTTTTCACCATCTGTTGAAAGGTCATATTTCACCATTTTGCACTATGTTTAACCATGATTTTTGCAGGAATTTTCAGGAAAATTCTATATATTTTTGCGGCAGAGTTTAGGTGTGATGCCCAGCGGGACACCAGCCTTCTGTAAGCAGACAACCCCCAATCTCCACCACCGCTTTTGCCTATAGTCAAGCCCACGTTTGCTGGGACGCTAGGAACTCCTCACTGGACACGGTTGCCCCCAGGTCTAAATAGGCGCAAAGGATGTCTGCTTACGGTGAAGGTCGATGAACCGCGAGGGTATCCCAAAGCCGAGGTCATACACGGGAAGACAGTCCAGAAGGTGCCTGAGAGTACAGGGATGAGACAGGTGCGTAGTCAGGGGTAGCCGAAGGGTAATGCCGGGAGGTCAGAGATAGCAGGGTATCCAACCAAAAGGGCAGGCAGGTTCGACGTCAGACAAAGCAGAGTTCGGTACAGGCAGCGGACGAGAATGGTCGATCAAGCTGAGTCGGAAATAGATTATAACTAATGAAATCCCACCCTAATCACAAGAGAATATCACGGGCACTGAGTACTGGGCTGACTCCATATTTATTGGGGGATTTACCAATAGCCACCTTGGGGGGAATGTGTGTGCTGATTGGTGCAATGTAGCTGGTGTAACACTTGCAGGGGCTGGTCAGTTCTGGCAGCAGGGCTGACCATTCCCTGATTCCAGACAGGTAAAGAGGACGCTGCGCCGCCTGCCACTTGCGGTGCAGTGCCTCCTGGCAGTAAACGTGCCAGGCAGGGGAGTAAGCCACCATCTTTCTTTTCCACTAAGAAAAATCCGGCACCCGCTGGTGAGGTAGATGCCTGAGTAAAACCCTTCTGCAGATTTTCAGCTATGTATTCTTTCATGGCCTTATTTTCAGCTCAGGTTAAAGTATGAATCTTTCCCGAGGCAGCATAGTTCCGGAGAGAATATCAATAGGGCAGTCAAAAGGCCTATGTGGAGGCAGTTCATCAGCAGCTTTTTCAGAAAACACGTCTGCGAAATCTGCATAGGGGGTAGGGATTCCCTCAGCAGTCAAGCAAGTGGCACATACAGGAAGCTCAAGACAAGACTGGAAACATTGTGGCCCCCACTTGATAAACTGCCCGGAGACCCAGTCAATTTGGGGATTGTGTTTAGACAGCCAGGGAAGTCCCAAAACCAAAGGGGTAAGAGGCATCTTAAGGAGAATAAAGCTCATTAGTTCATTATGTCCTGCCCCCACTCTAATAAACATTGGTGGAGTTCTGTACTGAATCAGGCCTCCGACAAGGGGAGTATTATCAATGGCTTTGGCTCTAATTGGATTGGCTAAAGATTGCAGCGGAATCTTTAACGCTTGAGTCAGACCCCAATCAATAAAATTCCAGGCAGCCCCACAATCCAAAAGAGCGTCTACTGATCTACACTCAAAATCATAACTAATCTCAACAGGCAATATAATTTGTGTGCAACAAAGAGGAAATACCTTGCAGCCTAGGTGGGTTTCCTCGACTCCACCTAGGCTCTGAAGTTTCCTGATGCCTGTTTCCGAGGTCAGGACCAAGCCAGGTGACCGACTTCTCCGCAATAAAGGCATAGACCTTGCAACAGATGCCTCCGCCTCTCAGCTTCAGAAAGCTTGGTGGCCCCAAGCTGCATAGGTTCTTCAGAAGAAGAAGGGACTAAGGTCTCAGGCTTCAAACTGACTTCAGACTGAGCCCCTTTTCCCATGCGTCAATCGATGTGGATAGCCAATTGCATGGTTTCATCCAAGGTGTTAGGTACTGGATGACTTACCATGACATCTTTTATGACCTCTGACAGACCTAGCCTGAACTGCCCACACAATGCTGGGTCATTCCAGTGAGAATCCACTGCCCAGCGTCAGACCTACCCAGCATTACAAGAGTCCAGCTATGGGGGCTTGTAAAACAGAACACAGGGGCCAGACTCCATGGCCCCCGCCATGCAGATTGGGTCACACAGGTTAAATGGCCCTTGAACCCTTCTGCCCCCTTGGGCTTTGGGGAGGCAAGTGTTAAATGCAAAAAAAAACACAAGGAAACAGAGAAAAAATATTATTTATTGTTATACACTATCCTGAAGTACTGTATCCCACGCTGATCAATTTGGCGCCTGCTCTCCTGGTGCTGCTGCTGGAAGCCTTTTATACCTACTGGGTGACAGGTAACACAGGGTTAATTAAAACAAATGACATAGGGCCCCCCTTCCCAGGGGGAGAGAAACCATTTGTTTCCCCCTTACCCAGCATAACAAGCTCAGGCACCAGCTATGGGGGTTTGTAGAACAATAATGGCCCGTGGCCCTTCTGCCCCCCATGGGCTTTGGAGAGGAAAGTAATGAGGGGGGCTTGGGGTTAATTTCAAGTCACCCGCTAGCCACAGGGGACTTGCCAGACCCAGGGCCTTGTGAACTGGTATAGGGGTCTCATGGATTAACATAAACATTTTTTTTTTTTACTCACCTTTGATTGTACCTCACCGATCCAATGACAGATGCACTGATTGCTGGGGGGGGAGGAAAGGGATCAGAGGATCGCTGCATCTGACAGCAGTACCGTCGGACAATGCTGAAGCGGGGGGCGTCCTATTCCGGGCACCCTCCTGCATCCGAAGTAGCCCTGGAGGCCCCCAGGTGAAGAGGAGACACATAGATTCTACATTCTACATGCTTGGTACTGAAAGGGTAAAAAATCAGAAGTGAATCGCCAATTGGCCAGAAATATTGGGGTTGCCAATAAGGATTGAGTATCCTAGTATGAGACAATACATTTTTTTTTAAATACCCATTGCTAAAGAGAGGCCCCCAAATGTTTTCATCTCACGTACATTTGTGGGGTACCATAACTCAGCACAGGTTTGCCTTTGTGGGAGATTTTGTGCTAGGACACGCTCAGCATAGAAATTTGTATAGTAGGCCATTTCCTATAGGATGGCCTCTGTGATGAACAATGTGAAAAACTCAACGTCAACATGGGGAGCCAATGAAAAAGGGGTGATTTAGGGGGAATAATTATTAGGAAGCCTCCACGCAGGCAGTGCTCCTTCACTAGCTGCTGCATTCTCCACCTGACTCCACCTCCTTATGTGGTACTATACTTTCCAGGATGCCTAGCACTAACACTAGTAACACTACAGAGCTGTGTTTTCCCAGTACAGAAGACACTGTTGAATCTGGGGGCAAATACACTGACTGATTCACTAAACTCTTCCAAGCCCTACTCTATCATGTAAGCTGAATTCTGCTAAACAAAGGCTGAACACGGATCGCAAAGGTCCAAGCGAGAGGCTGGAGACCTTGGATATAGGCCTTAAAGGTCTGTTGTAGGCCCCCAGCTAGAAGTTAGTGGGAAAGCAGCTGAATTCAGCACCTAATATAATAAACAACCATCTGAGGGTGGTGGTGGAAGGAGGATGGAGGCAGCAGATCACTTGTAATCCCATAGGAACTATCTGGCACCATCGCTCTGGCCAGCATCGCCCTGCCACCTTGTAGGTGACCCAGGTCGCAAACGCATAGTACATTTTTTTTATGAATGAATGAGCACTAAAATGAGATCTGACCATTTATTTCCATGCCTGCTACCACAGTGTTACCATGGCAAGGCATCTGGATTAGCAGCTGTCAGTTGCATGATGGATATGGGGTATATATACATACCGGTATATATACCAAGTGGAAAAAATGAGGATGATGACCATGTTTTGTCCCAATGGGTTGCCTCAAACACAACACTGATCTGGACATCAGATGGTTTAAAGTATCATGTATCTGACGAACTCTGATTTCCCTTTAGGCTGCGTATTGATAAAGCATTCTTATGTATTAAAGAACGATTCGACTTTCGACTCTTTGCTAGAGGCCGTATCCATCCAGTCGAACTTAAAATATTGCTTCGATTTTTGTAAAAAGATCCTAAATTGGCGTGAGTCTGGGTATATCCAGGCTTGAAGTATGGTTTCCTAGCTATCACTGACATGATCAGCAACAACCTTCTCAGCCCTTCTATCATATAATCCCCAAATATTGCCCATTCTGGCGAGAGCTGCGCAAAAGTTATCAGATTTTGACTTGCATATTAGGCAACTCTTCTGCAAAACTTTTTAACTATGGGGCAATTCCACAATCCATGGTAAAGATCAGTAAATTCCGCAGCACATTTCAGACACCGGGGCAACTCTGATAGACCCATCTGGAAGGATTTGAGTGGGGAGACATAATTATAGTGGTACTGTTTTAGTAGCATCTCTCTATATGAGGACACTGACAGGGTGGACCAAGAATAGTTGTATGATTTCAAAATACGGGTACAGGACAAGTTAGGAAAATGCTGAAGTCACTTAGCCATACTTGTTTTCTGGTTTTCCCATCCTTTTCTTCAGAAAGTCATAATGAATGGATATGGCTTTCCTACCTAGTGGGATATTTTCCAGGAGACTATCCAGATCAATGGACCAGTCGTGACCCGATAACCGTTTAGTTATTTTTTGGATGTAGGAAGTGGCTTGCAAAAACACAAAGGTCTGAGTTGCTAAAATGGGATAAAGCTGGCCAGCTGCCTCGTGGGATAACGTTTTCCTATGATTCCTATTCACTAAGGCTGAGATCGAGGTAATACCCGAGTCCCCCCAGGTCTGATATATGGCAACTGTGTTACCTGTAATGAGATCCAGGTTGCCTGCCAGGGGTAGAGAGAGAGGAGAGGAGTGCGAGTTTAAGTTTCTCTCTCTATGGCTAATATGCCATAGTCTCCAAACAGTAAACAGCAGGGGGTTCTGAACTACTTGAGATGGTAGAAGGTGTCTGTGTTGATGGATCATGTATGTCAGACTCATGGATCCCAGCATACCCTGATCTAGTTCTGTGTTTGTGTGCGTTTTATGGTTATTTAGCCAATCTCTTAGAATACATAGCAGGGCTGCTTGGTTATATTTCTCAATATCAGGAAAGTTAACTCCTGCGTTACTTGTGTCTCGCTGCAATATTATTCTGCCCATCATCGCTCACTTTTTAGCCTATATAATTTCCCTAAAAATTTATATATATTTCACTTCTGCCCATCCCAACAGGACTGGCTGTGCTTGAATATAAAAAAAGAGTCTAGGAAGCGCAACCATCTTAAGGAGGTGTATTCTACCCAGAAACGAGAGGCAGAGTTTGTTAGAAATGGAAAAGCTAAATAGGCAGGTGCTCTTTAAAGAATAATGCTAGCATGCTGTGACACCACTGGTTGCCCTCAGTGAAAGCGAATCACTACAGCAAACTTTAAAACATGTTTTATGTTACAGATGGAAAAGCTAAATAGGCAGGTGCTCTTTAAAGAATAATGCTAGCATGCTGTGACACCATTGGTTGCCCTCAGTGAAAGTAAATCACTACAGCAAACTTTAAAATGTAGTTTTTGTTACAAATGGAAAAGCTAAATAGCCAGGTACTTTTTAAAGACAAATGCGAGCACGGAGTGACACCATGGGATTCCCCCAGTGAAAGTGAATCACTATAGCACACTTTAAAACATGTTTTTTGTTACAGATGGAAAAGCTAAATAGACAGGTGCTCTTTAAAGAATAATGCTAGCATGCTGTGACACCATTGGTTGCCCTCAGTGAAAGTGAATTACTACAGCAAACTTTAAAATGTGGTTTTTGTTAGAAATGGAAAAGCTAAATAGGCAGGTACTCTTTAAAGAATAATGCTAACACGCTGTGACACCATGGGATTCACCCAGTGAAAGTGAATCACTACAGCAAACTTTAAATTGTGGTTTTTGTTACAAATGGAAAGTTAAATAGCCAGGTACTTTTTAAAGACAAATGCCAGCACACTGTGACACCATGGGATGTCCTCAGTGAAAGTGAATCATTACAGCAAACTTTAAAATGTGGTTTTTGTTAGAAAAGTAAAAGCTAAATAGGCAGGTGCTCTTTAAAGACTAATGCTAGCATGTTGTGACACCATTAGTTGCCCTCAGTGAAAGTGAATCACTACAGCAAACTTTAAAACATGGTTTTTGTTACAAATGGAAAAGCTAAATAGCCAGGTACTTTTAAAAGATGAATGCTAGCACGCTGTGACACCATGGGATGCCCCCAGTGAAAGTGAATCACGACAGCAAACTTTAAATTGTGTTTTTTGTTAGAGATGGAAAAGCTAAATAGCCAGGTACCTTTTAAAGACAAATGCGAGCACGCTGTGACACCATTGGTTGCCCTCAGTGAAAGTGAATCAGTACAGCAAACTTTAAAACGTGTTTTTTGTTACAAATGGAAAATCTAAATAGCCAGGTACTTTTTAAAGACAAATGCGAGTATGCTGTGACACCATGGAATGCCCTTAGTGACAGTGAATCACTACAACAAACTTTAAAACATGTTTTTGTTACAGATGGAAAAGCTAAATTGGCAGGTGCTCTTTAAAGAATAATGCTAGCATGCTGTGACACCATTGGTTGCCCTCAGTGAAAGTTAATCACTACAGCAAACTTTAAAATGTGGTTTTTGTTACAAATGGAAAAGCTAAATAGCCAGGTACTTTTTAAAGACAAATGCGAGCACGCTGTGGCACCATGGGATGCCCCCAGTGAAAGTGAATCACTACAGCACACTTTAAAACATGTTTTTTGTTACAGATGGAAAAGCTAAATAGACAGGTGCTCTTTAAAGAATAATGCTAGCATGCTGTGACACCATTGGTTGCCCTCAGTGAAAATGAATCACTACAGCAAACTTTAAAATGTGTTTTTTTGTTACAAATGGAAAAGCTAAATAGCCAGGTACTTTTTAAAGACAAATGCGAGCATGCTGTGACACCATGGAATGCCCTCAGTGAAAGTGAATCACTACAGCAAACTTTAAAACATGTTTTTGTTACAGATGGAAAAGCTAAATAGGCAGGTGCTCTTTAAAGAATAATGCTAGCATGCTGTGACACCATTGGTTGCCCTCAGTGAAAGTGAATCAGTACAGCAAACTTTAAAACGTGTTTTTTGTTACAAATGGAAAATCTAAATAGCCAGGTACTTTTTAAAGACAAATGCGAGTATGCTGTGACACCATGGAATGCCCTTAGTGACAGTGAATCACTACAACAAACTTTAAAACATGTTTTTTGTTACAGATGGAAAAGCTAAATAGACAGGTGCTCTTTAAAGAATAATGCTAGCATGCTGTGACACCATTGGTTGCCCTCAGTGAAAGTGAATCACTACAGCAAACTTTAAAATGTGTTTTTTGTTACAAATGGAAAAGCTAAATAGCCAGGTACTTGTTAAAGACAAATGCTAGCATACTGTGACACCGTGAGATGCCCCCAATAAACTTTACAGCAAACTTTAAAACATGGTTTTTGTTATAAATGGAAAAGCTAAATAGGCAGGTACTCTTTAAAGAATAATGCTAGCACGCTGTGACACCATGGGATGCCCCCAGTGAAAGTAAATCACTACAGCAAATTTTAAAACATTGTTTTTTGTTAGAAATGGAAAAGCTAAATAGGCAGGTACTCTTTAAAGAATAATGCTAGCATGCTGTGACAACATGGGATTCCCCCAGTGAAAGTGAATCACTACAGCAAACTTTAAAATGTGTTTTTTGTTACAAATGGAAAAGCTAAATAGCCAGGTACTCTTTAAAGACAAATGATAGCACGCTGTGACCCCATGGGATGCCGCCAGTGAAAGTGAATCACTACAGCAAACTTTAAAACATGGTTTTTGTTAGAAATGGAAAAGCTCGGGCATGTCCTGGACATGGTGGAGAGTGGACGCTTCTAACTGAGCTCCTGCTCTCCTGACCCACAGCGAGTGACATTTGCAGCCATCTGAGCGATCCGCAGCAGAATGAGTAAACGAAGAGGAGGCAAAAGGAAGGGGAAGACTCTGGTTAATTCCCCCCTGAGGTGGCCGACACTGGACGAGTGGAGCGCTGGGAAGAGAGGAGCAGCCGGCAAAATGGTGGACATGAGGGAGGACGAGGAAGCATTCTCTCACCTCTCCTCGCACTCAGAAGATGCCTCCAGCGGTGACTGGAGCACCGAAGAGATCGAGGGGATGCAAACGCGCCTGACTCCTGAGACCGCAGTCTGCTTTCAGAGACGGGAGGTGGGTGTAGCAACATGGCGGCCGGTACACCCGAGCACACAAAGTCACCCTAGCTCCCGCGGTGACAGGGATGATGGGGCTGCAGTCCCGGCCCCAGATGAAGGGGACGCAGACAGGGCTGGGTTCACAGTGCAGCCCCTTTACGCAGCCGCAACTCTGAAGCTAGCAGGCCCTTATACCGCAGCAGGGGCCAAGCCTGATTCCAGCAATCCTCCCCCAGCATACAGGGTCGCTGACCCTCATAATGAAATTGATGAATATCATAATGATATTGATCAGTCGGGAGGAGGGATCCCAGAGAGGGATGCCCAGGAGATGTATTTCACCCACAGGGAGCTCAAAGAGCGCAGAGCAAATCCCCTGAAATCTCCATTGACACCCAGCGGGACAGTTTGCACGCAGCTGACTACCTCCAGCACAAGTATGGGGGGAACTAGTGGCGGGCCGCCAGATGCTCTCCCACAGCGCTAGCCCAAGAAAAATGCAGCGCAACTTACGGTACAGGCGTCAGGAATTACAGCCTATGACACTCGGGTCCCCACCCTACACCCTGCAACCGACCCCAGATAGAGAGTCCATGACGGTGGGGGGTAGCCCCACCCGGATGTCACCGGCGGTCCACCTGCTTTCCCCCCCTTTTCAGCCTCCCTCCCTGGAAGCCATTGGATCTCCTTCTGAAGCAGTTGCCGTAGAAGAAGATACAGGCCTGACGAAAGAGATTCACAGAGAAACTCCCTCCTGAGAGGGCTCCTGACGAGAGCTGACATAGAAAGCCTGATAGCCAGATACGAGGCAGCGCACAAACGCGAACTGGGGGTTGTCAAACAGCAAATATCAGCAGTTGGAGAGAGAGTAGATTCACTGGAAGTAGTGGGGGTGAAGACAGAAAGCCGTATCCTAGCCTTAGAATCTAGATGCGACAGGCAGGAGCAGGAGAAATAACTTGCGGATCAGGGGCATCCCGGAAGCAACATCTAGAGAAGAAGTTAAGGCCATAGCGACGGAAATCTTCTAGATAGGGACCTCAAGGCCAACACTAAGCTGGACAGAGCACACTGAGCGCTGGGCCCCAAAAATCTGAACCCCTAGTTCCCAAGAGAGATTGTCTGCAGGGTTTATCTGTTCTCCCTCAGGGAGGAAATCTTGCGGCAGTCATGGAACAAAGGGTCTATCACATACAGGGGTGCGCCAATCAAGATTCTCCAAGACCTATCAACGCGCACCCTCCAGATGCGGAGATCCTTGAGACCCTTATTAGAGGCCATAACTAACGGAGGGCCTCGTACAGATGTGGATACCGTTTGATCAGACCCTTAATGTCAGGGTGGCTGTGAATCCTGATCATGCCCCTGTCGGGGTTGGCCTTCTCCCTCCCCCATCCATTTCCCAAAGGGTGGTCTTGTCACCTCAACACCTCCCTACTGGAGGACCAGCCTATTCTCACAGAACTCAAGGAGGAAATTACAAAAACTCTTCGAAACTAACTCTTCCCCAGATATCAGTCCCGAGGTTCTTTGTGAATCACACAAGTGTGCTATTAGGGGGCTCCTCATCAGCATTGGCTCCAGGAGGAAAAAGGAAAAGGCTAAACAGATGGTGGACCTCCTGGCTGACATAGAGAAACTGGAGAAACTACATAAGATCCCTTGCAGCCGCCCATCTAGCCTCCCTCACAGCACTTAGGGAAAAGCTTAAGACACTGTGCTGTTACAGGGTGAAGGCGCAATTGGTCAGGTACAGGAAAATATTCTACAAGTGTGGCAGGCTTTTGGCGAGGGCACTCAGAGCAGAAAAGGCCAAATCCTTAGTCCCGAAGATAGTGTCCTCTGCGGGTCAGAATGTTCACCTGATTGGAGAGATAGCAGATGCATTCCGCAAATTTTATGACACCCTCTATAACATAAAAGGCCCAGAGAGAGGGGAAGCTGATCCACGTATAGCTGATTACATCAGGGAATCAGGGCTGCCAAAACTCCCAGAGGGGGGCAATAGAAATGCTCGAAGAGCCGTATCCATGCTAGAGTTACAGGGGGAAGTTTCTGGGGCGGCGGGAGGAAAGGCACCGGGGCCGAATGGATTCCCCTCTCAATACTACAAGAAATTGTTCCCTTTCTTGGCCCCTAATATGCTGAAGTTGTTAAATTCAATCAGGGAGGGGGAGAGGTTGCCTCCTGACTCCCTAAGAGCACATATTGCAGTCCTCCCCAAAGGGGGAAAAGACCCCACCCAATGTACCAGCTACAGGCCTATCTCCCTCTTAAAGTCCGATATCAAAATATTTGCGAAGATTTTGGCCTCTAGACTCGCCCCACACCTTCACCAAGTTGAAAGAATACCTTCCCTTTCGCTCGCCACCAATGCAGAGAAGGCTTTCAATAGAGTCAGCTGGCAGTTTATGTATGCCGCGCCCAGCCATATCCGTCTTGGACCAAACTTTTTGAATTGGACCATGAGTCTTTACACTGCCCCATCAGCATTGGTGCGAGTAAATGGGGTTTTCTCTGCCCCCTTTAAGATCTCAAACGGGACCAGACAGGGTTGCCCTTAATTTTTATATTGACCCTGGAGCCTTTGCTGTGTAGGATTCACAGCCACCCTGACATTAAGGGTCTGATCAAACGGAATTCCAACTACAAAGTGGCTGCGTATGCCGCACAGAGATTCACAAGGATTAGGATTCCTTCCCTTTCAAATGGGCCTCGGAAAAGTATCACCTACTTGGGAACCAAATTGGGAGTGATGTATCAAAAATTTTTAACCTGAATTTACCACCCCTCCTGAAAAAAATTGAGGATGACATTGCCAGATGATCCATGGGGAAAATCTCCTGGTTTGGGTGAGTAAACGCCATTAAAATGAATCTGCTCCCCCGACTTCTTTATTTGTTGCAGGCCCTCCGGGTGGATATCCCGCAACACTTCCTGCGGAAGGTGCGTACCCTTTTCACTAGCTTTGTTTGGAAGGGGAAGAAACCCAGGCTGAGTAGATCCATTCTGGCTAGACCCAACCTTTATTCTCCCGGTTTGTTCTCTGGTTAACTCCTGTTTTGGATAATGACCACATGGTTTGGATACTAAACAAACGACTCTGTAATTGTATAAAGATGGTCTTCTTTATTGTCACTGTTTCTATCACTGTATACTTATACACATGTAAAACTTCTAAATAAAGAATTAAAAAAAAAGAAATGGAAAAGCTAAATAGGCAGGTACTCTTTAAAGAATAATGCTAGCACGCTGTGATACCATGGGATGCCCCCAGTGAAAGTGAATCACTACAGCAAACTTTAAAGTGTGTAAAATCTCGCTTTAGCAGTGACGCACGTTGCCAGGTAACTGCAACCTTCTCCAATCAGGGGACTAGTTTCCCCTGATTGGTTAAAACCCAAGTGGACATTGAGACAACGCCCCCGCTGTCATTCTGATGCTGCGTTGGCAGTTCCCGGACAGTCGTTGCCTGACACATGGAGGTGAACTAATTTATTAATTTCTAAATTCCCTAATATTGTATATTTCATGTATACTAGTAACTTATATAAACGTGAGAGATGCTTGCCAGTTAAGGACCTGGAGTCCGATACGCGTTAGTGGCCATCTTTCATCTTGCACCAGGACTCAATCTTCATTGATTTTAGCCTTTTAAGTGGCAAGCACATGAATTTTATGTGATCCTTCACTTTAAGTGCCAGCCACATAAAATTCACGTGCCTGGCATTTACCCCTGCTAGCGGCCAAAAAAATAACAAAAAAACACTCACCTGACCCCTCTATTGATCAGGCAGAGTAAAGAAAAAAAAAAATAAATGTTTTAAATGTTTTTTCTTATGTGTGTGTGTGTTTATTTTTGCAGTTATCCCTTTGTGAACTTGTAAGGGATCCATGAGATCCCTATACCAGTTCAAAAGGCTGGGGGCTGGCAAGTCACCTGCAGCTAGCTGGTGACTTGCCATTAACCCCCGGCTCCCCAATGACCTGCCTCCCCAAAGCCCGGGGGGGGGGGGCTGTGCTCTGTTCTACAAGCCCCCATAGCTGGTTCCGAGCTGGTAATGTTGGGTAAGGGGGACCCTACATTTTTTTTATTTTTAAGGGTTTTTAACCCTTAAAATTCAAAAACATATGGGGGACCCTATGTCACCCCTTATGTTCTGCCACCCAGCAGCTATAAAAGGCTTCCAGCAGCAGCAGGAGAATAAAAGCCAGCGTGGGCCCAGGGATGGATGGGAGCCAAGTATTCAAAAAAATAAATAAATAAATAACATTTTTTTTCTCCTTGTGCCTGTTTGTTTTTTTACACTTAACCCTTTGTAAACTGGTAAGGGATCCATGAGACCCCCAACACCAGTTCACAAGGCTGGGGGCTGGCAAGTTACCTGCGGCCAGCCCCTAAGCCTTGTGAACTGGTATAGTGGACTCCTGAACCCCTTAACAGTTCACAAATGGTTGAATGTAAAAAAAAAACACACAGAAAAAATTACTTTATTTTTTTAATACTTACGTCCCATCCATCTTGCACTCTGTACCTCGCCAATCACTTTGGCTTCTGCACTCCTGCTGCTGGAAGCCTTTTACACATTCTGGCTGACAGAACATAAGGGGTTAATAAAAAAAATGACATATGGCCCCCTCCTTGGGGGGGCCCCATTTTTGGGGCATTTTAAGGGTTAAAAACTCTTAAAAATCCAGAAAAAATGACATGGGGTCCCCCCTACCCAGCACACCAGCCCAGGAACAGCTATGCAGGGCTTGAAGAACAGGGTGCAGGGGCCAGCTTTGGTCTGCGCTACCGGCTACAAGCCCACATGGCTTCCGTGGGTCCGGGCTCTTCTGCCCCCTCTGGGCTTTGGGGAGGCAGGTAATTGGGGGGGCGGGGGTTAATGGCAAGTCACCTGCTAGCCGCTGACGGCTGCTACCAATCACCCGGCAGCTGATCCTCTCACCTCCGTTCACCCGACGCTACTGAACCTCTTGGGGCGGGTGCGAGATGATGTCAAGGATGATGTCATCTGCCGGCCGGGCGATTGCTGAAGCACTGGAGAGGAGGTATTTCGCCCTCTCCTCACCATGGAAGAGCCCTGGGGGGAGATCGCAGGCCCGAAGGCAGTTGACCGAGTATGTCGGGTGCTAACGCCAGCCCTGGTGTGGATAGTAGTTCTATTTTATTTGTAAATGTTATAAGAAATGAGGCTTTAATATGCAATATGTTTTTTTTAATAAAACACATGTTTTATTTAAAATAAAGGAGACAATTTTCTAAAAAATAATTTTTAATTTTTTTTTTTTTTTTACTTAAAAATATTTCATGTTAAAGCCTAAAAATTGCGCTTTCAGATTTAGCTTGTTTTTTCTAGTTTTCATATTGACTTTTTAAGAAAATTTCTTCTTTACTCTGCTTTTTTATAGTTTTTTGAGGGAAACCCTGTGCAATCTAATTATTCTTCAAGGGATTACTTCTAAAACAGTGAGCCCACTACAACAAACTGGGTACGCTTAGAAAACTTAACATATGTTCTTTTAGGGAATATATGGTTTGTGGTGGGTATTCCAAATGTAAAGGCTGTTTTGGTAGAAAAAGCGCAAGGTGCGCACTTTGTCTGCAGAGCTGAAATTTTACTTTGAGGTGTTTGACAACTCTTCTCTTGAAAGTAGCTATGCATTGTTCTGTTCGGGGGACCTTGCTTTTTCAGATTGAACTTGTTTTTTCTTGTTTTCATATTTTATTTGCTGCATTTTTATTATTTTTTTAGTGAAACTCTGTGCAACCAAATAATTCATTTAGGAATTACTTCCAGAACACTTCACCCATGTTAATAAGCCTGGTACACCTAGACTATGCTAGGTACACTTGTGGGGGGTATTTCAAATGTAAAGAGTTGTTTTTCTTGAAAAACTGCAAGGTGCGCATATTGCATAGCATAGTTGTATTTTATCTGAAAATCTCCTAAAGCGCTGTTTCAGTTTAGGGGAGTCTCCTGGGCAGGAAAGGGTGTCTACCAATACACATGTGATACCGCTGTAACCAGGAGAAATTAGGATTTCACACGCAATAAGATTTTATTGACAAACTTACTTTTTTCAAAAAACACTACAAATTGTAAATAAAAAAATAAAATATTGGGAATAACCCTAAAAAATAACAAACAAGACATTTCGGGTTAAATCGCAGACTCTGCTGAAAAAACAATATATAATTTTCCTGGGAAATCCCTGGAAATGCCTTAAAAAATCACAGTTGAACATGTGGAGCGCAAAATAGTGCAAAATGGTCTGGCAACAGAGAGTGACAAAACCTCCAGGTAGGCTGGCACTTATAGGGTTAAGATTGGAACTTTTTTATATTATGGAGAAGCTTTTATTGGATCATTATTATAAGTGAAGTTTTATGGAGAGTGGGGATCATTAAAATCATATTCTATTGATTCTGTGTGGTTTAGGATTACCCACGTTCGGGCACCCCCAGGAATAAGTGAGTGGTTGAGCTGAAATATTCTCTTGTGAATTTGCTACTGTTGCCCCAATTTCTGCTCCCACAACAACCATCTCCGGGTGGTTTTATAAAATGACTTCCATGATCCAACCTCACCCACATGTAGTCCTGCTCAGACACCTACAATAGACTTGATGTTAGCTGATATAAGGAAACACATACAACTGCTTAATACATTTTTCATGGTTTCAACTTTTATTAATATTTCTAAACAGGAAACTCGGATTTGATGTCCACCTTGTCAAAATACATAGATGACCGCTTGATTCCGAGAGGTCTTAGAATTAAAAAATTCCCAACATGGGATTTGCCAGAACCATACAAGAGTAGGTGGGATGACGTTCTCACTGAGGCCTCTCTATCCTTGATGGGAATCTTGGTAGAGTTTCAAGGGCACCGATTGGATGAACTATAAACTTCCTTAGAGAAATCTACCACAGACTTGGAGGCTTGAAGGCTTAAAAAACCCAGTCTGATTTTAACAAATTATATAAAAAATGATGGAATCTCAGCAAAAATTGGAGGCAAATATAATAGCCTTGAAACACAGCAAGTACCAAAGATATGGAGAAGATTATTCCAGTGACAGAGTATATGATTGGAGCATGAGATATAGAACAAAAAAAGGCCCCAAATCTATTTTATAAAACCCACACACCCTACAAAACAGTGACTTTTCTAACCTTTGACTTGGACTCTGAGTCACAAGACACAAATGAAGATCAAGTTAAGAATAAACCCATCCAGACCAAAGCAGGAAGAAGAAACGCAGGAGGGGAAGCTGGAGGAATAGACATACAACAAGATCAGGTCCCCCGGAGATACAGGCGTCAGAAATAGATAATGTCCTTAATTTATCCAAATATGAACTGTCAGAATGCAAATGCCTGTTACTATCTACAGGACTCTCATTTGTCCCAACTCTCATTTTGATCTATTCCGCACAGTATTATACGTTAATAAATTTGTGAGATCTTTGACATTAATAAGACACTTTTCTGGGCAGGAGGGGGATGAGGCTGTAGGTGATGGGAAGAACCGAAGCCCTCAAGTGTTAAGGAATATGGCTACAGGGATGAAGCCTTTCGCCAGTTAGGAGATGAGACTACTTACCACCCCTATCTACAGATCCTACTCAAGTATTCAAGGAGGAATTTTATTCATTGATAAAACAAGGAAAAGCATTGGGGGTATTAACGCCTAGATTAGCAGATCACTTAAAAGTTCTTTATCCAGTAATGCCCATTTTCCACCACCTCCCTAAAGTTCATAAGAGAACCACTCCGCCCCCAGGGAGACCAATAGTTGCAGGGATTGGAGGTCTTAATGAACCACTAGGACAGTGGTTAGATACAATGTTGCAGCCCCTAGTTCTAGACTTACCTAGTTTTTTGAGAGATACGGGCCATCTCATTGATCTTTTGGGGGAGGTGGAGTGGAGGGATAACTACATCCTGGCTTCCATGGATGTGTCTTCCCTCTACTCCAGCATCCCCCAAGATTTGGCTATAGTAGCCCTATGTTTCTTTCTTAATAAGTTTGGCTTCTATGATACTATACAAAATGAATATATCATCATGGTTACACAGTATCTTCTGACGCATAACTACTTCTCACCACCATGTATATGGTATTGCCAACCCACTACGTGCTCGTATCGCCATGTACTATCGGTACATTGATAATCTGATACTAGTGGCCCCAAAGAGGACCTAGATCGTTTTGTCATTTTCTGCAATTCTAACGATTTAAACTTGAGGTTCACTATCAATAGTAGTGACACACAGATAGAATTCCTGGATTTATTGTTAACTGGAGATAAAGAAGGTGGTAACATTTGTACCACCTTGTATAGAAAACCAACTGCTGGCAACAGCATCCTACCGGCATCAAGTTGCTACCCTCAGCACACTATCAAATCCATACCAGTGGGGCAGATGGCCCAAGAGCTGGAGGAATTGCTCAAAAGCAGAGAATTTCACTAAGGAAACAGTGAAAGTGTATAATTTCTAGGGGCTATCCGAGATGGATGCTCACCAGGGCAGAAAACATAGTAAGAAATAGGGTGAACAGAGAGTATAATTTAATGTTGTAAATTGTAAATAGAATAATAACAAAATGCCACAATATGTAGAATTCAATAAGATTGTAACTGGGGAGATACTTGTTGTTATGTGATGTCGTAATTCATTGCAGTATGTATGAGGAAAAAAGGGGGGGAATTTCCCCGCAGCTCTAGTTATATGCTGAACATAACAACTCTGTGTGGTGCGCGGAGTTTTGCTCCCCCTGCCCGCTCTAGCTGCAGAGACAAACACCGCTGTCGGTGAAGATGCGTGCAGCCAAGCAGTGGGCAGTATGGGGGACGACCTCCGTGTATGACGTGGAGGGAATGATGCCCTATTTTGGAGGCGGGGCCCGGGGCGAGCTGCAAGCGTGCGGCCAGCTTCCGGCCAGAGGCGTGGCGTACGCCCAGCTGCACGCGCCAGTCATTAAGGATCACACAGCCGCAGCATATATAAGTATTGGAGCTGGGGGGGAAAGGCTCTACCTTGAAAAAGCAGTCGGGGGCCTGTCTGCGGAACGCATGGGGGCCCATTTCTAAGCTATTCCATGTGGAGGACACCGTGGGGACTCACCATTACCTAGGTGATGTTTTCTGGATATTAACAATTGCTTTGTTGTGATCACTGCGCACTTTACTCCTTTTGCCATTTTTTCATTGAGGTATTATATTTAGGGATGAGTGAACCGATCCTGACGAACCCGTTGTTGTTTCGAATTTCATGAAAAATTTGATTCTGAACGAATCCGAATTTCCCCGCGATTCGATCGATCGAAGTTTTCCTTTAAACTCAATGACAGGCATTCTAAGATGGTGGACGGACATGTTCAGACATGTCCCCAGGGGCAAGTGACGATGGGACAGTCACATGCAGCCTATCAGCAGTCAGGAAGCCCGGTGACGTCACCGTGATATATATATATATATATATATATATATATATATATATATATATATATAGCGGAGGCCATCTTGCTTGTGCGCATTTCAGACTTGCATTCGTGAGACAGCGGTGGTTGCTGGCTGCAGACAGGGACAGACAGTTAGCCATAGTTAGGTGAGAGTTAGCGATAGCTAGAGACAGTTACAGATAGGTAAAGAGAGAGACAGATAGTTAGGGAGATTTAGAGTGGTAGACAGAGCTAGGGAAAGATAGGTTTAAAGCCGGAACATTCCAGCAGCATACAAGTCACATTGACAGGGTGCCTAGTGCTGCCTATGATTCATATTTCATAATTACTGGGTTACTGTTAATATATTTGGTTTGGTTTAAATACAGCTGCACACTGTGCATGCAATGCACATGCTATTTAACCCTTTCTGCTATTTAGGCCTGAACGCTATTTTAACCCTCTCTGTTAAACAAAAGCATTTCTCATACTTGGATTAGTGTTAAAAGTTTCTGCTCAGCTAAAAATACATTACGCCACACTGGCATCCCAAGGCACATGCTATTTAACCCTATCTGTTAAACAAAAGCATTTCTCATACTTGGATTAGTGTTAAAAGTTTCTGCTCAGCTTAAAATACATTACGCCACACTGGCATCCCAAGGCACATGCTATTTAACCCTATCTGTTAAACAAAAGCATTTCTCATACTTGGATTATTGTTAATACTTTTTGTTCAGCTTAAAATACATTACGCCACACTGGCATCCCAAGGCACATGCTATTTAACCCTATCTGTTAAACAAAAGCATTTCTCATACTTGGATTAGTTTCAAAAGTTTCTGCTCAGCTTAAAATACATTACGCCACACTGGCATCCCAAGGCACATGCTATTTAACCCTATCTGTTAAACAAAAGCATTTCTCATACTTGGATTAGTGTCAAAGGTTTCTGCTCAGCTTAAAATATATTATGCCACACAGGCATCCCAAGGCACATGCTATTTAACCCTATCTGTTAAACAAAAGCATTTCTCATACTTGAATTAGTGTCAAAAGTTTCTGCTCAGCTTAAAATACATGACGCCACACTGGCATCCCAAGGCACATGCTATTTAACCCTATCTGTTAAACAAAAGCATTTCTCATACTTGGATTAGTGTTAAAAGTTTCTGCTCAGCTTAAAATACATTACGCCACACTGGCATCCCAAGGCACATTCTATTTAACCCTATCTGTTAAACAAAAGCATTTCTCATACTTGGATTATTGTTAATACTTTTTGTTCAGCTTAAAATACATTACGCCACACTGGCATCCCAAGACACATGCTATTTAACCCTATCTGTTAAACAAAAGCATTTGTCATACTTGGATTAGTGTCAAAAGTTTCTGCTCAGCTTAAAATACATTACGCCACACTGGCATCCCAAGGCACATGCTATTTAACCCTATCTGTTAAACAAAAGCATTTCTCATACTTGGATTATTGTTAATACTTTTTGTTCAGCTTAAAATACATTACGCCACACTGGCATCCCAAGGCACATGCTATTTTAACCCTATCTGTTATACAACATAAGCGTTGATCAGCATCAGCTTCATGAAGCTACTTTAGTTTGCACTTGTTTTTGACTGCTTTCAATAAACCAGGCCGCAGGGCACCCCAAAGCTGCACCTTGCACCCTATCTCTTATACAACATAAGCGTGGTTCAGCATCAGCTTCATTAAGCTACTTCAGTCACCCTATCTGTTTATACTAAATAAGCAAATACATAAAAATGTCAGGCAGACAAGTGCCAGGATGTTCAAAGAGGAAGATTCAGCAGGCAGAGGTCGCAGCAGACTAGGGGCGAGTGGCAGCAGGAGTCACGGTGAGAGACCTGATCTGCCAGTATCTGCTAGTGGTCGTGTCTCCACCAGTAACGCATCTGCCATGGTAGATTGGTTAACGCGCTCATCAACATCATCACAAGTTACGTCTGAGACCCCCAGTCTAGGGTCGGTAGGTTCCTCTGACACAACCCTGAGTTGGCATGCCCCGAGAGCAGTCCCTGTCCTCCCATTGCCTCTGTCCTACGCCATTCCCTCCCCCAGAGACGTATCCTATGCTTTGGGTTCAGCTCCACTCTTTAGTGAGGAGGACGATCAGATAGAGGACAGTCAGCAGCTACTGCCCAGCCATGAAATGGAGGTGGCTTCTTTAGCTCGTCAGACAAATAGTGATGTGGACAGTGTCGTGGGTGTTGCGAGATTTCCAGCTTCTGCGCCAGACACTGTTGAGGAAACCAAGAACATCAGTGATGTACAGCCACAACTCGGTGATGATGATGATGAAGCCGATCGCACTTGGGAGCCGGGTGATGAAGGGGCTTCATCGTCATCATCAGGAGAAGAGCCAAACGGGGCTGGGGCCGGGGTAGAGCACCTGCTGCGCGGCAGGCTACCTTATCGGGAGGTAGTGGAGCAGGGGTTCCTGGAGTTGGCGACAATAGCAGCGAATCAGTGAGGCCTGTTGGTGGGAAAAGCAGCTACTTGGCAGTATGGCAGTTTTTCCTGAAGCATCCGCAGGAGGGTAACATGGCCACATGCAAGATATGTAGGCAGAAGGTGAAGCGTGGCCAGGGCCCAAATGTTGGCACCATGGCCCTGCGTCAACATATGATGCGTCACCATAAAGCGACCTGGGAGAACCGAGGCTCCCAAGGGGTGGTCCAGTCTGCTTCCTCACCAAGTGGCACGCCGCTCCCAATTTCTGCCAGCCAAGGCTCCAGCACCTCAGCCGAAGGCAGCTGTGCGTCATACCCATCCTCTGTCGCTCCTGCTCCTCCTCCTCCTCCTCCAAGTCATGCATCCTGCCAGCAATCCATCAGCGAATCCTACGATGCAGAAGCTGAATGTGCTCCTGTCCAAGTTGCTGGTGCTGCAGTCGCTCCCTTTTCAGGTGGTGGACTCTGTACTTTTCAGAGAACTGATGGCTTGTGCCGAGCCGAGGTGGAGAGTCCCAAGCCATCATTTCTTTGCCAAGAAGGCAGTACCAGCGCTGCACACTTTTGTTGAACAGAAGGTGGACCAGTCCTTGAGCCTGTCGGTGTATAGCAAAGTGCATGGCAGCGCCGACGTCTGGAGCTGTAACTACGGTCAGGGACAGTACATGTCGTTTACGGCCCACTGGGTGAATGTGGTCTCTTTGCAGCAGCAGCAGCAACTTGGACAGGTCACGCCGCTTCGGCCTCCGCGCTCCCTGCCCGTTGGGCCTGTGACACTGTGTGCGACTCGGCCTCCTCATCCTCGGCCATCTCCTCACCCTCCACTGTAGGCTCAAGTCTCGGTGCCCCTCCAGTCTACCATGTGTGCAGGGCACGGAGGTGTCACGCAGTGCTTCTGTCACGCTCCCGGAACCTCAATTACCACTTGGACAACTCCAGCTCTCTTGGTAAGGGCCTCAACCCCCAATCTCCGCAGCCAGCTTCACCTATAGGAGCCCCCGCTTGCCGAGACGCAGAACACGCCTGCTCGGGATCGGTTGCCCCCAGGACTTTATGGCTCAAAGGATGAGGCCTTACGGTACAGAGTGCTGGAGAGCCCGCGGCTGGAAGTGGAATCGGGTAGCCGGTATGTGAGCGTAAGGATGGCAGTCCAATAGACAGGCAAGGGTCGGCAGCAGGAGTGGAGATCGAGGATGGTCAAACAAGCGAAGGTCGGCAACAGGAACGGAGATCAAGGATGGTCAAACTGGCAAGGGTCGGCAACAGGAGTGGAGATCGAGGATGGTCAAACTGGCAAGGGTCGGCAACAGGAGTGGAGATCGAGGATAGTCAAAAACAGGCAAGGTCGGCAACAAGAATCAGGATCAAAATCGAGGACAAACAGCTACAAGGGACTAGGCGCTATAACAGGCAATGACAGACTGACTGGGTTGAGGTTAAATAGGGAACAGGCATAATTGGCCAAGGAGAGTCAGTGTAGTGATTGGTGCAACCAGGAACTTTAAACAGATTGGACACATGGGGCGAGCTGCCCAGAATTCAGAGAGAGCTGATTGGAGGGGAGTGGTGAGGGAGTGACGTGCTGCTGGGGTTGGCCAGTAACAAGGGAACATTCCCCCCACCCACACCTGTCACTTTAATTATTTCTCCTCCGGCGGCCGCGCTGAGAACAGCGGCGCCGGAGGGCATAAACACAACGTGCTCGCGCGTGTGCGCGAGCACGAGTGCCGGAGCCGGGGACGCCGGCCAGAGAGGACCCAGGCGCGCGCGCGCCAGGAGGAAGGAGAGCCGCCGCCCGCTGCGGCCGCCGACCAGGAAGCCGCGCGGCGGTACGGGGAGCGCGACCGGAACGGGGCGCAGGTAAGTGGGTGCTGACATTACCCCCCCCCTCACGAGGGGCCTCCGGACCCTCACCAGGTTTTTCCGGATTGTCACGGTGAAATTTCTTTACCAGAGCCCTGGCGTGAACATCCCTAGAAGAAACCCAGCATCTCTCCTCAGGACCATAACCAACCCAGTCAATTAAATACTGTATAGTATTACGCACTCTACGAGAATCCAAAATCTTGTTTACTTCATATTCTTGTGCATTATCTACTAAAACCGGAGGAGGACCAACAGGAGAAGAGTCTTTAGCAGGCTTCAACAGAGAAACATGAAATGAGTCGGAGATCTTCATAGTAGAAGGAAGCTGTACTTTATAGGTAACATTATTAAGTTTTCTGATAATAGGATAAGGACCAATAAATTTAGGACCCAATTTATAAGAAGGCTGACGGAGAGCAATGTTCTTCGTGGAAACCCAGACAAGGTCCCCACACTGAAGGATAGGTTCCTGAGACCTACGATGGTCAGCAAATTTCTTATATTTAGTGCGCATAGTTTCTAAATTTTCCTGGACGCGTGCCCAAATATCCTTGCGTTTCTGAAGCCACTCTTCTAACACCGGAAAATCAGAAGGTGCTGTAGAAATAGAAGAAGCCCTAGGATTCTTTCCGTAATTACAAAAGAAAGGGGATATTTTAGTACTGTCACTCGGCGCATTATTATACGCAAATTCGGCAAAGTCAATAAATTCCGACCACTGCTCCTGAGCGTCAGAGATGTAACATCTTAAATATTGTTCTAAGCTTTGATTTGTTCTTTCAGTCTGCCCATTAGACTGGGGGTGATATGCGGAGGATAAAGAAACCTGAATCCCCAAACGTGAACAAAATTTTTTCCAAAATTGTGATATAAACTGCACACCCCGATCGGAAACAATATTTACTGGAATACCATGGAGCCGAAAAATATGCGAGACGAATAAACGCGAAAGCTCAGGAGCCGAGGGTAGCTTGGGTAAAGCAATGAAGTGAGCCATCTTACTGAATCTATCGACGACCACCCAAATCACAGTGTTCCCATGAGAAAGAGGTAAATCAACAATAAAGTCCATCGAAATGTGAGACCAAGGTTCTTTAGGGATCTCAAGGGGAATAAGATAACCACTAGGGGCCTTGTGTACCCCTTTACTTCGTGCACAGACGGAACATGCGTTGATAAGGGTAGTGATATCACGTCTCATAGAAGGCCACCATACGTGGCGCCGAGCTAAAATAAAAGTCTTACGAACTCCCAGATGCCCAGCAGTCTTTGCGTCGTGGAATTCGCGAATAACATCAGAACGCAAATGCGGCGGTACAAATTGACATCCCATAGGTGTGTTTACAGGCGATTCATCTTGGAACGGTGCCAAAACATTAGAAAGATCAGGGAGCAAGGCCCCGACTACACAACCTACAGGTAAGATAGGCTCACCAGTATCCCCCCGATCCTTACACTCACCAAACATGCGCGACAGAGCATCGGCCTTAGTATTTTTCACGCCCGGCTTAAAGGTAATAATAAAATTGAAACGCGAAAAAAACAATGCCCAACGGGCCTGTCGAGAATTTAACCTCTTGGCGGCGCCTATATACTCGAGATTTTTGTGATCGGTATATACAGTGATAGGATGTAAGGAACCCTCCAACCAATGACGCCATTCATCAAATGCCAGTTTAATAGCTAATAGTTCCCTATTGCCGACGTCATAATTTTGTTCTGCGGTATTAAATTTCCGGGAAAAATAGGCACATGGATGCATACGTTCAGGAGATCCGGAGAATTGCGATAAAACAGCTCCAACACCTAATTCAGACGCATCAACCTCAACAATAAAAGGTTTGTTGACGTCAGGGTGCACTAAAACTGGCGCCGAAGTAAAAGCCTGTTTTAGGACACGGAAGGCTTCAATAGCTGATGGTGACCAGTTAACAGTGAACGCGGCTTTGCGGGTGAGATTGGTGAGAGGTGCAACGATACTAGAAAAACCCTTGATAAAGCGTCGATAGAAATTGGCAAACCCTAAAAAGCGTTGTAATTCTTTTAAGGATTTGGGTTGCACCCAATCCCGTACTGCCGAAACTTTTCCCCCATCCATCTCCAACCCCTGACTAGAAATAATATATCCCAAGAAGGGAACGGAGGCGACCTCAAACATACACTTAGAAATTTTAGCGTATAAGTTATTCTCTCTCAACTTCTGGAGGACCAGTTTTACATGTTGCCTGTGTTCGGAAAGGTTCTTAGAGTAAATGAGGATGTCATCCAAGTAAACCACAACGAAGTTACCCAAAAAGTCACGAAACACGTCATTAACGAAGTCTTGAAAGACCGCAGGAGCATTACAAAGGCCAAAAGGCATCACTAAATATTCGTAATGGCCATCCTTAACATTGAACGCCGTTTTCCATTCATCCCCTTGCCGAATACGGATCAGGTTGTAGGCCCCCTTTAGATCTAGTTTAGAAAAAATTCGAGCCCCCACTACCTGATTAAATAAATCACCTATTAAGGGAAGAGGATAACGATTTTTAATAGTGATCTTATTCAAGGCTCTATAATCTATGCAAGGCCTTAAACCCCCATCCTTCTTCTCCACAAAAAAGAAGCCGGCACCCGCCGGTGAAGTAGATGGGCGGATAAAGCCTTTACTCAGATTTTCAGAAATATATTCTTTCATGGCCTGCTCTTCTGCTCGATTCAGATTATAGATTTTGCCCCTAGGAGGAATGGTTCCAGGAAGTAGGTCGATGGGACAATCATAGGGTCTGTGTGGGGGAAGATTGTCAGCGGACCGTTCAGAAAAGACATCTGCCCAATCTATATAAGGCAGAGGCAGTTCTTGGGGCGAAATCTGCACACTCTTAAGGATGGTGGAGAAGCAATGTGATCTGCAGAAATTACTCCACTTAATCAGATCACCGGACTGCCAATTGAATACGGGGTTATGGAGCTTTAGCCATGGGTATCCCAAAACTACTGGTGTTTCCGGACAATCAAACACCAGAAATTCTATAAGTTCAGTATGAGATGAGCCGGCCACCAATCTGAGAGGGGGGGTCTTGTGACTGACCGGCCCTCCCAGGATGGCCTTCCCGTTGATGGCCAAAACCTGAAGAGACTTTTCTAGAGGTACCAGTGGTACTCCCAGGATGGAGACTATGTTCCGATCCAGGAAGTTACCTGCAGCTCCACTATCTACAAACGCAGATACTGCCTGTTTGGAAGGACCCCAGAAAAGCTCTGTAGGGATTAACATCTTATCATGGTGAGGGTAATGCTTCAATTCACCTAGGTCAGCACCCTCTTCCTGACCTAGGCAAGAAAGTTTCCCGCCGGATTTCCCTTATTTGGGCAAGACCTGGCAAAATGCCCCGGGGACCCACAGTAGAGACAAAGACCCAAAGACCGTCTTCGTTGTTTCTCGTCCTGAGAAAGACGGGCTCTGCCAACCTGCATTGGCTCCTCTTGAGAGGGAGAGGAGGAGTTTACCCCACCAGAAGTTGAAGGGCTGGGAGTTTGTGAAGGTCTAAAGGGCGTAGTAGCTCTAACCCTTTCCCTGGCTCTCTCCCTAAGACGCCTATCGATCCTGATGGAGACCTGCATAAGCTGGTCCAAATCTTTTGGAGTAGGAAAGTTGACCAGGGCATCTTTAATATTTTCGGACAGCCCCAAACGGTATTGGCTACACAGGGCTGGATTATTCCAGGTAGATTCTACTGCCCAGCGCCGGAACTCAGCGCTGTAGTCCTCGGCGGAATTCCGACCCTGCTTCAAGGCCCGAAGCCTGTTTTCCGCCGTGGACTGACGATCTGGATCCGCATACAACACTCCCATAGCAGAAAAAAAGGATGTCACGGAGTGTAAGGCAGGATCTTCAGGGAGCAAGCTGAAAGCCCATGACTGGGGATCTCCTTGTAACAAAGAAATAATTAAACCCACCCGTTGGGTTTCTGTGCCAGAAGATAAAGGCCGCAGCCTAAAGTAGAGTTCACACGAATTCTTGAAATTTGAAAAGCCGGCCCGGTCTCCAAAGAATTTTTCGGGCAAAGGAACCTTAGGCTCAGGAATATGAGGTGATACAGCGGGTGTTGAAGTCTGGCGGGTTTCTTGGTTGGCCACCCTCTGGGCAAGTTGATTGATAGCGGTGGCCATCGCCTGCACTTGCTGTACCAGGTCTTCCATATTGATATTTTTCGGGCCTGTTATAATGTCACGCTCCCGGAACCTCAATTACCACTTGGACAACTCCAGCTCTCTTGGTAAGGGCCTCAACCCCCAATCTCCGCAGCCAGCTTCACCTATAGGAGCCCCCGCTTGCCGAGACGCAGAACACGCCTGCTCGGGATCGGTTGCCCCCAGGACTTTATGGCTCAAAGGATGAGGCCTTACGGTACAGAGTGCTGGAGAGCCCGCGGCTGGAAGTGGAATCGGGTAGCCGGTATGTGAGCGTAAGGATGGCAGTCCAATAGACAGGCAAGGGTCGGCAGCAGGAGTGGAGATCGAGGATGGTCAAACAAGCGAAGGTCGGCAACAGGAACGGAGATCAAGGATGGTCAAACTGGCAAGGGTCGGCAACAGGAGTGGAGATCGAGGATGGTCAAACTGGCAAGGGTCGGCAACAGGAGTGGAGATCGAGGATAGTCAAAAACAGGCAAGGTCGGCAACAAGAATCAGGATCAAAATCGAGGACAAACAGCTACAAGGGACTAGGCGCTATAACAGGCAATGACAGACTGACTGGGTTGAGGTTAAATAGGGAACAGGCATAATTGGCCAAGGAGAGTCAGTGTAGTGATTGGTGCAACCAGGAACTTTAAACAGATTGGACACATGGGGCGAGCTGCCCAGAATTCAGAGAGAGCTGATTGGAGGGGAGTGGTGAGGGAGTGACGTGCTGCTGGGGTTGGCCAGTAACAAGGGAACATTCCCCCCACCCACACCTGTCACTTTAATTATTTCTCCTCCGGCGGCCGCGCTGAGAACAGCGGCGCCGGAGGGCATAAACACAACGTGCTCGCGCGTGTGCGCGAGCACGAGTGCCGGAGCCGGGGACGCCGGCCAGAGAGGACCCAGGCGCGCGCGCGCCAGGAGGAAGGAGAGCCGCCGCCCGCTGCGGCCGCCGACCAGGAAGCCGCGCGGCGGTACGGGGAGCGCGACCGGAACGGGGCGCAGGTAAGTGGGTGCTGACAGCTTCACATGGTTTGTCTTGGCGAACGGAGTCACACAGGGGAGGAACTGCTTAAATGTATTCATGAGGAAATCCAAACATGGCATACTCCAAGAAAACTTAATATGGGAATCATGGTTACCGACAATGGGAAGAACATTTTGTCTGCGCTGCACCAAGGAAGGCTGACCCCTGCATGGCTCACGTCTTCAATCTGGTTGTCAAGCCGTTTCTGAAGTGTTCCCCCCATATGCAAGACATCCTAACAACTTCAAGGAAACTTTGCATGCACTTCAGCCACTCATACACCGCCAAACACACCCTTCTTGAGCTACAGCGTCAGAACGGTATCCCCCAACATAGTCTGATTTGCGATGTTTCCACCCGTTGGAATTCCACCCTTCACATGTTGGACCGATTATATGAACAGAGGAAAGCCATCACGGATTTCCTGATGATCCAAGCGGATAGGGGGACTCCCCTGTGTAACTTCAATGTCAACCAGTGGCAGCTCATACGTGACACCTGCCGTTTGTTCAGGCCCTTTGAGGAAGCCACTTTATTTGTCAGTCGGCAGGATTACGGGATGAACGACGTGATTCCACTGCTTCATGTACTACAGCACATGTTGGAAACCATGGCTGGTCAGGGCACTGGAGACATGGCGTCTACATCTTACGGCCACATGAACCCCGTTGGAGCTGAACTGGAGGAGGAGGAGGAGGAAGAGGAGGAGGAGGAAGAGGAGGAGGAGGGGCACAGTGAAGCACAGTTTAGGCTTGGCAAAATGGCTGGTTTATCTAGTCAGCGGACAGGAGAGGAGGAGCAGGAGCAGCCAGAGGACCTAGATGGTTTTGAGGAAGGCGAGACAGAGGACCCCAACACACCGTGGCAGTATGCAGTGGAGATGGAGACAGGTAGTCCATCCGAGTCACTTGCGCAAATGGCAGGAAGCATGCTCACGTGCTTTCGTAGTGACCCCAGAATTGTTTCGATTTGTCGGCGGGATGACTTCTGGCTGTCCACCTTATTGGACCCTCGCTTCCGGCACAAAATGGGGGCATTTTTTAAACCCGCCGAGACGGAGGACAAACTGAGCTACTACAAAGACATTCTACGTAGTGAGTTGGCCGATGCCTATCTGCGCCATGGTCCATACTCTCGCAGGTCTGACTCGAGGGGACCTCTGCACTCACCTTCCACTGCCATGGCTGCTGGGGGGGTTGGCAGGAGCAGCAGCAGCAGCTCCATCAGCAGCAGCCTCAGTCTTCAGTCGCTAATGAGTAGCTTTCTACACCCGCATAGTGAGGCTACTCATGAGCAGCAGGAAGACCTGGAGCAGGACCTCAACCAGCAGGTCATGTCATACCTTGACATGACCATGCCAACACACCTTGAGGATCCGCTGGACTTCTGGGCAGCCAAACTTGATTTGTGGCCGCAACTAGCAGAGTTTGCCCTGGAAAAGCTGTCCTGCCCGGCAAGTAGCGTGCCATCTGAGCGGGTGTTTAGTGCGGCGGGGGCCATAGTTACGGCGAGGAGAACTCGTCTGTCAACTAAAAATGTGGAGAGACTCACCTTTGTCAAAATGAATCAGGGATGGATCAGCCAGGATTTCCACCCACCAATGCCTGATGCATGCGACTAGATTCAGCATGGTGCCACGTTTTACACTTTCCAGATGGTGCAAAACATATTTATGTCTTTAGGCCAATTTTTGGGCTCCTGCTGATGCCAACTTCAGGGTGTGCCTTCCAACCAATTTTTGGCCTCCTGCTGATGCCAACTTCAGGGTGTGCCTTTCAGCCAAGTTTTGGCATCCTGCTGCTGCTGCTTGCAACTCCAGGGTGAGATTCATCCAATTTTTGGGCTCCTGAAGCCAACTCTAGTGTGTCTTTCAAGCTATGTTTGAGTTCCTGCTGCTTGCAACTCCAGGGTGTGATCCATCCAATTTTTGGGCTCCTGCTGCCAACTCCAGTGTCTCTTTCAGCCAATGTTTGGGCTCCTGCTGCTGCTGCTGCTTGCAACTCCAGGGTGTGATTCATCCAATTTTTGGGCTCCTGAAGCCAACTCCAGTGTGTCTTTCAAGCTATGTTTGGGCTCCTGCTGCTTGCAACTCCAGGGTGTGATTCATCCAATTGTTGGGCTCCTGCTGCCAACTCCAGTGTCTCTTTAAAGCAATGTTTGGTCTCCTGCTGCTGCTGCTTGCAACTCCAGGGTGTGATTCATCCAGTTTTTGGGCTCCTGCTGCCAACTCCAGTGTCACTTTCAGCCAATGTTTGGGCTCCTGCTGCTGCTGCTGCTTGCAACTCCAGGGTGTGATTCATCCAATTTTTGGGCTCCTGAAGCCAACTCCAGTGTGTCTTTCAAGCTATGTTTGGGTTGCTGCTGCTGCTGCTTGCAGCTCCAGGGTGTGATTCATCCAATTTTTGGGCTCCTGAAGCCAACTCCAGTGTCTCTTTAAAGTATTGTTCGGGCTCCTGCTGCTGCTTGCAACTTCAGGGTGTGATTCATCCAATTTTTGGGCTCCTGCTGCCAACTCCAGTGTCTCTCTCAGCCAAATATTGGCCTCCTCCTGCTGCTGCCAACTCCAGGGTGTCTTTCAAGCAATGTTTGGGCTCCTGCTTATGCTGCTGCCAACTCCAGGGTGTGCCTTCCAGCTAATGTGTGTGCTCCTGCTGCTGTCAACTTCAGGGAGCCTTCCAGCCAATTTCTAGGTTCCTGCTGCTGCTGCTGCCAACTCCAGGGTGTGTCAGTAAATTTTTGGGCTCCTGCTGCTGCCAACTCAAGTGTCTCTTTAAAGCAATGTTTGGGCTGCTGCTGCTGCTGCTTGCAACTCCAGGGTGTGATTCATCCAATTTTTGGGCTCCTGCTGCCAACTCCAGTGTCTCTTTCAAGCTATGTTTGGGCTGCTGCTGCTTGCAACTCCAGGGTGTGATTCATCCAATTTTTGGGCTCCTGCTGCCAACTCCAGTGTCTCTTTCAGCCAATGTTGGGCTGCTGCTGCTGCTTGCAACTCCAGGGGGTGATTCATCCAATTTTTGGGCTCCTGCTGCCAACTCCAGTGTCTCTTTAAAGTAATGTTCGGGCTCCTGCTGCTGCTTTCCACTACAGGGTGTGATTCATCCAATTTTTGGGCTCCTGCTGCCAACTCCAGTGTCTCTCTCGGCCAATTTTTGGCCTCCTGCTGCTGCTGCCAACTCCAGGGTGTCTTTCAAGCAATGTTTGGGCTCCTGCTTATGCTGCTGCCAACTCCAGGGTGTGCCTTCCAGCTAATGTATGTGCTCCTGCTGCTGCCAACTTCAGGGTGCCTTCCAGCCAATTTCTAGGTTCCTGCTGCTGCTGCTGCCAACTTCAGGGTGTGTCAGTCAATTTTTGGGCTCCTGCTACTGCCAACTCCAGTGTCTTTAAAGCAATGTTTGGGCTGCTGCTGCTGCTGCTTGCAACTCCAGGGTGTGATTCATCCAATTTTTGGGCTCCTGCTGCCAACTCCAGTGTCTCTTTCAGCCAATGTTGGGCTCCTGCTGCTGCTTGCAACTCCAGGGTGTGATTCATCCAATTTTTGGGCTCCTGCTGCCAACTCCAGTGTCTCTTTCAAGCTATGTTTGGGCTGCTGCTGCTTGCCACTCCACGGTGTGATTCATCCAATTTTTGGGCTCCTGCTGCCAACTCCAGTGTCTCTTTCAGCCAATGTTTGGGCTCCTGCTGCTGCTGCTTGCAACTCCAGGGTGTGATTCATCCAATTTTTGGGCTCCTGCTGCCAACTCCAGTGTCTCTTTCAGCCAATGTTGGGCTCCTGCTGCTGCTTGCAACTCCAGGGTGTGATTCATCCAATTCTTGGGCTCCTGCTGCCAACTCCAGTGTGTCTTTAAAGCAATGTTCGGGCTCCTGCTGCTGCTGCTTGCAACTCCAGGGTGTGATTCATCCAATTTTTGGGCTCCTGCTGCCAACTCCAGTGTCTCTGTCAGCCAATCTTTGGGCTGCTGCTGCTGCTGCTTGCAAATCCAGGGGGTGATTCATCCAATTTTTGGGCTCCTGCTGCCAACTCCAGTGTCTCTTTAAAGTAATGTTCGGGCTCCTGCTGCTGCTTGCAACTCCAGGGTGTGATTCATCCAATATTTGGGCTCCTGCTGCCAACTCCAGTGTCTCTCTCAGCCAATTTTTGGCCTCCTGCTGCTGCTGCCAACTCCAGGGTGTCTTTCAAGCAATGTTTGGGCTCCTGCTTATGCTGCTGCAAACTCCAGGGTGTGCCTTCCAGCTAATGTATGTGCTCCTGCTGCTGCCAACTTCAGGGTGCCTTCCAGCCAATTTCCAGGTTCCTGCTGCTGCCAACTCCAGGGTGTGTCAGTAAATTTTTGGGCTCCTGCTACTGCCAACTCCAGTGTCTTTAAAGCAATGTTTGGGCTGCTGCTGCTGCTGCATGCAACTCGAGGGTGTGATTCATCCAATTTTTGGGCTCCTGCTGCCAACTCCAGTGTCTCTTTCAGCCAATGTTGGGCTCCTGCTGCTGCTTGCAACTCCAGGGTGTGATTCATCCAATTTTTGGGCTCCTGCTGCCAACTCCAGTGTCTCTTTCAAGCTATGTTTGGGCTGCTGCTGCTGCTGCTTGCAACTCCAGGGTGTGATTCATCCAATTTTTGGGCTCCTGCTGCCAACTCCAGTGTCTCTTTCAGCCAATGTTTGAGCTCCTGCTGCTGCTGCTTGCAACTCCAGGGTGTAATTCATCCAATTTTTGGGCTCCTGCTGCCAACTCCAGTGTCTCTTTAAACTAATGTTCGGGCTCCTGCTGCTGCTTGCAACTCCAGGGTGTGATTCATCCAATTTTTGGGCTCCTGCTGCCAACTCCAGTGTCTCTTTCAGCCAATGTTGGGCTCCTGCTGCTGCTTGCAACTCCAGGGTGTGATTCATCCAATTTTTGGGCTCCTGCTGCCAACTCCAGTGTCTCTTTAAAGCAATGTTTGGGCTCCTACTGCTGCTGCTTGCAACTCCAGGGTGTGATTCATCCAATTTTTGGGCTCCTGCTGCCAACTCCAGTGTCTCTTTCAGCCAATGTTTGGGCTCCTGCTGCTTGCAATTCCAGGGTGTGATTCATCCAATTTTTGGGCTCCTGCTGCCAACTCCAGTGTCTCTCTCAGCCAATTTTTGGCCTCCTGCTGCTGCTGCCAACTCCAGGGTGTCTTTCAAGCAATGTTTGGGCTCCTGCCTATGCTGCTGCCAACTCCAGGGTGTGCCTTCCAGCTAATGTATGTGCTCCTGCTGCTGCCAACTTCAGGGTGCCTTCCAGCCAATTTCTAGGTTCCTGCTGCTGCTGCTGCCAACTCCAGGGTGTGTCAGTCAATTTTTGGGCTCCTGCTGCTGCCAACTTCAGTGTCTCTTTAAAGCAATGTCTGGGCTCCTGCTTCTGCTGCTTGCAACTCCAGGGTGTGATTCATCCAATTTTTGGGCTCCTGCTGCCAACTCCAGTGTCTCTTACAGCCAATGTTCGGGCTCCTGCTGCTGTTTGCAACTCCAGGGTGTGATTCATCCAATTTTTTGGCTCCTGCTGCAAACTCTAGTGTCTCTCTCAGCCAATTTTTGGCCTCCTGCTGCTGCTGCCAACTCCAGGGTGTCTTTCAAGCAATGTTTGGGCTCCTGCTTATGCTGCTGCCAACTCCAGGGTGTGCCTTCCAGCTAATGTATGTGCTCCTGCTGCTGCCAACTTCAGGGTGCCTTCCAGCCAATTTCTAGGTTCCTGCTGCTGCTGCTGCCAACTCCAGGGTGTGTCAGTCAATTTTTGGGCTCCTGCTGCTGCCAACTCAAGTGTCTCTTTAAAGCAATGTTTGGGCTGCTGCTGCTTGCAACTCTAGGGTGTGATTCATCCAATTTTTGGGCTCCTGCTGCCAACTCCAGTGTCTCTTTCAAGCTATGTTTGGGCTGCTGCTGCTTGCAACTCCAGGGTGTGATTCATCCAATTTTTGGGCTCCTGCTGCCAACTCCAGTGTCTCTTTCAGCCAATGTTTGGGCTCCTGCTGCTGCTGCTTGCAACTCCAGGGTGTAATTCATCCAATTTTTGGGCTCCTGCTGCCAACTCCAGTGTCTCTTTAAAGTAATGTTCGGGCTCCTGCTGCTGCTTGCAACTCCAGAGTGTGATTCATCCAATTTTTGGGCTCCTGCTGCCAACTCCAGTGTCTCTCTCAGCCAATTTTTGGCCTCCTGCTGCTGCTGCCAACTCCAGGGTGTTTTTCAAGCAATGTTTGGGCTCCTGCCTATGCTGCTGCCAACTCCAGGGTGTGCCTTCCAGCTAATGTATGTGCTCCTGCTGCTGCCAACTTCAGGGAGCCTTCCAGCCAATTTCTAGGTTCCTGCTGCTGCTGCTGCCAACTCCAGGGTGTGTCAGTCAATTTTTGGGCTCCTGCTGCTGCCAACTCCAGTGTCTCTTTAAAGCAATGTCTGGGCTCCTGCTGCTGCTGCTTGCAACTCCAGGGTGTGATTCATCCAATTTTTGGGCTCCTGCTGCCAACTCCAGTGTCTCTTTAAACTAATGTTCGGGCTCCTGCTGCTGCTTGCAACTCCAGGGTGTGATTCATCCAATTTTTGGGCTCCTGCTGCCAACTCCAGTGTCTCTTTCAGCCAATGTTGGGCTCCTGCTGCTGCTTGCAACTCCAGGGTGTGATTCATCCAATTTTTGGGCTCCTGCTGCCAACTCCAGTGTCTCTTTAAAGCAATGTTTGGGCTCCTACTGCTGCTGCTTGCAACTCCAGGGTGTGATTCATCCAATTTTTGGGCTCCTGCTGCCAACTCCAGTGTCTCTTTCAGCCAATGTTTGGGCTCCTGCTGCTTGCAATTCCAGGGTGTGATTCATCCAATTTTTGGGCTCCTGCTGCCAACTCCAGTGTCTCTCTCAGCCAATTTTTGGCCTCCTGCTGCTGCTGCCAACTCCAGGGTGTCTTTCAAGCAATGTTTGGGCTCCTGCCTATGCTGCTGCCAACTCCAGGGTGTGCCTTCCAGCTAATGTATGTGCTCCTGCTGCTGCCAACTTCAGGGTGCCTTCCAGCCAATTTCTAGGTTCCTGCTGCTGCTGCTGCCAACTCCAGGGTGTGTCAGTCAATTTTTGGGCTCCTGCTGCTGCCAACTCCAGTGTCTCTTTAAAGCAATGTCTGGGCTCCTGCTGCTGCTGCTTGCAACTCCAGGGTGTGATTCATCCAATTTTTGGGCTCCAGCTGCCAACTCCAGTGTCTCTTACAGCCAATGTTCGGGCTCCTGCTGCTGTTTGCAACTCCAGGGTGTGATTCATCCAATTTTTTGGCTCCTGCTGCCAACTCCAGTGTCTCTCTCAGCCAATTTTTGGCCTCCTGCTGCTGCTGCCAACTCCAGGGTGTCTTTCAAGCAATGTTTGGGCTCCTGCTTATGCTGCTGCCAACTCCAGGGTGTGCCTTCCAGCTAATGTATGTGCTCCTGCTGCTGCCAACTTCAGGGAGCCTTCCAGCCAATTTCTAGGTTCCTGCTGCTGCTGCTGCCAACTCCAGGGTGTGTCAGTCAATTTTTGGGCTCCTGCTGCTGCCAACTCAAGTGTCTCTTTAAAGCAATGTTTGGGCTGCTGCTGCTTGCAACTCTAGGGTGTGATTCATCCAATTTTTGGGCTCCTGCTGCCAACTCCAGTGTCTCTTTCAAGCTATGTTTGGGCTGCTGCTGCTTGCAACTCCAGGGTGTGATTCATCCAATTTTTGGGCTCCTGCTGCCAACTCCAGTGTCTCTTTCAGCCAATGTTTGGGCTCCTGCTGCTGCTGCTTGCAACTCCAGGGTGTAATTCATCCAATTTTTGGGCTCCTGCTGCCAACTCCAGTGTCTCTTTAAAGTAATGTTCGGGCTCCTGCTGCTGCTTGCAACTCCAGAGTGTGATTCATCCAATTTTTGGGCTCCTGCTGCCAACTCCAGTGTCTCTCTCAGCCAATTTTTGGCCTCCTGCTGCTGCTGCCAACTCCAGGGTGTCTTTCAAGCAATGTTTGGGCTCCTGCTTATGCTGCTGCCAACTCCAGGGTGTGCCTTCCAGCTAATGTATGTGCTCCTGCTGCTGCCAACTTCAGGGTGCCTTCCAGCCAATTTCTAGGTTCCTGCTGCTGCTGCTAACTCCAGGGTGTGTCAGTCAATTTTTGGGCTCCTGCTGCTGCCAACTCAAGTGTCTTTTTAAAGCAATGTTTGGGCTGCTGCTGCTTGCAACTCTAGGGTGTGATTCATCCAATTTTTGGGCTCCTGCTGCCAACTCCAGTGTCTCTTTCAAGCTATGTTTGGGCTGCTGCTGCTTGCAACTCCAGGGTGTGATTCATCCAATTTTTGGGCTCCTGCTGCCAACTCCAGTGTCTCTTTCAGCCAATGTTTGGGCTCCTGCTGCTGCTGCTTGCAACTCCAGGGTGTAATTCATCCACTTTTTGGGCTCCTGCTGCCAACTCCAGTGTCTCTTTAAAGTAATGTTCGGGCTCCTGCTGCTGCTTGCAACTCCAGGGTGTGATTCATCCAATTTTTGGGCTCCTGCTGCCAACTCCAGTGTCTCTCTCGGCCAATGTTTGGCCTCCTGCTGCTGCTGCCAACTCCAGGGTGTCTTTCAAGCAATGTTTGGGCTCCTGCCAATGCTGCTGCCAACTCCAGGGTGTGCCTTCCAGCTAATGTATGTGCTCCTGCTGCTGCCAACTTCAGGGTGCCTTCCAGACAATTTCTAGGTTCCTGCTGCTGCTAACTCCAGGGTGTGTCAGTCAATTTTTGGGCTCCTGCTACTGCCAACTCCAGTGTCTTTAAAGCAATGTTTGGGGTGCTGCTGCTGCTTGCAACTCCAGGGTGTGATTCATCCAATTTTTGGGCTCGTGCTGCCAACTCCAGTGTCTCTTTCAGCCAATGTTGGGCTCCTGCTGCTGCTTGCAACTCCAGGGTGTGATTCATCCAATTTTTGGGCTCCTGCTGCCAACTCCAGTGTCTCTTTCAGCCAATGTTTGGGCTCCTGCTGCTGCTGCTTGCAACTCCAGGGTGTGATTCATCCAATTTTTGGGCTCCTGCTGCCAACTCCAGTTTCTCTTTAAAGCAATGTTTGGGCTCCTGCTGCTGCCTTCAACTCCAGGGTGTGATTCATCCAATTTTTGGGCTCCTGCTGCCAACTCCAGTGTCTCTTTCAGCCAATGTTGGGATCCTGCTGCTGCTTGCAACTCCAGGGTGTTATTCATCCAATTTTTGGGCTCCTGCTGCCAACTCCAGTGTCTCTTTCAGCCAATGTTGGGCTCCTGCTGTTGATTGCAACTCCAGGGTGTGATTCATCCAATTTTTGGGCTCCTGCTGCCAACTCCAGTGTCTCTTTTAGCCAATGTTTGGGCTCCTGCTGCTGCTTGCAACTCCAGGGTGTGATTCATCCAATTTCTGGGCTCCTGCTGCAAACTCCAGTGTCTCTTTCAGCCATTGCTGGGCTCCTGCTGCTGCTTGCAACTCCAGGGTGTGATTCATCCAATTTTTGGGCTCCTGCTGCCAACTCCAGTGTCTCTCTCAGCCAATTTTTGGCCTCCTGCTGCTGCTGCCAACTCCAGGGTGTCTTTCAAGCAATGTTTGGGCTCCTGCTTATGCTGCTGCCAACTCCAGGGTGTGCCTTCCAGCTAATGTATGTGCTCCTGCTGCTGCCAACTTCAGAGTGCCTTCCAGCCAATTTCTAGGTTCCTGCTGCTGCTGCTGCCAACTCCTGGTGTGTCAGTCAATTTTTGGGCTCCTGCTGCTGCCAACTAAAGTGTGTCTTTTAAGCAATGTTGGGCTGCTGCTGCTGCTTGCAACTCCAGGGTGTGATTCATCCAATTTTTGGGCTCCTGCTGCCAACTCCAGTGTCTCTTTCAAGCTATGTTTGGGCTGCTGCTGCTGTTGCTTGCAATTCCAGGGTGTGATTCATCCAATTCTTGGGCTCCTGCTGCCAACTCCAGTGTGTCTTTAAAGCAATGTTCGGGCTCCTGCTGCTGCTGCTTGCAACTCCAGGGTGTGATTCATCCAATTTTTGGGCTCCTGCTGCCAACTCCAGTGTCTCTTTAAAGTAATGTTCGGGCTCCTGCTGCTGCTTGCAACACCAGGGTGTGATTCATCCAATTTTTGGGCTCCTGCTGCCAACTCCAGTGTCTCTATCAGCCAATTTTTGGCCTCCTGCTGCTGCTGCCAACTCCAGGGTGTCTTTCAAGCAATGTTTGGGCTCCTGTTTATGCTGCTGCCAACTCCAGGGTGTGCCTTCCAGCTAATGTATTCGCTCCTGCTGCTGCCAACTTCAGGGTGCCTTCCAGCCAATTTCTAGGTTCCTGCTGCTGCTGCTGCCAACTCCAGGGTGTGTCAGTCAATTTTTGGGCTCCTGCTGCTACCATCTCAAGTGTCTCTTTAAAGCAATGTTTGGGCTGCTGCTTCTGCTGCTTGCAACTCCAGGGTGTGATTCATCCAATTTTTGGGCTCCTGCTGCCAACTCCAGTGTCTCTTTCAGCCAATGTTTGGGCTCCTGCTGCTGCTGCTTGCAACTCCAGGGTGTGATTCATCCAATTTTTGGGCTCCTGAAGCCAACTCCAGTGTGTCTTTCAAGCTATGTTTGGGCTCCTTCTGCTGCTGCTTGCAACTCCTGGGTGTGATTCATCCAATTTTTGGGCTCCTGCTGCCAACTCCAGTGTCTCTTTCAAGCTATGTTTGGGTTCCTGCTGCTGCTGCTGCTTGCAACTCCAGGGTGTGATTCAGCCAATTTTTGGGCTCCTGCTGCCAACTCCAAGATGTGTTTCAGCCAATATTTGGGCTCCTACTGCTGCCAGCTCCAGGGTGTGTTTTTCAGGCAATATAGGGGCCCCTCATAGTGATGCCACCTCAACTCTCTGTAATTGTGCCGCTCTGCGATTCTAATAGCGATGCCTCTGATCTGCATGTCCTAATTATTTACAGTATTATTTCAGTAACCCAGCACGCATCCTATGCATGTTACAGCAAGGCAGAATGGTTTACAACCCTATTGAGGCTCTAGGAAGCTCAGAAATAGCCATTTTTAATAGCGATTCGTCGCAAATAAATTCGAGTCGAAACGATTTTTGTCGGAAAATTCGGCGAATCAGTCGAATCGAATTTGAGAGAAGTTCGCTCATCTCTTATTATATTATTGTCAATTTATCTTGAATAGAATTGCATTTTGCACATTTTAGCACTTTAATTTTATTAACAGCACTTTATATAATTGTTTAACGTTTAACAATATTTTTGCGGGTCAACACGGGATGCCCTTTTTAATGAATAGCTCTGGCCTTTTTTAGTATGTATATCGTCTTATGTGTTATATGTAGATTTTAGATGGAAAGCCCAATAACTAAAGTTAATTCTTGAAATATATCTTGATTGATTGTTTTTGGAGGAGGTGCTGTACTTTGGGGGTTGTTTTGGGTGGCCGTTGGGGCCATCATTTAGGGAGTTTAGATTAGCAGATCACTTAAAAGTTCTTTATCCAGTAATGCCCATTTTCCACCACCTCCCTAAAGTTCATAAGAGAACCACTCCGCCCCAAGGGAGACCAATAGTTGCAGGGATTGGAGGTCTTAATGAACCACTGAAACCACCATGTGAAATCCTGTTTAATTTCTAGGGGCTATCTGAGATGGATGCTTACTAGGGCCCAAAAACATAGTAAGAAATAGGGTGAACAGAGAGCTTCGTATTAAACAATCAGGATGTGAATCTGGACGATGGGTGACATTCAGTACTCCCTATTCCTTGGAGTTTAAAAGCATATAATTAATAATAAAAAACACTTGCCAGTACTGCAGGCAAATCACCTATTAAGTGATATAGATCAAAAAACATTAGAATTGTCAGTAGGAAGTCACCTCGTTTGGGAAATAAGCTGTCCCTGAGTTTGTTTAAATCAGAATCAAAACAGGAATCAACATGGTTGCTATCCTTGCGATGGCAACCAATGTGGAATTTGTACCAGTGTTGCAAAAGGTAAGTATTTTACCTCTACCATCGCTAGGAAGAAACACACAATCAATGATATTACTAACTGTAACTCTAAGGGGATAGTTTATCTGATCACCTGTAATCATTGTTTGAAACAATATGTGGGATATACCAAACGTAAAGTAAAAATAAAGTACTCGGATCATATGTATGAGATAGGCCGCAATGATTTGACACGTATTTCAAATGTTGCTAGGCACCATAATCAATGCCATGCCACTTTACCCCCTAATTTTCAGATCATGGGCATAGAAAAGGTTACATTGTGCCCAAGAGAGGGGGATTTCTTGAGAAAACCTTTTGCCCGGTTATTTGGCAACAGTGGGGGCATGAACTGCGTGCTAGTTTGCTTTTGCAGCTTGCATTGCACACAGCCTATCTTATTTGTTATTTCAATCTTTATACCTCTTGCCCCAACTGTCAACTTGCCCGCTGGTTGGCTCATTGGTGTCCTAATTTTTCCTTTTCCCCAGTCGGCCCCTTCTGTCAGTCTCTGCTGGTTGTGTGCAATCCAGCATTCTAACTATCCGGCTCGCGTCTCGCTCTAGCAGTGATGCGCGTCGCCGGGTAACCTCAACCTTCTCCAATCAGGCGACTAGTTTTCCCTGATTGGTTGAAACCCACTTGGACGCTGAGACACCGCCGCAGCTGTCATTCTGACGCTGCGTCTGAGGTACCTGGTCAGCGGCGGCGGAAAGAAGTTGCCGCCTGACACATGGAGGTAAGTTAACTCATTTATTCATTTCTTAATTCCCTAATATAGAATATTTCATGTATGCTAGTAACGTATATAAATTTGAGAGATGCTAGCCAGTGTTAACTATGATTAAGGATCTGGAGTCTGAAATGCATTAGTGGCCATCTTTCATCTTCAATCTTCATTGATTTTTTTTTGGGGAACTTTTATTATGGAGATGCTTTTATTGGATAATTATTAAAAGTGAAGTTTTATGGAGAGTGCGGATCATTACAATCATATTCTATTGGTGTGGTTTGGGATTACCCACGATCAGCCACCCCCAGGAATAAGTGAGTGGTTGAGCTGAAATATTCTCTTGTGAATTTAGTATTATGGCTACTAAACATTTTTTGCAACTTAATCCCATTTTAATACATTCTTGATGATCTGAAATTGGTGCCTACGGGCAACTTCTTTAAATCTGAGGTAACCTTCTACCAGCAGATCATGGGGGTAGCGATGTGTAGTGCTGTCGCACCAACTTTTGCTAGTCTGTTCATGGGTTATATTGAAGAAAAGTACATCTACCCCTCCCCCTTGTTTCAGCAGAATGTAATCTCATAGGGGCGCTACATTGATGATATTATGATGTTTTGAAAAGGGGATGAAGCTACTCTACACACTTTTATTTATTTCATCAACTCTGTGTGTCCATCTCTTAAGTTCAATCCAGAGATTTCAACTAACTATGTCACGTTCCTTGATGTGGCCCTGAGTAAGAATGAAGCGGCACATATCACCAAAGGTCTCTCCACTAAACCCATGGACAGAAATACCTTGCTCAGGTATGAGAGTGCTCATCCCAGACACCTGCTGGAAAATTTACCTATATCACAATTTCTATGCATACTTAGGATCAACCCAGAGGTACCCACGCGTGAGCACCAATTACAATAAATGTACCATAAATTACTGATACGGGGATACCCCAAGGCCATTCTCCAAAATTAATTGATTAAGGCCTTAGATATTTTTGAAAATAAGACTTGCAGACCTACCAAAGGGGAACGTATTCCTTTTGTACAAACATTTTGCCAGTTGTCACCACAGATTGAGCGCATTCTCACATTGTAATCTTGTAACGGGCCTTAAACAACCTCCTTTGAAGGTATATCATAGGAACCGGAAATTGCAAGAATTTCTAGTCAAAGTGGATGCTGTAGAAAAATATAAGAAATCACCCCATGTCTTTTCTTCCAAGGTAGAATGCTATAAATGCCTGAACTGTAATGTATGTAACTCCCTGATCACTGGGGAAGATTTCTTATACCCACATACTGGACAATGGTTTAGGATCAAAGACTACTACTCCTGTACTACAGACTTTTGTGTATACAGTCTTGTATGTGTGGGGAAGAGTGATATTTGAGTCCTACAAGGGAAAGCTGAGAGTGGGGAGCCAATCGATTTGGACAAACCGGTTGCTGTACATTTCTTACAATTAAGGCACCAGACTTATGAACTCCGTGGCATGATAAATGAACATGTCCCCAAGTGCAACAGGGGAGGGAGCAGAGAACATAAACTCCTCCAAAGAGAGCTTTCCCCCTCCCCTCTCTCTCTCTTTAGTTTAATCTCTTTTTATTGAAATTTCAAATATAAGGAGACATAACAATACAAGAGTAAAAGGTACAGACAAAGAGTCATTCCAGGCCTCGGCCCCACCCCAATCTCCAGGCGCAGCTGGAGCAACGCCAATTCCCCCACCGGCCAATCACCCTCAATGCACAGCGCACCCACCCAACAATATACTGTGTTTGCATCTCTTAATCCCATTGGGTAGCCTCTGGGTTACCAGGATGCGTGTCAACCAGAAATTTATCCGCGGCGTGGCCACGACCACCGTCAGGGGCGCCACAGTGGATACGTAAGGGGGACCCCCCCAGGCCGCACCGCGCAGCCCCCCCGGGCGCCAGAGCACCCGCCCGGGGAGAGACGTGTGGAGAGTTCACCATATGTAGCCCAAGTAACGGGCCCAGGATTCGCCCCCCAAGCTCCTCCGGAGAGGGGGAAGAAGGCCCGAAGCACGCGTGCCCCCAGAGGTGCCCTTCCCCAAGAACAAGTTGAGATAAGAGGGAAACCAGCGTGAGAGGTCCAAATCCAAATCAACGGGGGGGGGGGAAACCCATGACGTAAAGAGAGACAGCCAAGAGAAAGGAAGAGGAATAGAAATTGAACCTGGGGAAGGGGGAAGAGCAGGGGAAATGGGGAGGGGGAAGGTAGCATACGAGGAGGGAAGGTAAGAGTTTAGTCAGGGGAGCTCCGTATCAGCATAGCATAATATAGGCGTCTCACATATCGGGCCTCGTCTATGGGGATTCTTATCCATGGCTACCATCCACCCCCACGAAGGCCTTTGCCGCATCTGATTCCCTGAACCCCAGCCAATTCATCCAGGTTGTCCAGTGCGAGTCCGTTTCCTCTCTACCCTCTGCTATCAGTTCTTCCATTCTCAGTTTGTGTTCCATTTCCGCAAACCATTCTGCTACAGTAGGGGGGAGGGGGATTTCCAGTGCCTGGGGATGATTGATCTTACAGCTGTAAGGAAGTATTTAAGGACTCCTTTCTTCGCCTTGGCTATGGAACCAGGGATCAAGGAAAGCAAAGCGACCCCTGGGTTGTTCAATACCACAGAGCCCTCTACTTCTGTATGGATCTTGAGGACAGTGTCTCAGAGCTTCCGGATCGGAGGACACTCCCACCAGATATGTAAAATCCCACCTTGGGGTACCCCACATCTCCAGCATGCATCCGACCCACCAGATGAATACGACGCAATATCTGCTGGACATCTGTACCACCGCGTGAGGACCTTATAGTTTTTCTCCTGGGCTGAGCTGGCTCCAACAAGCTTGTGCGTCAGCGCGAAGATCTTCTGAGTTTCCTCTTCTGTAATAACCATCCCCAAGTCTCTTTCCCATCTGGACATAAACTCCAGTTCCGAAATGTGTCTGGAAGCTACTAGTATACCATAGAATGTCGATATCACGTGTTCCAGTGGCTGCGCCTGCATGAGGCATGCCTCCAAAGGCGTCAAGGGGAGGGATGCCCCCCTGTGGCAAGAAACGCCTCCGGCTGCCAGTGGTGTAGCCAGGATAGATGGCCACCCACGTATTGTTCTCTCATTTCTGCTAGGGATGGCAGCCTCCCTCTTACCAATATGTCCCTTAACCTAATGTCCTCCTTTTCCTTTCAGATCAAGAATCGGGGAGTGTTCCATCCAGGTGCGAATTCCGGGTTTTTAAATATTGGCGTAAGGGGGCCTGGCCTATTCACCAGCTCCTTCTGTCGCTGCAGATTGTCCCAACTGGAAAGAAAGTGCTGGATCAGGTAGGGAAACCCTTTTCTGTTTGCATCACCCGAGGTGGATACCCACGGGAGGGAGCACGGGTTATATCCCAAGAGATCCTGTTCCAACTGCACCCAGAGCTTGTCCTCCTTTCTGTATTTCCAGTCCGCCATCCTCGTGATGACAGCAGCAGCATGATATATTCTTAGGTCCGGAGCCCCAATTCTGCTTGCGCTCTTAGGCCTAGTTAATATATTGAATCTGATGCGTGGCATCTGCGAGCCCCAGATAAACTTCAGAAATGTTGCTTGTATGACTTTGAAAAAGCTTTGGGGAAGCCTGATTGGTATTGTTTGAAAGAGGTATAAGAACCGGGGGAGTACGTCCATCTTCAAGATGTTTATCCGTCCGAACCATGAATATCGCCCTCTATCGTATTTTGCAAGATCTTGATTGACTTTAGTCTGTAGTGCTCTGAAATTTAGCTCGTAGAGGTTGTTTAAGTCAGACGGTATCAGGGTTCCTAGGTATTTTATTGCAGAGGGTTGCCATTTGAAAGGGAAACTGCTCCGGAGCCTTTCCACTGGGTGCTGAGGCAAAGTAAGATTCAGCACTTCTGACTTTGCGCAGTTGATACGAAAATTGGACAGCCGGTCAAAGCGCTTAAACTCCTTAAGCACTGCCGGGAACGATATGGCCGGAGAGGTCAAGTGGAGGAGCAGGTCGTCCGCAAAAATCAAGGTTTTACATTGTCTCCCCCCACACTCAATTCCCCTGACATCCGGGTTGTTCCTTATAGCTATCGCCAAATGCTCCATTGTTAATATGTACAGCAGGGGTGAGAGAGGGCAGCTCTGACGAGTACCGTTTGTGATTGTGAAAGAGTCCGATAACATTCCGTTGGCTCTCACGCGGGCTGAAGGATTCTGGTATAACGCCAAGATCTTGGAGATGATAGTGGGGCCCATGCCAATCTGGGAAAGGGTTGCCTTGAGGAAGCGCCAGCTTACCGTATCGAACGCCTTCTCAGCGTCACAGGATAAGACACATGCCGGGATACCAGTCTGGTGTACATGAGCGATGAAGTCCAGCAATTTATTGGTGTTGTCTCTGGCCTCGCGACCAGGGACGAAACCTACTTGGTCCAGATGTATTAATTGAGGGATCAGCGGTTTGATTGTAGTAGCTATTATTTTTGCATATAATTTCAGGTTTACATTTAGTAAAGAAATAGGCCTATCACTGCCGCACGCCGAGGGATCTTTTTCCGGTGTAGGAATTACTTTAACTGTGGCTTTCAGAGCCTGCCTTGGAAAAGGGTCATTAGCCCCTACATGGTAAAAGGCCTTTTACCAGCCAAGGAGCGAGCTGCGGGCCAAGGTCTTAAGGAATCTGGGGTGAAGCCATCCGGCCCTGGGCTTTTCCCTGCCGGGGCTTCCTTGATGGCCTTCAGGACCTCAAGTTCTGTAAAGGGCACCTCTAGGTGCGCCGAAGATTCCTTGGAGATTGTTGGGAGTGGAGTTTCCATTATGTAGTCGTTTACATTTGCCTCCAAAGCTGCATCCGAGGCTTGAGTGGGGCCCTGTTGGAGGTTATGCAAGCTGCTATAAAAGCTTATGAATACCTCCGGGATCTTGGAAGGATCCGTAATGACCTCTCCTTTCCCGGAGTTGATACTCGGGATGAACGTCTCTCCTGATCTGTAATGAAGAGACCTGGCCAGGAGCCTCCTGCATTTATTTGCGTGCTCGTACATTGAGGCCTGTCACCTATCTCTGTACCTAAGATGTGCCTGATCATATATCTTGAGCAACTTGCTTCTATTGAGCGAGAGCTCGGAGAGCAGTTCCGGAGTGGGGTCCTGCTTATGCCTGGCCTCCAAGTCATTAATAGTTTGCAGTGCCTTAGCGACCAACACCGCCTTCTCGCACTTCAGTCTTGAACCTTCTTCAATGAATTCTCCTCTGAGGACACATTTAAGTGCCTCCCATTGGATCGCTGGCGGGCAGTTGTCCCTTTCGTGATCGGCTGCAAAGTTAGTAATCGCCTCTCTGATCTTGTTCATGCACGCTGCATCCCTCAGAAGGTTATCATTTAAGCGCCAGCTCCAGCTTTTCGATGTTGCGTTTCGTAAATCAAACGTTACAAAGACCGGCGCATGATCCGACCACAAAAAGGGGCCAATGCGAGATTCAGGATGCCACTAGAGATGAGCGAGTAGTGAAATATTCGAAATTTCGAATTTCGATTCGAATAGACCGCGTTACTCGACTACTCGACCGAATATCGAATCCCATTATAGTCTATGGGAAAAAAATGCTCGACACTTGGAAATCTCAATTCGACCACTTGGAGGTCACCAAGTCCACCCTGAAACATCAGAAAATGATGCCAACACTGCTGGAATGCAACTGGGACAGCAGGGGAAGCATGTCTGGGTGCATATAACGCGCCCAAGTCGCACTATTACGCCACTATCACAGCCTCTCAACAATACACTCCAAACACAATATTACTTCTACGTAAAGTGAGACAAGACAAGGAAACCTTCTTTCCTCTACATTGCCATGGACCCCAAGCCAAACTGTACAAAAAAGAAGAACAACATTCTGCACCCCTTAAAATCACGTTGCCTAATGACAACCACAGATGGCATAGGCAAGGGGGAAAATAAATAGACCCCACCCCTAATTGTCATTGTGTGTGTGTGTGTGTGTGTGAGATGTGGTCAGACATGTCCTCTTGTGTCATTGTGTCTCCCCAGCAGTAAGGGAAGCTTAAAGGAGGAGGTTTGTTACAGTGTGTTACCCCAGCAGTAGGGGAAGCTTACAGGAGGAGGTTTGTTACAGTGTGTCACCCCAGCAGTCAGGGAAGCTTACAGGAGGAGGTTTGTTACAGTGTGGCACCCCAGCAGTCAGGGAAGCTTACAGGAGGAGGTTTGTTACAGTGTGTCACCCCAGCAGTCAGGGAAGCTTACAGGAGGAGGTTTGTTACAGTGTGTTACCCCAGCAGTAAGGGAAGCTTACAGGAGGAGGTTTGTTACAGTGTGTCACCCCTGCAGTCAGGGAAGCTTACAGGAGGAGGTTTGTTACAGTGTGTCACCCCAGCAGTCAGGGAAGCTTACAGGAGGAGGTTTGTTACAGTGTGTCACCCCAGCAGTCAGGGAAGCTTACAGGAGGAGGTTTGTTACAGTGTGGCACCCCTGCAGTCAGGGAAGCTTACAGGAGGAGGTTTGTTACAGTGTGTCACCCCAGCAGTAGGGGAAGCTTACAGGAGGAGGTTTGTTACAGTGTGTCACCCCAGCAGTCAGGGAAGCTTACAGGAGGAGGTTTGTTACAGTGTGGCACCCCTGCAGTCAGGGAAGCTTACAGGAGGAGGTTTGTTACAGTGTGTCACCCCAACAGTAGGGGAAGCTTACAGGAGGAGGTTTGTTACAGTGTGTCACCCCAGCAGTCAGGGAAGCTTACAGGAGGAGGTTTGTTACAGTGTGGCACCCCTGCAGTCAGGGAAGCTTACAGGAGGAGGTTTGTTACAGTGTGTCACCCCAGCAGTAAGGGAAGCTTACAGGAGGAGGTTTGTTACAGTGTGTCACCCCAGCAGTCAGGGAAGCTTACAGGAGGAGGTTTGTTACAGTGTGTTACCCCAGCAGTAAGGGAAGCTTACAGGAGGAGGTTTGTTACAGTGTGTCACCCCTGCAGTCAGGGAAGCTTACAGGAGGAGGTTTGTTACAGTGTGTCACCCCAGCAGTCAGGGAAGCTTACAGGAGGAGGTTTGTTACAGTGTGTCACCCCAGCAGTAGGGGAAGCTTACAGGAGGAGGTTTGTTACAGTGTGGCACCCCTGCAGTCAGGGAAGCTTACAGGAGGAGGTTTGTTACAGTGTGTCACCCCAGCAGTAGGGGAAGCTTACAGGAGGAGGTTTGTTACAGTGTGTCACCCCAGCAGTAGGGGAGGCCCAAGAGCTGAGACCTTTTAAAAATTGTGTGGAGGCCCAAGAGCTGAGACCTTTTAAAAATTGTGTGGAGGCCCAAGAGCTGAGACCTTTTAAAAATTGTGTGGATGCCCAAGAGCTGAGACCTCTCAAACATTGTGTGGAGTCCCAAGAGCTGAGACCTTTTAAAAATTGTGTGGAGGCCCAAGAGCTGAGACCTCTCAAACATTGTGTGGAGTCCCAAGAGCTGAGACCTTTTAAAAATTGTGTGGAGGCCCAAGAGCTGAGACCTCTCAAACATTGTGTGGAGTCCCAAGAGCTGAGACCTCTTAAAAATTGTGTGGAGTCCCACGAGCTGAGACCTCTTAAAAATTGTGTGGAGGCCCAAGAGCTGAGACCTCTTAAAAATTGATTGTATTAAGCCCAAGAGGTGAGCCATAATTTTTTTTTATTAATACAGCAATTCTACGGCGGTTAAGGAGGAGGAGGAGGAGGAGGAGGAGGAGGAGGAAATGGCACTTCATACAGATGGCACTTCACTCTTGGCTGCTTTCCACTGTTGTACAAGCAAAGTCCGGGTCAATCCACTTGCTGTTCATTTTGATTAGCGTCAGCCTGTCGGCACTGTCGGTTGACAGGCGGCTGCGCTTATCGGTTATAATGCCCCCGGCTGCGCTGAACACCCTTTCTGATAGCACGCTGGCGGCAGGGCAGGCAAGCACCTCCAAGGCGTACAGGGACAGTTCCAGCCACGTGTCCAACTTGGAGACCCAGTAAGTGTAGGTCGCCGAGGGATCGGGGAGGACAGGGGTGTGGTCTGCCAGGTAGTCCCGCAACATCCGCCGATACTTGTCCCTCCTGCTGATAGCGGGCCCCGCAGTGATGGAAGTTGCACGAGGGGGTGACATGAACGTGTCCCACACCTTGGAGAGTGTTCCCCTGGTGGCTGTGGGCCTGATCGATGTTGTCAGACTCTGGGAGACACTCTCCTCTCTGCCGCCAGCGATGCTGGGTGGGAAAATCTGCATCATGTTCTGCAAGAGTTCCCTCTGGTATTCCAGTAATCGATTCGTCCTCTCCTCTACCGGAATAAAAGAGGAGAAGTTATCTTTATACCGGGGGTCCAGGAGTGCGAAGGCCCAGTATAGTTTGTTCTCCAATATCCGGACAACACGTATGTCCCGGGAAAAGCAGCCCAGCATGAAGTCAGCCATGTGTGCCAGACTCTGAGTAGGCATGACCTCACTGCCCCCACCAGAAGGATCATTTTCCATTTCCTCCTCTTCCTCCTCCTCTCCGCCCCATCCGCGCTGAACCAATGGGACGCACACAGCCTGACTGCTACCCTCGCCGCCAGCATCCTCTTCCACAGCCACCTCCACGTTGTCCTCCTCCTCCTCATCCTCCTCCTCCTGCAACTGCCACCGAGCAGCAGACAAAAGTGTGGTCTGACTGTCTACCTGCGTTGCGTCTCCTCCTACCCCCGTCTCCTCTGTGTGCAATGCGTTCTCCCTTATTGCGATGAGCGATTCTTTAAGGACGCATAGGAGCGGGATGGTTACGCTCACTATAGCGTCCTCGCTGCTGACCTTCTTAGTGGACTCCTCAAAGATACGCAATACATCGCATATGTCTGCCATCCATGGCCACTCGTGGTTGGCAAACTGAGGGAGCTGAGTTGGAGGCACGCGTGGATGCATCATCTGGTACTCCATCAATGCTTTCTGCTGCTCACACACCCTGGCCAACATGCAATAGGTGGAATTCCAGCGAGTGGGCAGGTCGCACAACAGCCGATGTTGAGGCAAATGGAGGCGTTGCTGGATTTTTTTTAAGCTAGCAGCAGCTACAGTTGACTTCCGAAAGTGAGCGCACAAGCGCCGCACTTTGACCAGTAGCTCTGCCAGGTTGGGGTAAGTCTTTAGAAACTTTTGTACTACCAAATTAAAAACGTGGGCCAGGCATGGTACGTGATTGAGTTCTGCAAGCTCCAGAGCCGCCACCAGGTTACGGCCGTTATCGCACACGACCATGCCTGGTCCTAGCTGCAGCGGCGACAGCCACATCTCTGTCTGCTGCAATATGGCGTGCCTCACCTCTGCGGCGCTGTGCTTCCTGTCGCCCAAGCTGATGAGCTTAAGCACCGCCTGCTGACGTCTCCCCGCGCCAGTGCTGCAACGCTTCCAGCTAGGGGCTGAGGGCGATGTTAAGGCAGAGGAGGAGGAGGAGGAGGAAGAGGAGGGGGGTCTATCAGAACCCGTGCTGGCAATCTTGGGCGGGGGTGGTATGTAGGCCGTCCCTGTTTGCGACCCCGTCCCCGCTTCCACAACATTCACCCAGTGTGCCGTCAAAGAGATGTAGCGTCCTTGGCCGCAAGCGCTTGTCCACGAGTCGGTGGTCAAGTGGACCTTTGCGCTGACTGCGTACCTCAGGGCCCGCCTGATGTTACGCGACACGTGCTGGTGCAGGGCGGGGACGCCACACCGGGAAAAATAGTGGCGGCTAGGGACGGAATAGCGAGGTGCGGCAGCCGCCATCAGGTCGCGGAAGGCCTGCGTCTCCACAAGCCTAAACGGCAACATCTCCAGGGCCAGCAGTTTGGAGATGAGGCAGGTTAAGGCTTGGGCTTGGGGGTGACTGGAGGCGTACTTCCGCCTGCGGTTGAACGCTTGCGAGATGGACAGTTGATGGGACGAGGAGATGGAAGGTGCAGACGAAGATGCGGGGGAAGGGAGGGCTGAAGGAGAAGGCCCCAAAGTAGCCGAGGCAGAGGCAGATGTGGAGGTGTCCTGGCTGGAGGTCTGGACCGCAGTGGCAGCACACAACAAAGGGGAAGAGGCAGTGGCAGCAAGACGGGGCGCAGGTTGTATTGCGTTTGCTCTCTCCCACTCAGCCCAGTGCTTGAATTCCAAGTGACGGCGCATGCCTGAGGTGGTCAGATTGCTCTTCTCAGAGCCCCTACTCAGTTTTGAGTGGCAGATTGCGCAAACCGCGCTCAGTTTGTCATCCGCGTAAACGTTAAAAAATCTCCACACCACAGAAGTACGAGGCCTCGATGGGGGAGCTTCGCGCGACTGCCTGCTGCCGGGAAGAGCTTCGGCCCTGCTGGCTGTGGCCTGCCTTCTCTGTCTGGACTGTCCTCTGCCTCTGGACTGTCCTCTGCCTCTTGCTGCCTTATTCGGTGATGCGCAGACCGCATCTCCACTGCTTTCCCCGCTGGACATCACCCCTGTCCAAGTGGGGTCGGTCATTTCGTCGTCCACCACCTCCTCTTCCACTTCCTCTCTCTGCTCCTCCTCCTGCCCACTGGACATTCCAACAGCCTCCCTTGATGGCAACTGCGTCTCATCATCATCGCTCATGATAGCAGATGCTGGTTCCGGGTCCACATCACTAGCAGATGGCGGATACTCAAGTGTTTGGGCATCACTACAAACAAATTCCTCTGCTAGCTCCTGGGATTCTTGCAGCACATCTGGAAAAGGACCCGAAAAGAGGTCCTGGGAGGGGTCAAGGTTGGGCTGACTCTGTTGGCCAGGTTGGGAGGAAGGAGGGTCAGAGTGAGACTGTGTGGATGACTGGGTGGTGGACAAGTGACTGGAAGCGTTATCGGCCATCCATTGCACCACCTGTTCACGCTGCTCAGGCCTTAACAGAGGTGTACCCCGCCCCCCGCATAACTGTCCCATAAAGGCAGGGAAGCTGGATGAGCGTAATGCTGGCTGCCCCTCACCAGCACGCATTGTATCCCCACTGGCTTCAACGCGGTTTGTGCCCCCACCAGCATTTCCGCGCCCCCGTCCTCGTCCACGTCCCTTTGCGCTAGCCCTCCGCATTTCAGACGTTTTACTTTTTTGGCCACGCGTTATGCCAAATATAAAAATATTTTTAAGAAGAACACCTGGCTATACAGCCGTATACTGCCAGAAGGTGAAATGGTGCCTATACGCACCGTGTATAAAACAGTGTTTTGTTGGCACAGAGGACACAAAACAGTAGTGCCAAATATAAATATATTTTTAAGAACACCTGGCTATACAGCCTTATACTGCCAGAAGGTGAAATGGTGCCTATATACGCACCGGGTATATAACAAGGTTTTGTTGGTAAAGAGGACACAAAACAGTAGTGCCAAATATAAAAATATTTTTAAGAAAAACACCAGGCTATACAGCCGTATACTGCCAGAAGGTGAAATGGTGCCTATATACGCACCGGGTATATAACAAGGTTTTGTTGGTAAAGAGGACACAAAACAGTAGTGCCAAATATAAAAATATTTTTAAGAAAAACACCTGGCTATACAGCCGTATACTGCCAGAAGGTGAAATGGTGCCTATATACGCACCGGGTATATAACAAGGTTTTGTTGGTAAAGAGGACACAAAACAGTAGTGCCAAATATAAAAATATTTTTAAGAAAAACACCTGGCTATACAGCCGTATACTGCCAGAAGGTGAAATGGTGCCTATATACGCACCGGGTATATAACAAGGTTTTGTTGGTAAAGAGGACACAAAACAGTAGTGCCAAATATAAAAATATTTTTAAGAAAAACACCTGGCTATACAGCCGTATACTGCCAGAAGGTGAAATGGTGCCTATATACGCACCGGGTATATAACAAGGTTTTGTTGGTAAAGAGGACACAAAACAGTAGTGCCAAATATAAATATATTTTTAAGAAAAACACCTGGCTATACAGCCGTATACTGCCAGAAGGTGAAATGGTGCCTATACGCACCGGGTATATAACAAGGTTTTGTTGGCACAGAGGACACAAAACAGTAGTGCAAAATATACTTTTGTATATAGGTGCTAATACACCACTGAAGTCTTTCTGTCCCTATTCCAGCATCAGCAGCTACCCTTCACTACAGCAGCCGTTTTGAGCAGAGTGTATATAGTTTTGTATATAGGTGCTAATACACCACTGAAGTCTTTCTGTCCCTATTCCAGCAGCAGCAGCTACCCCTCACTAAAGCAGCCGTTGTGTGCAGTGTGTATATAGCTAGAATGAGCTATATACTGTTCAGCATAGTAGCCCTAATAAGGGCTCTTAATGACTCTCTTGTCTTCTGGTAGCTGGTATATATGGTGGTAAAAGCTATATTCTGAGCTTCTGGGGCCCTGCCTGCCTACATAGAATATGAGCTATATACTGTTCAGCGTAGCAGCCCTAATAAGGGCTCTTAAGGACTCTCTTGTCTTCTGGTAGCTGGTATATATGGTGGTAAAAGCTATATTCTGAGCTTCTGGGGCCCTGCCTGCCTACATAGAATATGAGCTATATACTGTTCAGCGTAGCAGCCCTAATAAGGGCTCTTAAGGACTCTCTTGTCTTCTGGTAGCTGGTATATATGGTGGTAAAAGCTATATTCTGAGCTTCTGGGGCCCTGCCTGACTACATAGAATATGAGCTATATACTGTCAGACCAATCTTATTGATTTCTTTGACAATGTCACTAAAGTGTTAGATGAAGGTGGTGCTGTGGATATCGCCTATCTGGATTTTAGCAAAGCCTTTGACACTGTACCACATAAGGAGCTCATAGATAAGTTATTGAAGGTAGGACTCAATCCCTGGATAGTTCAGTGGATTTCCAGTTGGCTGAGGGATCGGTATCAGAGCGTTGTTGTAAATGGCGTGCAATCTGAACAAAGGCAAGTTACAAGTGGTGTGCATCAAGGCTCTGTCCTGGGCCCCATTCTTTTTAATATATTTGTAAGTGACATAGGAGAAGGCTTGGTAGGAAAAGTTTGTCTGTTTGCTGATGATACAAAGGTTAGTAATAGGGTGGATATTCCTGGAGGTGTCTGCAACATGGAAAATGATTTAGCTTTACTGGATAGATGGTCAAAACTGTGGAAACTAGAGTTTAATGTCTCTAAATGTAAAATCATGCACTTGGGTAGAAGGAATCCCTGCTCTGAGTACCGTATGGGCAGCACTGTATTATCCAGGATCTCGGAGGAGAGAGATTTAGGGGTACTGATTACTGATAGCTGCAAGATGAGTGGACAGTGTAGCCAGGCAGTGGGAAAAGCAAGCAGGATGCTCGGCTGCATAGCTCGAGGCATCACCAGTAGGAAGAGGGAGGTTGTGATGCCGCTGTATAGAGCCCTGGTAAGGCCACAGCTAGAATACTGTGTGCAGTTCTGGAGACCTTACCTGCAAAAAGACATTATTCAAATAGAACGTGTCCAAAGGCGGGCAACGAAAATGGTGGAAGGACATAAACTTAAAACTTATCAGGAGAGACTTAAAGAACTTAATTTGTACAGTCTGGAGGAAAGAAGGGAGAGGGGGGACATGATTAAGACCTTTAAATATGTGAAAGGATTGAATAAGGTTCAGGAGGGAAGTGTTTTTAAGAAGAAACTTAACGATAGAACAAGGGGGCACAACCTGAAGCTAGTCGGGGGGAAGATCAGGAGCAATGTTAGAAAATATTATTTTACAGAAAGAGTAGTAGGTGCTTGGAACAAACTTCCAACAGAGGTAGTTGAAACATCAACAGTCACTGAATTTAAACATACCTGGGATAAGCACACATCTATCCTAAGATAAAGAGTACATACAGTATACACATAAGGGCAGACTAGATGGACCGTGGTCTCCTTCTGCCGTCAACCTTCTATGTTTCTATGTTTCTATGTTACTGTTCAACGTAGCAGCACTAATAAGGGCTCTTAAGGACTCTCTTGTCTTCTGGTAGCTGGTATATATGGTGGTAAAAGCTATATTCTGAGCTTCTGGGGCCCTGCCTGACTACATAGGATATGAGCTATATACTGTTCAACGTAGCAGCCCTAATAAGGGCTCTTAAGGACTGTCTTGTCTTCTGGTAGCTGGTATATATGGTGGTAAAAGCTATATTCTGAGCTTCTGGGGCCCTGCCTGCCTACATAGAATATGAGCTATATACTGTTCAGCGTAGCAGCCCTAATAAGGGCTCTTAAGGACTCTCTTGTCTTCTGGTAGCTGGTATATATGGTGGTAAAAGCTATATTCTGAGCTTCTGGGGCCCTGCCTGCCTACATAGAATATGAGCTATATACTGTTCAGCGTAGCAGCCCTAATAAGGGCTCTTAAGGATTCTCTTGTCTTCTGGTAGCTGGTATATATGGTGGTAAAAGCTATATTCTGAGCTTCTGGGGCCCTGCCTGCCTACATAGAATATGAGCTATATACTGTTCAGCGTAGCAGCCCTAATAAGGGCTCTTAAGGACTCTCTTGTCTTCTGGTAGCTGGTATATATGGTGGTAAAAGCTATATTCTGAGCTTCTGGGGCCCTGCCTGACTACATAGAATATGAGCTATAAACTGTTCAACGTAGCAGCACTAATAAGGGCTCTTAAGGACTCTCTTGTCTTCTGGTAGCTGGTATATATGGTGGTAAAAGCTATATTCTGAGCTTCTGGGGCCCTGCCTGACTACATAGGATATGAGCTATATACTGTTCAACATAGCAGCCCTAATAAGGGCTCTTAAGGACTGTCTTGTCTTCTGGTAGCTGGTATATATGGTGGTAAAAGCTATATTCTGAGCTTCTGGGGCCCTGCCTGCCTACATAGAACATAAGCTATATACTGTTCAGCGTAGCAGCCCTAATAAGGGCTCTTAAGGACTCTCTTGTCTTCTGGTAGCTGGTATATATGGTGGTAAAAGCTATATTCTGAGCTTCTGGGGCCCTGCCTGACTACATAGAATATGAGCTATATACTGTTCAACGTAGCAGCACTAATAAGGGCTCTTAAGGACTCTCTTGTCTTCTGGTAGCTGGTATATATGGTGGTAAAAGCTATATTCTGAGCTTCTGGGGCCCTGCCTGACTACATAGAATATGAGCTATATACTGTTCAGCGTAGCAGCCCTAATAAGGGCTCTTAAGGACTCTCTTGTCTTCTGGTAGCTGGTATATATGGTGGTAAAAGCTATATTCTGAGCTTCTGGGGCCCTGCCTGCCTACATAGAATATGAGCTATATACTGTTCAGCGTAGCAGCCCTAATAAGGGCTCTTAAGGACTCTCTTGTCTTCTGGTAGCTGGTATATATGGTGGTAAAAGCTATATTCTGAGCTTCTGGGGCCCTGCCTGACTACATAGAATATGAGCTATATACTGTTCAACGTAGCAGCACTAATAAGGGCTCTCAATGACTCTCTTGTCTTCTGGTAGCTGGTATATATGGTGGTAAAAGCTATATTCTGAGCTTCTGGGGCCCTGCCTGACTACATAGGATATGAGCTATATACTGTTCAACGTAGCAGCACTAATAAGGGCTCTCAATGACTCTCTTGTCTTCTGGTAGCTGGTATATATGGTGGTAAAAGCTATATTCTGAGCTTCTGGGGCCCTGCCTGACTACATAGGATATGAGCTATATACTGTTCAACGTAGCAGCCCTAATAAGGGCTCTTAAGGACTCTCTTGTCTTCTGGTAGCTGGTATATATGGTGGTAAAAGCTATATTCTGAGCTTCTGGGGCCCTGCCTGACTACATAGAATATGAGCTATATACTGTTCAACGTAGCAGCCCTAATAAGGGCTCTTAAGGACTCTCTTGTCTTCTGGTAGCTGGTATATATGGTGGTAAAAGCTATATTCTGAGCTTCTGGGGCCCTGCCTGCCTACATAGAATATGAGCTATATACTGTTCAGCGTAGCAGCCCTAATAAGGGCTCTTAAGGACTCTCTTGTCTTCTGGTAGCTGGTATATATGGTGGTAAAAGCTATATTCTGAGCTTCTGGGGCCCTGCCTGACTACATAGAATATGAGCTATATACTGTTCAACGTAGCAGCACTAATAAGGGCTCTTAAGGACTCTCTTGTCTTCTGGTAGCTGGTATATATGGTGGTAAAAGCTATATTCTGAGCTTCTGGGGCCCTGCCTGACTACATAGGATATGAGCTATATACTGTTCAACGTAGCAGCCCTAATAAGGGCTCTTAAGGACTGTCTTGTCTTCTGGTAGCTGGTATATATGGTGGTAAAAGCTATATTCTGAGCTTCTGGGGCCCTGCCTGCCTACATAGAATATGAGCTATATACTGTTCAGCGTAGCAGCCCTAATAGGGGGTCTTAAGGACTCTCTTGTCTTCTGGTAGCTGGTATATATGGTGGTAAAAGCTATATTCTGAGCTTCTGGGGCCCTGCCTGCCTACATAGAATATGAGCTATATACTGTTCAGCGTAGCAGCCCTAATAAGGGCTCTTAAGGACTCTCTTGTCTTCTGGTAGCTGGTATATATGGTGGTAAAAGCTATATTCTGAGCTTCTGGGCCCTGCCTGCCTACATAGAATATGAGCTATATACTGTTCAGCGTAGCAGCCCTAATAAGGGCTCTTAAGGACTCTCTTGTCTTCTGGTAGCTGGTATATATGGTGGTAAAAGCTATATTCTGAGCTTCTGGGGCCCTGCCTGACTACATAGAATATGAGCTATATACTGTTCAACGTAGCAGCACTAATAAGGGCTCTTAAGGACTCTCTTGTCTTCTGGTAGCTGGTATATATGGTGGTAAAAGCTATATTCTGAGCTTCTGGGGCCCTGCCTGACTACATAGGATATGAGCTATATACTGTTCAACGTAGCAGCCCTAATAAGGGCTCTTAAGGACTGTCTTGTCTTCTGGTAGCTGGTATATATGGTGGTAAAAGCTATATTCTGAGCTTCTGGGGCCCTGCCTGCCTACATAGAACATGAGCTATATACTGTTCAGCGTAGCAGCCCTAATAAGGGCTCTTAAGGACTCTCTTGTCTTCTGGTAGCTGGTATATATGGTGGTAAAAGCTATATTCTGAGCTTCTGGGGCCCTGCCTGACTACATAGAATATGAGCTATATACTGTTCAACGTAGCAGCACTAATAAGGGCTCTTAAGGACTCTCTTGTCTTCTGGTAGCTGGTATATATGGTGGTAAAAGCTATATTCTGAGCTTCTGGGGCCCTGCCTGACTACATAGAATATGAGCTATATACTGTTCAGCGTAGCAGCCCTAATAAGGGCTCTTAAGGACTCTCTTGTCTTCTGGTAGCTGGTATATATGGTGGTAAAAGCTATATTCTGAGCTTCTGGGGCCCTGCCTGCCTACATAGAATATGAGCTATATACTGTTCAGCGTAGCAGCCCTAATAAGGGCTCTTAAGGACTCTCTTGTCTTCTGGTAGCTGGTATATATGGTGGTAAAAGCTATATTCTGAGCTTCTGGGGCCCTGCCTGACTACATAGAATATGAGCTATATACTGTTCAACGTAGCAGCACTAATAAGGGCTCTCAATGACTCTCTTGTCTTCTGGTAGCTGGTATATATGGTGGTAAAAGCTATATTCTGAGCTTCTGGGGCCCTGCCTGACTACATAGGATATGAGCTATATACTGTTCAACGTAGCAGCACTAATAAGGGCTCTCAATGACTCTCTTGTCTTCTGGTAGCTGGTATATATGGTGGTAAAAGCTATATTCTGAGCTTCTGGGGCCCTGCCTGACTACATAGGATATGAGCTATATACTGTTCAACGTAGCAGCCCTAATAAGGGCTCTTAAGGACTCTCTTGTCTTCTGGTAGCTGGTATATATGGTGGTAAAAGCTATATTCTGAGCTTCTGGGGCCCTGCCTGACTACATAGAATATGAGCTATATACTGTTCAACGTAGCAGCCCTAATAAGGGCTCTTAAGGACTCTCTTGTCTTCTGGTAGCTGGTATATATGGTGGTAAAAGCTATATTCTGAGCTTCTGGGGCCCTGCCTGCCTACATAGAATATGAGCTATATACTGTTCAGCGTAGCAGCCCTAATAAGGGCTCTTAAGGACTCTCTTGTCTTCTGGTAGCTGGTATATATGGTGGTAAAAGCTATATTCTGAGCTTCTGGGGCCCTGCCTGACTACATAGAATATGAGCTATATACTGTTCAACGTAGCAGCACTAATAAGGGCTCTTAAGGACTCTCTTGTCTTCTGGTAGCTGGTATATATGGTGGTAAAAGCTATATTCTGAGCTTCTGGGGCCCTGCCTGACTACATAGGATATGAGCTATATACTGTTCAACGTAGCAGCCCTAATAAGGGCTCTTAAGGACTGTCTTGTCTTCTGGTAGCTGGTATATATGGTGGTAAAAGCTATATTCTGAGCTTCTGGGGCCCTGCCTGCCTACATAGAATATGAGCTATATACTGTTCAGCGTAGCAGCCCTAATAGGGGGTCTTAAGGACTCTCTTGTCTTCTGGTAGCTGGTATATATGGTGGTAAAAGCTATATTCTGAGCTTCTGGGGCCCTGCCTGCCTACATAGAATATGAGCTATATACTGTTCAGCGTAGCAGCCCTAATAAGGGCTCTTAAGGACTCTCTTGTCTTCTGGTAGCTGGTATATATGGTGGTAAAAGCTATATTCTGAGCTTCTGGGGCCCTGCCTGCCTACATAGAATATGAGCTATATACTGTTCAGCGTAGCAGCCCTAATAAGGGCTCTTAAGGACTCTCTTGTCTTCTGGTAGCTGGTATATATGGTGGTAAAAGCTATATTCTGAGCTTCTGGGGCCCTGCCTGACTACATAGAATATGAGCTATATACTGTTCAACGTAGCAGCACTAATAAGGGCTCTTAAGGACTCTCTTGTCTTCTGGTAGCTGGTATATATGGTGGTAAAAGCTATATTCTGAGCTTCTGGGGCCCTGCCTGACTACATAGGATATGAGCTATATACTGTTCAACGTAGCAGCCCTAATAAGGGCTCTTAAGGACTGTCTTGTCTTCTGGTAGCTGGTATATATGGTGGTAAAAGCTATATTCTGAGCTTCTGGGGCCCTGCCTGCCTACATAGAACATGAGCTATATACTGTTCAGCGTAGCAGCCCTAATAAGGGCTCTTAAGGACTCTCTTGTCTTCTGGTAGCTGGTATATATGGTGGTAAAAGCTATATTCTGAGCTTCTGGGGCCCTGCCTGACTACATAGAATATGAGCTATATACTGTTCAACGTAGCAGCACTAATAAGGGCTCTTAAGGACTCTCTTGTCTTCTGGTAGCTGGTATATATGGTGGTAAAAGCTATATTCTGAGCTTCTGGGGCCCTGCCTGACTACATAGAATATGAGCTATATACTGTTCAGCGTAGCAGCCCTAATAAGGGCTCTTAAGGACTCTCTTGTCTTCTGGTAGCTGGTATATATGGTGGTAAAAGCTATATTCTGAGCTTCTGGGGCCCTGCCTGACTACATAGGATATGAGCTATATACTGTTCAACGTAGCAGCCCTAATAAGGGCTCTTAAGGACTCTCTTGTCTTCTGGTAGCTGGTATATATGGTGGTAAAAGCTATATTCTGAGCTTCTGGGGCCCTGCCTGACTACATAGAATATGAGCTATATACTGTTCAACGTAGCAGCCCTAATAAGGGCTCTTAAGGACTCTCTTGTCTTCTGGTAGCTGGTATATATGGTGGTAAAAGCTATATTCTGAGCTTCTGGGGCCCTGCCTGCCTACATAGAATATGAGCTATATACTGTTCAGCGTAGCAGCCCTAATAAGGGCTCTTAAGGACTCTCTTGTCTTCTGGTAGCTGGTATATATGGTGGTAAAAGCTATATTCTGAGCTTCTGGGGCCCTGCCTGACTACATAGAATATGAGCTATATACTGTTCAACGTAGCAGCACTAATAAGGGCTCTTAAGGACTCTCTTGTCTTCTGGTAGCTGGTATATATGGTGGTAAAAGCTATATTCTGAGCTTCTGGGGCCCTGCCTGACTACATAGGATATGAGCTATATACTGTTCAACGTAGCAGCCCTAATAAGGGCTCTTAAGGACTGTCTTGTCTTCTGGTAGCTGGTATATATGGTGGTAAAAGCTATATTCTGAGCTTCTGGGGCCCTGCCTGCCTACATAGAATATGAGCTATATACTGTTCAGCGTAGCAGCCCTAATAAGGGCTCTTAAGGACTCTCTTGTCTTCTGGTAGCTGGTATATATGGTGGTAAAAGCTATATTCTGAGCTTCTGGGGCCCTGCCTGCCTACATAGAATATGAGCTATATACTGTTCAGCGTAGCAGCCCTAATAAGGGCTCTTAAGGACTCTCTTGTCTTCTGGTAGCTGGTATATATGGTGGTAAAAGCTATATTCTGAGCTTCTGGGGCCCTGCCTGACTACATAGAATATGAGCTATATACTGTTCAGCGTAGCAGCCCTAATAAGGGCTCTTAAGGACTCTCTTGTCTTCTGGTAGCTGGTATATATGGTGGTAAAAGCTATATTCTGAGCTTCTGGGGCCCTGCCTGCCTACATAGAATATGAGCTATATACTGTTCAGCGTAGCAGCCCTAATAAGGGCTCTTAAGGACTCTCTTGTCTTCTGGTAGCTGGTATATATGGTGGTAAAAGCTATATTCTGAGCTTCTGGGGCCCTGCCTGCCTACATAGAATATGAGCTATATACTGTTCAGCGTAGCAGCCCTAATAAGGGCTCTTAAGGACTCTCTTGTCTTCTGGTAGCTGGTATATATGGTGGTAAAAGCTATATTCTGAGCTTCTGGGGCCCTGCCTGACTACATAGGATATGAGCTATATACTGTTCAACGTAGCAGCCCTAATAAGGGCTCTTAAGGACTCTCTTGTCTTCTGGTAGCTGGTATATATGGTGGTAAAAGCTATATTCTGAGCTTCTGGGGCCCTGCCTGCCTACATAGAACATGAGCTATATACTGTTCAGCGTAGCAGCCCTAATAAGGGCTCTTAAGGACTCTCTTGTCTTCTGGTAGCTGGTATATATGGTGGTAAAAGCTATATTCTGAGCTTCTGGGGCCCTGCCTGACTACATAGAATATGAGCTATATACTGTTCAACGTAGCAGCACTAATAAGGGCTCTTAAGGACTCTCTTGTCTTCTGGTAGCTGGTATATATGGTGGTAAAAGCTATATTCTGAGCTTCTGGGGCCCTGCCTGACTACATAGAATATGAGCTATATACTGTTCAGCGTAGCAGCCCTAATAAGGGCTCTTAAGGACTCTCTTGTCTTCTGGTAGCTGGTATATATGGTGGTAAAAGCTATATTCTGAGCTTCTGGGGCCCTGCCTGCCTACATAGAATATGAGCTATATACTGTTCAGCGTAGCAGCCATAATAAGGGCTCTTAAGGACTCTCTTGGGTAGGAATTGTGAAGACCCCGCGCCCCGTCTAATTAGCTAAGCTCCTCAGCCTATCTGTCCTATACTTAATCCGAGATGGAAGCAAGATCTACGAAGGGTCCGGGTTGAAAGTTGTGTGAATGATTGTCTGTGTTGTCAATTTTCTGCCAGTTATGAAGTTGGGTGCCTGCGGCACTTTGATATCTTATATATGACTTGTTTGGTGTGTCATGTATGTTTGTTTATTGCAAAATAAAACTTTTAAAAAAAAAAAAAAAAAAAAAAAAGGACTCTCTTGTCTTCTGGTAGCTGGTATATATGGTGGTAAAAGCTATATTCTGAGCTTCTGGGGCCCTGCCTGACTACATAGGATATGAGCTATATACTGTTCAACGTAGCAGCACTAATAAGGGCTCTCAATGACTCTCTTGTCTTCTGGTAGCTGGTATATATGGTGGTAAAAGCTATATTCTGAGCTTCTGGGGCCCTGCCTGACTACATAGGATATGAGCTATATACTGTTCAACGTAGCAGCCCTAATAAGGGCTCTTAAGGACTCTCTTGTCTTCTGGTAGCTGGTATATATGGTGGTAAAAGCTATATTCTGAGCTTCTGGGGCCCTGCCTGACTACATAGAATATGAGCTATATACTGTTCAACGTAGCAGCCCTAATAAGGGCTCTTAAGGACTCTCTTGTCTTCTGGTAGCTGGTATATATGGTGGTAAAAGCTATATTCTGAGCTTCTGGGGCCCTGCCTGCCTACATAGAATATGAGCTATATACTGTTCAGCGTAGCAGCCCTAATAAGGGCTCTTAAGGACTCTCTTGTCTTCTGGTAGCTGGTATATATGGTGGTAAAAGCTATATTCTGAGCTTCTGGGGCCCTGCCTGACTACATAGAATATGAGCTATATACTGTTCAACGTAGCAGCACTAATAAGGGCTCTTAAGGACTGTCTTGTCTTCTGGTAGCTGGTATATATGGTGGTAAAAGCTATATTCTGAGCTTCTGGGGCCCTGCCTGCCTACATAGAATATGAGCTATATACTGTTCAGCGTAGCAGCCCTAATAAGGGCTCTTAAGGACTCTCTTGTCTTCTGGTAGCTGGTATATATGGTGGTAAAAGCTATATTCTGAGCTTCTGGGGCCCTGCCTGACTACATAGAATATGAGCTATATACTGTTCAACGTAGCAGCACTAATAAGGGCTCTTAAGGACTCTCTTGTCTTCTGGTAGCTGGTATATATGGTGGTAAAAGCTATATTCTGAGCTTCTGGGGCCCTGCCTGACTACATAGAATATGAGCTATATACTGTCCAACGTAGCAGCCCTAATAAGGGCTCTTAAGGACTCTCTTGTCTTCTGGTAGCTGGTATATATGGTGGTAAAAGCTATATTCTGAGCTTCTGGGGCCCTGCCTGCCTACATAGAATATGAGCTATATACTGTTCAGCGTAGCAGCCCTAATAAGGGCTCTTAAGGACTCTCTTGTCTTCTGGTAGCTGGTATATATGGTGGTAAAAGCTATATTCTGAGCTTCTGGGGCCCTGCCTGCCTACATAGAATATGAGCTATATACTGTTCAGCGTAGCAGCCCTAATAAGGGCTCTTAAGGACTCTCTTGTCTTCTGGTAGCTGGTATATATGGTGGTAAAAGCTATATTCTGAGCTTCTGGGGCCCTGCCTGACTACATAGAATATGAGCTATATACTGTTCAACGTAGCAGCACTAATAAGGGCTCTTAAGGACTGTCTTGTCTTCTGGTAGCTGGTATATATGGTGGTAAAAGCTATATTCTGAGCTTCTGGGGCCCTGCCTGCCTACATAGAATATGAGCTATATACTGTTCAGCGTAGCAGCCCTAATAAGGGCTCTTAAGGACTCTCTTGTCTTCTGGTAGCTGGTATATATGGTGGTAAAAGCTATATTCTGAGCTTCTGGGGCCCTGCCTGCCTACATAGAATATGAGCTATATACTGTTCAGCGTAGCAGCCCTAATAAGGGCTCTTAAGGACTCTCTTGTCTTCTGGTAGCTGGTATATATGGTGGTAAAAGCTATATTCTGAGCTTCTGGGGCCCTGCCTGACTACATAGAATATGAGCTATATACTGTTCAACGTAGCAGCACTAATAAGGGCTCTCAATGACTCTCTTGTCTTCTGGTAGCTGGTATATATGGTGGTAAAAGCTATATTCTGAGCTTCTGGGGCCCTGCCTGACTACATAGGATATGAGCTATATACTGTTCAACGTAGCAGCACTAATAAGGGCTCTCAATGACTCTCTTGTCTTCTGGTAGCTGGTATATATGGTGGTAAAAGCTATATTCTGAGCTTCTGGGGCCCTGCCTGACTACATAGGATATGAGCTATATACTGTTCAACGTAGCAGCCCTAATAAGGGCTCTTAAGGACTCTCTTGTCTTCTGGTAGCTGGTATATATGGTGGTAAAAGCTATATTCTGAGCTTCTGGGGCCCTGCCTGACTACATAGAATATGAGCTATATACTGTTCAACGTAGCAGCCCTAATAAGGGCTCTTAAGGACTCTCTTGTCTTCTGGTAGCTGGTATATATGGTGGTAAAAGCTATATTCTGAGCTTCTGGGGCCCTGCCTGCCTACATAGAATATGAGCTATATACTGTTCAGCGTAGCAGCCCTAATAAGGGCTCTTAAGGACTCTCTTGTCTTCTGGTAGCTGGTATATATGGTGGTAAAAGCTATATTCTGAGCTTCTGGGGCCCTGCCTGACTACATAGAATATGAGCTATATACTGTTCAACGTAGCAGCACTAATAAGGGCTCTTAAGGACTCTCTTGTCTTCTGGTAGCTGGTATATATGGTGGTAAAAGCTATATTCTGAGCTTCTGGGGCCCTGCCTGACTACATAGGATATGAGCTATATACTGTTCAACGTAGCAGCCCTAATAAGGGCTCTTAAGGACTGTCTTGTCTTCTGGTAGCTGGTATATATGGTGGTAAAAGCTATATTCTGAGCTTCTGGGGCCCTGCCTGCCTACATAGAATATGAGCTATATACTGTTCAGCGTAGCAGCCCTAATAGGGGGTCTTAAGGACTCTCTTGTCTTCTGGTAGCTGGTATATATGGTGGTAAAAGCTATATTCTGAGCTTCTGGGGCCCTGCCTGCCTACATAGAATATGAGCTATATACTGTTCAGCGTAGCAGCCCTAATAAGGGCTCTTAAGGACTCTCTTGTCTTCTGGTAGCTGGTATATATGGTGGTAAAAGCTATATTCTGAGCTTCTGGGGCCCTGCCTGCCTACATAGAATATGAGCTATATACTGTTCAGCGTAGCAGCCCTAATAAGGGCTCTTAAGGACTCTCTTGTCTTCTGGTAGCTGGTATATATGGTGGTAAAAGCTATATTCTGAGCTTCTGGGGCCCTGCCTGACTACATAGAATATGAGCTATATACTGTTCAACGTAGCAGCACTAATAAGGGCTCTTAAGGACTCTCTTGTCTTCTGGTAGCTGGTATATATGGTGGTAAAAGCTATATTCTGAGCTTCTGGGGCCCTGCCTGACTACATAGGATATGAGCTATATACTGTTCAACGTAGCAGCCCTAATAAGGGCTCTTAAGGACTGTCTTGTCTTCTGGTAGCTGGTATATATGGTGGTAAAAGCTATATTCTGAGCTTCTGGGGCCCTGCCTGCCTACATAGAACATGAGCTATATACTGTTCAGCGTAGCAGCCCTAATAAGGGCTCTTAAGGACTCTCTTGTCTTCTGGTAGCTGGTATATATGGTGGTAAAAGCTATATTCTGAGCTTCTGGGGCCCTGCCTGACTACATAGAATATGAGCTATATACTGTTCAACGTAGCAGCACTAATAAGGGCTCTTAAGGACTCTCTTGTCTTCTGGTAGCTGGTATATATGGTGGTAAAAGCTATATTCTGAGCTTCTGGGGCCCTGCCTGACTACATAGAATATGAGCTATATACTGTTCAGCGTAGCAGCCCTAATAAGGGCTCTTAAGGACTCTCTTGTCTTCTGGTAGCTGGTATATATGGTGGTAAAAGCTATATTCTGAGCTTCTGGGGCCCTGCCTGACTACATAGGATATGAGCTATATACTGTTCAACGTAGCAGCCCTAATAAGGGCTCTTAAGGACTCTCTTGTCTTCTGGTAGCTGGTATATATGGTGGTAAAAGCTATATTCTGAGCTTCTGGGGCCCTGCCTGACTACATAGAATATGAGCTATATACTGTTCAACGTAGCAGCCCTAATAAGGGCTCTTAAGGACTCTCTTGTCTTCTGGTAGCTGGTATATATGGTGGTAAAAGCTATATTCTGAGCTTCTGGGGCCCTGCCTGCCTACATAGAATATGAGCTATATACTGTTCAGCGTAGCAGCCCTAATAAGGGCTCTTAAGGACTCTCTTGTCTTCTGGTAGCTGGTATATATGGTGGTAAAAGCTATATTCTGAGCTTCTGGGGCCCTGCCTGACTACATAGAATATGAGCTATATACTGTTCAACGTAGCAGCACTAATAAGGGCTCTTAAGGACTCTCTTGTCTTCTGGTAGCTGGTATATATGGTGGTAAAAGCTATATTCTGAGCTTCTGGGGCCCTGCCTGACTACATAGGATATGAGCTATATACTGTTCAACGTAGCAGCCCTAATAAGGGCTCTTAAGGACTGTCTTGTCTTCTGGTAGCTGGTATATATGGTGGTAAAAGCTATATTCTGAGCTTCTGGGGCCCTGCCTGCCTACATAGAATATGAGCTATATACTGTTCAGCGTAGCAGCCCTAATAAGGGCTCTTAAGGACTCTCTTGTCTTCTGGTAGCTGGTATATATGGTGGTAAAAGCTATATTCTGAGCTTCTGGGGCCCTGCCTGCCTACATAGAATATGAGCTATATACTGTTCAGCGTAGCAGCCCTAATAAGGGCTCTTAAGGACTCTCTTGTCTTCTGGTAGCTGGTATATATGGTGGTAAAAGCTATATTCTGAGCTTCTGGGGCCCTGCCTGACTACATAGAATATGAGCTATATACTGTTCAGCGTAGCAGCCCTAATAAGGGCTCTTAAGGACTCTCTTGTCTTCTGGTAGCTGGTATATATGGTGGTAAAAGCTATATTCTGAGCTTCTGGGGCCCTGCCTGCCTACATAGAATATGAGCTATATACTGTTCAGCGTAGCAGCCCTAATAAGGGCTCTTAAGGACTCTCTTGTCTTCTGGTAGCTGGTATATATGGTGGTAAAAGCTATATTCTGAGCTTCTGGGGCCCTGCCTGCCTACATAGAATATGAGCTATATACTGTTCAGCGTAGCAGCCCTAATAAGGGCTCTTAAGGACTCTCTTGTCTTCTGGTAGCTGGTATATATGGTGGTAAAAGCTATATTCTGAGCTTCTGGGGCCCTGCCTGACTACATAGGATATGAGCTATATACTGTTCAACGTAGCAGCCCTAATAAGGGCTCTTAAGGACTCTCTTGTCTTCTGGTAGCTGGTATATATGGTGGTAAAAGCTATATTCTGAGCTTCTGGGGCCCTGCCTGCCTACATAGAACATGAGCTATATACTGTTCAGCGTAGCAGCCCTAATAAGGGCTCTTAAGGACTCTCTTGTCTTCTGGTAGCTGGTATATATGGTGGTAAAAGCTATATTCTGAGCTTCTGGGGCCCTGCCTGACTACATAGAATATGAGCTATATACTGTTCAACGTAGCAGCACTAATAAGGGCTCTTAAGGACTCTCTTGTCTTCTGGTAGCTGGTATATATGGTGGTAAAAGCTATATTCTGAGCTTCTGGGGCCCTGCCTGACTACATAGAATATGAGCTATATACTGTTCAGCGTAGCAGCCCTAATAAGGGCTCTTAAGGACTCTCTTGTCTTCTGGTAGCTGGTATATATGGTGGTAAAAGCTATATTCTGAGCTTCTGGGGCCCTGCCTGCCTACATAGAATATGAGCTATATACTGTTCAGCGTAGCAGCCATAATAAGGGCTCTTAAGGACTCTCTTGGGTAGGAATTGTGAAGACCCCGCGCCCCGTCTAATTAGCTAAGCTCCTCAGCCTATCTGTCCTATACTTAATCCGAGATGGAAGCAAGATCTACGAAGGGTCCGGGTTGAAAGTTGTGTGAATGATTGTCTGTGTTGTCAATTTTCTGCCAGTTATGAAGTTGGGTGCCTGCGGCACTTTGATATCTTATATATGACTTGTTTGGTGTGTCATGTATGTTTGTTTATTGCAAAATAAAACTTTTAAAAAAAAAAAAAAAAAAAAAAAAGGACTCTCTTGTCTTCTGGTAGCTGGTATATATGGTGGTAAAAGCTATATTCTGAGCTTCTGGGGCCCTGCCTGACTACATAGGATATGAGCTATATACTGTTCAACGTAGCAGCACTAATAAGGGCTCTCAATGACTCTCTTGTCTTCTGGTAGCTGGTATATATGGTGGTAAAAGCTATATTCTGAGCTTCTGGGGCCCTGCCTGACTACATAGGATATGAGCTATATACTGTTCAACGTAGCAGCCCTAATAAGGGCTCTTAAGGACTCTCTTGTCTTCTGGTAGCTGGTATATATGGTGGTAAAAGCTATATTCTGAGCTTCTGGGGCCCTGCCTGACTACATAGAATATGAGCTATATACTGTTCAACGTAGCAGCCCTAATAAGGGCTCTTAAGGACTCTCTTGTCTTCTGGTAGCTGGTATATATGGTGGTAAAAGCTATATTCTGAGCTTCTGGGGCCCTGCCTGCCTACATAGAATATGAGCTATATACTGTTCAGCGTAGCAGCCCTAATAAGGGCTCTTAAGGACTCTCTTGTCTTCTGGTAGCTGGTATATATGGTGGTAAAAGCTATATTCTGAGCTTCTGGGGCCCTGCCTGACTACATAGAATATGAGCTATATACTGTTCAACGTAGCAGCACTAATAAGGGCTCTTAAGGACTGTCTTGTCTTCTGGTAGCTGGTATATATGGTGGTAAAAGCTATATTCTGAGCTTCTGGGGCCCTGCCTGCCTACATAGAATATGAGCTATATACTGTTCAGCGTAGCAGCCCTAATAAGGGCTCTTAAGGACTCTCTTGTCTTCTGGTAGCTGGTATATATGGTGGTAAAAGCTATATTCTGAGCTTCTGGGGCCCTGCCTGACTACATAGAATATGAGCTATATACTGTTCAACGTAGCAGCACTAATAAGGGCTCTTAAGGACTCTCTTGTCTTCTGGTAGCTGGTATATATGGTGGTAAAAGCTATATTCTGAGCTTCTGGGGCCCTGCCTGACTACATAGAATATGAGCTATATACTGTCCAACGTAGCAGCCCTAATAAGGGCTCTTAAGGACTCTCTTGTCTTCTGGTAGCTGGTATATATGGTGGTAAAAGCTATATTCTGAGCTTCTGGGGCCCTGCCTGCCTACATAGAATATGAGCTATATACTGTTCAGCGTAGCAGCCCTAATAAGGGCTCTTAAGGACTCTCTTGTCTTCTGGTAGCTGGTATATATGGTGGTAAAAGCTATATTCTGAGCTTCTGGGGCCCTGCCTGCCTACATAGAATATGAGCTATATACTGTTCAGCGTAGCAGCCCTAATAAGGGCTCTTAAGGACTCTCTTGTCTTCTGGTAGCTGGTATATATGGTGGTAAAAGCTATATTCTGAGCTTCTGGGGCCCTGCCTGACTACATAGAATATGAGCTATATACTGTTCAACGTAGCAGCACTAATAAGGGCTCTTAAGGACTGTCTTGTCTTCTGGTAGCTGGTATATATGGTGGTAAAAGCTATATTCTGAGCTTCTGGGGCCCTGCCTGCCTACATAGAATATGAGCTATATACTGTTCAGCGTAGCAGCCCTAATAAGGGCTCTTAAGGACTCTCTTGTCTTCTGGTAGCTGGTATATATGGTGGTAAAAGCTATATTCTGAGCTTCTGGGGCCCTGCCTGACTACATAGAATATGAGCTATATACTGTTCAACGTAGCAGCACTAATAAGGGCTCTTAAGGACTCTCTTGTCTTCTGGTAGCTGGTATATATGGTGGTAAAAGCTATATTCTGAGCTTCTGGGGCCCTGCCTGACTACATAGAATATGAGCTATATACTGTCCAACGTAGCAGCCCTAATAAGGGCTCTTAAGGACTCTCTTGTCTTCTGGTAGCTGGTATATATGGTGGTAAAAGCTATATTCTGAGCTTCTGGGGCCCTGCCTGCCTACATAGAATATGAGCTATATACTGTTCAGCGTAGCAGCCCTAATAAGGGCTCTTAAGGACTCTCTTGTCTTCTGGTAGCTGGTATATATGGTGGTAAAAGCTATATTCTGAGCTTCTGGGGCCCTGCCTGACTACATAGGATATGAGCTATATACTGTTCAACGTAGCAGCACTAATAAGGGCTCTCAATGACTCTCTTGTCTTCTGGTAGCTGGTATATATGGTGGTAAAAGCTATATTCTGAGCTTCTGGGGCCCTGCCTGACTACATAGGATATGAGCTATATACTGTTCAACGTAGCAGCCCTAATAAGGGCTCTTAAGGACTCTCTTGTCTTCTGGTAGCTGGTATATATGGTGGTAAAAGCTATATTCTGAGCTTCTGGGGCCCTGCCTGACTACATAGAATATGAGCTATATACTGTTCAACGTAGCAGCCCTAATAAGGGCTCTTAAGGACTCTCTTGTCTTCTGGTAGCTGGTATATATGGTGGTAAAAGCTATATTCTGAGCTTCTGGGGCCCTGCCTGCCTACATAGAATATGAGCTATATACTGTTCAGCGTAGCAGCCCTAATAAGGGCTCTTAAGGACTCTCTTGTCTTCTGGTAGCTGGTATATATGGTGGTAAAAGCTATATTCTGAGCTTCTGGGGCCCTGCCTGACTACATAGAATATGAGCTATATACTGTTCAACGTAGCAGCACTAATAAGGGCTCTTAAGGACTATCTTGTCTTCTGGTAGCTGGTATATATGGTGGTAAAAGCTATATTCTGAGCTTCTGGGGCCCTGCCTGCCTACATAGAATATGAGCTATATACTGTTCAGCGTAGCAGCCCTAATAAGGGCTCTTAAGGACTCTCTTGTCTTCTGGTAGCTGGTATATATGGTGGTAAAAGCTATATTCTGAGCTTCTGGGGCCCTGCCTGACTACATAGAATATGAGCTATATACTGTTCAACGTAGCAGCACTAATAAGGGCTCTTAAGGACTCTCTTGTCTTCTGGTAGCTGGTATATATGGTGGTAAAAGCTATATTCTGAGCTTCTGGGGCCCTGCCTGACTACATAGAATATGAGCTATATACTGTCCAACGTAGCAGCCCTAATAAGGGCTCTTAAGGACTCTCTTGTCTTCTGGTAGCTGGTATATATGGTGGTAAAAGCTATATTCTGAGCTTCTGGGGCCCTGCCTGCCTACATAGAATATGAGCTATATACTGTTCAGCGTAGCAGCCCTAATAAGGGCTCTTAAGGACTCTCTTGTCTTCTGGTAGCTGGTATATATGGTGGTAAAAGCTATATTCTGAGCTTCTGGGGCCCTGCCTGCCTACATAGAATATGAGCTATATACTGTTCAGCGTAGCAGCCCTAATAAGGGCTCTTAAGGACTCTCTTGTCTTCTGGTAGCTGGTATATATGGTGGTAAAAGCTATATTCTGAGCTTCTGGGGCCCTGCCTGACTACATAGAATATGAGCTATATACTGTTCAACGTAGCAGCACTAATAAGGGCTCTTAAGGACTGTCTTGTCTTCTGGTAGCTGGTATATATGGTGGTAAAAGCTATATTCTGAGCTTCTGGGGCCCTGCCTGCCTACATAGAATATGAGCTATATACTGTTCAGCGTAGCAGCCCTAATAAGGGCTCTTAAGGACTCTCTTGTCTTCTGGTAGCTGGTATATATGGTGGTAAAAGCTATATTCTGAGCTTCTGGGGCCCTGCCTGACTACATAGAATATGAGCTATATACTGTTCAACGTAGCAGCACTAATAAGGGCTCTTAAGGACTCTCTTGTCTTCTGGTAGCTGGTATATATGGTGGTAAAAGCTATATTCTGAGCTTCTGGGGCCCTGCCTGACTACATAGAATATGAGCTATATACTGTCCAACGTAGCAGCCCTAATAAGGGCTCTTAAGGACTCTCTTGTCTTCTGGTAGCTGGTATATATGGTGGTAAAAGCTATATTCTGAGCTTCTGGGGCCCTGCCTGCCTACATAGAATATGAGCTATATACTGTTCAGCGTAGCAGCCCTAATAAGGGCTCTTAAGGACTCTCTTGTCTTCTGGTAGCTGGTATATATGGTGGTAAAAGCTATATTCTGAGCTTCTGGGGCCCTGCCTGACTACATAGAATATGAGCTATATACTGTTCAGCGTAGCAGCCCTAATAAGGGCTCTTAAGGACTCTCTTGTCTTCTGGTAGCTGGTATATATGGTGGTAAAAGCTATATTCTGAGCTTCTGGGGCCCTGCCTGACTACATAGGATATGAGCTATATACTGTTCAACGTAGCAGCCCTAATAAGGGCTCTTAAGGACTCTCTTGTCTTCTGGTAGCTGGTATATATGGTGGTAAAAGCTATATTCTGAGCTTCTGGGGCCCTGCCTGACTACATAGAATATGAGCTATATACTGTTCAACGTAGCAGCCCTAATAAGGGCTCTTAAGGACTCTCTTGTCTTCTGGTAGCTGGTATATATGGTGGTAAAAGCTATATTCTGAGCTTCTGGGGCCCTGCCTGACTACATAGGATATGAGCTATATACTGTTCAGCGTAGCAGCCCTAATAAGGGCTCTTAAGGACTCTCTTGTCTTCTGGTAGCTGGTATATATGGTGGTAAAAGCTATATTCTGAGCTTCTGGGGCCCTGCCTGACTACATAGAATATGAGCTATATACTGTTCAACGTAGCAGCACTAATAAGGGCTCTCAATGACTCTCTTGTCTTCTGGTAGCTGGTATATATGGTGGTAAAAGCTATATTCTGAGCTTCTGGGGCCCTGCCTGACTACATAGGATATGAGCTATATACTGTTCAACATAGTAGCCCTAATAAGGGCTCTTAAGGACTCTCTTGTCTTCTGGTAGCTGGTATATATGGTGGTAAAAGGTATATTCTGAGCTTCTGGGGCCCTGCCTGACTACATAGAAAATGAGCTATATACTGTTCAACATAGCAGCACTAATAAGGGATTAAGGACTCTCTTGTCTTCTGGTAGCTGGTATATATGGTGGTAAAAGGTATATTCTGAGCTTCTGGGGCCCTGCCTGACTACATAGAAAATGAGCTATATACTGTTCAGCGTAGTAGCCCTAATAAGGGCTCTTAAGGACTGTCTTGTCTTCTGGTAGCTGGTATATATGGTGGTAAAAGGTATATTCTGAGCTTCTGGGGCCCTGCCTGCCTACATAGAAAATGAGCTATATACTGTTCAGCGTAGTAGCCCTAATAAGGGCTCTTAAGGACTGTCTTGTCTTCTGGTAGCTGGTATATATGGTGGTAAAAGGTATATTCTGAGCTTCTGGGGCCCTGCCTGCCTACATATGAGCCATATACCGTTCAGCGTAGTAGCCCTAATAAGGGCTCTTAATGACTCTCTTGTCTTCTGGTAGCTGGTATAGATGGTGGTAAAAGCGATATTCCGAGCTTCTGGGGCCCTGCCAGCGACAGCCTGTCTTTCCCTGCTGTGAGCGTCTGTCCCTCACTAAGTTCAAGCTGCTAATGCTGACGAAGAGGAAGTGCTGAGTTTTGTATATTCGAGGTCACATGGTTTTTCCAGCCAATGCGTGTAGACGCCGTTTTCGCGATGCCAGCGTCCTCCCAGGACCTGTCCCACCCCCCCTGCATGGTGATTGGTGTAAAAAACGCGCCAGGGAAGGTGGGAGGGGAAACGAATTGTGAGTGCGCCATCGCCGCTGTACTCGATCGAAATCGAGTATGACGAACAGCGTAGTATTCGATCGAATACCGGCTCGGTCGAATACTACTCGCTCATCACTAGATGCCACTGCAAGGCATGGTGGCTTAAAAAGATATAGTTAATGCGACTATAAGATCTGTGCATGGGTGAAAAGAACATATAGTCTTTAGCCTGCCCATGCTCCAGTCTCCATATATCCATCAGCTGCGTGCCATGGAGCGCCTTCCACAGGGACTGCAACCTTCCCAGTGGTATTAAGGATTTTCTGGATGAGAGTCTAAAGAGGGATTCAATGTGAGGTTGAAGTCTCCCCCAAGAAATAAAATTCCTTCCGCGAATTCCTCTAACTTCCTAAGGTCCCAGCTTGATCATAGTTCGGCAGATACAGATTCGCCACTGTGTATCTCTTTTGGTGAATCGCCACCTTAAGAAAGACAAACCTCCCCTCAGGGTCCGCCAGGTGGTCTATCTCCGTAAAGGGAAGGGATTTATGAATTGCTATAGACGCGCCTCGCGATTTGTTTTGAGGATTGGTGCTGTGGTACCATGACGTGAAGTATCTATGGTGTAGATTTTGCACTTCATCTCCCTGAAAGTGAGTTTCCTGGAGAAGGAGGATGCTCACTTTTTGTTTGTGCAGGTCATAGAGAACCTTGGAGCGTTTTTCAGGCACATTGAATCCTTAGATATTTAGGCAGCTTAGCCATATCGCGTGATAGGCGCAGGCCCCGAGACGAGTGCAGATTAAGGCAGCGAATGCAGAGGCCTAATGGCAGATGACCGGGGGGGGAGGGGAGGGGAAGTGGGAGAACTGAGCGGGGCGGAAGGCTAGGAGAAGTAGGGTCTAGGAAAGGCAGGGGAAAAAGGGGTGGGGTAGGAGAAGAGGGAAAGAGAGAGAAGGAATAGAGAGAGAAAAAAGAAAAAAGGAGAGGGAGCTAATAGATAAGGGGGGAGGTGGAGGGAGTTGGGCAGGTGTTCCTGAGCAACAGGAGGGTAGGAAGGGGGGGCGAGGTTAGGCCATCAGGCGCACAGCACCTGTAAGGGGGGAGGGTAGGCAAGGACAGGAAGAGTTCAGGGAAGTCGCTATTTGGGTAGGGGTTGGTTTGGAAAACAGGACACCGGGTTCAGGTGTACCTGCAAAAGACTCTATTACGAGGGATCACGCAGAGCACAAGGCCATGAGCATCCTCGTTTCCCTGCCTAAGTTAGCGCCAGTAAGAGTGGCGCAAAACCCAATCAGGGAGACCTAAGTTGGGGGAATGTAAGACGAGAACAGCATAGGCGTAGGAGATGCACATACTGGAAAGCATTGTCACATCATACACGGACTAAGAAAAAAAATAAATAAATAAACCCCCAGAAAAGGGCAAGAAACAAGAAAACGAATGACTCTTCAATTAAAGGCACAAACAGCATTATAATATTATGACATTGCGATACCTTGTGGGCGTGAGGCCTCGAGGCGGCGTCTATGGATGACCCGCGCGGACGAGGGGGAGTACCACCCTGGCTCGCGGACGCCCAGGCCCCCTCCGCCCGCCCCCCCCCACGTAAACCGGGGGAGGCAGGGCGGCCCAGACCCTGGCTCGATCTAGCGGCCCAGAGGACCCCAGCACCCCCACGAAAGGGGGCGCTCAGAACATCAACGCCGGACCCCTCGGCCCCGGGCACAGGAGGTACAGATCAACAGTTATTTTGGTACTTTGAAGGTTCAATAATAACTCAGCAACAAAAATAGTCAACATTTTAAACAGTTACATTTCAACATAGTAATCCTACGGGTGCCCCCCGCATCAACCATGAGGTCCAGGGGAGGCCCCCATGACGACGCCCGCCCCCGTGCCGATAGGGAAGCCCGCCCCCACGCCACCCAACCCAACCCCCACCCCACAACAAGTGAACGTGCAAGCGGGCCCAGGCAGCCAACCCACCAGAGCCCCCCCACACGGGACACCCCCAGGACAACCACTAAGCCATGAACCAAGGGAACTAGGCACTTTAAGTTACTGCGGTAGGAAGAGTACAATTCAAGTTGGACCCCCCTAAGCAGGTGTTCCCCGGGGCCCGCCCCGTCCCCGCCGACCCGGGTTCTCACCACCCCACTAGAGCCCCCTGAGCTTCTGTAGACCCCATCCCACAGCCTCTCAAGGGTCCATATCTTTTTAGAGATGGATTCTCCCCCGCAGGGGGGGAGATTCAATGGTCCCATGGGGGGGGGCAAGGGCTTCAAACTCATCAGCGGGGTGGACGAGGCGTGGGTCAGCCCCAAGGGGCCCCACAAGGGGGGGACTCACGGCCCACCGACCATCCGTCCTCAAGCTCTGTCACCAGGCGGGGGTTCCTGGCGTCTCGGGCCCCCCCTGGCCCCTCCAGGTGGCACACGTGGTCCCCGACCCCTCGATCCACCAGGCAGGGCTTCCAGAGTCGGTGCGAGCCAATCCGGGACCCGGATTGGGTCAGTGTCCAAAAAGGCAAAAAGCTGTGGAAGCTGGTCGGTCGTCTTCAAAGCAAAGGATCAACCATTTCTGTGGACAATGAGGTGGAACGGGAACCCCCAGCGATAGGAGGCCCCCTGGCGCTGGATCACCTCCAACAAGGGTCGCTGTGCTCGTCTCATTTGAAGTGTCCTGGATGAGAGGTCAGGAAGGACCGCCACGGAAGAGCCCTCAAATCTGGTCAGGCCTTTCTCCCACGCCTTCCTCAGGATACCTTCCTTGGTCTTGTAGTAATGTATTCTGCAGATCTCGTCTCTGGGATGCTGCGCATTCGCCGGTCTGGGGCCCAGGGCATGATGGATTCTATCGATAATGATGTCATCTGCGGGGGGAGACCCCAGAATCGTATTGAAGATGATTTTAGCTGAGCATTCTAGGTTCGGCTGGGCAACCTCTTCCGAGAGCCCCCGCAGTCTGACGTTGTTGCGTCTGCTTCTGTTTTCAAGGTCATCCAAACTCAGGTAGAGGGCGGTGGTATGTCTTCCCTCCTCTCTTTGCAGTTGTTCCAAGGCCGCTATCCTCTGGGTCAGAGTGGACTGGTCCTGCTCAATGGAATCAACTCTGTGGGAGACTTCCGAGACGGAATTTTGGAGTGTGCTGAGTTCTCTTCGGAGAGTGTTCTCCATTTGTGCAATGTATCCATCGAAATCTGAGCGAGAAGGGAGCGCCCGCAGGGCACCTGAGATATTAAATCTGACCACGTCAGCCAGGGCAGAGATCAGGGACGGGGGTACATGGTGTATAGCCGAGGACATCCCTCCAGGGAAAGTTGCAAATGGTTCCGCCAAAAATTCATTGTCACTCTCCTGGAGGTGGGGGGGGGGGGGGGCGTCAGCGTCAGCGGAACCCGTCCCCCAGGATCTCGCAGGGGATAGATGGATCTTTTGGGGAGTCCCTCCTCCTCCGCACCAGGGGCATCCCAAACCCTTCTTGCAGGAGCGGTCTCCACCTCCGAACATGGTGGCTGGATAATTACACCACTGCCTCCTTTCTCATCTTCCAGGATCTCTCCAGGGCCATGCCGGGCCAACATTGACCTCCTCGCTCACCCCGCGTGTCCTGGGCACGCTCCTCAGTCAAGGCGCTGCCATCTTGCCAACGCAGTCCTGTGACCTAACTCGGCCCGCCGCTCCAAAATACTGTACTATAGAGGCCAGCTGTTGCTTCCTCGCAGTGCCCGCGGGTTTCTTGTGCCTCCCTCCAGATCTCCTTTTCCATACTTATGTCCCTCTTTCTTAGCTTTATTCTTCCTACTTTCCTTCTCTCTGTTTGTTTTTCTCTTCTTATGTCCCATTTTGGCACTCTTATCCCCACCCCTCTCTTTCTTTTTGCCCCCTTGTTTATCCTCTTTCCAGATCCCTTTTTTTCATACTTGTGTCCCACTTTCTTAGCTTTATTCTTCCCATACTTTCCTTTTGTTTGGTTTTGTTTTTGTACATTTGTCCTCATTCTCCCCCCCCCCCCCCAGCCTCGCTAGTGACCTTGTTATTGCTTAGCTCAATCATTTAACCTTTGGTTTTCACCACCCCCCTTCATACACTGCACCACGGAGGAAACAGGCTGCTTGCGCTCATATCAGACAAAGCAGTGACAGCTCCATCTAGAGCGCAAGCTTTGCGACAGTCATGTGCCAATCACGGGCCGCATAATGCAGGTGTCACCAGTTGCCGGGCAGATCTGACCGGCACGGTGACATCACGTGAATTCTTCTCCAGCAATTGAGAGAGCAAGGGGCTGGTTGCTTAACAATGGGCCACGCTTTGAGTGCCTCGCTGCTGCTACTTGGCATAATGTTTATTGTGATTAGTCTTTTTTTCCCGATTTGCATGGTTCATTGCAATGGTACGAATTTGTTACCCGCCTGAAACGTCATTGATAACATCAGGCGCGATTTTTCATGCTTTTTCATTGGTTACTTGTTCTTTATTAATGTGTCACTGTGCTTTACATTCTTGTTGTTGCTATATGTCCTGATGAAGGAGAGCTTTGCTGTACCCCCGAAACGTCGACCATTGATATGAATATACTACTCTTTTTATCTTCAAGAACTATTGGAGTGCTGGTCTATTCTTGTTCTGGATCTGCAGCGTTTTCTCTGACTGTGCACCCACACATAGACTATTGTATTCATGGTAGGAATGCAGTGGCCATCTACTTGCTTGGACTACCCTGGGGGCCCCACCTTGAGGGCCCTGGAGGCATTAAGGAATAAACGGAGTGGGTTTCTCATGACTCTCGCAAATACATGCGATCAGTCACCCGACCTCCTTATTCTTCCTGCTAATAGGATTAGGTGGAAAATGGCAGAGCATTTAATCTACTCCGTTAACATTAAGGGACTAAATGTCCCTGAAAAGCGATCACAGATTCTTTATGACATGCATATGCATAAAGCTACAATTCTACTCCTTCAAGAGGGCATGTATCCATAAGGAACGGGTACTACCCCTCATGGCACCATTCCACCCACCCCAATACTAAGGCAACAGGAGTTTCAAATGGAATGCATAAATCCCTTCCCCACAAGGTAATTGATCTTAAAGTTGATCTGAATGGACAGTATTTTTTCTTAAAAGTTGAACTTTTTGCTAAGGTATGTACCATAGCAAATATTAATGCTCCCAATTAGAGATGAGCAAATTTTTTAAATATTCGATTCAGCCGATTAGCTGAATTAAAAAAAAAAAATAGTTTAAATTTATTTGCGGTGAATCAATATTAGAAATGGCCTACAGAGAGCCTCAATATGGTTGTAGAACACTTTGCCTTGCTGTAACACACACAAGGGGTGTGCTGGGTTAGTGAAATAATACTGTAATGCAGTATGATATGCAGATCAGACGCATCGCTATTAGAATTACTATCGCAGAGTGCCACAATGACAGATCCTTGAGGTGGCATCAGTATGAGGAGACCATATAGTGGTTTAATGACACAGTATGGAGTTGGTGGTAGCATATTGTGGCTGAATGACACAGCTTGGAGTTGGCAGAAGTATATAGTGGCTGAATGACACTGCCTGGAGGTGGCGGCAGCATAAGGAGACCATATAGTGGCTGAATGGCACAGTGTGGAGGAGGTGACAGCATATAGTGCCAGAATGACACACCCTGGAGTTGGCAGCAGCATGAGGAGACCATATAGTGGCTGAATGACACAGCATGGAGGTGGCAGCAGCATGAGGAGACCATATAGTGCCTTAATGACACACCCTGAAGTTGGCATCAGCATGAGGAAACCATATAGTGGCTGAATGACACAGTGTGGAGGTGGCAGCAGCATGAGGAGACTATGGGCATTCTAAGGCCCCAGGGCCACATACGGCCCTTTGATTGGCTCTGACCAGCCCGTGACCAGCATTCCCTGTAAGGTGCACAGCCACACGCTGCTGATGCCCCCGCCGCTCAGTCCCGTCCACTGTCCGCGCAGTCTTGCCAGAAAAGATAGTGCCGGGTTTGAACAGTACTTTTGCCCCTCTGTAGTGAGTCTAATGTAGCAGGGGCGTGGGTGGATTAGATCCTGCTGACCTATTGGACAGCTTCCTCCTGCAGGTTTGGCTGTGGGCGGGGTTTCTCTTCCCGCCCTTGTCCTGTACTGTGTGGCATGTCAGTCGCTGCAGAGCTGATGCCGGAGATCGAGGTACTCCAGCCACTTGTCGGTGCCTCACATCGCAGGCTGCTGGCACTTGTAGTCCACACCAAATGTGTTACATGCCGTACGCAGTGCCTGATGGTGCACTGGCTCTCGTAGTCCATTTCTGGCCAGACCAATGACTTTGGGAGGGTGGGGGGACCATGCTGCAAGGTGGGAAGGGTTTCACACAGCCTTTTGTCCAAGGCCAGCCCCTGGCTTCCCCCCCCCCCCGGGCATCCCATATCGGGATGCTCCACTTTTTGAAACCATTTTTACTCAGTAGCAACATGAAAAAATGCAGACTCCTTCTCTGGAAGCAGAACAAAACACAGAGTGGCCACTGGTCTTCCCCCTGGGTATCCCAGATCAGGATGCCCCACTGTGTGAAACCCTTGTTACTTAGTAGCAACTTGACAAATGGTGGACTCCCCCTTGAAGTGGAAATGAACCCAGAGCTGCCACTGGTCTTCCACCTGGGCATGAGGAAACCAGAGATAGTGGCTGAAAGACTCACCCTGGAGTTGGCAGCTAATTTCTGTTGAAGAGCCAGCACTCCAGACGTGATCAATGTCAAAGAATTGTATTAAAGATCCAAACATGAGCAGAATGTACAATAAAGTCCATAAGTCCAATACATCAGTCAACGTTTTGGTGTGCGCTCAGGCCCCCTTCCTCAGGACTAACCACATGTCAAGAATGAAAAAAGACAAACATTTGAAACCTGCATGTGTGTCCCTTTAAATAGTATCGGGCATGAGCATGCCACAGGAAGCTCAAATTCGTGCTTGACGTAATTACTGACGTCCTCAGGCTTTGATATGTTAATTAGGCGTGTCGGTGTCTGCACTTTGATATGTTAATTAGGTGTGTATGCATCAGTAGGGACCATGCAGAGGCCATATAGAATAGATGTCTTTGTTCCATAAATAACATATTCAATTCGCATATGCTGAAAGAACAGAACAACAAAGCTAGCAAGTCACAGATACTCACCCTTCACTGAGCACCCCCTGGTGTGCGGGGAAGCAATCCCCGCAAGTAGAGACCCGCCGCACTTGTCAGCGGGGAGGCTGCAAAGCAACCTCCACCACTGTCCCCTAATAGGGGAAGGACGGAGCCGCAGATCACATGTCCGGGCTAAACTGCCTGGCAACATGTGACGCAATGCCAGGGCGCCATCTGATTGGCACCCAGGCGTTGCGAAGCAAACGCTCCATCTGCAGCCCATGACAGGCTGCATGCTTTCCTTGGACCTGGGGAGACCTAAAGGGACAACGGGGCAGGGAGAAGGGAGCAGGGGAGGGAAAAAAGAGGGACAGAAGGAGGAAATGAGGAATGGGGACATATTGGGAAACCTAAGGGACAGAGGAGAGAGATGAGAGAGACAAGATAGAGAAAGAAGAGGACATAGCCAGGGAGACTAATGCAGCAGAGATGAACAATGGTCGGGGAGACAGATGCAGCAGAGATGAACAGTGGTCGAAGAGACTGATACAGCAGAGATGAACAGTGGTTGGGGAGACTGTTGCAGCAAAGATGAACAGTGGTCGGGTAGACTGATGCAGCAGAGATGAACAGTGGCAAAAAGGGGGACAAAACATTGATGAACAATGGCAAAATGGCAAAAAGGGGGACAAGATATACCATGGGAGAATGATTAATCAGAGATAAGCAATGGCAAAAGGAGGGGGGAGGGACCAGATGAAGCGGGAAGATGAACAATGGAACTACTAGGGAAAGAGAGGACATGGTCGGGGAGACTGTAACAGCAGAGATGAACAGTGGCAAAATGGGAGATTGATACAGCAGAGATGAATAGTGGTAAACAAGAGGAAAGAGGGAACCAAAAACAAGAGACCTAAATGAGGGAACAGCAGAAAGCGAGGGGATAGAGGGAGAAAAATGGGAGTGGGGCATACGAAACATGAAGGACAAGGAGAGAAGATAAGCGAGAAAAGCTAAAACAAGGAGAGATTAGCACAGCAGAGATAAACAGTGACAAAAGACAAGAATGTACTTAGGAAAGAGCGAAGGGGGTGAAAAGGGGGGGGGGGAGAGGGGGGGGAAGGAAACTTAAAGAAACACTATCATGAAATTGTGTAATGTTAAAAATCCATATAAAACACATCGATTAATGAGAGGAGGAATCACTTCTACACCCAAACTGAATAAAACTTCTGCCAAGCTTGTCGTTTATTTTCACATGGTAGGAACAAAATCCAGGGGTGACAGGTTTAGTCTATGAGGGGTGAGAGGGAGAAGGGAGCAGGGGAGGGAAAAGAGAGGGACAGAAGGAGGAAATGAGGAATGGGGGACATATTCTGTCTGGTTGTAATAGCGATTCTTTCCCTTGTAAGAGCTCAGTGCATTGGCCCTTTTAAGTTAGAGAAACCCTGGGGACGATCTTTATCAGATAGCTGAACTCACTACTGTGTTTGTCCACAAAGCCGATTTATTCAGTTCATCACAACAGTGGGATACTGCAAAATGAATGGATTTCAGTATCATGCGGCGGTCAAAAGATGATGCTTTGATCATGGTAGCATGGAGAATACACGTGTGTCTTATAAGGCAGAAAGACAATGAATAATGAAACAGGAAATGCTCACTGGAAAAGATGGGAGTGGTTTAGACAAAGGGAAATGAGTCAAAGCTCTGACCTCAAGTGCAATACACAAAATGGACCAAAGGTGGCAGCATCACTGACTATAGAAATGTCCATAGAAACAGCAATACAGGAACTATGTAGATACCATACATAATAATGAAATATTAACTGTAACAGCACACTCCCCGTCTGGCATTGAAAAATGTCACTATTTAAACCATAACGGTAGTTATGCAATGCAAATGAATAACAGTGCAATTTGCTTGAAATCTTGAAAACCTGAAAAACATAAAGAGAACATGCAATAATGCAACAACCATACTGTAAGACTTCAAGTGCAACGATAAAGGTTCAAGAGACTTCTTTCTTGAAGTAATAGGTGGGATCCAGCAATCTACGCAAGAGAGTTCATTCTCCAAAGGGCAAGAGCAAAATAAGTTCCGTGATAGGTCTGAAGAAGGTCTTTATAGTCCCTTGTCTTGCCTTCACTTCCACTTTGCGGACCTTACCATCATCACTTGGAACGCTCTTTATAATAAATCCCACAGGCCATTCAATCCGCTCAGCTTGTTGGTCCTTGAGCAAAACGAGATCTCCAACTTGTATGTTAGGGTTCATACGTTGCCATTTCCTGCGACCTTGCAGAGTAGAAAGATACTCCATCTTCCAACGATTCCAGAAGCAGTTGGCGAAGTGTTGTACTCGCTTCCACTGATCATAGCACAGATTTCCTGATTTAAAGTTTCCAGGTGGAACAGGAACAGTTCCAAGCTTCTGGGTAAGCAGAGTAGCTGGAGTAAGGATAGTTCTCTGGGTCTGTAGACACTGGAATAGGTGGTCTGGAGTTGATTATAGCAGATGCTTCTGCTAGGAAGGTTGTTAGAATCTCTTGGGTATGTCCTGCGGAATTCGAATCCATAAGCATAGAGTCAAGTATTTTACGTGTGATGCCTATCATTCTCTCCCAAGAGCCACCCATGTGGGAAGAATGAGGAGGATTGAATATCAATATACAACCCTTTTCAGCTAAAAGGTCCTGGATTGGCCTAGAGTTGAGCTGTAACTCTCGACAGGCACCAACGAAATTAGTCCCACAGTCGGATCTCAGTGTTTTGACTGGTCCTCTGATTGCAAGAAATCGTCTAAAAGCGTTGATGAAGCTCGAGGCATCCATAGACTCTATCACTTCAATGTGTACTGCACGCACACTGATGCAAGTGAACAGCACTGCCCATCTTTTGCTGTTTGCTTGGCCACCTCGAGTTCTGCGAGCTGTTACTGTCCATGGTCCAAAGACATCTAGACCGACATGAGTGAACGGCGGGTCAATACTCAACCTGTCAGTTGGCAAATCTAACATTTGCTGTAGCTGATGTTTACCTCTTAGTTTACGGCAGTGAACACAGCTGTGTAGTGTGTTTGCAATTTGTCTTATTGCTCCTATAATCCAAAGGCCTGAAGCTCTTATGGCACCCTCTGTGGAGTGTCTACCTTGGTGCTTAACTTCTTTGTGGTAGTGCAGTATGAGGAGAGTGGTAATGTGGTGGCAAGCAGGTATGATGAGAGGATTACGATGGCAGCCTAAGTCAAGTCCTTGCTTAGTATGGGTGATGAGGGTTTTAACTTCTGGACGAATCTCTGGATCTTTGTCAGGTTCTAGAAGACTGAAGACATCAGTTGTGGTTTCGTCTGGATCATCCAGCAGGAATTCAGGACCTGTTATCCAAGAAGAATTAGCAAAAGCACTTGCAGACACTGGCCTGGTGGCATGATCTGCAGGATTAATTTCAGATGGGACATAATGCCATTGTTCACGCCTGATTCTTTCTACACGGTTACTGACATACACATAGAAACGTTTAGTCTGGTTGTATATGTAGCCCAGGGCAACTTTGCTGTCTGTGTAGAATTTGGTGTCATCTATCTGAATGTCTAGCTCACGCATTATGAAATCAGCAATTTCTACAGCCAACTGAGTCCCACAAAGTTCAAGCCTAGGAATTGTGTGCTCAGGTTTAGGTGCTAACTTAGCTTTCCCAAAGAGGAACCCTATGTGGGTTTGATTGGAGGAGTATCTTACCTTAAGGTAGGCAACCGCTGCTATGGACTCAGTAGATGCATCAGAGAAGATATGCAGCTCCCTTCTCTGACTTGTAGCGAGGGAAGTTAAAGTGTAGCAGCGCGATATACAGATTTAATTTAAGGCATGTAGAGATTTTCTCCAGGACTCCCACTTTGAAAGCTTGTCTGTTGGCAGCGGAGCGTCCCAATCTTTAATCATCTCTGAGAACTGTCTAAGCAAGGATTTCCCTTGTATGGTGATGGGAGCCACAAATCCCAGTGGATCGTATAGACTGTTCACCAACTGATAGCACACCACGCTTAGTGAATGGCTTGTCTGTAGAGCTGACTTGAAAACCGAAGGTGTCCTTTAGTAAGTCCCATTGTAGGTCTAGACTTCTCTGTACAGGTGGCATGTCCATACCCAGGTTTAGATCTTTAAACCCTGGGGCGTGATTGCGAGGTTGAAAGGCTTTCATAACAGCAACACTATTTGAAGCAATCTTGTGTAGCCTGAGGTTAGCCTCAGATAGCATACCTTGTGTTCTTCGAAGCAGATCTTTGGTTTCTTCTTCTGTAGATAAATATTTAAGTCCATCATCAACATAGAAGTCTCTTTAAACAAATTGTCGAGCGTCTGTTCCATACTCTTTTTCTCCACTAAGAGCAGTCCTTTGTAAACCGTATGTTGCAACAGCGGGTGAGGGGCTATTTCCAAAAACATGTACCTTCATGCGATATTCCATAATCTCATCATCCATGTTGTTGTTACGGTGCCACACGAACCTTAGGAAATTTCTATGGACTTCACGTACAATGAAGCAATGAAACATTTGCTCAATGTCGGCAGTTACTGCATCTGGCTCTATTCTAAACCTCATCAGTACACCTACAAGGTTGTTGGTTAGATTAGGACCCGTGAAAAGAACATTGTTCAGGAATATGCCTTGATACTTGGCGCTGGAGTCAAATACTACCCTGATCTGTTTAGGCTTACATGGGTGGTACACTCTGAAGAAGGGTAAATACCAGCATCTTGTTCTTGAAGTGGTGGTGCTGGTTCGACATGATCATTGTCAAAGATCCTTTTCATAAAGGCGATGAAATGTTCCTTCATTTCTGGCCTGTTCTTTAGTGTATGTTGCAATGAGTTGAATCTGGATAGAGCCTGTTCACGATTGGTTGGGAGTTTGGCCCTTGCAGCACGAAGAGGCAGTGGCGCAACCCAGCTGTTAGACTCATCCTGGAATAATTCTTTGTCCATTATTTTGAGGAACTCTCTGTCTTCAACTGACAAGGCTATTTTGTCATCATCACTTGTAGTACTAAACACTGCAGTACCTAGGTTGTGGTCAAGAGTAACGTGCCCTACTTGAAGGATGTCAAGGGGCTTCTCCTTCACTTCATAATGGTGAGGGCATCGTTTGAAGTGGGATGCACATCCGTTTCCCAACACGTACGTTTTGAAGGAGTGGATCTCCGATGACACACGAGTCCTGTACAAACATACATCGCCCACTATTACCCAGCCTAGGTCAAGTCTTTGTGCGTACGGAGCATCGTCAGGCCCATCACATTGTTCGCGTACTTTATGCACTCTAAGAATGTCTCTTCCTAGTAGGATCAAAATTTCAGCACTCATGTTCATTGCAGGAATCTCATTAACCAGGTGTCTTAAGTGAGGATGGTGATATGCAGCTTCTGGAGTAGGAATCTCCTCCCTTTTGTCTGGTATCTGGTCACACTCGACTAAGGTTGGTAGGAGTATGCCCTCCCCTCCTTTATATGAGAGAGCATGAACCCTTCGACTCTTCTGCCAAAGGTCTCTATACGACCAGAACAGGTTCTGAGAGTATACGGTGTGGCATGACCCTCTATGCCAAAGACATCAAAGAATTTGGGCTTCACCAGGGATCTGTTGCTTTGTTCATCTATTATGGCATACATCCTGACGGCATTCTCGGGATGGTCCTTTGGGTATATATTCACTAGGCAAACCTTGGCACAGCATTTGTGATCCAAGCCCTCTCCACAGACTTCTGTGCATGAAGAAGAAACATTATCCTTCACTGGAAAAGGGCTTCGTTGCTCCCCGCCATGATTTGAGGTAGGGATGGAGGTAGGTAGCTGCTGTGGGTTGTCAGGAAGTGGACTAGGATACATAACTGTAACATGTCTGTCGCTACCACATTCTGTACACTTGATAACAGCCTTACAGTCTTTAGCGATATGGGTATATGAAGCACAGCACTTGAAGCATATTCCATGTTTCTGGAGAATCTCCATGCGCTCATGTAAAGTCTTTGCCCTAAGCCCACAACATTTCTTAAGGGGGTGAGGCTTCTTATGAATCGGACACTCATGATTAGGGTCTTTATCTTTATCATCAGCAATGCCTTTATCGCTAGGTGTACTAGTGGGGGGTGAGATGTCTGTTCTCTTGACAGATATTGCTCAATTAAAGTCTCTACGTTTAGGTACTGTATTATCATACCTTGTTGATGATACAGCAGGCAAGTTGGTTTCACTGAAGCTGAAGCTGGGATCGTTTCTCATCCAGGCTTGATCACTAATGAATCTGCAAAGGAATGAGAATGGAGGAAGGGACATATCTTTTGTACCTTGATCCTTGTTGTGCCCACTTCTCTTTCAAGCTGTATGGTAATTTAGATACCACTGGGTTGACACCATGTGCAGTGTCCAGGAAGCTTAGTCCAGGTAGACGTGGGTCTGTCTTTGCCAACTCTAGTTCCATGAGGAGGTCACTTAGATCTTGGAGCTTGCGATAGTCTTTGTTTCCTAATTTTGGGAAGTTTTGCAGTCTCTTGAATAGAGCACTTTCTATGGCTTCAGAACTACCGTAGGTTTGCTCGAGTCTTGCCCATGCAGCAACAAGACCTGCATCTGGGTGGTCAATGTGTACTGTTCTCAGTCTCTTAACGCGATCTGCGGACTCTGGTCCCAGCCACTTTATGAGCAAATCAAGTTCTTCTTTAGTAGTAAGATTGAGGTCAGCAATAGCAGCCTTGAAGGTTGATTTCCAGGCTCTGTAGCTCTCTGCACAATCGTCAAACCTTGAGAGGCTAGTGTTAATAAGCTCACGGCGTATCATATATCTGGCAAAGTCTTTCAAGTCTGATCTCTCACTCTGTGGTGCCAAAATAACTTGAGGAACCCCTTGGGTGTGAAAGTTTTCTGGTGCTGTAGGGTGAGGTCTACCAGGGTAGAATGATGTTGCATGAGCATTTAACTGTGGTTTAGTCTCTAAGACTTGTGCTGGCGGTGGCTTGAATTGCGTCTTGCCGCTGGAAGTCACGTTGTTGGCAGGAGCTGATGTGGTTTGCTGCATTGGTGCACTTGCGTTGAAGACTTGAAGAGGCTTAGGCATATGGAGCTGAGAGGTCTCCGTGGCGAGAGTCAGAACAGTGTCATTAGTAGGGGGCACAGGAAAGGACTCTGTATCCTTGCAAACATTATGCTTTAGTACGTAGTCACTGGTGCATTCAACTGGATCTCCCAGTTCTGCTGGGATAAGACAGTCCAAATTAGTACTTTGTCCTATTGCTTGTTCAAGGACTTTCAGCCTTGCCAGGGAAGCGGCTTCCCCCCCTCTATATCCCCCCCCCCCAATGCCTTATTTGGCCTTTTTTAGTGTATTCTCAATACTTTTGGGTGAAATTTGTGCAAAAAAATAAAAAAAAACTATTTTTTTGCAATTTGTACTGTTTTTTGTAATAAAAATGTTGGTCAATAAAATGTTATTGCGTGCGAAACCCCAATTTCTCCCAATCAGCGGTACCAAATATGTATTGGTAGACACTCTTTTCTGCCCAGGAGACTCCCCCAAACTGAAACAGCGCTTTAGGAGATTTTCAGATAAAATACAACTATGCTACACGCTAAGTGCACCTTGCAGTTTTTCCAGAAAAACAACCCTTTACATTTGAAATACCCCCCACAAATGATATATTCTCTGGAAGTACACACCTCAAGCTTTCTAGGCGTACCAGGCTTGTTGACATAGGCACAGTTTTCTGGAAGTAATCCCTCAATCAATTCTTTGGTTGCACAGAGTTTCCCTAAAAAAGAAGAAAAAAGAAGAATCAAAGCCACATTTTCTTAACAAAAAACTATAGCAAACAAGAAAAAACAAGTAAAATCTGAAAAAGCAACATGCCGCGAACAGAACGATACCCAACATGCATAGGTACTGTCAAGGGAAGAGTTGCCAAACACCCCAAAGTAAAGCGTGCGCATAACGGTAATTGTACTTGAAATTTTTAGCTCTGCTAACAAAGTGCGCACCTTGCAATTTTTCAACCAAAACAACCCTTTACATTTGGAATATCCCCCATAAACTGTATATTCCCTGAAAGTACACATGTTAAAGTGGACCAACACCCAGGATTTTGACTATCCTGGGTTTTGGTCCACTTCGGTGGGGCACCCGGATCGGGGGTGCCCCGATGTGTGAAACCCCCCAGAAAGCCCCAAAAACTCACCCGTCCCCACTCCCACGTGACCGCTGCAGCCAATCCCCGCCGACGGACAAGCGAGGTCAGTCGACGGACAAGCGAGCGCGCGCGCCGCCGCCTCCCGCGCTTCAATCTTACAGGGAGCGTGGCCGCTGCTAGAGGGATGCGCGAGCGACGGTGGCAGCCGCTGGATCGAGGAGCAGGTAGGGATTTCGGGGGTTTCACACAGCGGGGCACCCCTGATCGGGGTGCCGCAGGCCCGATGCTCTTATAGATTCCCGGGCCGATCAGCATCGGGTGTTAGTCCACTTTAAGCTTTCTAAGCGTACTGAGCTTGTTGTAGTGGGCTCTTCTTTCTAGAAGTAATCCATTGAAGAATTCTTAGGTTGCACAGGGTTTCCCTAAGAAAAATTGTAAAAAAGCAGAATAAAAACCATGTTTTCCTAAAATATCAATATGCAAACAAGAAAAAACAAGCTAAATCTAAAAGCGCAAGGTCCCCCGAACAATACCCAACATGCATAGGTACTATTAACCTTTTTAATTGCCAGCCTACTTGAAGTTTTGTCACCCTCTGTTGACAGGTCACTTTCCCCATTTTGCACCATTTTTAACCGTAATTTTTGCTGGAATTTCCAGAAAAATTATATACATATTTTTTTGCAACAGAGTTTAGGCTTTAACGTGAAATGTCTTGCTTGTAATTTTTCTACTGTTTTTTGAATATTTTTCCGTAAAAAAACAAAAAAATAAATAAAATAATATTTTTTTGACAATTGTCTCCTTTATTTTAAATAAAAAAAAGTTTTATTAATGAAAACCATATTGCATGTGACAGTCCCATTTCTCCCAATTACAACGGTACCACATATGTATCGGTAGCCCCCCCATTCTTGCCCAGGAGACCCCCCAAACTGAAAATAGCACTTAACCCTAACCCTAACCCCTTATGTTTATAGTGTGGATATTAGTTGTATTTTATTTGTAAATTTTATAAAGTGCTCTCCCAAAAAAATGACATAGCCCCCCCTCCCGGGGGGGGGGGGGGGGGGGGACCCATTTTTTGGGGGGAATTTTAAGGGTTAGGCTAACCCTTAAAAATCCCCCCAAAAATGACATAGGGACGACCCCAATTTTAGGGGTTAGGGTTAGGCTAACCCTAACCCTTAAAAATAAAAAAAAAAATGACGTAGGGTCCCCCCTCTCGGGGGGGGGGGGGACCCATTTTTTTTTAATTTTAAGGGTAAGGGTTAGGGTTAGGCTAACCCTAACCTTAACCCTAACCCTTAAAAATCCCCCAAAAATGACGTAGGGTCCCCCTTACCTGTCATAACCAGCCCGGGACCAGCTATGGGGGCTTGTAGGAACAGAGTGGAGGGGCCAGCTTTTGTAGCCCCCCCACCCTGCAGCCTACAAGCCCACATAGCCTGTGTGGGCCCGGGCTCTTCTGCCCCCCCCCCCGGGCTTTGGGGAGGTAGGTAATTGGGGGTGCGGGGTTAATGGCAAGTCACCCGCTAGTTGCAGGTGACTTGCCAGCCCCCAGCCTTGTGAACTGGTACAGGGGTCTCATGGACCCCTTACCAGTTCACAAAGGGTTAACATTAAAAAAACACACATAAGAAAAAATTACTTTTATTAAAAAATAAAAACTTTTTTTTACTTACCCCGATCGTCAGCTCCTTTGTCCCTCGATGTGATGACAGATGCGATCATGCTGGCTACAGTAGGAGAGGGCCAGGTGATGATCTGATCACCTGCCCCTCTGCTCCTGTGCCCAGCATGATCGCATCTGAATGAAGAGCAGCAGGACAACACCCGGTGAGTGACATCATAAGCCCCGCCCCAAAGGGCGCCCCCCTTAACTGCAAGATGGCGGCGCCCGTCGGGAGAGGAGGGGGAGAGCCCTTTCAGGCTCTCCCCTGAAGCTAAAGAGCCGGGGGGGGCGATCGGAGGCCCCCCAGTGAAGAGGAGACCCGGAGGGAGGCAGCGCGACTGCAGGTAAGTAAATGTTATTTTTAATTTTTTTTTTTTTTTTTTACAGTTAGCAGCTGCTGCTGCCAAAGCCGGGGGGCGGGGGGGGGGGGGCGCTATTCCGGGTGCCCACGGGGAATCGGATGACACCAAATTAAAGAGGAGACCCGGCTGGATCCAACAAGGGGTCAGGTGAGTATTTTACTTTTATATTTTTTTTACTGTGGGGGTTTAAAGTCAGCTACGTGAGTCTCACGTAGCTGGCACTTAAGTGGAGTAGAGGCAGCTACGTGAGACTCACATAGTTGGCACTAGAAGGGTTAAGTAACGCATTGTTAGAGCCAGTTATCTCTTCTCTAGAAAACAGCTGTAGCCAAAGGATGTATTGAGATTGTACAGTATTGAGTATCGAGTATCGATTGGGGTTGTACAGTATCGAGTCTATGGATCCAAAACGTCTCCCGTTGGAGGAGACGGTTATTCCTGTCGCCATCCCTATTGGGTTTTGATACATGCTCGATGACCATGCCTTTCAGGTCTTGTGGTAGGTGGCCAGCGTTGAAGAAATGTATCGCCACCTGCTTATCCGGGTCACCCTGTTCTCCATTCTTTACTCTTTCTTGATAGACCCTGATGTCACTTTTATGTCTCTGAAAACGTTTTTTAAAAGGTCCTATCGTCTTGCCTACATACACCAAACTGCAGGGGCACTTTAAAATGTACACACAGTAGTCCGTATTGCAATTCAAATATCCGCTTATTGGGATCTGGGATCCATTATGTGGGTGGGAGAATTTGTGAGTGAGTTGCATATGTTGCAATTGTAGCATTTATAGCATCCGGTCTTTGTGGAAAATATATGCCCTTGTGTGGTGTATTTCACGGCTGGATCAGCTCTAATCTTTAAGTCCCATAAGTTACGGCTCCTGTTGTACACTCGTAATGGGGGACGCCTAATGATGGGTGACAGGTTCTTATCAGAGTCTAAGATTATTTGATGTTTCCGGGTGATCCTTTCCACATTTGGGGTAGTATGGCAAAAAGTTTGAATAAATGGGATCCGGTCTTCCTTCTTTTGTTTTGGCTTTTCATTGTTAAAGATACTTATGGCCTTGTTCCTGGCAATGGTCAGTATATCCTCAGGGTATCCCTGATCTCTAAATTTCTTATGCATCAACACAAGCTGTGATTCAGCAGCAGTAGTGTCCGAGTGGATCCGCAATACTCTGGGAAATGGGAAGATTGTCTATCAAATGTTTAGGGTGGGCGCTTTCATATCTCAATAGAGTATTTCTGTCTGTTGGCTTTGAAAATAGGCCGGTGGTGATATGCCCCTCCTGGTCTTTTTTCAGTGCCCCGTCCAAGAATGTCACATATTCCCTAGAGATTTCTGGATTGAACATGATACTAGGGAAAATGGAATTGATCATGGTGATAAACTGTAGAGCCGACTCCTCGTCACCATTCCAGAATATAACTATATCGTCAATATAGCGCCCCCAGAACCCCACTTTTTCTCTATATAGGGGGGTTGGGTAGATGGACAGTTCTTCCAGGTAGCCCATAAATAAATTTGCGAAAGAGGGTGTGAAAGAGAACTGCGCTCCCCATAGCGGTCCCAGTAATCTGCTGAAAGAAATTTGTTTCCAATTTGAAAAAGTTATTTGTAAGCACAAGCTCCAGGCCCATGAGGATGTATTCAGTGGGTATACAGGTGGGTTTTCTGGTCAAAAAATGCCCAACCGCCTCTAGCCCGGCATGGTCCGGTATATTGGTGTATAGTGACGAAAGATCCATCGTCACCATTAGGGCTGTGCCTGTGGTTACAATTCCTTTCAGTTTGTGGAGAAAATCTTCTGTATTCTTAAGATAGGAGGGCAGTGTTTTCACATAGGGTTGCAGATAATAGTCAATCCACTGGGCCAGTGGCTGGGTGGCGGAGTTCGTACCCGCCACAATTGGGCGGTACTTTAGGGGTCCAGTCCTTTATGGATCTTAGGCAGACCATATATTACAGGTGTAATAGGATATTCCATAAAAAGGAAATCTGCTGTGTCCTGTGTAATTCACCTATTTGCAAGGCCTAGTGTTACATAGTCCTTGATTTTAGCCTGTATGGAAGCCGTGGGGTTATGTATTAGTGGTTTGTAGCTACATACGTCTGAGAGCATTCCCTCTATGCCCTTGCAATAGTCATGGTAGTCTAGAACCACAATTGCACCCCTTTAACCTGCTTCTTTGAACGGTTGCCCTCTCACCGGATTCTCATTTGGGGGTGCGTCAGTCTTAAAAAATTGTTTCAATTTCAATGCTCTCTCATATTTATACAGTTCCACATCAAATTTAAAGAGATCAAACCTGGAGGTGGGGCAAAAGGAAAGGCCCCTAGATAGAAGGCTTACCTCATTGGTAGTAAGTTGCCGTGATGAGAGGTTCATGGCTGAACAATGAAAAGCCAAAAAAAGAAGGAAGACCGGATCCCATGTATTCAAACTTTTTGCCATGCTACCCCAAATGTGGAAAGGATCACCCGGAAACATCAGATAATCTTAGACTCTGATAAGAACCTGTCACCCATCATTAGGCGTCCCCCATTACGAGTGTACAACAGGAGCCGTAACTTATGGGACTTAATGATTGGAGCTGATCCAGCCGAGAAATACACCACACAAGGGCATATATTTTCCACAAAGACCGGATGCTATAAATGCTACAATTGCAACATATGCAACTCACTCATTACTGGGCCAAAATTCTCCCACCCACATAATGGATCCCAGATCCCAATAAGCGGATATTTGAATTGCAATACGGACTACTGTGTGTACATTTTAAAGTGCCCCTGCAGTTTGGTGTATGTAGGCAAGACGATAGGACCTTTTAAAAAACGTTTTCAGAGACATAAAAGTGACATCAGAGTCTATCAAGAAAGAGTAAAGAATGGAGAACAGGGTGACCAGGATAAGCCAGTGGCGATACATTTCTTCAACGCTGGCCACCTACCACAAGACCTGAAAGGCATGGTCATCGAGCATGTATCAAAACCCAATAGGGATGGCGACAGGAATAAACGTCTCCTCCAACGGGAGATGTTTTGGATCCATAGACTCAATACTGTACAACCCCGCGGCCTCAATACATCCTTTGGCTACAGCTGTTTTCTAGAGAAGAGATTACTGCCTGTACCAATGTGTTACTTAAATCTCCTTTTCCCTTCCCCACCTCTTCCCCCCCCCCCTTTTCACCCCCTTCGCTCCTTCCTAGGTACATTCTTGTCTTTTGTCACCGTTTATCTCTGCTGTACTAGTCTCTCCTTGTTTTAGCTTTTCTCGCTTATCTTCTCTCCTTGTCCTTCATGTTTCGTATGCCCCACTCCTATTTTTCTCCCTCTATCCCCTCGCTTTCTGCTGTTCCCTCATTTAGGTCTCTTGTCTTTGGTTCCCTCTATCCTCTCGTCTGCCACTATTCATCTCTGCTGTATCAATCTCCCCTTTTGCCACTGTTCATCTCTGCTGTTACAGTCTCCCCGACCATGTCCTCTCTCTCCCTAGTAGTTCCATTGTTCATCTGGTCCCCCCCCCTTTTGCCATTGCTTATCTCTGATGTATCATTCTCCCCTGGTATATTTTGTCCCCCTTTTTGCCATTTTGCCATTGTTCATCAATGTTTTGTCCCCCTTTTTGCCACTGTTCATCTCTGCTGCATCAGTCTACCCGACCACTGTTCATCTCTGCTGCAACAGTCTTCCCGACCACTGTTCATCTCTGCTGTATCAGTCCCCTCGACCACTGTTCATCTCTGCTGCATCAGTCTCCTTGACCATTGTTCATCTCTGCTGCATTAGTCTCCCTGGCTATGTCCTCTTCTTTCTCTATCTTGTCTCTCTCATCTCTCTCCTCTGTCCCTTAGGTTTCCCAATATGTCCCCCATTCCTCATTTCCTCCTTCTGTCCCTCTCTTTTCCCTCTCCTGCTACCTTCTCCCTGCCCGTTGTCCCTTTAGGTCTCCCCAGGTCCAAGGAAATTTTTGACCACAGTGCCACCATCCCTGTGGGTGCATTGAAAATGTCAACACCGCCGCACAGGGACGGGACCGCAGCACACACTGATCGGGCAGCCTGTCATGGGCTGCAGATGGAGCGTTAGCTTCGCAACGCCTGGGCGCCAATCAGATGGCTCCCTGGCGTTGCGTCACATGTTGCCAGGCAGTTTAGCTTGGACATGTGATCTGCGGCTCCGTCCTTCCCCTATTAGGGGACAGTGGTGGAGGTTGCTTAGCAGCCTCCCCGCTGACAAGTGCGGCGGGTCCCTATTTGCGGGGATTGCTTCCCCGCACACCAGGGGGCGCTCAGTGAAGGGTGAGTATCTGTGACTTGCTAGCTTTGTTGTTCTGTTTTTTCATATATAAGGTTGTAGCACACCAAATCAGATGATGAGAAAATCAGTTAAAGTATATATCTGTGTGGGGTTCAAACCATACCAAGATGCATCCGCGCAACATGCAGCAAATAACTCATAGCAACCAAATTGTAGGAGGAATGAACACCCAGAAATTTATAAATTGCAATGAACAAAGGTGATTTAATAATGTGAAAACAAAATACAGACATAGACATAATGTATATACATAGTAATCAAGAATGACCGCTAGGTGGCGCTGTTGTGTAAGTTCTCACAGTTCAGGATATAGTAGAGGAAAAAAATGTCCATGGGTTCAACAGATCCAACAAAATCCCATTTGTAGTGCAAGTAGTGAGACAAATAGGTCAGAAAGGCTTACAGGCAGAATGCAGGTAGAAACAACAGCTGAAACTTCTCTCAACGTTTCGACAGTGATGTCTTCCTCAGGAGATGCGGTATCATACATGGGGCAGTCAGACCTTAAATAGTAAATGGACCCAGCGTGCTAGAGGGCGCCAAACACAGGCTGCGCACATGGTGGCACCGCATAATGACGTCATCATTGGCCATTGCAAGGAGTCCCGGCCGTCCCAAGGCCAGGCGGCAATATTTGCCATCCGGCCAGGGGAGCGGCGCGCGGGGCTCCACGGAATGACCATAGTGGAGTGAGAAGAACAAAGTGATGTAAAACTGAGTTTTTTAAATAGTAGATAAGAAGCCCGGGCTACACCAAAATGGCGCCCGTTCTATAAGCTCAGCTAATGAGAGCAAGTCCAGAGTGGGGCTCCGAAAAGATGGCGTCAGTTAATTCAAAAATATGTATCCAAAATGGTGGCCGCAAGTCTCGCGAGATGCAAGATGGCGTCCGCAACTCTCGCAGGTTTGATCCTTATGATTAAAAGGCTGGAATCTAACCAAAGTAGTGACTGCCATCATACCAGCAACATTTCTAATCAGGAACACACTGTAGGGGGAAAGGAACGGAGAATCATGGGTCCTGGTACAACGATGCAGGTTGCGGCTCATGTGTTTTGTGGGGTTTTAAGGCGGCACTCCAACTTCACATTTTTATGTGTGATCCGAGCAGGCACGCTGTGTAATAAAGAGGGGCCCATCAATTCCATAGTGACACGCTGGGTCGAAAGAAGCACGCTGGGGTTTTTTTTAAAAAGAGCACTCCAACTCTCTCTAATTCTATTGGTTGAATGTAGCCCCTAAAATAACATAATAAACAAAAAATTTTAAAACTAGTGTAGCAGTGATACCTTAAAAACAAGCCCAGAAAATTTCTGGGCAGGTTAGCACCATATTGCACAGTATTCATATAGAGCTATACTGACCAGTGGCACTCATAACGTAGGCATGAGACCCGATACAGGAAAAGACAGGTGGGGGGGAGTATGGAGCTGTAAATAGAACAAATGCAGTCAGTAAAATGCTGAGAAGTCCATTTCCTCATTAAGCCCATCAGGATTAAGTGTTTGCAATTGAAATATCCAGTATAGTTCACGTTGGAGTAATCTATGGTCCAGGTGGCCACCCCTGTCAAGTGGTTTAACTATCTCTATCACCAAGAAACGTAGTTGACTAATATGCTGGCCTGCTTCAAGGAAGTGCCGGGCTACAGGGGATTCCAACTTATTATTTCTAATATCAGAGCGATGTTCGCTAATTCTTTGTCTTATATCGCGTTTGGTCTTCCCCACGTAGCCTTTTCCGCATGGGCACTTAAGTAGATAGACTACATTGGTGGAAGAGCAGTTGGCAAAGTCCCGAATTTGATTTCTGTAAGCTGTTTTAGGGTGTGTGAAAGTAGTAGTTTTATAGGTGTACCCACATTGGGCACAATGGCCACAAGGGAACATGCCCTGGGGTGGTCCCTGTAGATCCAGCCAGTTGGGGTCCCTATGGCGAGTCGGGGAATTAAAGTCTGCCTTGACAAGTGTTTGACGAATGCTTTTGGAGCGCCTATAGGCAACCATTGGTGGATCCTTAAAGGTACCCCAGAGTCTCTCATCTGAATGGGTAACATGCCAGTGTCGCCTGACAACTCTTTGTACTTTTTGGGAGAGTTTAGAGAAAGTCAATACCAGAGGTATACGGTTACTGGTTTTCTTATCCTTGAATTTTCGCAGTGTTTGTCTATCAAGAGCACGTGCTCTGGATTGGGCTTCTTTAAGCTGGGATAAATCGTAACCTCTTTGAAGTAACTTCTGGATGAGTTCCTCAGATCTCACCTCAAATAGGTCATCAATTGACTGTAAGGAAGGGCTCGGATGAGGGCAGGGGATGGAAACTATCTGCGTGTAGAAAAGTGTTTCTATCAGTAGGTCAGTGAGGTTGCCCTCCAAGAAATGTATCTTAGTGTGACTATGTTCAATAGAGAATTTGATAGTGGGAGAACATTGGTTAAGGTATGAGTGAAAAGCCGCTAGGGAATGTGTGTCGCCCTTCCAGATAACAAAGACGTCGTCTATGTACCTTAGCCATATGAGAATGTTCTGTTTATAGGAATTGGTGGGGTACACAAAACGATTTTCAAAATCAGCCATGTACAGGTTGGCATAGCTAGGGGCCATGTTTGACCCCATAACTGTACCTTGTGCCTGTTGGTAAAACTTGCCATCGAAGCGGAAATAGTTTTGAGTGAGTATTATTGTGAGTAGTTCAATTACTAGAGTTTGTATCCCTATGGGGACAGAAGTGGTAGCCAAAGCGTTCCGGATGACCTCGATCCCATCTGCATGTGGAATGGATGTATATAGACTTGTTACGTCCATGGTGACCAGAATACAGTCTTGTGTAAGTGTGCCCAATGAGGTGACTCGGGACAAGAAGTCAGTGGTATCTTGAAGGAAAGAGGCCGTAGTGATGACCAGTGGCTGTAGTAACTGGTCTAAATATATGGCTGGATTCTGAATAATAGAATTCGTGCCTGCTACGAAGGGGCGACCTGGTGGATTCTGTAGCCTTTTGTGTATTTTTGGTAAACAGTAGAAAAGGGGTATGAGTGGATATTCATTTATAAGAAATTTAGCTGTTTTCTCATCAATTGTGCCATTATCAACAGCCCTCCCAACTATTTCCTCCAGGGTGGATTTAATCTCTGAGGTGGGGTCACTGCGTATAGGTGTGTACACTGAGGAGTCCTGTAGTTGTCCTTGTATCTCTTTCATATAGTCTATGGCATTCATCACAACTATAGCCCCGCCCTTGTCCGCAGGTTTTATGACTATACTGGTGTTATCTTTCAGTGATTGCAGGGCTTTACGTTCCTTATGGGACAAATTGGGGCGGGAGTTATTGGATGTGGGCTTGAGATGGTCAACATCCCTCTTTACTAATATGATGAAGGTCTCTACCGCATTTGAGGATGGGGGGGATTCCACTTTTTGGTCTACACATACTGATGTTCTGATTTTTACTAGCACTGGAGGGTGGGTGGTGTGAGAAGAATGATCTTATACGTAAAGTACGAAAGAATCTTTGTAGTTCAACTTCAACAGTAAACCGATCCCCCTTAGAGTATGGAACAAACGTCAAACCCTTTCATAATACCTTTGCTTCGTCCTGAGTCAATGTGTAGTCTGAAATGTTAATTACTGTCGTGTCGATCGGCTCCGGGTGTAGTATGTCGCTTGTGATGATGGAGGATGATTGGTTGTTCTGTTTTTTCAGCATATGCAAATTGAATATGTTATTTGTGGAACAAAGACATCTCTTCTATATGGCCTCTGCATGGTCCCTATTGATGCATACACACCTAATTAACATATCAAAGCGCTGATACTGATGTGCATAATTAACATATCAAAGCACTGATACTGACTCACCTAATTAATGACGTCATTAATGACGTCAGGTGCGAATTTGAGCTTCCTGTGGCATGCTCATGCCCCATACTATTTAAAGGGACACACATGCAGGTTTCAAATGTTTGTCTTTTTGCACCCCGAAACGTTGACTGATAACCTCATGTACTGGACTTATGGACTTTATTGTACATTCTGCTTATGTTTGGATCTTTAATACAATTCTTTGACATTGATCACGTCTGGAGTGCTGGTTCTTCAACAGTAATTGGATTGTGCGGTGTCTCCGCGAACCGGGCACCCACCACTGGAGGAATGGTAACAGTGCGGCAGTCTCCCCCCAAAATTTGTCCTGGAGTTGGCAGCAGCACGAGGAGACCATATAGTGCCTAAATAACACAGTGTGGAGGTGGCAGTGGCATGAGGAGACCATATAGTGCCTAAATAACACAGTGTGGAGGTGGCAGTGGCATGAGGAGACCATATAGTGGCTGAATGACACAATGTGGAGGTGGCATGAGGAGACCATATAGTGCCTGAGTAACACACCCTAGATTTGGCAGCAGCATGAGGAAACAATAGAGTGGTTGAATGACACACCCTGGAGTTGGCAGCAGCATGAGGAAACCATATATTGGCTGAAGAACACACCCTGGAGTTGGCAGCAGCATGAGGTGACCATATAGTGCCTAAATAACAGCGTGGAAGTGTCAGCAGCATGAGGTGACTAAATAGTGGCTGAATTTACATAGTTACATAGTTATAGTTGAAATAAGACATATGTCCATCAAGTACAACCAATGGTGTTCGGGTAGGGGGAAGTTATTATTTTTTTTTTTTTTCTGTACTGATAACAGCTAATAGTAACTGTTAATGTTATTTTCTTCAAAATACGCATCTAATCACTTTTGGAAGCTGTCAGTGGTTGAGGCTGTAACAAGCTTTTGTGTGAGCCTATTCTACAGTTTTTTAGTTCTTATGGTAAAGAATAATAGTCACCTCCGGAGACTGAATTTCTTTTTTCCAGTCAAAGGGATTGCCTCCTTGTCTTTAGATAGGATTTTACTTGAAATAGTGTTTCCCCATATTCTTTGTATTGGCCTTTTATATATTTATACAAGTTCATGTCAATTATGTCCCCCCTCAGTCGTCTCCTCTCAAGACTAAATAGATTTAATTCTCATAATCTTTCCTCATAACTAAGATCTTTCATTCCTCTCATTATTTTGGTGGCTCTCCTCTGCACCCTTTCCATAGTCAGAGCGTCCTTTCTATGAATGGGTGCCGAGAACTGGACATCATATTCCAGGTAAGGGCGCCTTGTAAAGAGGCAAAATGACACCCCTATCCCATAATTCCATGCCTCTTTTAATGCATGATAATATCTTGGTGGCCTTGGAAGCAGCTGCTTGACATTGCATGCTGTGTTTTAGCCTGAGATCTACCAGTATCCCCAGATATTTCTCAACATACAGTATAACAATTTTGGGTACATATATGTTATCCTAAGAATATTATTAAAAGTTGTTTTACGTAATGCTTTTCCTCAAATACTTACTTGTGGTCTGATGCAGAGAAGTGTCTGCAACTGGAGAGCAGTGCCTTAAATCTGTTTTATATTATCCATATTTGTGAAGTGTTGGTGTGGCACCATGATCAATCTACTTGCATGCATCATGCATTGGTGGGTGGAAATCATGGCTGATCAATGCCTGATTCATCTTCACAAAGGTCAATCTCTCCACATATTTTGTGTGCAGACGAGTTCTCCTTGGGGTTACTATGGACGATGATGCAGTGGAATGACATTGCTCATCCCGTAATCCTGGTGACTGACTAATAAGGTGGCTTCCTCAAAGGGCCTGAGCAAATGGCAGGTGGCACGTATGAGCTGCCGCTGGTTTACACTGAAGTTACACCGGAGTAACCCTGTCCGCTTGAATAATCAATAAATCGGTGATGGCTTTTTTCTGTTCGTATAGTTGGTCCAACATATGGAGGGTAGAATTCCAATGTGTGGAAAAATCGCAAATCATACTATGTTGGGGGATACTATTCTGATGCTCCAGCTCAAGCAGGGTGTGCTTTGCGGTGTAGGAGTGGCTGAAGTGCATGCAAAGTTTCCTTCTCATTGTTAGGATGTCTTTCAGATGGGGGAAGACTTCAGGAAATGCTTGACAACCAGATTGAACACGTGTGCTATACAGGGTGCATGGCTCAGGCTTCCCTCTAGCAGTGCAGAGAAGATGTTCTTCCCGTTAGCGGCCACCATGGTTCCCACTAGCAGTTTTCGTGGAGTAAGCCATGATTTGATTTCTTGATTAATTACTTTTAACATTGAGATCCCTGGCCATGCTTCACCTTCTGCCGACAAGTAACCTCCTGCGGATGCTTGATGAAAAATTGCCACACTGCAGAGTAGCTGATTTTCCCACAAACAGTCTGCACTAATTCACTGCTACTGCCGCCAACTCCAGGAACCCCTGTTCCACTACATCCTGGGAAGGCAGGCTGCTGTCAAGCAGGTGGTCTAAACAGGGCCTGGGCACATTTGGCTCCAGACTTTCCACTTCTGCCACCATGCTGACTGCCAACCATGCTACCACCTTGCTGGCTCAGCTGCTAACTCATGGGCAACTTGTAACCCTCTTCTCCTGATGATGATGAAGCACCTTCTGCACCCAGATCCCAAGTGCGATCTGCTTCATCATCATTGAGTTGTGTCTGCATGTCACTAATGTCCTCCTCAGGTTCCTCCACAGTGTCTGTGTCAGGGATGGAGTTCCTCCATAGCTTCAGATCGTGCCTCTGGTTAATACTGCTTCTGACTGGCTCCTTCTCTCAAACTTTCCCCTGCAATATGCTGCTCCACCAGGAGATGGCTCTGTCCTGCAGAGGTGCTGGTAATCAGCCAGCACCTGTGACTTCTTAGCCTATTTAAGCTGATCAACTCATTCAGGCAGTGGATTAGCAGTGGATTTTCACCTTGAACCCAGAACGCTGTACCTAAATCTCAGGTACCCTGAAATCTGAACCCTGAACCCAGGACTCCTGCCTCAGCTATTGTGTTTTGCTTCCCCTATCTCAGCCATGTTTCTGCCTGTACCGCAGTCTGATTGAAGTGTGCTTATCACTGTTTATCACTATTACACACAGTTTGCCACATATCCATCTCTGTCTCTCAGTCTCAATTTCTGGTCACTTATTACAACCGGGAGTTCTCTGCTGAAAAATCCCTGACAGAATGCTAATCCCCAAAAGACCAGGAAACTATAAAGACTGATCTGGCTTTGTTGTGCAGGGTCCTAGTGCCAGCCCTAGATTTTGCTTTTCATAGTGTCTGTAATGCTGTCTGTCCTGGGTCTTGTAGTTCCTCTAGTCTTAGTTGGGCTTCGGCCTTCTTGTCTTGAAATTTGGGCCTAATGCCTTCTAGTCGTAGTTGGGCTTTCGGCCTTCTTGTTTTGAAATTTGGGCTTAATGCCTTCTAGTCGTAGTTGGACCTTCTTGTCTTGGAATTTGGGCTTACTGCCTTCTTGTCTTGGTCTGTATTGGGGCCCTGCCCTGTCTTGGTCTGTATTGGGGCCCACCCCTGTCTTGGTCTGTCCTGTATTGGTCTGTACTGGGGCCCAGTTCTTTGTCTGTCTTGTATATGTCTCTCCTGTGTTTCCTTCCCCAAGTCTGTGACCACCATGGAATTACCTGGGGCCTGTGCAACTTCACCTTTAGAAGCTCTGTTGAAGAAGTGGGTGGATTACGGGCTGCTCAAGTACCGGATCACCTACGTGGTCGGCAGTTTGCCTCCTTGGTGGCACAGGCGGGCTGTCAGTCCTTTTCTATATGTTTTTGATCAGTTTACCACCCTGAATGCCCAGGGAAGTTTTTCACCTGGGTGGGTCAGAATGATTCAATCTATCCATATTGGGATTCCTAGCGTAGCAAGTCTAGTATAAGTTCCAAGATGTCCACAAGGACATCAGTTGCTATTGACACTGACAGTCCCACAGATAGGTATATCTTTGTTCCTCCTCCTCGTTATAAGGAGCTCACTCTGTCTACCTACCCCCAGTTTCTCCAGGCTGCTTTAAAATTAGTACAGAAGCCTTACATTCAGCAGTCTCCCATGACAACCTGGAGTCGTCAGGTGGCTTATTTTCTTTTTGAAGATGATTTGTTTTTCTGGGCTGAAGCGTGGCTGAATCATAGCAAACACCTCAGTGGGAATTTTTTAGAGTTCCTTAAATTCATAGCCACATCTTATTTATGTATTCCTGAAGCTGACCTGAATCTGACTGCAGTTTGTTCAGCCCAGAAATCAGAAACTCCAGCTAAATCTATTGCCTCTGTGTCTAATGTAGAGGATGAGGTTAATAGTGAGTCAGATGCCTGGACTGATGTGGAGGATGAGGATGACAGTGGGTCTGATGCTTGGATTGATATATCTGATTCAGAGGATGACCACCATCCGTCTGTTCTGTCCTCTGTCCAGTCCACTAGGGTGCCTCTGCTGTTTATCATCAATCCATGCCGGTGACCCCAATAACTCAACCTTAGCCGGTAACTCTAGTGATTAAACCTGAACCTCACTGTGTGCCCATGCCTGAACCTGTCTGTGAGTCTGGTTCTAAGTCTGTCTGTGTTCCAGTGTCTGCCCTCGAGCTAGATGCTATGCCTGCCTTCTACCCCAACTCCATGTTTAGCTTTGAACTTAACTCAATGTCGGTCTGTGACCCTGACCCAATGTCTGTCTTTGAGCCTGACTCATTCTCTGCCTATGAGTTTGATCCTGTATCTGTTTGTGAGCCCGGCTTAATGTCTGCTTGTCAATCTAAATATTCTGTCGAGTTATCTCCTCCTCCTGTCGAGTTATCTCCTCCTCCTGTCGAGTTATCTCCTCCTCCTGTCGAGGTATCTCCTAGTTCACCTGAGGTAGGAGCGCCTGAGGTTGGTTCACCTGTCTTGCCCGAGCCTCTGATGCCAGTGCCTGCCTTGCCCGAGCCTTTGATGCCAATGCCTGCCTTGCCCGGTCCAGTTGTTGCCTCTGTACCGGCATGCCCAGTTGTTGCCTCTGTACCGGCGTGCCCAGTTGTTGCCTCTGTACCAGCGCGCCCAATTACTTCTGCCCTTGCATGCCCTCCTGAGGTCTCCAGTAAGATCTGCCCTAAGCCAGAACCTGATCACCCTCTTTCGGGTAATCTTAGAGAAGGCCATGAAGATTCCCCACATGCTCGTGGTTCTGAAACACCTCTGGTTGCATATGGGTATTTTTTCAGTGTCCCGCTGGCTCAAGGAGATCTGGAAGGGTTTCCTAGAGTCATAGGAAGGTCTGAATTTGGTTACCCAGGTGCTGATTTTAAAGGTTTCTAGGGCACAGGTTACTGTCTCAAGAACCTAGATCTTGGCTCCCCTTGGGTGCTGCCGTGAAGGTCCCGGTCCCCCTGGGCGCTGCCGTGAAGGTCCCGGTCCCCCTGGGCGCTGCCGTGAAGGTCCCGGTCCCCCTGGGCACTGCCGTGAAGGTCCCGGTCCCCCTGGGCGCTGCCGTGAAGGTCCCGGTCCCCCTGGGCGCTGCCGTGAAGGTCCCGGTCCACCTGGGAGCTGCCGTGAAGGTCCCGGTCCCCCTGGGCGCTGCCGTGAAGGTCCCGGTCCCCCTGGGCACTGCCGTGAAGGTACCGGTTCCCCTGGGTGCTGCCGCGATGGTCCCGGTTCCCCTGGGCATGGCCAAGAAGGTCCTGCTCTGCCTGGCCATTGTTTTCTAGATTTTGACCCTGGAGGGACTGCTGCACCTGCCGAGTCTTCACCTGCTTCGGGGCCCACACCTGCCGAGTCTTTGCCTGCTTCGGGGCTCGCACCTGCCGAGTCTTCGCCTGCTTCAGAGGCAATGGAAGGGCAGGGACTGCTCCCAGGCCATGCAATCTGAGGGTTGTGTCTGAGGAGCCCACTGACAGTTGTCACTTGTGATAAGGTGGATGACCGTGTTAACCAATCGATAATAGCAGATGGGTTGCTGTTCAAAACACACTGGGAGATCAGGCCTCTCACTGCAACTCTTGTTTCCACTTGCCCCTACTCTGCTGCAACCTCTGCCTGATGAATTTAGGCTTCTGCCACTCCTCTGTTCCCGTCTTGGCACTTCTCTGCCTGACATACTTAGAGCATATATGAGGGGAGGACAATACGCTACACAACGCTTAAAACACTTTTTTTGGACAACAGCAGCAGGTGTGTAATTCTGTCTGGTCTTTCACAATAATTAGGCCCTGAACACTTTAAAAGGAACAAAATGGTACAACTCTCAGATGTATGTATGTATTATGAGGGCAGTTCAATGCGCTCCAGTATGCTTAAAATAGTATTTTTGGACAACAGCAGCAGGTGTGTAATTTTGTCCTGCCTTTCACAGTAAAAAGGCCCTAAACACCAGAACAGGAACAAAATGGTACAACTCGCAGATGTACATATGTGCTATAAACTTATTAGAGGAGTTCAATGCACTCCAGTAAGCTTTAAAGAATGATTTCTATACAACAGCAAGAGTTTAAGACACTGCCACAGTGTCTTAAACTCTCTCCCTTCCCAATCACTGCTTCTATGCTTGAATTTGTCTGACATGTGAATCACTGCTGCTGCACCCTGTGGTGAATGATTTTTGCTGTACACCGCCACTGTGTCTCTCTCTCCCTGTTTCTGCCTCTCTCTCTGTCACTCGCTCTGTCCCTCTCTCTCTGCAATACAATGCTGAAGTGAGTGAACGCAAGATTGCCACCGATTTTATGGGCTGTGACATCACCAGGAATCCTTGCTCCATGTCCTGACATGTGAATCTGCCATTTTAGATGGCCTGGGCCACACTAAATGGAGTTTAATGAAGTGATTTGCTAGATTGAATCGCAGCGATACTCGCATTAGTTGCTAATGGATTTTTTCTGAAATTCCCAATGAATTTGGATGCGTAAGAATCGATTAGCTCATCTCTAGACTCCCAATGCAGACTAAGTCAATTTCAGTTTTCAGAGTTCATACATGCATGCAGAGTGGCATGCTAATAGTCGGGGGAGATTTTAATGTTCCCATGCAGCCAGAGCTGGATACCACCCGGGTAGCTGATCTAATCTCTGACCCGATGCTCAGGCACAAACCCCTGCACAGCAATATTCCATCTAACATACTTCACATGTATATGGCCATTCACCTATGTGCCCAACCTGAACAAAGACACGCGAGTCCATAGTGCCCACTTAGTTATCATACTATGATTAATTCTAGTTCAACAAGCCCAGCATCCGAATAGGCCCCATTGAAGATAAATATAATGCAGTGCGGGCCAATACCTAACATTATTATTATACCACAGGTCATGAATATTACCTTCTAAGACTCACTCCTAGTCAGCAGTCGCACAGAATGAATTACAGAGAAGGGTTGGATACGGAAAGGATTGGTTACAGAAATGTACTCAGTCACATGTCTGTATTCAGCCCATGGGGCGTCATGGTGCCTAATTCGTAAATTAAGTGGGATTCTTGCTGTAACAGCCTTTACTCCCATTGGCCTCTCCTCCCCTCTCTTTTAAGTGCAAAAATGCCACATACCTTCAGGCCCCTTGGATTACTTTGATGCCAGATTTTAAAGTGCTCAGCAACAGGACTTTTTTTCACTACAATTCCTAATGTCCCGCACATGCTCACCTACCCGCACCCTAAGTTGACGTTTGGTTTTACCTATATAATTTTTACCGCACGGGCAGGTGAGCATGTACACCACCATGGAGGCAGCGCAATTTATAAACCCCTTTATCTGCCCTTTCATAATGCCTTCATAATGCCTAACCTTTAGCATATATCTACATACGTTACAGTGACCACATTTGAACGAACCATTCAATTTCTCCACAGACCGAGCAAATACATCGGACTTCGATTTGTATTCACTATGCACTGAAGGGTCATGTATATTTTTTGCCCTTCGTGCTGTGAGTAGGGGTCACGGGCCCGCCCATTTTCCCACTATAGGGTCAACAGCCAGTACATGCCAATGGGCTTCCAGGATTCCCTGAAACATCTCCCAATGATCCCCAGTGACCAAACAAACTGGTTGACAATTTTCTTTAGGCCCTACAGTTGAACATTTCACTCTCAGAAGGTCAACCTGCCTAGAGTCAAGGGCCTTTTTAAAACATGTATGCAAGAGTCTATGGGGGTATCCTCTCGCTCGAAACCTTAGCTTATTTCCTTCACGTCCAATCACAAGATCTAAGAATTACACTCTGTGTGGCCCAATTTTATATGTAAGGCCAATATTTTTATCATTCCTATTTAAGGAGGTCACAAATTCCTCAAACTCGTGGGTGGTGTTCTTCCATACCACGAGCACGTCATCTATGTACCGGAGCCAAAGGGCAACCAGTGCCCCAAAGTCTGCCCGCCCAAACACCTCCAAGCTCTCCCACCACCCCAGGTGAAGGCAGGCGGGCATACAATGGGGCACAGGCTGCTCCCATGGCGGTCCCGCGAATCTGATCATATTACTGGTCATTGAACCGGAAAAAGTTGTTCTTCAAAACAAATTTTAATCATTTCACCACAAATTCATTGTATGCTGCCTCACATGGGCATAATTCATCAAGGAACCATGTGACAGCTTCCAGGCCCACTGTGTGGGGAATGGAGGAATACAAGCTTTCCACATCTACACTTGCTAAGAGCAAACATCCTCAATCAAGCACCCCTCTTAGCCCATTCTATCTCTGTTCTGTCAAACCCTTTTAGAGACCTTACACAACTCACCACCTGTATTCACTGGGAGATGGGAAGAGGAATTGGGAGTACCTGTATCTGGGGAGGATCTCGCCAAGATGTATCTATTCAGTCACAAAACGGTTCCACATGCAGCTCAAGATAGGGATTGTCCTGTCCCACTAGTACAGGTGCCCCTTGGACCTATATAAGTTTGAATCTTCCTGCTCTGATAGGTGCTTGAGTTGCCTGGCTGAGCTTGGAATCATGGCCCATATCTGGTGGAGTTGCCCATTTATTAAGATTCTATGGGGAATGGTCCTTACAATTTACACAATTACAGGAGCAACAGTCCATAACACACCACAACTGGTCCCTGCTCTCGGGTTCTATCTCTAACAGTAAAGAGAGATTTTGAGGCATTTTATAACAGCCATAAATAACAATTATTCCAAGACATTGGAAGTCTCCAATCTCTCCAGCTCTCATAGAGTGGGCGCAAGAAGTAGAAGCCATATGCCGCAATGGAAGAGCTAACCACAGAATCCCTAGGAACACAAGAGAAGTTTACCATGACTTGGGCCAGGTTATAGGGATACCCACCTGGTCTCAGCTATATTCTCTAGTGTTCCTATTCCTATTTCCCCTTCCCTACGCATTCTCAATCCCTCACACCATCTGCCCTGTTGCTTCCTCCTCTTCTTCCACCTCCATTCCTCCCCTATCTTAAGGTCTTTTGTTGAACCCTGTCATCTCCCTCCCATACTTATCCACTTCGCTTTCTTCTGGTCACAGATTACCTAGCTCTCAATAGATGCCACACATTTAATCCCCGGACTGGCCCCAGACACCCCAACCTATCCCCAGGAAAATAGTGTGTCAGAGGATTAATATAAGGCCCTGGTTTAGGAGCATGCTTGAGTTCAGGGTGGAGCCATGCTCCTTGTAATTAGGCCACTATTATACCAGGGGCTAGATAAACACACTCCCCTTCAAAAGGAACTGCAGTGATTTGGCGTTTGGAGAGGGTTCTTGATGGCTCTTCGTGTACACCTTATTGAAAGGGGACCTGATGGCATAGTAACTTTTTACACTGCTTTAAATCTTCCTCATTAGCACATGCCACACATGCAACAAGGTGGGCTACTATAAGAGTGGATGTCTGTGAGTGGGCGGGTACGGGTATACACATGGATATATGTATGCTGATATGTATATGTAAACTTGTTGATATGTTTACTAACATGTCTTCTTCCCCTTTCTCTCCCATATCCATATACCTGATGTATATCTTGAAACTGAAAAAATAAAATTTAGAAATAAGAAGTCCATTCTTTGTAGATAAAAAAATTGGAGCTAACCAAAAATGCCAAAAAAATTTCCAAAAAAGATTTAAAAATGAAACCTGCAGGCAGTTTCAATGTTAAATGAGATGCATTTAGTAAATCACTTAAAACTGAAAAAATACAAATAAAAAAATAAAAAGTCAGGCTAGTATTCGTTACATAACAGAAATGCCCAAAAAGATGACCAAAAAATATTAAAAAATAAACCTGCAGGCAGTTTTAATGTTAAAATGAATGCCTTTATATAAGTTGCAGTTAGTAAACACTGAAAACTGAAAAAAAAAATTAAGAAATAAAAAGTCAGGCTATTTCTTGTTAGTTAAAAATGTTATCTAACCAGCAATGTCAAATAAATTACCAGAAAATATAAAAAAAAATATTGCAAGCACTTTGAATGTTAAATAGGATGCATTTAAAAGCCACATTTAGTAAAACGTGAAAAAATATAATTAAAACAAAAGTAGGGGGGCGTGGCTTGCGCATGGAGGGATAGGACGCTGGGACTCCAGACTCCCAACTTAACCCCATTAATACCTGCAATCTAACGCATAGGCAGCAATCAAACCAAATGTCAAAACGCAGGAAGGCAAGAAGCACACCTCAGTCCCGCAGAGGAGCACCCATTACGGCATATTTTGGAGCAAACGCTCCTGAAAACCCCAGACCCTTGCCTGTCAAGATGGCGGCAATGTACATGGAGACGGAGGAAGTAGAGGATGCTCTCCCCCCCCCACCAAAGTACAAGCAGACCCACCTGCTGTCTTGTCCATGGAGAGGGAAGCAGGATGCGGATCACCCGTGGGCCGGGGAAACAGGAGACCGGAGAGGAGAAGGGCAATATGGCGCCGACCACGCCGGAGCGGAGACTGAGTCCTGCCGTGTCAGGAGCCAAGCCCTGCTATGAGCCGGCTGCCTCCCTGAAACCTGACAGGAGGAGAGGAGGGTAGAAGACTGGCGCTGGACTTCTCTCGCTGTCAGTAGGAGAGGAGCACACGCTGTGGTGCTGGAGGAGAGAGGAGCCGCGAGCGGGCAGCTGCGAGCCGCCGCCCACGGAGAAGCCACCTCTCACACAACAACAGGTGGCAGCCGCAGCATTGCACACAAGGCCTGCAGGGGCAGCAGAGCCCCGAGGTGGGGGCCAACCGATTGCAGCCACAGACCCGGTAGCGATGATGGTGGCCCTTCAGCAGGTGGGTGCCAGCAGCCCTGGGAGGGAAGAATAGGAAGAACCAGAAACAGATATGCCAGCCCCTAGCATGGGGACAGCAGGGAAGGGAAAGAAGCTCCTGAGCATGACACCAGAGTGGGAGACGATTAATGGCTTTGGCATTGATACACGGCAGCTGGATGACCCAGGGAGTCCAGGGGACCGGACCAGGCGTCATGGAGCAGGGGCCCACTTATGAGGGGCCAGGGTACCCAGAACAGCGGATCAATGACCAGTACCCGACATCTAACAGGCTCCGAGAGGTGGGGGACCCCCCGATCCAAGCATTAACAGCTGTGCGGAGGTTTGCCCGAACCGCAGGGGGGGCGAAAGCCCACAGTGTTCCTTCATGGACACAGCTTTTTGACACTGCCGGGGGACCAGAGGAGAGAATGGTCACCCAGGATGGAAGAAGGGCCCTCAGAGTTTGCGGCGCTGAATACCCGGAGACGACTTTACCCTGAACCTTGATTTCAGCTATCGCGGAATCGGTCAGGCTTAACATTGCGGATGCCCTCATATCGCTACCATCTAGAGCGGACTTTGAAATTTGCATAACCAGGATGGAGGGGGCATTCCGCATTGAAATAACGTCCATGCAGAACTCTATGGTGGACTAATCGAACAGAGTGGATGCCAATAATGCCGCACAAATGGACATTCAAGCCAGAGTGGAAGCACTAGAACGTGAGCAGGATGTCACCAGGAGGCTACTCTCCGAGTTTTAACTACAACAGGATGATCATGTAAATAGAAATCGAGTTAATAATATCCGGCTACGGGGTATTCCCGAATCGATAACCCCATCACAGCTAAAGGCAAGAGTCTGCAGACTATTCAATAATCTGTTGGACCAAATAAAAAAAAAAATAAAAGGAGCAATGTAGTCAGATCATTAAAAGATCGCTGTCAAAGTCTACAGGTAAGACAAAGCGAACCCAAGGATCCCTTATTGCTCGAAAGCCTTCCAGATCATCATCGTGTATTGCTGATAGCTTTTCCATTGACATTGTATAACTCACTTTATTCTTAAATTCCACAAAGTTCAAACTAGACGCCTTCCAGGTCTTAGCAATAACCGGCTTTGCCCCTGTCAAAATATGATAAATAAGAATTTTTTGAATTTAAGTTGTACTATCCACCGGTCTGTTGAGGAGAGCCACCCCGGGGTCCGGCGTAACACATTTACCCAGTACCGTTGAGATAGTATTAAAAATTTTAATCCAAAAGGCAGATACCAAAGGGCAATCCCACCATACATGCTAGTATGAACCTACCATAGAGCACCCCCGAAAACACTTATTCTGAGCCTCCCCTGAATAGTGACCAAGTCTCTCAGGAGCTAGATACCATCTCATGATTAATTTTATATTGACTTCAATAGACATGACTGATACCGCCGGGCCAAAGGAGCAGCTCCACATCTTTCTCCATTCTTTGTTATCGTAAGAACAATTCAAATCTCTATGCCACTTAGCTCTATAGGTTGGGTCATGAGCTACTGCACTACCGCCAAGTTTGGTGTATAATTCTGTAATTGCACCCCTTCCTCTAGGTTCCTTTTTACATCTCTCCTCAAAAGAAGTTAACGAGGCTGGCCCCGATAGCCCTTTGGCAACTGCCTTTATAAAATGCGCCAGTTGTAAGTCTCTGGATTCTGGACAGTCTCTGGACAATAAATTATATTTATCCCTAAATTGTTGAAAAGTAAGTACATTAGGCCCCTGGAGACATTCCAGGACTCTATTAACTCCTGCCTCTTTCCAGGTGCGAAATCTTGCTGGGTCTAAACAGGCCGGTGGAAACATAGGGTTATCCCACAAAGAAAGTAGCGGTAGGTAAGGGGAGGGTAGTCCACACGAAAATTTATGATCGTCCCACACCTGAAGGGAATGAGCCATAATTGGATTATGTCCCATCTTCCTAAATTTTGGAGTGATCCATAAGAGGTTAGCCACTTTCAGAGGATAGCATTGCTCCGACTCAATTGAGACCCAACTAGGAGGGTCAGATACTTCATGATATGCTAGAATTTGGGCTAACTGTGCTGCTTTGTAGTATCTGGAGATATTAGGAACTCCCACGCCACCTTCAGCTTTAGTTATATACATAGTTGCTTTAGCGACCCTGGCTTTTTTGCCACACCATATAAAGTCAAAAATCCTATTTTGTAGCATCCTTAAATATTGTAACGGTAGTTTTACAGGCAAAGCTCTAGCAAGATATAAAGACTTGGGCAACAAGGTCATCTTAATCGCTGCAATTTTTCCCAACTAAGATAGATTGTAAGTCTTCCATTTAACCAGAAGAGCATACAACTTCTGACGCAGTGGAATAAAATTTGCAGCGAACAAGGATTCATATGAGTTAGTGATATAAACACCCAAATAATTGACTCCTTTGTTTTCCCAATGGAAGTCTTAGTCAAGTTGAAGCTGCCTCCAGGCTTCGGGAGGGAAATTTATATTAAGAGCTCTGGACTTAGCTGTATTGACCTGAAGCCCAGAGACCGTTGCAAAATTACGTAGCAGTTTCAATAAATTTGGAAGAGATATGAGGGGGTTAGAAATTGTTAGAAGGACATCATCTGCAAACATACAGAGCTTGAACTGTTTACCACCCACCTCAATGCCAGAAATATCTACTGATTCCCTAATCTTCAACGCCAGGTGTTCCATGACCAGGACGAACAGGAGGGGAGACAAAGGGCAGCCCTGTCTTGTCCCCTTCCGTAGTGGGAAGGAGCTCGATTTAAATCTATTATATTTAACATATGCCGTGGGGTCGGCATAAATAGCTTCAAGAATAGCTATAAATTTAGGGCCAAAACCCCACTTTCTGAGCAAAGAAAACAAATACTCCCAAGAGACCTAATCAAAGGCCTTCCTTATATCTAACGATAAAAAGAAAAGCCGTTTATCAGTCTTCCTAGCAATATGCGCGATTTGGATCAGCCTCCCCTGCCTGTCGCCCTGGGATGAAGCCAACCTGATCGTTTCCTACCAAAGCAGGCAGATACTCTGACAGTCTATCAGCCAGGATTTTAGAAAGGATTTTCATATCTAGATTAATGAGTGAGATGGGCCTGAAATTGGCCCAGATAGAAGTATCAATCTCCGGTTTCGGAATCATACTAATGGATGCCATCATAGATTCCCGCGAAAATGAACCACCTCCTCTTATACTATTGTAATGGGCCCTTAACTTGGGGGCCAGGATGCTTACAAACTTCTTATAATAGACGGCTGAGAAGCAATCTGGCCTGGGCCTCTTATTTAACTTTAGCCCGCCTATAATTCTGGAAACCTCATCTATGCTAAAGTCTTCTTCCAACACTTCCAGCAACGGTACCGGAAGTGCAGGAAGGGGGACATCCTCAAAGAACCGCTGTAAGCTCTCTTTATTCGATGAATGTGGACAGGAATACAACTTCTGAAGTTGATCTCTAAAGATGCTGACAATTTTAGTAGGATCGCTGGTTAACTCCCCCCTCACATCTTTTAACCTAATAGGACTATACACATAATCAGGTGTTTTAATTTTTTAGCTAATAGGGTGTCGGGTTTATTGGCCCTACAATAAAATTGTGCTTAACCCATCTTAGCGCCTTCTCAGCCTTGCCTGCCAAAGCAAAGTTCAACTCTTGAGAAATGTTATATAACTGGGCACGAACCATAGGAGACATCTGAGATTTTGCTTTCTCTGCGACTTTCAGGTACTTTTTCTCTAGTCTATCTATATGTAAGTTTCTCTCTTTTTTCTTCTGGTAAGCTATCTGAAGCAATCTACCCCTAATAGTGGGCTCATGAGCCTCCCAACAAGTAGAGACCGAAACATCTGGAGTTTCATTTTGTTTAAAATACTCTACCAATGCATCCGAAATTGACATAACCACATCCAGATATGCGAGTAGAGAGGCGTTAAGGGATCAGGAGCATTCTGATGGCTTACACAATAAAGAATCGAGTTTAAGGAGAATTCCATCGTGGTCGGACCACGATATAGGGACAATAGTAGCAGAACTCCTGAATTCCCGGGTGTGCCTCCCTCCAACAGTCCACTAATGAATTAGTGTCAAGTAGTTTCCTGAAAGTCTTTGACATTGTGACTGACTGAGTCGATGTTACGGAGCTGTTGGGGGAATGCCTATCCAGGAATGGATTCAACACCAAATTAGAGTCTCCACAGATTATAGTAAGTCCCTTAGCCACTAAAGAAACTTCTCCCAGAAAGTAAGGAAGGAATGGAATTTGGAAAGTAAGTAAGGAATGGAATTTGATTAATAGCATAGTACGTTGCCACTGTCACCTCAGCGTCTTGCAGAGTCCCTATTACAATAATAAATCTGCCCTTTGGGTCGCTAATCTGAGTTTTACACTGAAATTGAGCCCCTCTCTTGAAACCAATCAGAACACCCTTCTGCTTAGTTTCAGCGCAGGCCATGAATAATTGAGGATAAGATGCATCAAGATATTTGGGCTTAAAAGACTTAGAAAAATGGGTCTCCTGTAGACAAATTACATCCGGTCTTAAAGATCTGATTTTGCGAAATGCTAAACTCCTTTTGTTAGGTGAATTAAACCCTTGAACATTCAAGGAGAAGACAGTAGCCATCCTAAAGACAAATTAATACTACAAAAAACAAAACAAAAAAAAAAAAAAAGGAGGGAAGAAAGGAGGTAAAGAAGAGAGGGCACAGAGAAAGGGCATGGCAACACAAAAAAGGGAAAGAGGAATCCCTGTATACCCTCTGGGACTAAATAAAATAAACTCGAGGGGCGTCACCCAGGGCAGGAGTTAAAAGAACCCCCCCCCTTGGTGAGGCAGCCACTACCACCAATCTGTAGGCACTTACGACAAGTACTTGTCTACAGCTGGAGAATAGGAACCTCCTGCTATAGATAGCACAACACACAAAAATCAGATTATGATATCTATATAAAGTATATACCTACTAGCGCAGTTAGAGGAAAAAGAAAAAAGGAAAAATACTGTTAGGCTCCTAGGAGCAACAGAAACAAACCCGTAGGCTAACCAAACCACAAGGCTAATACCTTCCGGTTTCAAGGGGGTGCAACATAAACTAACCAACGAAGGTAGGGGGGACTTTACCAAATTATATAAACATATTTGGCGAAGGCACTTTGCAACCTTAAACTGCAATGAGCAAACAATGTAACAATGTAAGTTATCGACAGTATAAACACAGATATTTCAGAAATTTCAAATCCCAAAACTCAGCCATACTAAAACATTCACTAGGAAAGATGGCCTTGAAAATGAGCAAAGCAGAACCCAGGGCAAACAGGGGATTACCCCACATGTGCCCTTAGCCTGCTCCGCCAGTTATAAAACTAAACATACCATCAGAGTTATATACAGAGCAATATATTATCAGGCTGAAAAAAAAATAACGCAAGATAATGCAGAGGTAAAATCGATATAACAATAAAACATTCCAAATAGTAAAAAGCTGGAAGGGAAAGTTCCCAGGAGATTACATCTGCTATAGACTTCGGAGTCGGGGCACGATTAACAATATGAATAAGCTTCACACCCCGCCGACCCACTTGGTGGGTAGAAAAGGGTTGAAAATAACAGGCGCTCTAGATTCATCTCAGGTGTTAATGTGATGGAAGGGCGAACTTTGGCCAGAGAAGCATAGCCCTCGCTTAAATCTTTTACCAGTCCTTTGAATTTTAGGCGAATCATCCACACTCCTAGAAGACTTAGCTCCAGTAGGACCCCGGGCTAGTCCAGCCGCTGTCAGGTGGGCTTGTAACTCCTCCACAGACGTTGCGACATAAGATGTGTCGTTAATGCTGAAGCAAATACGGAAAGGGAAGCCCCATTTATATTTAATGTTACGCTCCTGAAGCACAGCAAGTAAGGGCCTCATCTCCTTCCTCCTTGCCATTGTAGTGGCTGACAAATCAGAAAACACCTGATATCTGTGACCCTGAAAGATCAATGAATTTGAATCTCTAGCTGCTTTCTGGATCAATTCTTTCGTGCTGAAAAAATAAAATTTTGTTATGATATCACGCGGGGGTTCTTCTGGCGGCCTGCGGGGGCCCAGGGCCCTATGAATACGGTCAAACTCAAGACGATCCAACGGCAACCCTGGAAGCAACTCCTGACACAATGCTGTGATGGCTGATCTAACATCGTCAATATGCTCAGGTAGCCCACGAAAGCGCAGATTTGCTCGCCTATCTCGGTTCTCCATGTCCTCGATCTTAGCTGCCATAAGAGAGCTGTTGCTACGTAATGAATGTAATTCACCTTCCATAGCTTCTTGAATGGCCGAGATATCACTCATTCTACCCTCCAAAGAACTCAGGCTTAAAGTAATCTTACTTATTTCCTTAGAGAAGTAGTTTGTCAGTAATTTAGTGTTAGAGGACAGCGATCGCTGCAATAGCAACTCAAATTGTGTCATAAGGTCAGCACTTACTGCATGCTGGGTGGAAGTATGTGGCTGTGGAGAGCCCTCACTGTCACCCGCCAGGAAGGAAGCTTCGCTGCGATCCATCTCCTGCAAGTCCGCAGCAGTGAACTCCGCCGCCATCTTGCTGCCGCCTGAGCCCCTGCGTGCGCCGCAAAAACCACACTGTAGCACAATGAGGACACCTCCAGACCCGTCGGTGTTGCTTCTGGCAGATCCCCCGCCTCCAGCTGGGTAAGTTAAAGCCGCTCACGGCGCCGTACCTCGCCGCTAAACCCCGCACTACCTCCGTCGGGCTCGGAGCTGATCAGGACGCGTCCATCAGCTTCCGATGCGCATGCGCACCTCGCAGAGTGTATTTTTACCAGATCAAAGAAGCTATAATGCAGAGAGCCTGGAACCAGGATCCAATCAACCTGGAGGGGGCGCAAATTACCTTACTACCGGACCTCTCACGCAGGACCCTCCAGATGCGGAGATTACTGAAACCTCTTTTGGAACTGATTCAATGACAATGAGCAACATATCAGTGGGGACATCTGTTCCACTTGATTGTGGGACAGGATCAAAGATCTTTCATCTTTAAGGCACCATCCCAACTGTCCCAAGCTGTTTGATTTCCTGGGGAAAGTTGGAGCTGTAATGAAGAGAGGGCCCGCTTCCTCAACGCCCGAGAAGACGAGGCGACCCAGAGCGAGGTGCTGACTTTGCCCCCCCGGGGGCCGAGTAGCAGACCCTGCACACGGATGGACATGAAAGAGACGTTGAGTCATGGTCAGAAAAGCTAATATCCTTTCTTTACAGTTTAATTATGATTATGGGTTAAAGTTGTTGTTATACCTATGGTTATCTATAGGTATAAGAAGAGATCTGAGCCTGTTGGTGGGTCTGCCGGGAGGAAGTGTCGGGGGACCTTGGGTTGGGCGTACCCCCACCCATGCCGGGACTGGGGGGGTGTCTCGACCCAATGCCACTGATCTATGGGGGCTTGGCCCTCTACTGTCCCCCTGGAGATGGGACAGCATTTGAGATGTTGTGGCTGACTTGTGATGGAGCGGGAGAGGAGGAGGCCCTGGGTCCCGGTGGACAAGGGAGGGACTATGTCTCTTTTCACCCTGGTTGGGTGTGGCCTGTTTTCCTGGTGTGGGGTCCCTCTGGGTGGGGGAGACGGCCTGCTTTCTGATGTGGGGAGCTCCCATCCCAGACGCGGTTTGTCTCCTGGCTGGGATACCCCCTGTCTAGGGAGGGGGGCCTTTGTTCTTTTCATTAGGACTGCCCGTAGGTGGATGGCTTACCCCCTCTGCCCGGGAGATGATTTCCACCTGCGCAGGGTGTCCCCTGCGGCCCGGGGGGTGGCACAGGGCCGGACCTAGGAGGGCTCCCGTATAGCGGTTCCTTCTTGGGGTGGGATGCCCCCTGAAATACTATGGAGGGGGACTCCCGATAAAGGGGACTCTCCCCATCCTCTTCCTGGGGCAACGGGTGCTAGCCGATGGGAATGCCCCCGTCAAACATAACTCAGTAAATCAACAGCATTGGGGTGCCCTCCACCGGCAAACGGGTGGCCTCTGTGGCGGAGATGTCCTTGGCTCCCCTGTGGTGCGGCCTGCACCCTATTCCCTGGGACCATTCCTCTCTTGGAATGGGGGACCCTCGCCGCTGAGATGTGACACCCTGTTCGGAGGTTGACGGATCTCGAATTGTGGGAAGCCATCCTGAGCCCGGGGGACTGGGTCCGCTGGTGGGGTAGTTTAGTTTTGGAAGGAAGCAGACGTGGGAGACGGCCCTGCTCGGCAGAGGCACTGGATGATCAATGGGGAAGTATGGAGTCACCCCGGTTTCCCGTGGGGGGGTCTCTGCCCACCCACCCTGGGAGGTGGCCTGAACTCAGCCGTGGGGCGGAGGGGGGACCTAGATTGATTGGCCACCAGGCAATCAATCAATTAATTAATTAATCACTCAATTAGTCATGTTGAAAACTCTGATTTCTTTGATAACTGATAAATTAATGTTGCTGCCTAACTGTTAATGTGTTACGGGGGATGGGCGGGTTGCCTTGATTGATGAACAGAGATCAATCTTTATAATTGTTGGCTGAGTTTTGGCTCCTCTCGCTTCGCCAGTAGTCCAAGTGTTCCCCTGGGAGAAACTGCCGGAGACTCTCATGGGGGACACAGGACTGGACTCCCCTATATTAGGAGAGTTAGTATAATTACTTTAATTGTTACCCAAGGTGTCTTTGGGTCTTCTCCGGAATGTAAAAGTTCCTGAATTTATACTCTCTGTTCTGTTTTGATTCTCAATATTCGTTCACCTATCCTCACATTAACCCACTTACGCTTTACTCGACCTTTTCCCCCTCCCCCTTCCTCCTCTTCCTCTGCCTGCCGTCCTGTGTCTGAGGGGTGTTCTGGGAGTACTACCACTCACTCTATAATCTACACCCACAGGGAGCAAAAGATCCTCAGGAAGACCTAGAGAGCAAAAGGAGGTACATTATATTATCAGGTATGCCCCAGCTGAGTAAATAAGTGGTCAGCAGGTTGGAGGAGCCACTGTCGGAAGCTGAACTACAACAAGCGATCAAGCAGACTCCCTCTGGGAGATCACCAGGCCCTGATGGTCTGACTGTCGCATACTACAAAGAATTTCTACCTACCTTGAGTAGACACTTTCTCCATGCCTACATTATGATAGGGAAAGAAGACGACCCGGGGCAGCTCCCCGGAGAGGCACTGGAAGCCCATATCACTGCAATTCATAGGGCAGGAAAAGACCCACTATGCTGTAAAAGCTACTGCCCAATATCCCTCCTGAATGTCGACCTCAAATAATTCACTAAGATTCTGGCAAATCGACTGGCAATACATCTACCAGACCTATTAGAAGAAGACCAATGTGGCTTTATCCCTGGCAGGGAGACAAGAGATGATACGGTCAGGACCCTAAACCTTATACATCGCTCACACCTGGATTGAACCCCGATTATGCTGCTATCGACAGATGCTGAAAAAGCGTTTGATCGCATAGATTGGGGTTTAGTGTTCAAGGTGCTGAGACATATAGGACTCGGGACCAGGGCATTTAGATACATCACGAAGTTGTATTCCAGGCCCCAAGCTAGATTGAAGGTTAATGGTGGTCTCTCCTCGCCCTTCCCGATCTCGAATGGCACTAGACAGGGATGTCCCCTGTCACCGCTTATCTTTGTGCTGGTAGTAGAACTCTTCCTGAGGCCTATAAGGGAGAGAAGAGACAAGGGGATCCAGGCTGGTGAAATGGAGCATAAAGTGGCCGCATATGCGAATGACCTCTTGTTCTTCTTCGTATCCAACCCAATGATAGGGCTTCCAGTCCTCATGAAGGAGTTTGTGGGGTTTGGTAAGCTTTTCAACTTCAAAATCAATCTCAATAAATCTGAGGCACTTAGTGTGGGACTCCTGGGTGACACCTCCGCGCACCTCAAGGCCTTGTTCCCGTTTAGATGGGTTTCCCCTACACTAACTTACCTAGGGGTAAAGAAACCGAATAATATTGACGATGTCTTCTGACACAACTTTGTGCCAATGTTAAATAAAACTAAGCTGGATCTGGCAAACTGGAATGTCCCAACATTCATGTGGATGGGACGCATAAATATCATAAAGATGGTGGTCCTGCCAAGAATCCTATATCTGCTTCAGACACTCCCATTTCACATCCCTATCCCTAAGAACTTGAACTCAATCTTTAGGCAGTTTATTTGGAGTAACAAGAAGCCTAGGTTAAGGCTCACCCTGCTGCAACGCCCTAGGAGGCCTGGCAGTACCGAATCTGAAGGGATATTGGCAGGCGACCCACTTGCAGAGAATTGTGGACTGGACTAGGGGAGAGGGCAGGAAAAAGTGGGTTGCCATAGAGGCCAAATGTGTGGAGACCTCACTAAAGGAATTACCGTGGGCATCCAAAGAATCAGCTAAGTGGGTGGGTTAAGGAGACCCTCGGGGTTTGGGATAGGGTGAGGTCAAGAGAGGAGATATCCCCCTGGCCATCCCCGCTAATCTCTCTATTGGACAACCCCGACCTACCGAGCGGTCAAAGACTCCGGACAACGGGAGGATGGGGAGAATTGGAGATGGTTAGAGGGCGAGACTTGATGCGGAGAAGGACCTGGTGCTCTGTAGAACAACTTAAAGTCCGATGGGACAACCCACGACTGTATCCTTGGTGCTTATTGCTTTTCCAGCACTATTTGCAGATGACAGGCCCCAAAAACTCTCTTGAGCGAAACCTCACGGGTTTTAAAACCCTTATTACAAGACAGGACCCCCCGACTGGGGTGATCTCACAGATCTACCAAATGCTAGACACTGAGCAGGGACTAAGGCCCCCATTCTGTCAGCAGTGGGAGAGAGACTTTGATAAGGAGTTCACGGAAGAGGAGTGGGGAAGGATATACACCCTCGCCCACAAATCATCAATCGCAGTACAAACACAGGAAACAAATTGCAAACACCTCTTTTTTTAATTTAGTCAAACATGTAAAACTGAAAAAATACAATAAAAAATAAAAAGTCAGGCTGTTCTTTGTTAGATAAAAATTGTATCTAACTTAAAATGGCAAAAAATTATTCAGTGAGGTGATAGCAGACAGCTACCGCATTTAGCCCACTGGTCTACCAGGCTTGTTGACGTGAGCGCAGTTTTCTGGAAGCAATCCCTCATTTAATCCTTTTGTTGCACATGGTTTCCCTAAAAAAAAGAATACAAAAGCAGAATCAAAGCCACATTTTTCTAAAAAAAACCATATGCAAACAAGACAAAACAATAAAGTACACACATTAAACCTTCTAAGTGTACCCAGTTTGTTGTAGTGGACTCATCTTTCTGGAAGTAATCGCTTAAAGTATTCTGAGGTTGCACAGGGTTTCTCTAAAAATATGTATAAATAAGCAGAAAAAACACCTTTTCCTAAAATATCAATATGCAAACAAGAAAAAACAAGCTAAATCTGAAAGTGCAAGGTCCCCCGAGCAGAACAATACCCAACATGCATAGCTACTTTTAACCCTTTTAATTGCCAGCCTACTTGAGATTTTGTCACCCACTGTTGACAGGTGATTTTTCACCATTTTGCAACATATTTACCCGTGATTTTTGCAGGAATTTCCCAGAAAATTATATATATTTTTTTGTGGTAGAGTTTAGGCTTTAACATGAAATGTCTTGTTTGTAATTTTTCTGCTGTTTTTAAATATTTAATTACATACATACATTACAATAAAAGTAAGATAAATAAAATCAAAGAAAAAAAGGAAAACAAAATTAATTGTCTAATTTATTTTAAATAAAACATTTATTTTATTAGAGAAAACCATATTGCATGTGAAAGCCCCATTTCTCCCGATAACAACGGTACAACAAATGTATCAGTAGCCCTCCTGTTCCTGTCCAGGAGACCCCCCAAACTGAGAAGAGCACTTTATAACATTTACAAATAAAATACAACTACTGGGGGCGTGGCTTGGCTATGGCTGGGTGATCACACATAGTTGGTGCTCTGCGCCTACCAAAAGCTTAAAAAAGGTGATCCGCACCCCAGACCCAGAATTTTTTGGGATGTCTAGATGTAGGAAGAACTGTCCGGTGGCGGGGAACAGCCGCCCGGGCAAAACTGAGGCATTCTTTGCCAGCACACAGCAGAACAGTGCCAGGAAAACAGGTCCCAAGATGCCGGACGGGACAGGAGCGGTGCGTGGACAATGGGCGGGGGAAGATCGGGCCCCCTGTGCAGCCTGGAAGGCAATGGCAGAACTAATATTAGGCTCCTTTAATGTTAAGGGGCTAAACACCCCAAAAAAACGATCGCAGGTGCTGTATGATATGCATAAGCAGAGAGTGGCCACTCTACTTCTCCAAGAAAAGCATTTTAAAGCGGGCTATGTCCCTGTTATTAAAAATCACTATTACTCTTCCTGGCATCACGCTCCCAACCCTAACATTAGAGCAACAAGAGTCTCAGTTGCCATATACAAATCCCTCCCACATAAAGTGTTAGATCTTAAGGCGGATCCAAATGGGCGATTTACCGTATTTTTCGCCCTATAAGACGCACCTGCCCATAAGACGCACCTAGGATTTGGGGGAAGAAAAATAAAGAAATAAAATATTTTAATTTTAAAACGCACCATTACAGACAGTGTGGCATTCCCCTTTCCCATAGGCTGTGAGGGATGCCCCCATTCCATAGACAGTGTAGCATGCCCCCATCCCATTCCCCGTATACCCAGTGTGGCATCCCCCTCCCATTCCCTATATAGGCAGTGTGGCATTCTCCCCCCTCCCATTCCCATATAGGCAGTGTGCACCCCATTATCATAAGCAGTGTGGCATTCCCCCCTCCTATTCTCCATATAGGCAGTGTGCCCCCCCATTCCCATTGGCTGTGTGGCATCCCCCTCCCCCCATTAGTATAGGCTGTGTGGCATCCCCCTCTCCCCCCATAGGCTGTGTGGCATCCCCCTCTCCCCCTATAGGCTGTGTGGCATTCCCCCTCACCCCCATTAGTATAGGCTGTGTGGCATCCCCCTCTCCCCCCATAGGCTGTGTGGCATCCCCCCTCTCCCCCCATTTGTATAGGCTGTGTGGCATCCCCCCCTCTCCCCCCCATTTGTATAGGCTGTGTGGCATCCCCCTCTCCCCCCATAGGCTGTGTGGCATCCCCCCTCTCCCCCCATTTGTATAGGCTGTGTGGCATCCCCCTCTCCCCCCATAGGCTGTGTGGCATCCCCCCCCATTTGTATAGGCTGTGTGGCATCCCCCTCTCCCCTCATAGGCTGTGTGGCATCCCCCCTCTACCCCCATTTGTATAGGCTGTATGGCATCCCCCTCTCCCCCCATAGGCTGTGTGGCATCCCCCCCTCTAACCCCATTTGTATAGGCTGTGTGGCATCCCCCCACCCCCATTTGTAAAGGCTGTCTGGCATCCCCCTCTCCCCCAATAGGCTGTGTGGCATCCCCCCCTCTACCCCCATATGTATAGGCTGTGTGGCATCCCCCTCTCCCCCCATAGGCTGTGTGGCCTATTTGTATAGGCAGGGCGGCATAATAATAAAAAAAAAGTAAAACTCACCTCTCCGCTGAGCGGTCGGCTCCGTGAATGGGGTGGGCGTGGCCTGCGCCGCATCAGCTTCGGCACAGGCCACGCCCACCCCATTCACGGAGCTGGCCGGAAGAAGCAGCGGCGGGCTCTGTCCCTGCCCTGCCGCTGCGATCGCTGTCTTTTACCGGCAGCGATGACAGCGGCGGGGCCAGAGACAGCGCCCCCGCCGCTCCTCCATCTGCTGCTTCTTCCTGGGCACATGCGAGCACCCAGGTCAGGGCAGCAGGTGGACATGACCTGCACCGACTTGGTGCACGCCGCACCCACCCGCTGCCCTGACTTGGGTGCTCGCATGTGCCCCAGGTGGAAGAGGCAGCAGATGGAGGAGCGACGGGGGCGCTGTCTCTGGCCCCATCGCTGTCATAGCTGCCGGCAAAAGACAGCGATCGCAGCGGCGGGGCCAGGACAGAGCCCCTGCTGCTCCTCCGTGCTCCCGCAGTGTGACAGGCAATGCGGGAGCGCTAGGAATAGAGTTTTTTTTTTATTTTTTTTATTTTTTTTTTTTTACATTCCCCCGATAAGGCACACGGCCCACTTTTGGGGAAAAATAAGTGCGGCTTATAGGGCGAAAAATACGGTATATATAGTTGAATTGTTTACTAGAACGTATACGATAGCCAATATTTACGCCCCAAACACTGACCAGCTTTTGTATGAAGACGCTTGGGATGCTAGCAGAATATTCTGAGGGTACGCTTTTTGTGGGAGGTGATTTCAACATCCCTATGCAACCCGAGCTGGACACCTCCTTGGGCTGGTCTGCGGTGTTCCTGAGTAAAAGTAATAGGCTGGACTGCCCGCCCTCCCCACAACATAGGGGGAACCTGGAGGGCTCGGATCTCATGGCCGTCTCCCCGGGCACATCATCCATGGTCGCCCCCTCCCCGCTTTCATGGAACGAGCAGCCGGGGATGGGGTTCAGCCCCGGCCCAGATGGGGGTTCCCTGCTGGAGTTCCCCCAGCTTCGGGGCGTGTCAGCCCCTACAGGTGCTTCACCCGGAACACCTGCAGCACCGGCCTCTCCAATTGTGCGCGGAGCCTGGTTTGAGCGCGGAGCCTCACCCGGGATGCCCCCTTCCCCTGCGTGGCAACAGCGGGACGATTCCTCTTCATCTACCTGGCCCTGTGTCCGCACTCTGGTGGAGGAGAGGAGAGTTGCGGCGGAGCCCTGCAGCATTGGGGCGCCAGCACCTGACCATAACATTGCACGCCCGGCCATACCTCCCGCGCCCGTGGGTTCGGGATGCCCTAGTGACCCGATGCCATGCGGCCCCTCAGCAGGAGGGGGGGCACTGACATCATACACGACCACCATGCAGACCCTGCACACTCCCCCGACGACGACACTTTATCATCTTGACCCCTTCCTGGCAACCCTCAAAGCTGAGTTGAAATTGCTGCCATCAAGGGAAGACCTGGAATCCTTCATCAACAGGGTCGAAAGCACGTTCAAGAAGGACATCTCTGATCTGCAACAGTCGGTGGGCGGTCTAGATGCCAGGGTCGACTCATTGGAGCAGTTTCGCTCTACAACTACCCAGAGGCTGGAGGCGCTGGAGCGGGACTTGACCCAACAGAAAGCTGTGGCGCAAATGGCGGTCCTGCACTTGGACGACCTCGAAAACAGGAGTCGCTGCAATAATATCCGTATCAGGGGTCTCCCAGAGGCGACGGGTCCGGAGCAGCTTAGACCTACCGTCGTCGGCATTTTCAACGAGTTACTCCGCCGCCCCCCGGATGCTGAGATCGTGATTGATCGGGTCCACAGGGCCCTTGGTCCCAGACCTTCCGACCCAGCTCGCCCGCGCGACGTCGTCTGCCGCCTGCATTATTACACCGTGAAAGAGGACATCTTGGCGAAGGCATGGGCACACGGCCAGATCTGCTTCGATGGAGCATCCCTGCAGCTGTTCCCTGATGTCTCGCGTAGATCGCTTTTGATGAGGCGGGTTCTGAAGCCACTGTTGTCCAAGATCCGGGAGTGCGGTGGTTCATATCGCTGGGGATACCCCTTTCATCTTGTGGTCCGCCAGAACCAGCGTACTTTCACCGTGAAAACCCAAGCGGACCTTCCGGATCTTTTCTCCTTCTTGGACACCTCGCCGGTGGAGATCCCAGATTGGCGCGACGCCTCCCTCTCCTTTGGCCCCTCTCGGCCCTCCGGGGGTGGCCCGCGGGGGACGCGGCGGCGGGACGGCGAGAGCTCCCCGTCGCCTGGCCAATGAGGTCTAGACGAGCTTCATTGCCACCAGCGGTGTTAGCATTCACTGTTCTTGCTATGTTGACTGATTTTTGAATTGTGTGCAATTGATGATTGTGGTTCGTGCTCGTCGGGCTGATCCACCCTTGCGCTACTTGGCCTGCCGGCTGGGTCTGTGTCTCGGTGGCATCCCCTGGGGTGCGTCTCACCTTGCTCGTAGACTGGCCCGCCGCGATGAGCCTTAGCCTGTGCAGGTGGGGGCATGTCTCCCGGGATCGGTCCGCGACGAGCTCTGAATCCTGTTTTAGCTTTGTTGATTGCTCTTTGAAGTTTGCGTATTTGTTGATTGTGTTTCGGGCTCGTCGGGCCGATCCACCCCTGCATCACTTAGTTTACCGGTTGAGTCTGCGTTCCGGAGGCATCCCCTGGGGTGCATCTCGCCTTTCTCGTAGATTGGCCCTCCGTGACGCGCCTTAACTAGTACGCGACGGGACCTATCTCCCGGGACCGGCACGCGACGAGCTCCGAATCCTGTTACACAGTTACTTAGTTGTACATAGCACTTCTTTTGATTGTTTGTTTACAGATGGACACTTACAGTATTAATATTAATAATAATTTGTATTTCACTTTGTAGGATGTTGCCCACACTACCCACTTCGGCTGTTTGCGCTTCGGGCTCGGTGGGTCGCCGCCCCACCTTTTGTACTCTTGATCACCCTGGGGGGGGGGGGCCTGGAGCGTTGTGCCATACGCGGACGCTCCGCCTCCCCGTGCCTGACCTCGTGCTCTGGGTGTGTGCCTTTTGGGTGCCACTGGGGCTGCACCGTGGGGGTGGGCGTGGTGGCCCCCCGAGCTCCTTGCGTTATTGCCTAAAGTAATCTCTGCTCACACACATGGCCTCGGTGCCGGCCGACCTGCGCGCTTTGACCAGCTCCTGGTCTGCGGGCCCTTGGGGTCGCGGTGGGGCCCTTCGCTGCGTGGAGGTTTGGCAGGCGGGGGGCTTCTTCATCAATTTCTTTACATTGTGGTCCGTGTGGGCGTTACCCACTGGAGGGGTTCTCTTCTGTTAGTAAGCTCATTGGTGGTTGCCCTATAAACAATCTAACCGTGGGTCGGTCGGGGGGACCTCCCTCTGTCTCTCGGAACCGTCTCGCCCTCACCGTAGGCCGGGATCCTGTGGCCCTTTGGGTTGGCCTTTTGCTAGCCCCAGGCGCCTAGGGGTTTCCCCTTTCCTTTGGGGACAGGAAGACCCCTCCCCCGTTTAGATCCCTCTGGGTTTGGATTTTTCCTTATACACTAGGTTTTTTGCCCCGTAAGGTTTAGTTCTTTGTGTGTTTTCTTTTCTTCCCTTCTGTGCTCTCCTCCCCCTCCTGTGGTCGTCTTTTTTGTTGTCTGGTGCCCTTTCGGCCCTTTCCTCCTTCCCCGTATTACTGATCTCCCTCACCCTGCCCCCTCGTCTCTTCGCGAGTTTGTGAACTCCTTTCTCTCAGTGCTTTTGGCCCTTGAGATAGTCCTGTGCGGTCATGTCTAAGGTCCAATGTACTTCGCTGAATGTTAAGGGCCTGAACTCCCCTGTAAAACGAGCTTCTGTTCTGGGTGAGTTGAAACGCCTGGGAGCAGGGATTGCCTTTCTTCAGGAAACTCATCTTAAGGAGGGGAGGGTCCATAACCTGTCTAGCCGCCACTTTCGTCACCAGTATCATGGCCTTTCCCCTGACGCTAAATCTAGGGGGGTGGCCATCGTCCTGGCAGGATATCTCCCTTGGACATTGGAGGAGGTGGTTCACGACTGCGAGGGTAGGTACCTTTTTGTTAAGGGCTTTCTCTACGCACAGAGGGTGACGCTTGCGACCTGCTACTGCCCAAGCTCAAATCAAGCTAGCTTCTTGAGGTCTACCTTGGAGAGGCTGGCGGAGTTCACTGCCGGTATTCTCCTTCTGGGAGGGGACTTTAACTGTGTATTGGACCCTCAAATTGATACCTCTAGGGGGACTTCTTGCATTCCTTACTCGGCTATCAGGAGGGTTAAGGCTCTCCTGTTTGATCACCAACTTCTCGATGTGTGGAGGATGATCAACCCCAGGGGTAGGGATTACACTTATTTTTCCCCCCCCCACAACACATACTCACGTATAGACTGGTTCCTGGTCCCTCATAGGTTCGCACACCTCATCTCACGGCCTACCATTGGCTCGATTTCAATCTCTGATCACGCTCCTATCTCGGTCACCTTATCGGTCCCGGATTCTCCCCCCCCCTCGGGACATTGGAGGCTCAATTGCTCCCTCTTGCAGGACCCTGCGTTTAAGGCGGAAATTCAGTTGGCAATCACCGAGTTCTTCACTGAGAACAATACCCCGGATGTGTCGCGTATGACCCAGTGGGAGGCCCACAAATGTGTGATTCGAGGCCTATTAATCAGACGGGGCGCCTATCTTAAGAAAGAAAGGGAAAAACAAACAGCTCTGTTGCTTCAGGAGCTGCGGACCCTGGAGACCAGACATAAACAGTCTTTGGATCCCGCGATGTCTGCCAAATTGACTAAATTGCGCGAGGCCCTCCGTGATATTAGCTTTGTACAGGTTAGGGGTCAGATCGCGAGATGTCGCAGGTACTTTTATGAGTTCAGCAACAAAAGTGGCAGGGCCCTTGCTAGAGCTCTGAGAGGCCAGCGGTCTAGGAATTTTATTCCCAGCATCCTTGACTCCGGAGGTGCTAGGCACTACAAAATAGGGGATATAGCTAGAACCTTTAGGGACTTCTACGAAGACTTGTATAACCTACCACAGAATGAATCCCCGGCGCATCGGCAAAAGGTAAGGGCGTACATACAGAACTCGGACCTTCCCCGGCTTGGGAGGAGCGTGGTGGAGGCCCTGGAGGGGGAGATAGATGTGGGGGAGTTTACAAGGGCCATCAGGAGCATGAAACCTGGAAAAGCACCTGGTCCGGATGGATATAGTCTGGAGTACTATAAGGAACTGGCGGGCACTTTGGGCCCCCATTTCGTTTCCTCTTTCGGCTCTCTGAGTGATGGCTTCCCCCCCCCTCGAGATACCCTGCGGGCTACGATTGCCGTGATTCCTAAGCCGGGTAAGGACCCATCGCAGTGCGGCAGCTACAGGCCCATTTCTCTGCTGAATTGCGACCTTAAGATTTACAACAAAATTCTGGCAGATAGGCTGGCCCCACTCCTTCCGGATCTCATCCACTGGGATCAGGTGGGCTTCGTCCCTAATCGCGAGGGGAGGGACAATACCACTAGAGTCCTAAATGTGATTCATCACGCTCGACAGATTGGGGAGGCCGCGCTGCTCCTCTCCACGGACGCCGAAAAGGCTTTTGACCGGGTAAATTGGGTCTTCCTAGAGGAGACTCTACGTCACATTGGGCTGGGTGACAAGATGCTCAACAGGATCCTGGCCTCCTACACTTGTCCCTCGGCGTCCGTGGTGGTGAGCGGCGTACCTTCTCGGACATTTAATTTATCCAATGGGACGCGTCAGGGCTGCCCGCTTTCCCCTCTCATCTTTATTCTCTCGTTGGAGCCTTTTCTACGCTTGATTAGGCAAAACGTTGACGTTTCGGGGGTGAGGATGGGAGGGATTGAGCACAAGGTAGCGGCATACGCCGACGATCTAATGTTTTTCGTTGCAAAGCCTGAGATCACCTTGACGAATTTGCTTTCTGAGCTCCGAAACTTCCAAGAGGTCTCTAATTATAAAATCAACTATAAGAAGTCCTCTGCCTTGAATATTTCCATTCCCGCGGAGCGCCTGAGACGCGTCACGGAAAACTTTCATTTTAAGTGGGAGCGGGAGGCTGTTACATACTTGGGCACACGCATCCCTTCCAGGCTACAGGGAACATACGCTTTAAACTTCCCCCCACTATTGAAAAGGTTGGAGGAGGACCTTCATAAGTGGAACAAAGGGGTCTATTCTTGGTTTGGAAGGGTTAGCGTCATCAAGATGAACATCCTCCCTAGGGTGCTATATCTATTTCAGGCCCTTCCTATAGACATCCCCCCCGCCTTTTTTAAGCACCTTACTGGGATTTGTACTAGATTCGTCTGGGCCGGTCGCTCTCACCGCCTAGCGGCTTCTCTGCTGACGGTCTCCAAATCTGGGGGGGGACTGGGTCTCCCGGATCTGAGGCGTTACCACGCTGCGGCTCATCTAAGCCGTGTAAATGACTGGTGCCGGCATTCTGCCCAGAAGCAATGGGTTCAGATGGAGCAGGCTGCTTCCCCCTGCCCTCTTCCTGGCCTGCCTTGGATCCCGATACATGGACTCCCACGGCTGAATACGCATCCTACAGTTGGTCCGACTAGAAGGGTGGTGGACAGGTTCCTGGTGGGGTCGGGCCTCTCTCCTTCCCCTTCCCCTATGACACCAGTACTGGGGCACCCTGACTTTCCAGTGGAGATAGCGGGGGGACCCTTCAGAGCCTGGATTAGGCAGAATTGCTACAGGAGACTCCATATGCAGGTGGGCGGTGAGTGGAGGAGGCCAGAGACTTTGGTCTCTGACCTTGCACTCAGACCAATCACGCAGTTACAAACCCTTCAACTTCTGCATTACCAGCGGTCTGTTGAATGCGCATCGCCTAGACAGTTAACGCAATTTGAACATACCTGTTTAGACTCGGGTCATTTTAGGGGGGCCTTGTCATATTCCTACTCGCTTTTGATGGAACCTCCGGGGGACTTTGTTCCCTCTTACGTGAGGGGATGGGAGAGGGAACTCTGTAGGACCTTTACGGAGGAGCAACGACTGGCAATGGTCCAGCTAGCCCATAAGAGCTCTATCTCTTGCAAATATCAGGAGACTAATTTCAAAATTTTATCACGATGGTACCGGGTCCCAGCAGTGCTGGCAAAAATGTTTCCCTCTTCCTCCCCTCTCTGCTGGAGGTGCATGCGGGCGAGGGGGACCATGACACACATCTTCTGGGAATGTGAGAGGCTATCTAGCTTCTGGGCAGGCGTGAGAGAGATTGTAAAGAAATTGACGGATGTCGATTTGGGTGAGGACCCCGCATGTTATCTACTTAACCTTGCACCGGTCTCTATGAGATCCAGGTGTAGATCCCTGCTTGCCCCCCTCTTGAGTGCTGCCAGAACCTGCGTCCCGGCTAGGTGGAGGTCCCCTGATCCCCCCACAATCGCGCAGTGGCTGGCCGTCGTGAGGGACATTTGTAGGATGGAGGAGCTTACGGCCTCGCTGAGGGGGACTTTGGAAAAGCATAGAAGAACCTGGCAGAGTTGGGATAGTTTCACCTTCTCCTCCGACTTTCTTCAGTACACATAGCCCGTTCCCTCCAGAGTGCTTTCTTGGGTTCTCTTTTCAAGGATTGGACATCCCCTTCCTCCTCCCTCTTCCTTGTCCTTGTCTGGTCTGTCCCTCCATTCCCATGGTCCCCCCCTTGATGTGTCTGTTTTGTCTCTTCTCCCCCTCTTCTCCCCTACACGTTATTTGTTCCCCAATAGTTTTGCTTGCGGGTTTTTTCCCTGTTTTTTACCTGTCTATAAAATGGTTGGAGGCATGGGTTGCAGCCGCTGCAATAGGTTGTTGTGTAGAATTGCAGCTTACAACGCCTGGCGCAGGGCTCCACGCCCTATTCTTTATACTTTATCCTGCCATCCTAATGTTTGATTTTAGATGATGGTAATTGTCATTGTAAGATTCTATCATGTTAGATGGCTGTAACATCTGCATTTTGTTTTTTGGCACTGCGTTGCCAGCGTTGTAACTATTGCTTCCTTTCAATAAAAACATTTAATTATAAAAAAAAAAAAGAAATAGGCTGAAGAAACTGCTTACGGATAAGCAGTTGGTGGCAGGTGTTACATGGGTGTGCCAAAGACGTTTTTCTCAGCCACGAGGAATTCTTATAGCAGGATTATCTCTTTCTTAATCATCATGCTATGGAGTGGGCACCACACGCGTGGTCGGCCAGATACTATGGTCAAACCACACTCCAATCTTTCTGTCGGTGATGTTGTCCGGCCTCTACTCCAAAAGTTGGAGTTGGAGGCTTAATAATAACCTGCTGGGGACACTGCATGCCTGTCAGGGGTAAGGGAAGGGAAGTCTTGACGGAGTTTCTAAAGAACCACAACCAGGATACTAAACCCCTGACGTCCAGTGGGAAGCATTGAAATGTGTGATCAGGGGTGAACTCATTAAACATGGAATCAGATTAAAAAGAGAACAAGCTTCCTTGATAACTCAGACGGTGCAGAAGATCCAGATCTTGGAACGTGACCATAAAAAATCCCATCTAGCTCTGTATTTGTGGATCTGATGAAGGCCAGAGATAAATTGCAGGGTCTATACAATCAGGTGTACTCGAGATTCATGGAGTCTGCAGATAAGTGTGGGCGGCTACTCGCCAAGACGTTGCACCCTAGGCTTGCAGCCAAATATATTCCCCAAATCAGAGGGCCCCAGGGTGAGCCAGCTGTAATTCCCTCTCAAATTGTAGATAGCTTTAGGGATTATTACCAATCCTTATACAACCTGCGACAAGAAGGCAACACCTTCGTTTGTAGCCTATGTACACAACATGCCACTCCCTTTAATACCTGGCGAGGAGGAACCTTTTTCTGAGCAAGAAGTTGCTAGGGCAATCAAAGAAATGCCACAGGGTAAGAGCCGGGGGGCGGATGGCTTCACTCCTAAATTTTACAAGCAATTCGGAACGCAGTTAGTACCTATCCTGACCAGGGTATTCAACTCCATCGGGCCGGACTGTGGGTTCCCTAGACAGTCCCTAGAAGCGATAATCTCAGTACTTCCGAAACCAGGGAAGGACCTCTCATTAAGCTATATGCTAAGATCTTGTCCTCTAGGCTTAAATCAATTCTTCCGGGCCTGATAGACCAAGGCCAGGCTGGCTTTGTGCCTGGGCGGGAGGCGCGGAACAACACCAACAAGCTCTTTGACTTAATAGCACACGATAATAATGAGAGAGCTCAGATGTGCCTTCTCTCATGTGATGCGGAGAAGGCATTTGATAGTCGACTGGATGTTTCTTAAAGTGTCTCTGCAGCAGCTTGGTGTTGGCCCGCTACTCCTGTCCAGGATCTTGGTGCTGTATTCTGAACCAACGGCAAGAGTGAGGGTTAATGGCCTTCTCTCCTCTTCCTTTAGGATTGGCAATGGCACGCGACAGGGCTGCCCATTGTCTCCATTACTTTACGTTATTACAATGGAGCATCTTGCTGTGGCCATAAGACACAATCCAGACAAAAGGGGTATAGTGGCAGGGGGACAGTAATATAAGGCTTCTTTATATGCAGATGATCTGCTCTTACACTTGACCACCCCGCTGACCTCCTTCCCAGCGGCCCTCAAAGTATTTGAGAGATTCGGCCGCATGAGCAATTTTAAGATCAACTATAATAAGTATGAAACACTCAACATATCTCTTACCAACCAGACGGTGGAACAACTTAAAGCGAATTTCGCGTTTACACGGCAACCCCACTCAATTAAATACCTCAGGGTGCAGATCCCCTCTGATCTTTCGCGCCTGTATGAGCTAAACTATTCCCCCTTTCTCCTAAGGACCATGACTGAGCTGAATAAATACGATAAACAACATTTTACCTGGTTTGGAAGGATTAACGTGATAAAAATTCATATCCTTCCTAAATTCTTATATATTTTCCAAACAGTACCTATCCACCTGCCTAACAGTTTTTTTAGGAAGATAAAGACAGCCTTTTTAAGGTTTGTGTGGGGTACAGGGAAACCCCGGATAAGATTCAGCACTCTAACTAGGCTTAAATCGGATGGGGGGTCAGCCTTCCTGAACTGAAAACTTACCACAATGCGGTTATGACGCTTCGCATACTAGACTGGACTCAGAGGGAGGAGGGGAAGCAGTGAGTCAGATTGGAAAAGGCAATTACCCCAGTTAGTCTTGAGTCTCTGCCATGGGGAGGCGCTCCCCAGACAGGTGAGGAAAGCACTCCCGTATCTAGCAGGGCAGTTTATGATGGCTTGGGAAATATTAACCAAGAAGAATGGTTAAAAAATTTCTGGTATGGGAAGCTTCATCCAACACTACAATAGCTAGTATTTTGAGGACAGGCAGGCTTCCTACATTGGACGAAATAAGGGAAGGGGCCCCGGGACAGCATATCTCTTGGTTCCTTTACAGGCAATTGAAGGCATTTGTAATAAATCAGGATTTTGTGAAACGGGGTAGGTTACCCTTGACGCAACTGGAGCACATCCTTACTCAGGCTCCCCCCAGTTCGCATGCAGTCACTGTCCTATACAGAACTTTGCTGGAAGCATCACATGATTCCCCACCAGGATTCATAAGGAAATGGGAGGAGGAGCTGGGGATAACTATTTCTGGGGAAGATCTTACAAAGATCTATCTGTACACTCACAAATTAGCAGTTCCATGTGTAGTCCAGGAGAGGAATTTCAAGGTCCTATCAAGATGGTACAGATGTCCAGTGGACCTAAGTAAGTTTGACGCCTCCCGCTCAGATAGGCGCTGGAGATGCCTAGAGGGGACTGGGAATATGGTTCACATTTGGTGGGGCTGTCCGCCAATTAAGGCGCTGTGGGGGGGGGGGGGGGAGTCCTATTAATCTACAACAACATCACAGGAGAGGCAGTACAGAACTCCCCACAACTGGCTCTGTTGTCACTTCTCCCAGGCTCTCTCTCCCATGGTAAGAAAGGAGTACTGAGACACTTCCTGACGGCATTAAGAGCTGTCATCTCAAGGCGGTGGAAATCTACGTCCCCGCCATCATTCACTGAATGGGTGCAGGAATTCGAGACCATTGGCCGTATGGAGGAACTGATCTCAGAATCGGAGGACACGTGGGAGAGACACTGGGTGGGCTGGATGGATTATAGGGATAACCGCCTACAGGTGTAGACTCATTGGAGGGCTGTGGGTTTGCATGCTCTTGCCTCTGCCCCCCCTGCTCTCCCCTTTTCCATATGTTCTTATCCCATATGTCCTTATTACCCCTTATTCATGTCTCTGATGTACCTAGTCCTATGGGCTTTTTTGCCTCCCCACCACCCCTGGTAGTTACCTCCTCTCTGGGTTGTATTGTTGGTGCCCCAGGCGGTCCTGCTTCCCGCGGTTCTGGGGCCCTGACCTCGGTCATTTGGTTGGCCTGGGAGACCCAGCCCGGGGGGGGGGGGGCTGACGCGGGATCGCCAACGGCTAATGGGGATTAGCAAGCTCCTTATAATTGATATGATCTCATTACTTGAGCCATGTTGTTAATTTATATATGCTCTTGGATTGGGACCTAAACATGAGTATGTCCTTTTCTCTATTCTCCCTGTTCTATGCTTTGTACCATTCTACTGTTGTATAAAAACCAATAAAAAATATTGAACAAAATACAACTACTATCCACACTATAAAGGGTTAATTAAAAAAAAAATTGGCATGGGGTCCCCCTAAAAAGTAAAAACCCCTAACAATAAAAAAAATGGCTTGCGGTCCCCCCTAGTCCAGGAACCAGCTATAGGGGTTTGAAGAACAAGGCGCAGGGGCCAGCTTTGGTGGCCTCTGGCCCTGCAGGCCACAAGCCCTGAAGCCTAATATCCCCGGGCTCTTCTGCCCCCCTGGCCTTTGGGGAAGCAGGTAATGGGGGGGCTCGGGGTTAATAGCAAGTCACCCACTAGCTGCAGGTGACTTACCAGACCTAGAGCCTTGTGAACCGGTATATGGCTCTCATAGGTCTCTTACCAGTTCACAAAGGGTCAAATGTAAAAAAAAAAACACAGACACAGAGAAAAATATATATATTTTTTTTAATACTTACCTCCCATCCATCCCAGAGCACTGTGTCCCACACTGATCACTTTGGCTTCTGCTCACCTGCTGCTGCTGGAAGCCTTTTATACCTGCTGGGTGACAGGTAACACGGGGTTAATTTTAAAAAAAATGACATGGGGACCCCATTTTTTTGTTTAAAACATTTAAAAATTCCCCCCCAAAATGGTGTGAGGTCCCGCTTACCCAGCATAACCAGCCCGTGACCAGCTATGGGGGCTTGTGGAACAGGGCGCAAGCGCCAGCTTTGGTGGTCCCCGTCCCTGCAGGCTACAAGCCGGCATAACCTATGGCCCCACACTCTTCTGCCCCCATGGATTTGGGGAGGCAGGTAATGGGGGGCTCGGAGGTAATGGCAAGTCACCCGCAAGCCGCAGGTGAATTGCCAGCCCCCAAGCCCACAAAAAATGTAATTTATTAAATAATAAAATGTTTTACTTTACTCACCTCTGATTGTCAGCTCCTCTTTTCCCTCACCGATCCGATGGCGGGGATTGTCGGCCAGAGGAGGGGAAGGTAGGAGATCAGAGGATCTCCGATCACCGGGCATGTCTAACATGATGATGTGTCTAACGTGATGATGATAGTCGTTAAGATGGCGGCACCCATCGGGAAGCAGGGAGAGAGGTCATGTCGAGTCTTCTCCTGAAGAGCCCGGGGGGGGGGGGGGGGGAATGGAGGAAGCAATTGCAGCCGCAGGTAGTAAATGTCATTTTTAATTTTTTTACTGTAGCAGGGGGGAAAGTAGTGCATGCTTGGAACTTAAAAGGAGTGGAAGCGAGCACGTAGGAAGTACGTGCTTGGCAGTGAAAGGTGGTTAAAGGTAATTAAAGTGGAACAAAACCCTGAGTGGCCGACCCTGGAGTATAAACAACGCCAGTGCCGGCCACTGCCCTTCCTCTGAAGTGAAATGCCACCCAGGTCACCCAGGTCAAAACTCATCTTTTTCCTGGCTGCCATGGCAATATAAATTGCTGCAGCCCGCATCCTTAGCATCTCTGGGCTAAGGCATGCTCTAATTGATAGCTATTTAGTTAGGCTGGGGGGCCAGGGATGCAGAAACTTGGAATAGTGAAAAGCATCAGTTTTGTTCTGCTTAAAACACACAGAGCTGAAAAGAAGAAAAAAATTGCATTGTTAGAATAAGAAAGAGAAAATGGTAAATCACAATAATCGCTGAAACCTCTCTCTCCCCCTCTCTCCTCATTAAGCACCACAACTAACAACTCTTTCAGGAAATATTTTAAACACCCCACAGGCAGGCATGTTAGCATTTTTTATTACACACATTTACTTATCACTTATGATTTGCACAACTATCACTTCAATGTTCTGAAGCTGTTCTGCTTTAGAAAGAAGTGTTACCTAAATATCGATGTGTGCAGGAAGTAGCCAACTGTGCCAGCATACCCTTCTCCCACGAAAGCACTCTTTTTGTCTTCTGCTGTTTATACAGCTGATGCATAGAGCAATGCTGATTAATTTTCCTAAGGTGAAATTATCCTGCTATTCCCTCTAGGAGATTGTCTCTCAAATGGCATAGTGCTTATGTGTTTTTTCTTGTATTTTCACCTTGCTAGCTTATGTTTCTGTATATAAGCATATTATATTTTTTCTGTCTTGGGCATTTATTATAATAATTATATTATAATAATTATTTTATTAATTTTTGGTGTCACTTGAGTATTAGCAAAGCAAGATCCCAGAGAAGCGCTGCCTCTCTGTATAAAAGGTCGCTCCCCATGGCTCATTAAGCATTTCCTGGCCTGGGCTCCTCATTTTTTCTTACTTTTTTAAGGTGTGGGAGGGGATACATTTTAAAAAATATTCCCACAAGAAAAAATGCATGCCTTCCTCTCTATAGCTTACCAACCCATCAAACATAGAATAGAGGCTGCTATTCGGGGGCTCAGGGGCCAAACTGCAGGCCCCAGGTCCTAGTCATTATCAGCCCTTATGACCTATAGGCCCATCGGCACCACCATGCAAACTGGCAGTATGTGTAATATTAATTGAACTGGTATAGAGGTCCATGGGGCCCCTTACCAACTCAAAAGTAAAGTTAAAGAGTAAAAAATCAACACATCTGTTAAATATACTGTATTACTGTTAATTAACTGAAACTTGCCTTTACTTGTCCATTGTCCAGTGCCGCATCACTGACAATCATGCTGGTGGAGTGTCTATTGATCTGCCAGCATTTGGGAGGAAGGGGAACACAGTCTCCCCTCCTATCATTCCTGCACCTGGCTGGGGAATGCTTAATAAATCACGGGGAGTGGCCTTTATACATACTGAATTCGACAAAGGAGGGGTGGAGGTGGAACACACACAGTCCCTTATAGGCCATACAGAATGGAAGAATGGGGGACCCCCAATCTACAATTAATATACCTACCACTGCCAAAAGTAGGTGGCTGAGGTGCAGAGAAAAGCCCTGTAGGTTGGAGGAGAACCAGGGATTTTTGTCTATCCTGGGCTTAGTTCTTTGTCCCCTGAGCATCCACATTTGGGATGCCCCGCTGTGTGAAACCCACCAGTTTGCCTGTAAAAACTCACCTCTTCCAAGTCCAACAGCACATGTGCTGGCTATCATCCAGTCAGAGCCATTTGCCCTGCTGAGTGTGGAAATGGCTGGGAGTGAGGGCCCACACACAGCCAAAAGATACCGATAATGTGTCCATCTGATGTTAACACGAGGGAGCCAGGAGTTTACTGGTACCCCAGGGGGCTTGACACAGTGGTGGAGCGGTAGGCCAGGTGCCAGCCCCAGTGGGTTTTGATACACTTTAAGACTTATAGCATTTAAATTGTGTAAACAAATTGTTGGCTTATGAATTTTTATTTTAGAAAATTATTCTGATATGACCTTTACACCTTTAAATATGCTTTGACCAATTTTAAATTGAAATATTCATGGTACAGTTGGAACATTTTTAAAAGATTGCTTAGGAAATCAGAACTGTTAAATATCAGGCCAATTAAATCTAAATAATTCTAAATAATGCATTATTCTACTTATAACATATGAATTTAACTAAAACTACAGAATTGTAAATTATTGTAAGTTTTCAGCAAAAAATCTTAATAATTCTTAATAATTTAAACATTAAAACATTAAAAAATATCATATTGGTAAGTGTTTAAGAAAGTTCTAGAAACTTCTATGTACTGTGCATACATAAGACCCTTAAACCAAATTATTTTAGGCTAAACTAAGACTGGTTCACATTATGGTTATCTCAAGTGTATGCATAAATAGCATGCAGCATCATGTTGTATTTTTATTTTACAAATAATAATAACATATGATAACTCATGGTGTAACTGCAGACAATAACATCAAGATATTATATAAGGATGTGCTTAGCTGAATGAATAGAATACAGAAAAGTTAAGAACCATCTGTGCTCAGCTGTTGTGGGACACCTATTTGCTTTGTTAGGTATTTGTTTACATGCTATTAAAGCAAACTTCCAGTCCACTAATAGAGCATAGTAAAGCATAGTAAATCCCCCCTGGCAATCAGTGACATATACTTTACCTCAAGCAGATGTTGTGAAATAGCATGCAGATGTTACGCTCCTGAACTGCATGGAAGCAGCAATCTTTCTACAAGGTTTGCAACCAGTGTTTCAATGCGGTTCAGCAGCCAGCCTAAATAGATACATAGGGTTACATAGCTTCCCTCACACACACAACATTCCTCTAATTCATGTTGTCCTTCCCTCCTCTGCTGCTATAAAAATATTTATGATGATCAGCTCAGCTACAGTGTGTCTGTGTGCTGCAGGCAGACTGTCAGCAGTGCCTTCCCCATCCCTCTACTCATGCTCATGTGTAAGCAGGGCTCTCAGGTGTGTAACAAGATGACCACCCCTATGCATCTTCAAATATATTTCACAACATCACCATGGGGTTAAGTCCTCTCAAACATCATACACCACTGAGGAGGGAGGGTCATTTTCTGACTGATGGTGCCCTTCAAGTGTTCTTTTGCCAAATGGCAAGGCCCATATTTCTTTTTAATGTAGCCTACAAAGTCGATGAAGTTTGCTTGTAGTCTCTTAACATGACTGAAGCATAAGTTACACTTGGTGGCATAAAAAGTACTGACTCTGACACTGGTGAACCAGGCACAGAGTTGCGATGAGCTACCGAATCTTGGAAAGCAGTGGGGGGTGTCAAAGCCCGGGTTTCTTCTTGTCCTAGTTTGTTTTGTAAAACGTCCTCATCAACTATATCACTACTATCATAGGTGTGGTCTTGAAGAAGGTTTACTTTTTCATTTTCTACTTCCTCGGTGGAGGAGTTCAAACCTTCATTTAAAGTCTGAAGTGGAAGCACTTGCTGAGTGGGAAAAATTAGGTCAGCTTCATCTTCTGATCCTGGTATTGGTGTGACTGATTTAAATTCTGCCATGCCAGTAGAGTATTTATTGATCAATCCATGAAGCTGATCCAGAATAGATTTTTGTAAAGGAAGGCTCTTAGAGATGTCATCTGATAGGTATCCCTCCTCATAATCTTGAGATGGTGGAGGAGTTGAATTATTCCGCCTGTGTATCACCATTGATGAACTACTGGGAAAAACATAGCTCACTTGCTCATCATGCTCTTCTTCCTCCTCTACATTATACAATGTATTAGTACTTGTGTCTGAGAAAGTGAGGCACCTGCTCTGCACTTGGTAGCTTTTGGTTATGGGTTTGATTACAGCTGTCTGATCTGAAATTCCTGTCTCCCTGGTCTTCACATGCACTGATAATCTTTGCCACATATTTTCCCCTTTCTGTATATGTCTTCCGCCTGGTTCAGACCACGACACAGACTTTCCATTAGAACTATGAATAAAATAAAGATGGTTGCATTTGAATAACCAGCAAGTACAATAATATCAATACACAAAATATGTAAATTAATCATTTTATATGATATATTAACTTTATACATTTTCTTTAAAATTCTGCAATGTTAAGTTACAAAAAGGTGCCACAGACTATGATGAAGCTTTATAAATAAGCAATAATAATAATAACAATAAAAGGTCATTCGACTTCTGATGGCATTCATAAAAGTTTCTATTATCGTTTGACAAAATGATGTTATCAAGTTGCTGAGCTTATCTGCAATTTTCTTTCTTTTCTATTTGTTTGCAATGCTGTGTCCTAAAAGAAAACCATTTTCCTTATCAACAATGCTAAAAAGTTCAACTTGGGGTGCATATTCGTGTGTGAAATGCTGCTGGTGAGCTTTTTTATTTTAACACACAAAAATATGCAATTAAAAATTTTTGTACCAATTTTTCCAACAAAAATCACCTGAACATGTGATGGGGCATTTGTACAGGTGAGATACATCATTTTTCCAGTGAGGTGAGAATTTTTTGAAAGTTTGAACACAACTTGGGGTATGCAGATAAAAATAAAAAATGCTTTAGCATAGCTCATAAGGTGCTGTTGTTTTCAAACTTTCAAAAAAATATTCTTATCCCATTGGACAAATTATGCACCGCACCGGCAATATTTCCTTATCTTATTTTTTATTGCAGTTTTTTGTGTTAAAAAGCTCATGAGATGCAGTCAGCAATTCACACTCAATGCACCCAGAGTTAAACTTGCATCACTAAATCTTATTTTTTTATTGTAGTGTTTACCTTAGTAAAATACATCAAAGTGATGTGTTGAGTGAACAGATCAAAGACCTAACTCTGGCTTGCTAATCTTCTAATTGCAGAGATTACAGGTTAAAAGCAGACCAAAACCCACATTTTTAACTAGCATTCCCTGAATTGCTTTCCCCATGGAGAGTACCTTTTTTTATTTATTTATTTTTTTTACTTCCTACTCAGTGTTAATCTCTATTTATTTATTATAGTCTGAATCATTGCATTCATTAGGGACACAAGATCATATCAACATCATTGCGGGTCAGTTTCCTGCTCTGATTGTGGTTGTGGGCAATATGTATGCATAGAATATTTTCTTTCCCTTTCTCATCTCCCCTTCCCAATCCTTGTACCCCCCCCCCCCTCTGCATCCCTCCCTAATACCACGGTTAGCAAAGCAATTGAGTGTGTGGAAGCTTTTGTGTCAGATTTTCCTTTAGCATCTTACTGAATCGTTAAAGCTGTATCTTGTTATCTCCCAGCTTAGTTACTGCAGTTTCTATTTCTAAAGTGCCTATCAACCCTTGTATCCAGGAGTCAAGAATTGGTGGGTTTGGTTTACGCCAGGATTTGGCTATGTGGTATTTGGTGCCTAACAGGATACCCCCTCCCCCATCTTCCATTATTGGCTGAGGTGCTATCAAGGATGGGTGAGAGTCACTCCCTGTAATTCCTAGCCTATACAAGTGTTTTTAAATGTGAGTGTATTACTTGGCCCTTTTTAGTAAGGCTTTTATTAAAATGTTATTACGCTAGATTTTTTTCCTGTTTTGGTTTTATTACATGGCGTAATTACATTTGAGCCACACCAAAAGAATCCCTTCTGTGATCCATTTTGATTGAAAGTAAATTGCAATTAAGGAGAGTTGATGAGAGACCTGGGAATCAAGGCATATATTCAAACCACTATCTGGTAAGAGTATGCAGTGCAGATGAAGGGCACACGGATGGTGTTATTTACCATTTAAATATTGATTACCACAGTAGAGAGTGCATGCATTTTGGGACGTCGATCAACTAACCCTGGATTTATTTTTGAATTTATCTTGAACTTACCTCTAGCTTTAAGATTAATTGTGTACTCATCTGAACACTGTGAGAACTTTAAATAGTTCTGCTTAAAAGTTTTGCTCTGTGCTTGATCACTGTATGTTTTGTAGTGAACCTAATGGAATAATTGGGTTAGCGCACGTGTAGCATTGCTATATTTCAAAGAAGGGCCTTTTTCTAGTCTTAGCTGATTCACAATATTATATGAAATTTAGCGCTTTTTGTTTTGGTATGATTATTCCGTCTCTAGTAGTAACAAAATCAGCTACATCGGGGAGGCCGATTCATTAATAGCGCCAGGTAGCGACAGATGAGCGCCAGTAGCGTTATTTTCACAGCGCACGCTAGTATTCGCTGTGCTTGGCCGTTGTTCGGCTGTTGACAGCGACTCAGTCGGTGTGCGGTAATGTTGAATACGGGAAGAAAAATGGTGTCTTTCAATTTGACAGAATCGTCGGACTGGTCGTCTGGCAGTGATCGGTCAGATGGCGAACAATCGGTTAGAAATTTTCAAGGGCCATCAACGTCAAGAACGAGAAAGAAAAAAGCAACAAGAGGGCCCACAGAGCAGGGAGAAAACATCACCCCAGGCGCCCGCTATATGCTCAGAGACCGGAGGCCCCACGAGTAGATAGTGTTATTAATCTTCTTACTCTCTTTCAGATAATGAATTAAAAGTGTTGTCTAGAGGGCTGACGTTTGCGCCCACATTTCATTTCAATTTATTTGATACAGTACTTGATGTTAATAGATTAGTAAGAAATCTGACCTTGCGTAAGCACTTCTTTTCTGAGGTTTCAACAGAACAACATGAACATGCTAGTTCAGTTGTAAATAAGGATGGTGATGCAATAATTGATGATATGTTGTTTAATCATAGTAACACCATTTCTACGTTTCAGGATACTACATTGGGTCTATGGCTAGAGAACATGTCTGAGGAAGGACCAAGTAAGATAGAATCCCCTTCTGGTATTAAGTTTTCTAACAATAAATTTTACCCTGTGAATTCCAGGGTCCCAGTGTTAGATGTGTTTCAGGAAGCAATAGAAACGGATCTCAGGGAACTTGCTGAAAAATCTAAGAATAAGAATCATTACAAATCTAATCTTACAAGAAAAGAAAAAGAGGCCCTTAAGGCACTATCTGAGAATGACACAATTGTAATACGGGCGGCAGATAAGGGGGGGTGCATAGTCGTCTTAGATGCACTCGACTATGAGAAAGAAGCATGGAGACAATTAGAGGATCCCACCACATATGTTAAACTAAGAGGGAATCCGGTAGAACATTACCAAAGGGACCTCACTATATTGCTAGAAGAGGGAATGTCTTTGGGGGTTTTGACCGCCCAACAGGCAGATGCCCTCTTTGTTGCCTCCCCCATTGCCCCAGTCTTTCATCACCTCCCCAAGATACATAAGCCCCAACGTCCACCTGTTGGGAGGCCCATAGTGGCAGGCATCGGGGGACTGAATGAGAGACTGGGGCAGTGGGTAGATGCGTATCTCCTCCCGTTAGTACGTAGACTTCCTGGATTTTTACAGGATTCTCGAGATATTATTGGACAACTAGAGAACTTTCAATGGGAATCTAATTTTCTCTGGCTTACATGTGATGTATCTTCATTATATTCTGTGATTCCACATGACAAGGCATTAGAGGCTGTTCAGTTTCACCTTGACAATTATTCATTGTATTCAGCAGAGTTGAAAATCTTCCTGATATTAGCCATACAATATTTACTACGGCATAATTATTTCCTGTTTTCTGGCCAATACTTCTTGCAACGTTGCGGGGCCTCAATGGGAGCACCGTTTTCTCCCTCTCTAGCCAATCTTTACATGGGTTGGTGGGAGAGGGAGGTTATCTATGGCCATGACAATCCATTCATTGGGAATATTAAATTGTATGGCCGATACATAGACGATTTGATTCTAGTGTGGGCAGGACAAGAAAATACTATTGTTGAGTTTGTAGAATATCTCAATCACAATAGTTTGAACCTTAAGTTCACTGCAGAGCACAACGCAAATTTAATTGCTTTCTTAGATTTGAGGTTAGAGACCATAGAGGGGTCAAATCAAATTAGGACTAGGACCTTTAGGAAAGATACGACGGGCAACATGACGCTTAGAGCTGAAAGTTGTCATCCCCGTCACACAATTAGAGCCATCCCGGTAGGGGAGATGGTCAGGGCCCGACGTAATTGCTCCCAACAGGAAACATTTGAAGAGGAACTAAATTTGATTTCCGACAGGTTAACTGAACGGGGTTACTCTCCAGATTTATTGTCTAGGGCTAGGGATATTGCTAGGTCTAGAGACAGGAGGACGTTGTTTAACAAAACAGCCCATAAAAAAGTAAGGCGACACCAGGGTGGGAATAAAGGGAAGGAATATGGTGACATAAGTAGGGATACCAACATGACAAGAGGGATTACATTTGTTACCTCCTATAGTGAGGAATTTAATCAAATAGGAGCCATTATAAGGAAACATCTCCCCCTTTTAAAGTGTGATCCCCAACTTAGAGAAGTCATAAGCAATGGGGTCAAAATAGTGAGTCATAGACCCCCCACCCTGGGCCAGAAATTATCACCCAGCCTATTTAATAAGCGATCAGAAGGTTCTCTGACATGGTTAACCCATATGGGCTCCTTTAAATGTGGAGGGAATAGATGTGGTACATGTAAATATATGCAAACAGACCCAGATTTTGAATCCACAGCTACACATCGAAAGTTTAAAATTAAGAATTTTATCAACTGTAACTCTGCCAACGTGATATATTTGATAACATGCATGATTTGCAATCTTCAATATGTCGGGTATACTACCCGGCCTTTGAAGAAACGCATTGCAGAACATATTTCTGCATCTTTTCCAGACCGCCCTACGTGCACATCAAACGCAGAGAGACACTTTAGGGATTGTCACGGGGGCGATTTATCTAGCTTTAGATGTATGCCCATAGAAAAAGTGACATTAGGTCCTAGGGGTGGGAATCTCATAGATAAATTACTCCAACGCGAGGTATTTTGGATCTTTGTTTTGGATACTCGCACCCCTAAGGGCCTAAATTCCCGCTGGGATGTCGATTTGTTTCTGAGAACCTAGAATTAATGAATTGTGAGGTTAAGGGATGGTTTCATAGAAGTGCGATGATTTTCACTCAAGTCAGGATCTGATATGTCTCTTTATGGCTCTATGGGATAGAGACTTTGGATATTAATATTTTAGGACTAGTTAGAATTCTTCATCCTAACCACTCACTTCAATGGATTTATTTGGCCGGTACAGTAGTCCTTCCCTTAGTTATTCTAGGGATGAGGAGATTAATATGAATCTCCAATGATGGGAGAAGGTTCTCTTGAACGAACTCTCTGGATAATAGGGATTAATTAATGGTTGTTTTCCAAATAGTGTAGTCTTATATATTGTAATGAATTAATTTCTCATTTGATGTCATCATGGATTTGAATCTTTGATCAGGAATTTTATAATAATATGTGTGTCTGTATTCATATGTCTGTTTCCATGAATGTTACTGATATATATATTTTTGTTTACTCCTGGGCACAACAAGAACGGCTGCACTAATTTTCTGCCTCCCTTTTCCTCCCCTTGGACCACGTCCTGCAGTATGAAATTCTAGGGCCAGTCTTGGCTCAGTATTACATGGGGCCAACACTATAATTTTTTGGGGTTGCAGGGATTATAGAGTTTTAAAAACCCTTTTCTTTATGATCTTTTTTTTTTTTTTATATAGATTCGTATTTTTGATTCAAATATTAGAAATAATATTAGTGAGTTTAACTATTTCTGTCCATTTAAACGGTTTTTAAAACCCCTGTAGTGTTAATACCCGTTATTTCAGATCGTCTACCAGCTGATATGCCGCCTGCCCTTAATGGCGGCCAGCATAAAGGTCTATTTTGCCAGTGTAATGACGTTCATGTCTATCTGGCCTATCATTAATGTAGACGTATCTGATGCAATGTGAATGGCTGTTTTTCCCGATCTAATGTGGCAGTAATTTCTCTTGTATCCCCGATATGCTGACAAGATATACTGAGGAATGTAAATCAGCATCCAAGCTGTCTGTATGTCCCTTTTCTGCAATTGCCCGCTACTCTAGTCTGTCTATTAGCGGACACCCCGCTTGCCCTCAATGGCGGCTAGTATGCTTTTCTGTTTTGCCAGTTCAGTGACGTCAACTTCTATCTGGCCTATCAGGAGCTTTGACGTATTCAGCGCATTGTAATTGGCTGAACCCCCCGTCCGAAGGCGGAAGTCAATTTCTCTGTATCTTCCCGCACGTTGCTAATGGACACACCGGAGTATAGCACAACATTCTCGCTGCGGACGAATGGGAGGCTAAAGGTAGGCTTTTTAGACTAATTAGTAGCGCCGGTTGTTGTTGTTTCCCCAGGTGTAATAATTTACAAGTAATTTCATGGTCTATTTTATTGAATGTGTGAGAACACCCCCATTGTCATGATTAAGAGCCTTGCTTGAAACGCGTAGACGCGGGGTCTGCTTTCTATATGCGTACCATGTTTTATCTGCTGTGATGGCTTTTTACCACGGTTCTCAATAAAGGATGGATGATTTTACCTATCAAACTATGTGGCTGGCGCTTTCTCATTATGGAATGTTGAATACGGGGTTAGGAGTCGCTGTTTGACAGGTTCCTCGCTGTATGGAAGCGCATGACAGCTAATTGCCATAGAGAACGGCTCCCAGCATATTCATTAACAAATCACGCTCAAAAAATTCTCGCGCTGTGAAATGCTTGTTTAAACCCCAGAGCGCTGGCGGCGATGGGTTAAAAGTCGTTTTTTAACCCCCAAACAACCATATTTTTAGAAAAAAAAAAAAACATGTTTTTACAAACATTTTGTAATATGAATACATTAATATCAGACCTATAATATCAATTCTGCACAAATTTTTTTTTTGTTTTTTTACCTTAAAAAAAAATATCTAACATTGCAGAAGTGGTCACAGAATTTTTGCCATTTAAAAACAAAAAAACAAAAACATTAATAGCATTTAATTATGAATATTTAAAGATTGCTCCATTGAAATGCATTGGAGAGCGCCAGGTAGCGAGAGGTCATACCTGTCGCTGTTCAAGGTCGCTCGCTGGCACTGTGGGGTGAGGCTGGAATAATGATGAATGATTCGCTATCTGGCGTTCTGTCAGTCGCTAAGCAGGATCGGCTTGATAAATGTGTGATTGCGGAGGGGAGCCGCCGTTCTCGTGGCGGTGAGCGTCATTACCGTTCGCTCACCATTCGCTACCTGGCGCTATCCCTTGTTAAATAAGGGCCTAAGGGTTTAATATATTTGCATTTCCACCAAATATGCTTCATTGTTGCTTGATGTAATTCGCACCACCAACAGGGAAAGGGGAGCATCTTCTTGTGATCAGAGGTTAAATAAAATCTTGTTAAGTATTTTAAGCTGAAAATTCTTAGTGGTGTGGATTGTATGAGTGTATTTCCTTATATATGTTTAGTTATACTGTCTGAGTTATTTGTTTCTTAATGTCTTGCTCCCATTTTTTTTTTAATATAAATTCAACTTGCTATCCCCATTGCTGCTATCGTTAAATAGTGTACTATAATATGTGATTACCTGTTTTGGGGGGTTTCCGGAAGAAAAATAATGTTTGAATACTGGTTAATGGCGTTAGGATAGCTGTTTTTTTCATATGGCTAAGTACATTCCATGCTTTAATACATTTCAAAAGAGTGTTCATGTCCTTTTCGATCCTATCTTTAGGATATAGTTTGTCTAGGTCTGCTTCTTTGGACCAGAAATCTTGGACATGGATGTATTCCCTCGTGAGCTGCTGCTTTGTGTGTTGTTTTCCTATTTCCTCTTCCTTTGCATTCGTTTTATCTAGGCTTATGAGATGTTGTGGGTGTGGAGACAAGGCCTGGGTGAGAATGACAGGCTGATTCATTACTAGCGCCAGGAGCGCCGGGCGTCATGCACGTTCCCTGCGGCATCCCTGCCCACAAGCTCGGGTACTCTACTTACAATTAACCCCTGCTGGGAAATATCAAGGAAAGGATATGGCATCTGTACATGCATTAAAAAACTATTATAACAGACAATAACAAACAAGTGTGAATTTTTTGAATAGCATGATCTAGCAGTACTTTGCTTATGGACTGATCAGTGTCACAAGAATTACACAGAATAAATATTTCTTGTTTTTACACATCTAGATGCACCACAGCTAAATAGTGCCTGGGGCTTATAGCTGGCTTTACGACCCAAGCTCTTGTCTAACTATCTGTGCTGCAATACTATATGGGGTATTGTATGTATGAATATTTCAAGTATAATGCAATAATATTCTACTCCTCTGGGTATGCTAGCGAAATTCAGATCTTCTTCTTTTTCACTTCAGAATCTACCTCCTTCTCAGTCTGCTTGATGTACTAGGGATCTGGAGGGAGCTCCGCAGTAATATGATTTCATGCTGTAAAGTGATTTTTTGTAGCACAGAAGTGCCTCCCTTGGGGTGGTTTAATAGTACTCCTTGGGTAACCACGTTTTCTGAACCTGGTTTCCATATTCCTTGCTTCTTCTTTGAAGTCCTTCTCAGTAGAGCAGATTCTTCTGGCCCTCAATATTTGGCCAACCGGAATTACTTGTTTCAGATTTCTTTGATGAAAACTTCCAAAGACCACCAGATTATAGAATATCTATAGAATATTCTATAATCTGGTGGTCTTTCTGGACCTTGAGATTAACCTAGAAGATGATGGCGGAATTCGCACTAGTCGTAAGGAAACAGCAACAAATAGCCTAATTCACTTTGGAAGCTTCTACCAAAGAAATCTTAAAAAGCAATTCCAGTTGGCCAAATGTTGAGGGCCAGAAGAAACTGCTATACTGAGAAGGACTTCGAAGTGCTTTTTTGTAGCACAAATTTGCCTCACTTGGGGTGGTACCAGTTCGTCTAATAGCTCGTTTAATAGTGCTCCTTGGGTAACCACGTTTTAAGAACCTGGTTTCCATATTCTTTGCTTCTTCTTTGAAGTCCTTTTCAGCAGAGCAGTTTCTTCTGGCCCTCAACATTTGGCCAACCGATATTGCTTGTTTCAGATTTCTCTGATGAAAGCTTCCAAAGACCACTAGATTATAGAATATCTATAGAATATTCTATAATCTGGTGGTCTTTCTGGACATTGAGATTAACCTGGAAGATGGCGGAATTCGCACTAGACTCCATCGTAAGGAAACGGCAACCAATAGCCTACTTCACTTTGGAAGCTTTCATCAAAGAAATCTGAAACAAGCAATTCCGGTTGGCCAAATGTTGAGGGCCAGAAGAAACTGCTCTACTGAGAAGGACTTCAAAGAAGAAACAAAGAATATGGAAACCAGGTTCAGAAAACCTGGTTACCCAAGGAGCACTATTATACGAGCTATTAGTCGAGCTGATACCACCCTAAGGCAGGCACTTCTGTGCTACATAAAAGCACTTTAGAGCACAAAATCATATTACGGCAGAGCTCCCTCCAGATCCCTAGTACATCAAGCAGACCGAGAAGGAGATAGATTCTGAAGTGAAAAAAGAAGAAGATCTGAATTTCACCAGAGTACCCAGAGGAGTAGAATATTATAGCAATATATGTAAAATATTCATACGTACAATACCCCATATAGTATTGCATCGCATGTAGAGATGAGCGAATTTATGAAAAATTCGATTCGGCCGATTCGCTGAATTTTACGGAAAAATTAGCTTCGGTCCGAATTTATTTGCAGCGAAACGCTATTAAAAGTGGCTATTTCTGGCCTTCCGAGAGCCTCAATAGGGTTGTAGAACATTTTGCCATGCTGTAACATGCAAAGGATGCAAGCTGGGTTAGTTTAATAATACTGTAAAGAACGATGACATGCAGATCAGAGGCATTACTATTAGAATCGCTGTCACAGAGTGGCACAATTACAGAGCCTTGAGGTGGCATCAGCATAAGGAGCCCATATATTGCCTGAAAGACACACCCTGGAGTTGGCAGCAGCATGAGGAGCCCATATATTGTCTGAAAGACACATCCTGGAGTTTGCATCAGCATAAGGAGCCCATATATTGATTGAAAGACACATCCTGGAGTTGGCAGCAGCATTGGGAGCCCATATATTGCCTGAAAGACACACCCTGGAGTTGGCAGCAGCATAAGGAGCCCATATATTGCCTGAAAGACACACCCTGGAGTTGGCAGCAGCATGAGGAGCCCATATATTGCCTGAAAGACACATCCTGGAGTTGGCAGCAGCATGAGGAGCCCATATATTGCCTGAAAGACACACCCTGAAGTTGGCAGCAGCATAAGGAGCTCATATATTGCCTGAAAGACACACTGGAATTGGCAGCAGCATAAGGAGCCCATATATTGCCTGTAAGACACACCCTGGAGTTGGCAGCAGCATATGGAGTCCATATATTGCCTGAAAGACACATTGGAGTTGTCAGCCGCATAAGGAGCCCATATATTGCCTAAAATACACACCCTGGAGTTGGCAGCAGCATGAGGAGCCCATATATTGCCTGAAAAACACATTGGAGTTGGCAGCAGCATAAGGAGCCCATATATTGCCTGAAAAACACATTGGAGTTGGCAGCAGCATTAGGAGCCCATAAATTGCCTGAAAGACACACCCTGGAGTTGACAGCAGCATTAGGAGCCCATTTGTTGCCTGAAAAACACATTGGAGTTGGCAGCAGCATAAGGAGCCCATATATTGCCTGAAAGACACACATTGGAGTTGGCAGCAGCATAAGGAGCTCATATATTGCCTGAAAGACACACCCAGGAGTTGGCAGCAGCAGCATTAGGAGCCCATATATTGCCTGAAAGACACACCCAGGACTTAGCAGCATAGGGAGCCCATATATTGCCTGAAAAACACACTCTGGAGTTGGCAGCAGCATGAAGAGAACATATACAGATTTTGGGCACATATAGCTTATCCTAAGAATATTAATAAAAATTAAGATTAACATAAAGCATTTCCTCAATAATTACTTGTGGTCTGATGCGGCGGAATGTTTGTAACTGGAGAGCAGCACCTTAAATCTGTTTTGCACTATTCATATTTCTGAACTGTTGGTCTGGCATCAATCTGATCACTCTACTCTGATGCATCAGGCATTGGTGGGTAGAAATCTTGGCTGATCCATGCCTGATTCATTTTCACGCAGGTCACTCTCTCAAAAAAACATTTTTCAAGCGTACTGTAGCACATTGAACTGCCCTCATCAGAGCATCACATACGCACATCTAAGAGTTTTACCACTTTGTTCCTGTTAAAGTCTTTAGGGCCTAGTTACTACTTAGTGAAAGGCAATAGATAGTTACACACCTGCTGCTGTTATCGACAAATCCTGAGAGAAGAAGTGCCAGGATGGGCACAGAGGAGTTGCAGAGGCCTAAATTCATCAAGCAGAGGTTGCAGCAGACTAGGGGTGAGTGGCAGCAGGAGTCTCAGTGAGAGGCCTCATCTCCCGGTTTGAGCTAGCAGTTGTGTCTCGACCAGCAACCCATCTGCCGCCATCGATTGGTAAACACGATCATCCGCTTCATCACAAGTGACACCTGACACCCCCTGTCGGTTATATCTTATGCTTTGGGTTCAGCTCCACTATTCAGTGATGACGATCTGATAGAGAAAAATCAGCAGCTACTGTCCAGCCAAGAAGTGGGGGAGACACTCGCCACTTCTTCCACTAGGCGGGCAAGCAGTGAGGAGAGTGGTGTGGGAGGTGGTGTTGGAAGCGTTTTGGCTTCTGAATCAGACACTGTTGAGTAACCTGAGGAGGACATCAGTGATGTGCAGACACAAGTCAATGATGATGATTATTATTAATATTATTGTTAATTTTATTAATAATTTTATTTATATAGTGCCATCATCTTCTGTAGCGCTTTACAAGGTATGATTGCAAACAAAGTAAAAACATATAGTACAGAGAACAATACAAAACTCGAAGCTATGAGGTTCAAACCAAGTGTTGTGAGCACAGGAGACAATATGAAAGAGAGCCCTGCCCTTGCGAGCTTACAGTCTAAGGGATGGGGATAAAGGATCACAAGTTGAGTTGGGCTGAATGTGCGGTTTGAAGGTTATAGGAGTTGCTGCATGGCAGGCTACCTTCCCAGGAGGTAGTGGAAGAGGGTCCCTGGAGTCGGCGGCAGCAGCAGCAGCAGCAGTGAATTAGTGCAGGCTGTTGGTGGGAAAATCAGCTGGTCAGCGATGTGGCAGTTTTTCATCAAGCATCTGCAGGAGGTTAACATGGCTATATGAAAGATGTGTAGGCAGAAGGTGAAGTGTGGCCAGGGTCCCAATGTTGGCCCCACAGCCCTGCATCAACATAAAGCAGCCTGGGAGAGTTGGCTCCAAAGTGATGGTCCAGCCTGCTGCATTACCCAGTGGCACGCCGCTCCCTGTTCCAGCCAGCCAATGCTCCACCACCTCCTGTGCGTCATACCCATCCTCTGCTCCAGATGCTCCTCCTCCTCCTAATCCGAGTCAGTCATTCCGCCAGCAATCCATTGGCCAAGCCATGGCCAAGAGACAACAGTATGAGCCCACTCATCCAACGCGCTGAAGCTAAATGTGCTCTTGGTGCTGCAGTCCCTCCCTTTTCAGGTGGTGGACCTTTCAGAGAACTGATGGCTTGTGCCGAGCCGAGGTGGAGAGTCCCAAGCTGCCATTTCTTTGCGAAGAAGGCAGTACCAGCCCTGTACAATTTTGTTGAACAGAAGGTGGTCCAGTCCTTGAGCCTCTGGAGCTGTAACTATGGTCAGGGAAGATACATATCCTTTAAGGCCCACTGGGTGATTGTGGTTCCTGCACAACCACAATAGCAAATTGGACAGGTCCCACCACTGTGGCCTCCACGCTCCTAGGCCGTTGTGCCTGTGACAGTGCACTTGTCTATTTTGGTTCATGGATTAAATAAGCCTCACTATTCAGCACTTTTTAGAATTGCTGCTTGCACATTTTTTCTACTTCTGTTATTGCACATGTTGCACATGTTGTTTGCACTTAGGCACTTTTTTCTCTGACACCATTGCTAATTGTCAATTACATATTTACTGATAACATTCATCTTATTTGCACACATTTATAATAATAATAATAATTAAATACAAATTTCACACATTCATATATATAAACTAATAACATATAAATGTATCAATTTTTTTTTACATTTTTTTTTCAGTGCCCCTCCAGCCTACCATGTGTGCAGGACACAGCGGTTTCACGCTGTTCTTCACATGGTTTGCCTCGGTGAAAGGAGTCACACATGGGAGGAACTGCTAAAAATCATTCATCAATAAATCAGATCATGACTTACTCCACGAAAACTGCAAATGGGAACCATGGTGACCGACAATGGGAAGATATAAGATGTTGGTTCCTTGTGTTAACTTTAACAAGTACTATTGGGCCATCCAGATATAATCTGAGCTATGAGAAATCCAAGAACAAGTATTGGGCCGAAACCAACAATCGATCAGTGGATTTAGTAAAAATAGAGCCGGCTACATTACAGAAAAAGTAATAATATGAACGGTGTACATATGATGTAAAGTTGCAATTTCCATACAAAAAAGGCGGCAATCTCTCTCAAGTTAATTCAACCAGGGCCTTTTGTCCTTTGCCCAGCCCCCCGCCATACTGCCTGCGTGGCTTCCCTGAGGTCTGAAAGCAAAGTCAATTAACAGAAATAACCTTTATATTATATGGACATGTATATATGTTATATGTGTATGATTTCCTTTGAATCAGCCTCATCCAGATCAGAATCATATTAAATGGCAGGTAAACATCCACAACTTCCCCATTCATCCAAGGCACATATATATATATATATATCAATAATTTAGTGATTTAATAAAAAATCATTAATAATTGAGATCATAAACATTTTGTTCCTCTGGAACTTTCTTAAAAAAGAACATCTTGTCTGCGCTGCAACAAGGAAGCCTGAGGCATGTGCCCTGTATGGCACACGTGTTCAACCTAGTTGTCAAGCATTTTCTGAAGTCTTCCCCCCCATCTGCAAGACATCCTAACAACGGGAAGGAAACTTTGCATGCACTTCAGCAACTCCTACACCGCGTACACCCTTCTTGAGCTACAACATCAGAATGGTATCCCCCAACATAGTCTGATTTGCAATGTTTCCACCCTCCATATGTTGGATCGACTATATGAACAGAGAAAAGCCATCACTGATTTCTTGATGATCCAAGCAGATATGGGGACTCCCCTGTGTAACTTAAATGTAAACCAGTGGAAGCTCATACGTGACACCTGCCGTTTGCTCAGGTCCTTTGAGGAAGCCACTTTATTTATCAGTGGCCAGGATTACAGGATGAACAACATGATTCCACTGCTTCATGCACTACAACACATGTTGGAAACCATGGCTGGTCAGGGCACTGGAGACATGGAGGCTACATCTCATGGCCACATGAACCCCGTGGGAGGAGGAGGGGGAGGGGCACAGTGAAGCACAGTTTAGTTTTGGTGAAATGGGTGGTTTATCTAGTCATCTGACAGGAGAGGAGGAGCAGGAGCAGCCAGAGGAGCTAGAGGGTTGTGAGGAAGTTGAGACAGAGGACCCAGACACACCGTGGCAGTATGCAGTGGAGATGGAGACAGGTAGTCCTTCCGAGTCACTTGCACAAATGGCACGATGCATGCTCATGTGCTTGCATAGTGACCGCCGTATTGTCACCATTCGAAACCGGGATGACTTCTGGCTCTCCACCTTATTGAACCCTCGCTACCAGCACAAAATACTGTTTTTAGCCTAGTGGAGAGCATTGACCTGCCCTTATCAGTACACACCACATAAGTACATCTGAGAGTTGCATCATTTTTTCCAGTTAAAGTCTTCAGGGCCTAGTTACTTTGAAAGGCCAGACACATTTTTCATGGACAGACAAGTTCTCCTTGTGATTACTATGGCCCCTGCTGCACTAAACCCCCTCTGATGGCACACCACTGGCAGAGCAGGACATATTTCCCAGTGCAAACTTTGCTAGTTGCGGCCACAGATCAAGTTTGGCAGGCCAGAAGTCCAGTGTATCCTCAAGGTGTGTTGACATGTCAAGGTATAACACCGCCTGCTGGTTCAGGTCCTGCTCCATGTCTACCTGCTGCTCATGAGTTGTCTGACTATGCGTGTGAAGAAAGCTACTTATTAGCGACTGAAGACTCAGAGTGCCCCCCATGTCACACCAGGGAGATGATGGACGATGGTGCAGATAGGCATTGGCCAACTGACAGTGAGTGTGGAAAAAAAAATTTTTACACAACAGCGGCAGGTGTCTGGCCTTTCACACTAACTAGCCCATCAGCACTAGAAGATAAAACCAAATGCCAACACTGCCAGATTGCCTGAAATGGGATGGTCCATGCTCAAATATAGTTAATAGCACTACATCAAACTTTAAAACGTGGCTTTTGTTACAAAATGCAATAGGTAAGTAGCCAGGTACTCTTAAAAGATGAATGTTATAATTTGGGATGCCCCCCCCCCGTGAAAGGCAATGGCTGCTGGACATTTTGCAATGTGACTTTTGTTACAAAATGCAAAAGTGAAGTGGCCAGGTACTCTAAATAGACGCATGCTAGCATTTAGGATGCCCTCCAGTGAAAGGAAATGGCTGCTGGAAATTTTACAACGTGACTTTTGTTACAAAATGCAAAAGGTAAGTAGCCAGGTACTCTTAAAAGATGAATGTTATCATTTGGGATGCCCCCCGGTGAAAGGCAATGGCTGCTGCAAATTTTACAACATGACTTTTATTACAAAATGCAAAAGGGAAGTAGCCAGGTATTCTTAAAAGACACATGCTAGCATTCGGGATGCCCCCCCGGTGAAAGGCAATGGCTGCTGGAAATTTTACAACGTGACTTTTGTTACAAAATGCAAAAGGTAAGTAGCCAGGTACTCTTAAAATACACATGCTAGGGGGGGCGTGGCCACGGCATGGCAGTGGGAAGACACATTTTCTGATGCTCTTCCAGCCCGGGTGCCCTTTTACATTCTGCCCAGTAGCTGTCGGGGACAGCTACGTGACTCTAAGAGAGGAGGGGTGTGGCGATAACCTTTATCGCCGGAGGGCTTCCCCGCCAGAGACATCCTTTTCCCAATGGTGAGAGGTGCTGCAGGAATTCCAGAGTCATCCATGAGGAAATCAGGAACAAGGGCTAGTGAATGGCGATATAGCGTTTCCCCCAATAAGAGACGGAACTCAGTATTGAGGGTGGAGATGACCTTGTTTTATTAGTGCCACCCTGGGCCTTATATGCAAGTCTCCATGCAAGGGGACCTCCCCTGTGGACCTGATGGAGAACTGCATGACAAACATACAGACCAATGGGAGCAGGCCACACAATCCCTCAACTCTGCCGGTAACACAATCAGCAACACAATGGCAGTCTGTAACACAATCAACAACACAATGACAGTCTGTAACACAATCAACAACACAATGACATTGTCTGGAACATGCTTAAGAAAATGAAAGTAATTAATCTATGTAAAGTCCAAGGGGCAGAAACAGTGCCTTTAAAATCCAATATGCCCAAGTAGGGTCCCATGGGCCATATAGAAAAAGGAACAGTGGGCATCCAATGAATGACCCGGTGGGCAATTGAATAGTGGTGAAATCCAAAAGGCAGAGAGTCTGTCACAAGGGGAAGTCAGAATCACCCATTTTTTGCTCCCGGGAGACCACATGACGGGACAAGATGGCGGTGGCCGCCACTGATGTGCGATAGGGAGACCGGAGATGGGAGTCAGAAGGAGAGGGGAGCCGGCGAGCTACTGACCTTCGGGCGCGGGCGGAGATAGAGCCCAGACTGCCAAGACAAGCGTCTTCACCACGCGAGCGGCTGAGAGAGAGGGACGAGCACGGCGCCTGCCAGCGGGCGGAGGTACCGACAGAGACCTCCGAGCTCATGCCAGCCGCAGCGGAGGAGCAGCATACAAAGGTACTGGGGCGGCGGGCGGAGTTTCCCTTCACCTGGGCGCGTGGATCAAGACCCCGCAGATGTAACAGGGAGAGACCCCCTAGCCCTGAGGCATTTTACATGGACTCCCCCCTCCCCGTTCGGGGGCACCACAGATGAATGAGGGGGAGGGGGGAGGGAATCCCCAACCTCAGCAGCAACTAATCAGGAGTGCAGATCCCACAGCCCTTCACTATGCATTGGTCAGCACAGCAGCACCTCTAAAGGGCCAGGCACACACTGTAAAGACACTCCAGTGAAGCACACCCCGGCACCAAGGAAATCGTGGAGAGAGGTGTCCAAGGAGCCTTTTCTGAGCCAAGGATCATGGGGGGAAAGCGAACGAAGGGGCATCCTAAATCCATGGGGCGGCCCCGCCCATTGGGAACCAGTGACCACTGCAACGGAGGTACTGGGGGAGGCGCTGTCTGCACATAGAACCTCCCCATGGACTCGGTCTGTATCATCGGACGCAATGACCCCATTACCCTCTTCGCACTGGAATAGTAAACCCAAATCTCTAACCTAAAGATCAAAAATTACGATCTAGAGAACAGGAGCAGGCGGAACAACCTGCATATACGAGGACTCCCTGAACTACCCCAGTATGCGGACTTAGAATCGATTGCTACATCAGTCTTCAACCCTCCATCAGCTATCATTCAATTGGATAGGATCCACAGGGTGCCAGGTCACCCGCCGGGTGCCCCGAATGCCCCCCGTGACATACTCTGCAGAGTCCACCACTTCAGAATCAAAGAGGAAATCCTGAAGATTGCCAGGGAGGCAGGCCAAGGTGTCCACAGCTCTAAACCATTAACCATCCTACCGGACTTGGCCCGATCCACGCTCTGGATGACCAGTCTACAGATGGGGATACCCCTTCCATCTTATCATACGTAAGGACGGAGGGTCGTTCACTTTCCGAGCCCCCAGAGACCTAGACGGCCTGTTTGTGTTTCTGAATGCCGCTCCCTTGGAGGTCCCCAATTGGCTGGACTTCATATCATTGCAGCCTTTGCCACAGAGGATCCAACAAAGAAGAGCCCCGCCTAGGAGGGGGCTGTCGTAAACGGGGGCACACCCCCTCCTTTGGAAGAGTGAACACCATTCCTTTTTGTTTCTGTCCTTTTCCTCTGACTTTCTATCCCGCTCCCTTCTGGGCCGTGGGTAAAGTGATGCCGGGGCGACTTGATGGACCCCCCGGAGCCGGCGGACATCATGCTCTGCGATGTGGGACCTTCTATGGGACGCCACCCTGTCGGGATTGCGGCGGACCTGTTCCCTCCTCCTCCTGGCCCCCTGATTTGACCTCGGCCTCGGCCCTAGGTGATTCCCGGCGGCCGCTGGACCTGGCCTCGGCCCCCGCTACTGCTTCAGTCCCTGACCCCGGTTTTTCTGGCTGACCGCTGTCTGGCGGCTCCATCCATCTTGGGTGGGGTGGCGGCAGAGCCCCCCGGCCGGATGGCCCTTGGGCCCGGCTAATGCTCCTGCTCACCACATTGGACATTTTTTGGGATGTTGTCCGGGCCTTGAGCATGCATGTTGTGGATTGAGGGTGGGGGGCTCATGGGCCCATTCTCCTTGTGGGGGGGCCCCCGGCTGTGTCTGGGGTGGTGGGCTGATGCCCCTCGTCGGGTGGGGGACTGACGGCCTCACATTGGGTTGGGGGGGTGAATATGGCGGATGGGCCTTCTTGCGGGGGGTGTGGGACCGATGGCCCCTCCCCCAGTCGGGGGGTTTGTGGTCCCCCCTCTACGGCCGGCCATGGGATGTGCGGTGGTTGATGGGGCCTGATTGCCTTGTGGGGGCCCTCCCCGCCTTGTCTGTCTGTGTGGACGTGGCCGGCCTGGATGTGGCCTCCCCCCCTGGTGGAGTGTGTTGGGGTCTGCACGGCTCGGGCGATGGATGGCCGCCCCTGGGGGTCTCGCCTGGGCCTGGGGTGGGCCTGCCCCTGCCCCCCCCACCCCCCTGGCTGACTTGGGGGATGTTGGGGGGGCCCTTCCTTGGCCCCGGTGGTGGCCTTGGGGAAACTACGCTGTGGTAATGACAGACATGAATGCATCTCATTAGCCCGGGATCATGGCCGTTTTGCGCGGCTCGCATTGGGGGGCCGGCCTGTGGGTGTTCCCCTCCCCCCCGCCGGGCCCTGAGGGGTGTTTAGTGCCGACCTCCCTGGCCCTGTGTGCTGTGGGGGCCTGGTGCGGGGGGGCGGGGCGCCCGTTGCCCGGTTCGGGGGGACCCTATTGTGGGAGGACCGGTGGGTGTCCGAGGCTTGGATAATTGTATACTATGTGCTTCATGTAAGCGGTTATTACTGTTAAAGGCTGTATATGTTTATGTTAGACTTGCCCGTCCCTGACATTATTCACTACAGACGGACGGGTGGGATATGTTAAGCTAAGCTAAGTTCTAAACCGCTCCTTGCGAGAGAAACAGCACGGGGTGGGGGGGTGGGAGACCCCCGTTGTTGTGCAGCACCACAGTTTTTTCACCCCACATAGGCCAGCTCGTCAGAGTCCAAGAGACCTGAATAGACGGGCACTTCTTTTTCTGTTTTTCTTTTTTCTTGCCTTCTAAGCTCTTCCTCGCCTTACATCCCGCTCCCCTTCCTTCCCTCTTTGTTCACCCACATCCCTGCCCCCTTTCCTTTAGATTTCTATTGACTTGTTCTCTCCACTGCCCCTCCCCTCCAGATCCCTCGCGCCACTCCCCCTCTACTCCCCCTTGGAGCCCTCTCTCTGATAAGGTGGTTTAACCCCTCCACTGCCTGGCCCGGGGACCGAGGGCACAATGGAGCTTCAAATTGTTTCCCTGAACACCAAGGGCCTCAACATCCCCAAGAAAAGGAAGATGTGCCTGACTATGTTTTGGAAGCATAGAGCCCAAGTGGTGTTCATACAGGAATCACGCTTCCAGAAAGGAAAGGCCCCTAAATTCTCTGATAGGTGCTTCCCAACAGGTTATCACTCATACTGGCCTGATGCAAGATCAAGGGGGGTGGGCATTCTGCTCGCCTCCTCGCTCCCTTGGACTTTCATGGATAGCTTGTCAGATGAGGAGAGTAGGTTCATATTCCTCAAGGGAGAATGGGCAACCAAATCTGCACATTCGCAAATATCTATGCACCCAATGCAGACCAAATACGGTTTATAGAGCAGACCCTGGAAACCCTCCATGCCTTCTCGGAAGGCATGGTGATCTTTGGAAGGACCTCAATGTGGCCCTAGACACACTGCTAGATGTGTTCAGGAAGGCCTCCCACCTCTTATTCTCGGCCCTCAAGAAACTCAAAACAGCCCTTAGGATGGCCCAATTGGTGGGCCCTTGGTGCATACAAAACCCGTGAGGACAAGATTATACTTTCTATTCTTCCCCTCACGATTCTTATTCAAGAATTGATTACCTCTTCATTGACCATAGGCACCTCCCGCTCACACAGAGAGCCGAAACAGATCCTATCTCGACCATGCCCTGTTCTCGCTCACAGTAAGAATTTCACTGTGGCCGAAACCAAATTCGTGGATTCTTAATGAGTCTCTACTTCTGGACCCTGCCTTAAAGGAGGAGGTCAGGAGAGAGCTCAGGTCCTACTTTGATCTGAATGCTAGGCCGGAGATGAGCCCACTCAACCTTTGGGTGGCACATAAATGTTATATTAGGGGTATCCTACTGAAGATGGTGTCCATGAGGAAAAAAGAGAGGGAGAAAGTCACTAGCGACCTGCTAGAGAAGATTGGCAAACTCGAAGCCGAACATAAAAGACAGCAGGCAGTGAGAGTTGGACAGGAGCTGGCGATGGCACAGGAAAACCTGAGAGACATATTGTTGGTCAAGGCCAAAGCCTCGGATCCCCTGTTCTGCTCCAATTATAGGCCGATATCTCTAGTAAACGTAGATTTGAAACTGTTCGCTAAAATATTGGCCAATAGACTTGCATCAAACTTAAGTGAGCTTGTAGACCTCGATCAAGCAGGCTTTACACCAAAAAGGGAAGCTAGGCACAACGTGACCCATGTCCTTAATCTCATCCATCTGATCCATGAAGAAAAGATCCCAGCCATATTGCTTTCCACGGACGCGGAGAAAGCATTCGATAGGGTCCACTGGGACTTTATTCGGGTCACCTTGGAACATCTCGGCCTACAGGAAAATATGAGGACATGGATACTGTCGTTATATTCCTCCCCATCACCATGTGTCAAGGTCTACGGGACGCTTTTGGAACCTTTTATGATTATGAACGGAACTAGACAGAGATGCACCTTGGCCCCGATCATATTCATTCTAACCTTGGAACCCTTCCTCTGTCCGGTGAGGGCAAACCCAGATATAAAAGGGGTGAGAGGCGGAAGCTCTGAGCACAAGGTGGCAGCCTTTGCTGACGATTTGCTCTTTTGCATCACCCAGCCGTTGACCACGATCCCCAACCTGTTAATGGAGTTCAAAGAGTACGCCGACCTCTTGAACTTTAAAATAAACTTACAAAAATCAGAGGCCACTAAATGTCTCCCTGCCACTGAGACATCTGACGAATATCAAAAATAGCTTTACCTTTCACTGGGCAATGAAATCAATTTCATACCTGGGGGTACAGATTACCCCTTCACTGAAAGAAGTGTTTGCTAAAAACTTTCCTCCTCTGCTGACGGTAATTAAGAGACATCTTAACACCTGGAAAGACGGCATATAGTCCTGGTTTGGCAGGTGCAATGTCCTGAAAATGAATGTGCTGCCGAGACTACTTTATCCCATTCAGGTGCACCCCAGTCACCTGCCTGCCTCCTTCTTGAAAATGGTCCGAACAGAATTAATAAAATTTGTGTGGGGAGGCAAGAGTCCACGAGTTTCACAAAGACTGCTTACCTTACCGAAAATGAGGGGGGGAGTGGGACTCCCAGACATTAAAATGTACCATGCAGCAGCCCACCTGGGCAGAATTGTGGACAGGAATCTCCATGGAAAACACAAGCGGTGGGTCCAGTTGGAGCAAACGTGGTGCCCGGTCCCACTAGCGGGCCTACCCTGGTCTACCAGCGTGATTCCGAGCGTGCTTAGGGTTCACCCAACAATTGGCCTGAACCTATAGGTGTGGGCCAGACAAGCCGCAAGGGAGAACATAGCCCCTTCGCCCTCCCCACTTAGACCGGTCATAGGGGCTCTGGATTTCATCCCAGGCCGCCTAGATGCAGGATTCAAAAAGTGAAGAACGCCCGGAAGGGGCACCACCCGTGACTTCCTAAGCGGCTTCAGTTGGAAAACCCAGAAGCAGCTTATGATGTGGGGGGACCCACCTTACTTGTCGCACTGGAGAGCTCTCCAGATCACCGACTTTCTTGACAACCTGCCCTCCCGAAGAGTTTGGAAGGGAACTAACACCATTTGAATGGCTGTGCTTGTCTTCGGAGCCAATTAGAGGGACACTATCCATTGTATACCAATTATTGATGGACCCTGGGGAGACCTTTGTGCCTAACTTTATTGGAGCATGGGAAAGGGACCTCAAAATCACCATTTTGCCAAACCAAGTGAAGAAAATACTTGAATTGGCACAACGAGCATCGGTTAGCAATTCGTACCAGGAGGCGGGGTATAAAATCCTCTGCCGCTGGTACAGGACTCCACAGACGCTACATCGGTTCTACCCATCAGTCTCGCCACTATGTTGGAGGTGCGAGAGAGCCCAAGGTACCATTTTCCACATATTTTGGGAATGTGAAAGAATACAGGAATTCTGGAGGAGTGTCGTAGAGTGGATCTGCAAGATAACGGGAGATGACATCCCTCTCTCCCCGGAGGCTCTACTGTTGCACTCCGTCAGCGGAGCGGTTGGGAAGTACAGAAAGTCATTGACTATCCATCTGGTAAACGCAGCTAGGGGGGCGTGTATTCCGGCCCAGGGGAAGTCCTCCACTGCACCTACCATCAGCTCTTGGATACGCAGGGTAGAAGACATTCGACGTATGGAGAACCTGACGGCCCATCTCAGGGGCTCAGAGGAAAAGTATAGGCACTTGTGGATGCCATGGGACATGTTCACATAGTCCGCTGAAGGCAAACAACTTTGGAGCTCAGCATGATCGTGCAGGGTTCTAGGGCAGAGATGAGAGATGCTGTAAGGCCCCGTGGGACACCCGCCTTCGTAGTAAGCCCACAACCCCCAATCTCCGCTGCTAACTTCACCTTTAGACAAGCCCCAGTTTGCCGGGACGCTTTATACGCCTCACTGGACACGGTTGCCCCCAGGACTTGATAGCACAAAGGATGTGATCTTACTGGAGAGTGAAGGCAGATGAACCAAGGGCCCAACAGGGCAATGTAGACAGGCTGGGTCATACATGGAAAGGCAGTCCAATAATATCGCAGTACACAAGAAGTAGGCAGAAGAAGGGTCAAAGTCTGGCCAAAGGTCAATCCAGGAGGTCGCGGGTTTGCGGTACAGAGGAAGAGACAGAGATGTGGTCGGGGTACAGGCAGGGTCGGTCCAGGCGGCAAGCGAGAATGGTCAAACAAAGCAAAGGTCTCAAACAGGCAAAACGCAATCTTAGGCACACTCAGCTTAACGCCATCACTGGCACTGGTGCAATGAAGGGGTCTGTCTTATATAGGGCTGACACTACCGGGAAGAGTGTGGTGATTGGTGGTGACACAATTCTGGTCCTGATTGGACCTGACCCGCACAAAGGGCGTATAGCCCAGAAATCCCTTGGGCTCATCAGCCCTTTAATAACTATCTCCGGCGGACGTGCTGTGCGCAGCGCCGCCGGAGGGCATAAAGCCTATGTGCTCGCGCGCGCAAGCACAAACATGTGTGTCGGGGGCGCGCCTCGGCGTCGGGGGAGCGGCCGTGCTCGGCGGAGATGCCCGAGCCGCTGCTCGCAGTGGAGATAGCCGAGCCGTTGCTCGGCGTGGCCGCTGCACAGGAAGACCTCCGGCCGACCGCCCGGAGGCGGCGTGGGAGCGAAGGGCCCGTGAGTTGATCGTGACACTACCCCCCCCCCTCTACGAGGGGCCTCAAGACCCTTACTAGGTTTATCAGGATTCTCTCGATTAAATCTTCTAATTAGGGCATTAGCATGAGCATCTTTGGCCGGTACCCAACACCTCTCTTCAGGACAAAAACCTTTCAATCAATCAGATATTGCAAAGAGGTACGTAATATTCGAGAGTCCAAAATCTTATTGACCTCATATTCGGGTTCATCTTCTACAATAATGGGTGGAGGAGACTCTAACTGAATATTTCTAGCCGGTTTCAACAGCGCAACGTGGAAGGCATTGGGAATCCTCATAGATGGAGGAAGTAGAGATGAGCGAACTTTTGAAAAATTCGATTCGACTGATTCGCCGAATTTTCCGACAAAAATCGCTTCGACCCGAATTTATTTGCGACGAATCGCTATTAAAAACGGCTATTTCTGAGCCTCCTAGAGCCTCAATAGGGTTGTAAACCATTCTGCCTTGCTGTAACACGCATAGGATGCGTGCTGGGTTAGTGAAATTATACTGTAAATAATTAGGACATGCAGATCAGAGGCATCGCTAATAGAATCGCAGAGCAGCACAATTGCAGAGAGTTGAAGTGCCATCACTATAAGGGGCCCCTATAGTGCCTGAAAAACACACCCTGGAGCTGGCAGCAGCAGGAGCCCAAAAATTAGCTGAATCACACCCTGGAGTTGCAAGCAGCAGCAGCAGGAGCCCAAACATTGCTTTAAAGAGCCCAAAAATTGGATGAATCACACCCTGGAGTTGCAAGCAGCAGCAGGAGCAGCAGCAGCGGGAGCAGGAGCCCAAACATTGCTTTAAAGAGACACTGGAGTTGGCTGCAGGAGCCCAAAAATTGGATGAATCACACCCTGGAGTTGCAAGCAGAAGCAGCAGCAGGAGCCCAAACATTGCTTTAAAGAGACACTGGAGTTGGCTGCAGGAGCCCAAATATTAGATGAATCACACCCTGGAGTTGCAAGCAGCAGCGGCAGGAGGTGCAGCAGCAGGAGCCCAAACATTGCTTTAAAGAGACACTGGAGTTGGCTGCAGGAGCCCAAAAATTGGATGAATCACACCCTGGAGTTGCAAGCAGCAGCAGCAGGAGCCCAAACATTGCTTTAAAGAGGCGCTGGATTTGGCTGCAGGAGCCCAAAAATTGTATGAATCACACCCTGGAGTTGCAAGCAGCAGCAGCAGGGGCACAAGCATTGCTTGAAAGACACCCTGGAGTTGGCAGCAGCAGCAGGAGCCCAAAAATTGACTGACACACCGTGGAGTTGGCATCAGCAGCAGGAACCCAGAAATTGTCTGGAAGGCACCCTGAAGTTGGCAGCAGCAGGAGCACAAACATGAGCTGGAAGGCACACCGTGGAGTTGACAGCAGCATAAGCAGGAGCCCAAACATTGCTTGAAAGACACCCTGGAGTTGGCAGCAGCAGCAGCAGGAGGCCAAAAATTGGCTGAAAGGCACACCCTGAAGTTGGCATCAGCAGGAGGCCAAATATTGGTCTAAAGACATAAATATGTTTTGCACCATTTGGAAAGTGTAAAACGTGGAACTATGCTGAATCTAGTCGCATGCATCAGCCATTGGTGGGTGGAAATCCTGGCTGATCCATCCCTGATTCATTTTGACAAAGGTGAGTCTCTCCACATTTTTAGTTGACAGACGAGTTCTCCTCACCGTAACTATGGCCCCCGCAGCACTAAACACCCGCTCAGATGGCACGCTACTTGCCGGGCAGGACAGCTTTTCCAGGGCAAACTCTGCTAGTTGTGGCCACAAGCCAAGTTTGGCTGCCCAGAAGTCCAGCGGATCCTCAAGGTGTGTTGGCATGGTCATGTCAAGGTATGACATAACCTGCTGGTTGAGGTCCTGCTCCAGGTCTTCCTGCTGCTCATGAGTAGCCTCAATATGCGGGTGTAGAAAGCTACTCATTAGCGACTGAAGACTGAGGCTGCTGCTGATGGAGCTGCTGCTGCTGCTCCTGCCAACCCCCCCAGCAGCCATGGCAGTGGAAGGTGAGCGCAGAGGTCCCCCCGAGTCAGACCTGCGAGAGTATGTACCATGGCGCATCAGCCAACTGACTACGCAGAATGTCTTTGTAGTAGTTCAGTTTGTCCTCCTTCTCGGCGGGTTTAAAAAATGCCCCCATTTTGTGCCGGAAGCCAGGGTCCAATAAGGTGGACAGCCAGAAGTCATCCCGGCGACAAATGGAAACAATTCTGGGGTCACTACGCAAGCACGTGAGCATTCTTCCTGCCATTTGCGCAAGTGACTCGGAGGGAGTACCTGTCTCCATCTCCACTGCATACTGCCACTGTGTGTCCGGGTCCTCTGTCTCGCCTTCCTCAAAACCCTCTAGCTCCTCTGGCAGCTCCTGCTCCTCCTCTCCTGTCCGCTGACTAGATAAACCAGCCATTTCTCCAAGCCTAAACTGTGTTTCATTGTGCCCCTTCTCCTCCTCTTCCTCCTCCTCCAGTTCAACTCCAACGGGGTTCATGTGGCCGTAAGATGTAGACGCCATGTCTCCAGTGCCCTGACCAGCCATGGTTTCCAACATGTGCTGTAGTACATGAAGCAGTGGAATCACGTCGTTCATCCTGTAATCCTGCCGACTGACAAATAAAGTGGCTTCCTCAAAGGGCCTGAGCAAACGGCAGGTGTCACATGTGAGCTGCCACTGGTTGACATTGAAGTTACACAGGGGAGTCCCCCTATCCACTTGGATCATCAGGAAATCCGTGGTGGCTTTTCTCTGTTCATATAATCGGTCCAACATGTGAAGCGTGGAATTCCAACGGGTGGAAACATCGCAAATCAGACTATGTTGGGGGCTACCGTTCTGACGCTGTAGCTCAAGAAGGGTGTGTTTGGCGGTGTATGAGTGGCTGAAGTGCATGCAAAGTTTCCTTGAAGTTGTTAGGATGTCTTGCAGATGGGGGGGGGAACACTTCAGAAACCGCTTGACAACCAGATTGAAGACATGAGTCATGCAGGGGGCATGGGTCAGGCTTCCATGGTGCAGCACAGACAAAATGTTCTTCCCATGGTCGGTAACCATGATTCCCATTTTAAGTTTTCTTGAAGTAAGCCATGCTTGGATTCCCTGATGAATACATTTAAGCAGTTCCCCCCCTGTGTGACTCCGTTCGCCAAGACAAGCCATGTGAAGCACAGTGTGACACCTCCGTGCCCTGCACACATGGTGGACTGGAGGGGCACTGAGACTAGAGTCTACAGTGGAGGGTGAGGAGATGGCGGAGGATGAGGAGGCCGAGTCGCATGGTGTCACAGGCCCAACGGGCAGGGAGCGCGGAGACCGAAGCGGCGTGACCTGTCCAAGTTGCTGCTGCTGCTGCTGCTGCAAAGGGACCACATTCACCCAGTGGGCCGTAAACGACATGTACTGTCCCTGACCGTAGTTACAGCCTTCTTGGCAAAGAAATGATAGCTTGGGACTCTCCACCTCGGCTCGGCACAAGCCATCAGTTCTCTGAAAGGTGCAGGGTCCACCACCTGAAAAGGGAGCGACTGCAGCACCAGCAACTTGGACAGGAGCACATTGCGCCGTAGGATGAGTGGGCGCATACTGCTGTCTCTTGGACATGGCTTCGCTGATGGATTGCGGGCGGGATGCATGACTTGGAGGAGGAGGAGCAGGAGCAACAGAGGATGGGTATAACGCACAGCTGCCTTCGGCTGAGGTGCTGGAGCCTTGGCTGGCAGAAATTGGGAGCGGCGTGCCACTTGGTGAGGAAGCAGGCTGGACCACCTCTTCAGAGCCTCGGTCCTCTCAGGCCGCTTTATGGTGACGCATCATATGTTGACGCAGGGCCGTGGTGCCAACATTTGGACCCTGGCCACGCTTCACCTTCTGCCTACATATCTTGCATGTGGCCATGTTACCCTCCTGCGGATGCTTCAGGAAAAACTGCCACACTGCCGAGTAGCTACTTTTCCCACCAACAGGCCTCACTGATTCACTGCTACTGTCGCCAACTCCAGGAACCCCTGCTCCACTACCTCTCGATAAGGTAGCCTGCCGCGCAGCAGGTGCTCTACCCCGGCCCCGGCCCAGTTTGGCTCCAGGCATTACAATTGTGCCCCCATGCTGACTGCCAACCATGCTTCTAACACCTTGCTGCCTCAGCTGCTGACTCCGGGGCAACCTGCACCCCTCTTCTCCTGATGATGACGATGAAGCCCCTTCATCACCCGGCTTCCAAGTTCGATCGGCTTCATCATCATCATCATCACTGAGTTGTGGCTGCATGTCACTGATGTTCTCGGTTTCCTCAACAGTGTCTGACGCAGGAGCTGGAACGCTCGCAACACCCACGACACTGTCCACATCACTATTTGTCTGCCTAGCTAAAGAAGCCACCTCCATTTCTTGGCTGGGCAGTAGCTGCTGACTGTCCTCTATCTGATCGTCCTCCTCACTAAAGAGTGGAGCTGAACCCAAAGCATAGGATACGTCGCTGGTGGAGGGAACAGCGTAGGACAGAGGCAATGGGAGGACAGGGACTGCTCTCGGGGCATGCCAACTCAGGGTTGTGTCAGAGGAACCTACCGACCCTAGACTGGGGGTCTCAAATGTAACTTGTGATGATGTTGATGAGCGCGTTAACCAATCTACCACAGCAGATGCGTTACTGGTGGAGACACGACCGCTAGCAGATACTGGCAGATCAGGTCTCTCACCGTGACTTCTGCTGCCACTTTCTCCTAGTCTGCTGCGACCTCTGCCTGCTGAATCTTGGCCGCTGCCACTCCTCTTTGAACATCCTTGCACTTGTCTGCCTGACATTTTTATGTATTTGCGGCCTGGGGTATTGACAGCAGGACAAAAAACAATTCAAAATGCAATAACTTAATAAAGCTGAGGCTGTAGATGCTTATTTAGTATAACAGATAGGGTGCCACGTGGTGGTTTGGGAAACCCTGCGGCCTGGTGTATTGACAGCAGGACAAAAAACAATTCAAAATACAATAGCTTAATAAAGCTGATGCTGAACAACGCTTATTAAGTATAACAGATAGGGTGCAACGTGGTGGTTTGGGATACCCTGCGGCCTGGTGTATTGACAGCAGGACAAAAACCAATTCAAAATGCAATAACTTAATAAAGCTGAGGCTGTAGACGCTTATTTAGTATAACAGATAGGGTGCAACGTGGTGGTTTGGGAAACCATGCGGCCTGGTGTATTGACAGCAGGACAAAAACCAATTTAAAATGCAATAGCTTAATGAAGCTGATGCTGAACAACGCTTTTTTAGTATAACTGATAGGGTGCAACGTGGTGGTTTGGGATACCCTGCGGCCTGGTGTATTGACAGCAGGACAAAAACCAATTCAAAATGCAATAACTTAATAAAGCTGAGGCTGTAGACGCTTATTTAGTGTAACAGATAGGGTGCCACGTGGTGGTTTGGGATACCCTGCGGCCTGGTGTATTGACAGCAGGACAAAAACCAATGCAAAATGCAATAGCTTAATAAAGCTGATGCTGAACAACGCTTATTTAGTATAACAGATATTATTTAGTATAACAGATAGGGTGCAATGTGGTGGTTTGGGATACCCTGCGGCCTGGTGTATTTAAAGCAGACCAAAACCAATTAAAAATGCAATAAATTAATAAAGCTGAGGCTGTAGACGCTTATTTAGTATAACAGATAGGGTGCCACGTGGTGGTTTGGGATACCCTGCGGCCTGGTGTATTTAAAGCAGACAAAAACCAATTCAAAATGCAATAACTTAATAAAGCTGAGGCTGAACAACGCTTATTTAGTATAACCGATAGGCTGCTAAGTGCAGGTTTGGGATGCCCATGTGGCCTGGTGTATTTAAAGGAGACCCAAAAATATTAACACTAATCCAGTTATTTTAATGCTTGTGTGTAACAGATAGGGTTACATAAGGCACTGCATAGATGGCAAGCACAGTGGCCTGGTGTATTTAAAGCAGACCCAAAAATATTAACACTAATCCAGTTATTTAAATGCTTGTGTGTAACAGATAGGGTTACATAAGGCACTGCATAGATAGCATGCACAGTGGCCTGGTGTATTTAAAGCAGACCCAAAAATATTAACACTAATCCAGTTATTTAAATGCTTGTGTGTAACAGACAGGGTTACATAAGGCACTGCATAGATGGCATGCACAGTGGCCTGGTGTATTTAAAGCAGACCCAAAAATATTAACACTAATCCAGTTATTTAAATGCTTGTGTGTAACAGATAGGGTTACATAAGGCACTGCATAGATTGCATGCACAGTGGCCGGGTGTATTTAAAGCAGACCCAAAAATATTAACACTAATCCAGTTATTTAAATGCTTGTGTGTAACAGATAGGGTTACATAAGGCACTGCATAGATGGCATGCACAGTGGCCTGCTGTATTTAAAGCAGACCCAAAAATATTAACACTAATCCAGTTATTTAAATGCTTGTGTGTAATAGATAGGGTTACATAAGGCACTGCATAGATGGCATGCACAGTGGCCTGGTGTATTTAAAGAAGACCCAAAAATATTAACACTAATCCAGTTATTTAAATGCTTGTGTGTAACAGATAGGGTTACATAAGGCACTGCATAGATGGCATGCGCAGTGGCCTGGTGTATTTAAAGCAGACCCAAAAATATTAACACTAATCCAGTTCTTTAAATGCTTGTGTGTAACAGATAGGGTTACATAATGCACTGCATAGATGGCAAGCACAGTGGCCTGGTGTATTTAAAGCAGACCCAAAAATATTAACACTAATCCAGTTATTTAAATGCTTGTGTGTAACACATAGGGTTACATAAGGCACTGCATAGATGGCAAGCACAGTGGCAAGGCAGATTACGGTTTACAGCACAAAGAAATGAAATTGAATTGAAAACTGATCAGGCAAATCACCCTGTCACTGTCACTTTTATGCTGTCCCTGGATTATTCCGGTCTTCCACTATCTTTCCCTGGCTCTGTCTGCCTCTCTAAATCTCCCTACCTATCTGTAAATCTCCCTACCTATCTGTAACTCTCCCTACCTATCGCTAACTGTCTGTCCCTGTCTGCAGCAACCACTGTTGTCTCACGAATGCAAGTCTGAAATGCGCGCAAGCAAGATGGCCGCCGCTTTATAGAGCACGGTGACGTCACCGGGCTTCCTGGCTGCTGATAGGCTGCATGTGACTGTCCCATCATACCTTGCCCCAGGGTACATGTCTGGACATGTGCGTCCACCATCTTAGAATGCCTGTCATTGAAATGAATGGAGTTTAAAGGAAAACTTTGATCGATCGAATAGGGGGGAAATTCGGATTTGTTCAGAATCGAATTTTCCATGAAATTCGGAACGAATCCGGGTTCATCCGGATCGATTCGCTCATCCCTAGGAGGAAGCTTGACTTTAAAAACGCAATTCTGTGAGGTACTCACCTGTAGAATTGTTTTTTTCTGGGAATCCATTCCATACACTCCTTACTCTTTGGTCTCCTCCTCCTTGCTGATCACGTGACTGAAAGAAAGAAAACAGGTGCGGTCCTCCTGGCCCATAAGTAGCAGCTGCCCCTAATCAGATCAGTTTACTTAAAAAGTAAAATAATTTAGAGACAGGCCGGGAGGCCCTAATAAGAGTCCATGTTACTACACATCAAACTCAACCAAAAAATGCTCTCAAAATTAAGTTCTATTACTTTTCCATTTTTTTTTTATATATTTTTATATCTTTACTATCTTTTTTTTTTTTTTTCATACTATGAATTAATAACCAAAAAATGGATTAACACCCCATCAGAAAAACATCGGAAAATAACATGACCCAAAACGGGTGGGCCGGAGTGTATGGAATGGATTCCCAGAAAAAACAATTCTACAGGTGAGTACCTCACAGAATTGCGTTTTTTCTTGCAATCCATTCCATACACTCCTTACTCTTGGGATCTCCAAAAGCAGTGCCATCTATGGACGGGATCCTCCAACGCAGAACGGCAGGTAGTTCACTTCACTACTGCCTGTAGAATCTTCCAACCCACAACAGCGTCAGCTGAGGCTCTAACATCTACCATGTAAAACTTGGTGAATGTATGCACCGAGGACCAGGTGGCAGCTTTGCAAACCTGTTTCACCGAAGCCTGATGTTGAAAAGCCCAAGAAGCCCCAATGGCCCTAGTGGAATGGGCCGTGACCTGCAAAGGGGGTTCCTTTCCCTTGGCCGAGTAAGCTCTAGCTACTGCCTGCCTAATCCACTTACTGATAGTGGCCTTAGCTGGCGAAAGCCCCTTTCTTGGTCCTTCTGAAATGACAAAAAGAAAATCCATCTTGCGGAAGGCATCTGTAGCTGCCAAATAATACCTGATGGCTCTAACCACGTCTAGGGAATGAAGTGCCCTTTCCTTAGCAGGAACTGGACATAAGGAGGGTAGAATTACCTCCTGATTAAGGTGAAAGGGAGAGACAATGTTAGGTAAAAAGTCAGGCTTAAAACGTAAAACTACCTTGACTCTATGTAACTCAAAATAAGGAGACTTTATACATAAGGCGGCTAACTACGAAATACGCCGCACAGAAGTAATTGCCACTAAAAAAATTACTTTGTGTCAAAATGCTCATTGGAACGTCAATCATAGGTTCAAAGGTAGCGCCCTGCAGAGCCGTCAACACCAAATTCAAGTCCCACACCGGTAATATAGACTTGCACGGTGGATTACAAGCGATAGACCTCTGGAAAAAAATAGATAAGGCCGATACCTGCCCTTTTAGGGTACTTAATCGTAGGCCCATTTCTAAGCCATCCTGAAGAAATTCTAGAATTCTGGAAATTGAATACGTTCTGCATGAGCATTTCCTAGCCTCACACCAGGATATGAATGACCGCCAGACCCTGTAATAAATCATGGAAGACAACTTCTTCTGGGCCTGGATCATGGTATGAATGACCTTAGCTGATAATCCTTTCTTTGCTAGGACTGCGGTCTCAATAGCCAAGCCGTCAAAGCCAGCATCTGTAAATTCGGGTGCCGAAGCGCCCCCTGAGTGAGAAGATCTGGCTCGACCGGTAGACGCCATTGGTCTACCGCCATCCTTGTTATGTCTGAGAACCAACTTCTTCTTGGCCAATGAGGAGCTACTAGAATTGTGGGTACTCCTTCCTGAATTATCCTTCTTAGCCCTCGACTCAGAAGCGGAAACGGGGGAAAAATGTACAGAAGCTTGAACCTTGTCCAAGGGACTGAGAGGGCGTCCGTGGCTATGGCCAGAGGGCTCCTTGACAGGGACATGAATTTTGTCCGCTTGTGATTGTGTCTGGATGCAAAGAGATCCACTTCTGGGCGCCCCCAGCGCCGACAAAGGGCTTGGAAAACCTTCCGACTGAGGGACCATTCCCCTGGCGCAGGACCTTCCTGCTCAGAGCGTCGGCCTCCTGGTTTTCTATCCCCGGGATGTAAACTGCCGAGATGCAGGGAACACTTTCCTCTGCCCAGATCAGAACCCGGCTTACCTCCAGTAGAACACCCTTGCTCCGGGTACCCCCCTGATGACTGATATAGGCTACCGCCGTCTGGTTGTCCGACTGGACCTGGACTGCCTGCCCCTTCAAGCAGGGGGTCAGATACTGAAGCACTAACCCGATGGCTCTTAATTCCAATATATTTATGGGAAGCTGATTCTCCTTCGGCCCCCACTGACCCTGGACTTTCTGAGATTGCCAAACGCCGCCCCATCCTGTGAGACTGGCATCCGTGGCAACAATCTGCCACTGTGGGGTCAAGAAGGATCTGCCCACAGACAGGTGAAGAGGGTCCATCCACCACAGAAGAGAATGTCTTGCAGACAAACACTTGATCCAGCGACTGTGGGGCTCGATCCCAGCTTGCCAACAGATTCCATTGAAGGGGCCTCATGTGAAACGGGGCAAAAGGTACCGCCTCGAAGCAGGCTACCATCAGGCCTATCAACCTCATACCCAGCCGAATGGTCGGCTGCCGGTCAGCCAGGAAGCCCTCTATCTGATCTTGGATTAGTCGCGCCTTCTGTCCTGGTAGAAACACTTTGACTTGGACAGTGTCCAGAATCATACCTAAGAAGTTTCTTACTGGCACTGGAGTGATATGAGACTTCGGGTAATTGATCACCCAGCCGAATTCCTCCAGAGTTGATCGGACCGTCTGCGTGTCCTTTAGGATCTGCTGCTGCGATCCGGCTGATATTAGAAGATCGTCCAAATAGGGGACAATACAAATCCCCTGGCTCCTGAAAATTGCCATGAGACCTGCCAAAACCTTGGTGAATACTCTTGGAGCCGAGGATATCCCAAATGGGAGTGCCACAAACTGGAAATGCTTGTCTTCCAGGGCAAACCTCAGGAATCTTTGATGTCCCGAAAAAATTGACACATGCAGATACGCGTCCCTTATGTCTATGGTAGTCATCAGATCCCCGGGTCGAACTACTGTTAAAGCTGACCCCAACGTCTCCATGCGGAAATGCTTCACGCGGATATATCTGTTGAAATCCTTCAGATCTAAAATGGGACGAATCGACCTGTCCTTTTTGGGGATTGTAAAAAGGTTGGAATAAAACCCCTGACCTTCTTCCTGAAGGGGTACTTGAGAAATCACCACTTTTTGAAGGAGGTGCTGAACAGCGGACTTCAAGGCATCTAACTTTGACTGGTTCCGGGATGCCCCTAACCGAAGGAACCTTGCGGGCGGTCTGGCTGCAAACTCGATTTTGTAACCTGAGGACACTACCTCTTGGATCCACAGATCCCTTATGCGGCGCTTCCAGATATGAGCAAAATGCAAAAGCCGTCCCCCCACCCGCTCGGGTGAGGGCGCCCCCTCATACTGGAGTGGACTTGGCTGGAGGTTTAGGCCTACTTCTCCAGGCCCCTCCTGCTCTATTACGTGCTCTGCCTCTCCGAAAGGGCCGAAAAGATGAGAACCCCTGAAAAGGCCTAGTCGTTCTTTTCCTCTGAGGCAGTTTGCCGTCTTTAACCATACCGTCCAGCTTTTCTCCAAAAAGTCTGCTCCCTACAAAGGGTAGATCCGTCAGCGCCTTCTTAGCGGCGGCGTCCGCCGACCATTGTCTGAGTCATAATGAGCGGCGCAAGGCCACAAGGAGCGCAGAGGTTCTAGCCGCCAGCCTGGCCACATCTTCCATTGCAGTAATGGCAAATGCATTAAAGTCCAAACAGTCCTTAAAGTCCTTAGACTCTTGTGACAGCCTGCGCGACTTGGCCCTGGCTAGATTCTTCTTCATCTTCTTTCTCGAAGCCAGGGACACAATGGCCGTGGCACAAACCGGGCGGAGAAGGGAGCCTATCATGGCAAAGGCATGGTGGACCAACTGATCCATACGCCTTTCTGAGGGATCTCTATGGGACCCCATAGTAGCGGATGGCATCACTGAAGTGTTAGACAACCCTGCCACTGGAGAGTCCACATCAGGCGGATAAGACCAAAGTTTGATCATGTCTGTCGGGAAAGGATACCTGACATCTAGGATTTTAGGAACGGCCGGTAATTTATTAGGATTTTCCCACTCCTTAAGAACCATTTTAGAAAACTGCGGTTGTTCCGGGAACACCTGCTATTGCCTAACAGGCTTAAACAGATCATCTTTTCTACTTTTTACTACCTCAGGAGGGGAGATATTCAAGGTATCAAAAACCGCCGACAGTAGACCTTCTGTCTCATCCACAAGGAGAGGATCTTCATTGGATGAAAACAGAATGGAGTTACTATCCTCTTCTGATCGCAGCTCACCCTCAGAGGCCTGCTCGTCCATATAATCCTCATCCTCTTCTTCTCCAAAGGAGGCAAACATATCCTCTTCTGCCACAGGTTCTAAATGTATTTTCTTATATGCGGCCTTCCTTGGCAAAACAAAAGACAACTGTCTGTAAGGCTCTTACCTGATCCCGGCGCCATGTCCCGCGGCGTCTCGGCGAGGCGGCGCTCGGGTCCGGTGTTCCAGCGGCCACGCTGGGCGGCCGCCTCCACCGCGTCTGCTGCAGCTTCGGCCGCCACCTCCTCTGCCTCGGGGGTGGCCGGTGTCATGGGGCTTCCCTCCGTTCCCGGGAGCGGCTCCTCCGCCGCTGCACCTGGCGCGGCATCTCCTCTCCCTGCGGGGAGCGCGCCCGGCCAGTCACGTGCTCACACGCGCGCAAGCACGTTCAGTTTATGCCCTCCGGCGGCGCTGCTCCCAGCGCATTCGCCGGGGGCAAGTTTAAACGCCCCAATCCTGTCACCTGGGTGGGATGAACCCAGGGACTGGACAGCCCGACTGGCCAGGGCGGTCCAGTCCCTGGGGCTGCTCCTATAGGGAGCTAGGTTCCAAGTCGCACCAATCACTACACTTTCCCCCAAGGTTGTACTAATCACCATTTCCCCTTCCCATTGGCCAGTTCCCCTTTAAATACGTTCCTGTCCGGTCCATCAGTGCCTGTTATAATCTTTGATTAGCTAGGGTGTGCTTTTGGATCCTGTTAGCGTTTATTTATTTATTTATTTTTTTTTAATTCTTTATTTAAGGATTTTCACATATAGCATACAAGGGGAAAATACAAATACATCATACAATACAAACAATATACATTCAGGCAATGAAGGTAGGGTAAGAGGGCAAAGGGTCTGTCAAGGGGGGGGGGGCAGGGAAGCAGCTAAAAGGTCGTCGCTTTGCTCACGTTCACGGGTGAATGGTTCAGATGAGCTTGGAGACCGGCAGAGAGATCACCAACAAGGACCTCATGATGTTTCCATCAGGGCCATAAGGAGGGATGGGGGGGCAGGGATAACCCCCTACATCATTTACCAGGCACAGCAGAGTCGATCACAGTTCAAAGGCCTGTTTGAACTCTTCAGATTCTTGGTAAATCAACCAGGGCATCCACGTGCGCCTATACTGTTCCTCCCTCTCCTGCATAGCCAAGGTGAGATCCTCCATTTCAGAGATGCTCAGCACCTCCATAACCCAGTCCCTCACCGTGGGGGCTCTTTTTTGCTTCCAAAATCTCGGGATCACCAATTTAGCAGCATTTAACAGATGGGCCCACAAGGATTTCTTGTATTTGCTAACCGGGCGATTCGTCAAGTGCAGTAGAACCTGAGCTGGGTCAGTGGGAACTGGGTCTCCAGTAAGCTGAGAAATAATGGCCAGCACCCCCCTCCAGTATTCACGAAGCTTGGGGCAAGACCATAAAATGTGTATTAGTGTACCCCGCTCGGTCCCACATCTCCAGCACTGGGGATCCACCGAAGCCGATATTCTGTTTAGTCTGTCTGGGGTATAGTACCAGCGGGATAATACCTTATAATTGGACTCCTGCACTCTGGTGGCGATAGAGGACCCGTGAGCGAGGGATGCAATCTTCTCCCTCTGCTCCTCGTCTAGCTCCACTCCCAGGTCCGCCTCCCAATCCCTCCAGAACGACGGGGGACCGTCACGTTCCCCCACCAGCAGCGAGTACAATTTGGAGATCAAATGGTCATTCGGTATCTCTCCTAGGCAGATCTGTTCAAGGTCAGTATGAGGTCTACACTTCTCCCTTTTCAACCCCTGTCCAGCTACAAAGGACTGCAATCTAACCAGAGTCCAGGGGTCAAGATCCGTCCTCTCCCACCTGACTCTCAAGTCCACCAGAGAAGTCCACCCGTTCACAGTAATCAGATCCCCAGCTCTCAACTGGGATAATCCACCCCAGCCCCTGAGTCCCGCCCTGGACGAACCCAGGGCCAACAGGAGGCTATCAACAATGGGCACCATGGGGGAGGGCCACAGGGAGATCCTAGAATAGTGCCTATACTGTCTAAAGGCCCACATAGTCGCTCCAATGGTTGGGTGTCTCTTTAGCTCTAAGGGTATAGCTTCTCTGCCCCACATTGAAACCTCCGGCGGAGCGAGGGCCGCACCATGCTCCAACTGAACCCACCTTTTTATGTCCTGACATGTTGCCCACTCACATGTCCTCTGCAAATGCGAGGCCACCCAATATAACCTAATATCTGGCAGTGACATACCCCCCTGGTTCTTGGGCCTGCATAGCATACGCTTCCCTAGTCTTGGTCGCCTCTTGTTCCAAATAAAGCTCATGAGGGACTTGCTAAGGTCCAGAAAGAAACCAGCAGGGATCCGGGTCGGCAGGGCCTGGAACAGATACAGCAGTCTGGGCAGGATCGTCATCTTAACTATATTAACCCTCCCCATCCAGGAGAATGTGGGAAGGTCCCATCTCTCCAGGTCGGTCTTAATTCTTCTGGCCAGGGGAGTAAAATTCAGGGGCACTATATTATACAAGGAGCACGGCAGTTGGGTCCCCAAATATGTCATTGAGGCCTTGGCCCACTTGAAGGTGAAGGACTGACGCAAGGTCCCAACTGTATCACCCTGTAGGGTGACATTCATTGCTTCGGATTTGTCAAAATTAATTTTCAGATAAGAGAGCCTCCCATAAATCTCAAATTCCCTCATAAGGACCGGGACCGTCACTGAAGGGTTGGTGATAAAGAAGAGCAGGTCATCTGCGTAGGCTGCGACCTTATGGGTACCTTCGCGGGAGACAAATCCTTGAATATCGGGATCATTTCTAATTGTGCATAGGAACGGCTCGAGTGTAAGGGCGAAGAGGAGGGGCGAGAGGGGACAGCCCTGACGGGTGCCATTCTTAATCCACACCGGGTCCGACAGGTGGCCATTAATTCTAATTCGTGCCGATGGGGTAGTGTATAACGCTTCTATAAGCCGTCTCATGTTGTCCCCCAGGCCAATATACCTGAGGGACTCCCTCAGGAAGGGCCAGCTCACCCTGTCAAACGCCTTTTCGGCGTCTGTAGAGAGGAGCATCAGGGGGACCCCCGAGACTCTGGCCGCGTGTATAATGTTTATGGCACGGACCACGTTGTCCCTGGCCTCTCTATGGAGTACAAACCCCGTCTGGTCCAGGTGCACCAGGTGAGGGATTAATGGGGCCAATCTATTAGCCAGGATCTTAGCGTAAAGCTTCATATCCGCGTTAAGCAGAGAGATGGGTCTATAACTTTTACAGGACAACGGATCCTTTCCAGACTTATGAATGACCGTGATGTGTGCCTCTAGGTCTCTGCATGAGAAGGCTCCCGGGTTCCCCTCGTCTAGTATCGTGTTCCAGGCCCTCACCAACCGAGGACCCAATACAGGCTCAAAAGTCTTATAATAGAGGGGGCGTGGCTTAGCAATGGCGGCGTGAGGGCGCGTTTTTGAGGAGCTCTGCAGAAGAGATAGCTAAACGAGGGAATCTTACCTTCTTTTTGCCCATCGACGGGATGTCCAAGCGGCGGAAGAGCAGGGTGACCCCTGGCAGTGACAGAGCTGGCAAAATAAGCAAGTTTCTGAGGGCGAGACAGCCGGCCGGGAGCAGCAGAGGAGAGGACAACATGGCGGCGGCAGCGGAGCGGAGAGATGCATCGCAGGTGACGGCGGCAGAGAGCTCATCATCTGGCCCGGGGGGGCGGCCTGGAGGTCGCTCACCCTCTCAGGCGGCGAGCCCGTGTGCCCGGACGGCGGGGACAGAAGAACCGGAGGTGGCGGGTCCTGTAGCCGGAGGTGAGGCGCGCCCGGGAGCACCGCTGCGCACGTGCGCCACCGAGTCCCTAGACGGCGATGCAGGAGGCAGGAGCCGGGAGCCGTGGAACGGAGCAGGCGAGATCCCCCGCCCGACGGACCAGGTACGGGGGCAGCAGAGCGCTGAGAACGCCGTCCTCTATGGCGGCGGTGGAGTCAGCAGAGGACCGGCCGGGAGGACAGAGGACGGGGAAATAGGAGCCCTCCCCCTGCCAGCACAGATAAACAGCTCCAGCATCGGAGGCGCGGTGGCGGGCTGCCCAGGCAGGGAGTCGCAGTGCGGGGTGGAGGAGTCCCCCCCACCTACAGATCAGCTGGCCCACAGAGCAGGGGTGAATCGGCCCACACAGAGCATGGGAACAGCATGGCCAGAGGGACTCGGACTGGGCAACAGGGACTGGGAGGATCACCCGGCGGCAGGGATCATTATGGGGACCCGGAAGGGAATTGAAACCAATGATCCCCTGGAGATGAGACCTGGGGAACAGCAGCTGAGGCTGACCAACTATAAACGCCCGCTTAAACAGCAGGCTCAGTCCCTGGGCCAACCAGCAGCGTGCAGTGGGGCCCCTCCAGCAGAAGAGCCTTGGGCACAGCAGAATGGGAAGAGAACAAGTGGCCCTGGCACAAGTGTGACAGCGGTGGAGATACATCCCCCTCCCCGTGGCATGAATACACCTGATCTGGGCGATGAGGACGCCCGGGTGCCCCTTACCATTGAGGCCCACGCGGGTGGTCCCCCTGAGAGCAGTAGACATAGCGCCGCACCCCGGGAGAGCGAAGGAGACGGAGAGTGGCGGGGCTTGCTCCGGGAGCGGAACGCGTCGCCAGATCCGGCTAGTTCTGGGAGCCGCCCAAGCGGCGCAATGGAAGGCCAGGAATTTAATATGTCGCCCCCGGCTAGCCTTGTCTTCTTTTCTGACGGACCTGATAGCCCGGCTCAGCCTCGGTCGCCCGCCGGATCTCAGTTGTTGCCAGCCTCCCCAGACCTAGCACCTCGGGGACCCGTACCGAAAGAGCAATATAATCTCGACATATTATTGAAATTTTTGCCATCCAGACGGGACTTTGAGAATTATACTAATAGGATGGAATCTCTGCTGAGAAGGGAGCTTGAAGAGGTGACACGAGCGGTCTCGGAGGTCTCCGGCAGAGTAAGCTCCCTCGAACGCCACTGGACCGACACGGATCAGCGGCTGGAGGCACTGGAGCGGGCGCAAGCAGCAATGCAACGGGCTCAAGCGGACTCTAACCAACAAACAATTAGGGCCCTGATGCACATAGACGATCTGGAGAACAGGAGCCGCAGGAATAACATACGGATACGCGGACTCCCCGAAGCCCCGGAGAATAATAATCTAAATGAAGTGGTCTCCAGGATATTTAACATTGTACTGGACAGACCTCCTGAGGAGCACATTGAAATCGACAGAGCCCACAGGGCTCCCGGCCCGCGCTCCATGGATCCTGACAGGCCAAGAGACATAGTCTGTCGGGTCCACTTCTACAAAGTTAAAGACGATATCATGAGAAGGGCATGGGATAGGGGCCCTATCCCCTACAATGGCTCGCGGATTACCTTACTTCCGGATCTCGCCAGACGCACCCTCCACATGCGTCGCCTTATGAGGCCGTTGTTGGAGTCAATCAAGTCGGTTGGAGCGGCATATAGATGGGGCCACCCATTCCATCTGGTGGTCACGAAGAGAGGGCTATCGTTTGTTCTGCGGTCGCACTCGCAGCTTCCGGACCTCTTCAGCTTCTTGGAGATCCCGAGTATACCGGTGGACGACTGGCTGGCGCCCGATGTGGGGGTCCCTGGAGAACAGGGAAGACGTCCGCCTCCTAGAGGACCCAGGCCGCAGAGGAATAGAATCAGAGACGGCGGTCGCCGACAAGCTATCTAGATCAGCTGAGGTCATCACGGACGCGATGCAGCCCGATCTGCCTTCACCAAGTTTGCCTCCGGTCCGGGGCGCGCGGGCCCCGTGCTCGCGGCCTCGGAACTGTTTTTTTTTTCTTTTGTAGAACCCCGTTCCTCTTCCCCCCTTGCCTGGACCCGTTGTACGGGGGTCAAACCGTGGAACTGAGCCCTGCGTGCTGGACTGCAACCACACGGAGCTGAATGCGTGGTCGGCCATCCTTTCTTCATCCGCGGATGGGGTGCCGTTGGCGCGGGTGCGCTGGGGGGGCGGCGCCGGACATGGGCCGGCGTGAATGAGCGCCGTCGGCCCGTGGACGGCGTGGCCTGCCCTGGCTCCTGTGGCCGGCCCCTGGAGGGGTGGGGGGGGCTGGGGTGTGGATAGATGACTTGGTGGGGGTGGGAGGGAGCAACCCATCCTGCCGATGGACGGGGACGTGTTCCGGTGGCTTTCGCGTTCGGCGGGCCTGGGGATGGGAACTTCCCGGCCTCCCGAAGCCGTCTAACCCCTCAGCCAAAGGGGGGATGGCGGGAGGGGGTTGGGAACCTATTATTGATGACTGTTATGAATACAAAGTTGTTTTATTGCTCAGGTTAGTTAGGCAAGTTTAATGGTGTTATTAAATGGTGAAGATGTTTACCGGAGGCTTAGTACTCTGGAGAGGTGGACTCCCATAGCGTGTGTATAAGATAGAAGCATCTCCTTGCCCGCGGCTATGGCTTTCCACTTCCCCCCAGTAGGCCAAAACGCTCGACTCTTATAAAGAGGACCAAGGGAGCGTTATTGCTAACGTTAGCATTAGCATTTAGTACCTGTTTGTTCTTATTGTTATTTGTTTCTGTAGTCTTTCCCCCTCTATTTAGAGACCCCTAGTGTCACAACCCCTCCTCCCCCCCCCCCCTTTTTTTTTTTTTCCCTAGTCCATCTTCCCTATCCCCTAAGGGGCGCGTGGACAATGGCAGAGTTGGTGGTCGGCTCATTTAATGTTAAAGGGCTAAATGTCCCGGAGAAAAGGTCACAAGTGTTATACGATATGCATAAACACAAGGTTGCCATTCTGCTTCTCCAAGAGACGCATTTTAAAGAGGGGCATATTCCGAACATTAAGAACAGATATTACCCTACCTGGCATCATGCACCTAATCCCAATACCAAAGCAACGGGGGTATCGATTGCTATCCATAAGTCTCTTCCCCACAAGATCGTAGAGGTCAGGACAGACCCCAACGGACGATTCATATTTCTTAAAGTGGAATTGTATACGAAAATGTACACCATAGTGAATATTTATGCCCCTAACACTGACCAGGTGGGCTTCTGTGTAAGAGTTCTGAGGATGTTGGAGGGGTTCTCGGAGGGCACCTTGCTAGTGGGAGGGGACTTTAAAATCTCCATGCAGCCTGAGTTAGATTCCTCCTCCGGGGTGTCGGCAGTGTCCCTAAGCAAACGAAACAAACTGAAAAAAGTGTTGACCGATATGCAGTTGGTGGACTCATGGCGGGCCTTACATGGACGAGACAAGGACTTTACGTTCTTCTCTTCTGCTCGGAAATCCTATAGCAGAATAGATTATCTATACTTGAGTCATCACGCCATGGATTGGGCTCCACAAGCGCGGATCGGCCAGATTTTGTGGTCGGACCATGCGCCGATATTCCTTTCTGTGTGTCTACCCGGGCTCTACCCGAGGTGCTGGAATTGGAAGCTCAATGATAATTTGTTGGGGGACGCTGTCTGCATGTCGGGGGTTAGAGAAACGATCAAAGAATTCTTGAGGAATCATACACAAGACCCTACACCCCTTCCATATCAATGGGAGGCTTTGAAATGTGTAGTACGGGGGGAGTTTATTAAGCATGGGACCAGGCTGAAAAGGCAGCGGGCCACCTCAATCCGGGACACTATACAGCTCATTCAATCCTTAGAACGGGACCATAAAAGGAACCCAACAAATGTCTTGCTCCTCGACTTGTTGAAGGATAGGGAGAAGCTGCATGGATTATATAGTCAGGCGTATCTAAGGTTTAGGGAACGTCAGAAGGCCATCTATTATGAATCAGCCGACAAAAGTGGGAGACTATTAGCCAGGGCGCTACACCCTAGAAACGTGACCACCTATATACCCAACGTTAGGGGACCACAAGGGCATATGACTATGGTGCCTTCCCAGATAGTAGACGCGTTCAAGGACTACTACCAATCCTTATATAATTTAAGGCAGGATCAGACCACCCCGATATCTGCAGACCCTCCGGAAGATGTGGTTAAATATGTACACGATACTTCTCTTCCCTCCATTCCTAAGGAGGAGGCGGAGGCACTAGAGGAGCCCTTTTCGGTGCACGAGGTGGCCAAGGCAATTAGAGAGACGCCACAAGGTAAAAGCCCGGGGGCAGATGGCTACACCCCCAAATTTTATAAGCAGTTAGCTCCTGAGTTACTTCCCTTCCTGGTCAGAGTGTTTAATTCTATAGGCCCTAAATGCGGGTTTCCGGGGCAGTCTCTAGAGGCCATTATTACGGTCCTACCTAAGCCAGGGAAGGACCCCTCTTTGTGTAGCAGTTACAGACCAATATCACTAATTAATGTAGATATAAAACTATACGCTAAAATTATATCTTCCAGGCTCCAGCCGTTACTTCCAGGAGTGATAAATCAGGACCAGGTGGGGTTTGTGCCGGGGCGGGAGGCACGGGACAACACCAACAAGGTATTGAATCTGATTGCATACGCAAACTCCAATAAGGCACCTGCGTGCCTGTTATCGTGCGATGCGGAGAAGGCATTCGATAGAGTAGATTGGATGTTTCTCAAAGCCTCTCTCCAGCAGGTTGGTGTTGGTCCGTCCCTCCTGTCCAGGATATTGGCTCTATATTCCGGGCCCACGGCGAGGGTAAGGGTGAATGGTCTCCTCTCATCGGCCTTTAAGGTTAGGAACGGGACGCGGCAGGGTTGCCCGCTCTCTCCATTGCTGTATGTTATTACAATGGAACATCTAGCAGTGGCCATACGGCAGAATCCTGATATCCGGGGCGTGGTAGTGGGAGATCATGAATATAAAGCCTCCTTGTACGCCGACGACCTGCTGCTGCATCTGGGAGCCCCTTTGACCTCCTTCCCAGTGGCCCTCAAGGAATTTGAGACTTTCGGGCGTGTGAGTAATTTTAAAATTAATTACTCGAAGTCGGAGGCTCTGAATGTCTCCCTCTCGCAGCAGATGGTAAGACAGTTGGAATCCGACTTTTCATTTAAATGGCAGCCCCACTCCATAAAATACCTCGGCGTACAGGTGTCCGCTGACCTGTCTCGCCTATACGAACTCAACTACTCCCCCCTGCTCCTGAAGACGTTGAGCGAGCTGAATGTGTATAATAAAAGGCAGTTCTCTTGGTTTGGGAGGATTAATGTGTTAAAAATGGATATTCTCCCCAAATTCCTCTATCTTTTTCGAACGGTCCCTATATATCTACCCAATTGCTTTTTCAGGAGGCTGAGGACGGCATTTTTGAGATTTGTGTGGGGCACGGGGAAACCCCGAATAAGATTTAGCACGCTGACTAGGCTTAAACCAAACGGTGGGGCGGGACTCCCCGATTTGAAAACATACCATGCAGCAGCTATGACTCTCCGCATCCTGGACTGGGCCGAGAGGGGGGAGAGAAAACAGTGGGTAGAGCTAGAGAAGGCGCTGTCTCCCATCAACCCAATCTCTCTACCGTGGGGTGGCCCTCTCCCCAAACGACGGAGAGACACTCTCCCTTTTTTGGCAGGGCAATTTCTGAGGGTGTGGGACAATATGACTAGGCGGGGAGAGGTGATTCTTAGGCCCGGCCCATTGACTCCGCTTTTTGATAATTACTCCTTCGCCCCGGGCGTACAAGCCGGGAGTTTCCTGGCGTGGGAGGCGTCATCTAATGTTACTATAGGGGACATTATGGCCTCAGGCAGGTTCCCTACGTTGGAAGAGATGAGGCAAGGCGCACCGGGTCGGCGTATTTCTTGGCTCCTGTATAATCAGCTGAGGGCCTTTATAAAATCTCAGAACCTCGCGGATCGAGGCGTCAGGCCTTTAACACAGTTGGAACACACACTGACTCGAGCCCCCCCGGATAAACATGCGGTCGCGGTCCTATATCGTACAATGCTGGGGATCAGGCATTGTTCGCCACCGGGATTTATTAGAAAATGGGAAAAGGAACTGGGTGTACAGTTCGACAACGAGGACTTAGACAAGATTTATTTATTCACCCATAAACTCTCGACCCCATGTGCAGCGCAGGAACGGAATTATAAGGTTTTGACCCGGTGGTATAGATGCCCGGCGGATATTCATAAATACAATAGGTCCAGCTCTGATAGGTGTTGGCGGTGCTCGAAAGAGCTTGGCACCATGCTACATATTTGGTGGGGTTGCCCTACTGTCAGGAACCTTTGGGAGAGGGTCGTGGCAACCTATAATTCCATTGTGGGAGAGTCAGTGCAGAACACCCCGCAGTTGGCATTGTTGTCTCTGCTTCCTGGGTCCATTTCTAGGAACAAAAAGGGGGTCTTGAGGCATTTCATTACAGCAATGAGAACAGTCATTCCAAGACATTGGAGGTCTACGGTCCTGCCGACGTTCGTGGAGTGGGCCCGGGAGGTTGAGGGCATACGCAGAATGGAAGAGATGATTATGGAGGCCAGGGGCATGCAGGAGGCACACACGCTGACCTGGGCGGCGTGGATTGATTACAGGGATAATCGCTTATCCTCTGAAGCACCATAGACGGTGATTGGCCACGCGCTTCTTCTTCCACGTCCCGTACCCTAATCCCCCCCTTCCCCCTTCCCTCCCCTTCCTAGTGTCTCTTTAGTTCCTTCTCTAATCCCTTCTCTACCTCTATCTCCTTCTTCGTTATCACTGGAGGTCTGCAGGAGACATGGTAGGCTTTACCCGCTCCCGCTCGCGTCGTTGCTGCTCTGGTGGGATCGGATGATCTGTAACTGGGCGGCCCTCTGGACTCTCAGGCTGACCCCATGGGAGACCGCGATGGACGGGTGGGCGGGGGTTGATTTCGTTTTGAACATTACTGTTCTCGAGGTGTAATAGTCGAACCTGCAGTCCGACATGACTATGTTAGACTATCATTCCTGTCATTGTTATCTTGCTATGTTCTAATGTACACTGTTAACCCTGAAAACTTGAATAAACCTATATTATACAAAAAAAAAAAAAAAAAAGTCTTATAATAGCTGGACGTGAAGCCATCAGGCCCCGGCGCCCTCCCCACCGGGGTACGTTTAATGGCCTCAGCCAGCTCCCCTGTGTTAATTGGAGCTTCAATTAAGGCCGCAGCCTCCTCCGTAATCTTTGCCATATTGGAGCGCATCAGGTACTGCTTAATCCTCTCTATCAGCTTTGATCCCAGTGTATCTCCCCCCCGCCCATAGAGACCCGCATAGTAGTTCCTGAACGTACCTGCTATAGAGTCTGAGGTGTGTCTCTTCTCCTGACAGGAGTCATCCATAATCTCCGCTATGAAGTTCTGAGCCTGCTGTTGCTTGAGGGCTCTCGCAAGGAGAGCGCTGTTTTTGTTGCCATACTCATAATAACTCCTTTTACACCTTCTAATCACATGCTTGGCTTTCTGTCTCAAATGTGCGTTAAGGGCGGCCCTCGCTTGCGTGAGCTCGCCCAGTACATTCGCCGCCTCTGATCGTTTATGGGAGAGCTCCAGAGCACTGACCTTTTCTGACAGCTTCACTAACAAAGCCGCGTTTTCTTTTTTCAGGCGCGAGGCATGATTAATCAAGATACCCCGGATAACGCTCTTATGAGCCTCCCACAAGATCAAGGGGGAGACCTCTCCGTTATCGTTTTCTATAAAGTACGAGGTGAGACCTTCCCTGACATCCCGCAGGACCACTGAGTTCTGTAGTAGGGATTCATTCAGCCTCCAGGTCAAGGGGGAGGGGGGCCTATTTACTATGTCCAGGTCTAGATAGACCGGGGCATGATCAGAAAAGGAAGTGGGGTAGATGCCGTCACCTGCAACTCTCTCCAGCAAACTATGGGAGACCCAGAGATAGTCGATTCGGGAATAGGTCCCATGGACCTTTGAATAAAACGAGTAGTCCCTAGCTGTGGGATTTCTAATCCGCCATGCGTCTATCAACTGCAAGCCATGCAGCTTCTTCCGCAGGGTTCTCAAAGCTGGTTGAGAAACCGTAGACCTGCCTGCCGAGGTGTCGATGAGAGGGTCAATCGGAAGGTTAAAATCCCCGCCCAGGATCAGTTCACCCTCCGCTAACTTTTCAACCCTGTCCAACGTCTGCCTGAGGAACTGAACTTGATCCCGGTTGGGAGCATAAATCGAGATCAGGGTGTACTGCTTCTGGTTAATTGCACCCTTGACCATGACCACTCTCCCCGACTCGTCAGCCCAGGAATCCGTCAGCAAAAACGGGGTGTCTCTTGCTATCAAAATGGCCGCCCCTTTTTTCTTGCCCTCCGAGGAGCTGCTGGTAAAGACGTGCGGGAAATATTTACTGTTCAGCTTCGGAGTGGCCCCTCTTTTGAAGTGAGTTTCCTGAATGAAAATTATTTTAGCCTTATACCTCCTTAACTCTTGCCACAATATTGTTCTCTTCTCTGGCGTGTTAAGGCCTTTGACATTCAGAGACACAACTTTCAGCGGACCCATGTTGAGTGATACCTTGTGAACGGAATCCAAACAGAAGGCGCAAAATAAAGTAGCTGCTAGGACCCCGGGGATTGTTGGGGACTAGCAAGGGGAGTAGGGGATGGGGACAGGGGTAAAACACAGGGGGCAAGTGGCTGGGGGACACACGAATAAAGAGCAAAAAAGTGACTAAATTATAGTCTACCAGTGGATCACGGGTTACGTGTTCCAAAATTGGCGCTTTTTAGCGGAGAGCAGTGAAATTGCACTCTATCTCCCTAAATATGGGAAAGGGGGACAGTCCGCTTCTGCCTTCCCGTCCGCGAGGACTAAAGTCGTCACGGAGGGGTGCACCGGTAAAGTGAGGGCGAAGAGGACAAGAGTCGCAGATCGCGGGGGGAGATCCGCGCCATAACAAAATCTTTCCAGACTACTACACTCTAAGGCGAAGAGGAAGATGCATATGGTATGTCGGGTGAGGACCGCAGTGCTGACACATCAAAAACGGCGGAGCATTACCGCGAGTATGGCCGCGCAGCTCTACCTAGCCGCCGATCAGCACTCCCGCCACCTGCAAGGGTCCACGTGGCAAGCCCCCCACCATAAGGCGAGTGGCCCGTCCCGCGGCCGGCCGCACAACTCCGCTCAGGCAGATACGGTCCAAACCCACGCACACATACACATGGGGAAGTCAATAACGGGGCATCAACAACATATCCATAAACAACATTCCCATAGAAAGGTATAAGGAGGGGTCTCGTGGCCTCACTCCCCGCCCGGCGCGAAGAGACCAAAGCGGCCCATCCGCGTGGGGCGGCGCGCCAAGATGCCACATAACTTTTAACTCAACAACTTAACTCCGTGCATCCGACCGACAACCCACACAGGGTGAGTCGCCCGCCGGGGGCCCGGCCAACAGCAACTTTAGCAGGTCGCACCAAGACAGAGATTGTCGTGCCACTACTTCACCTGCCTCACCTGCCTTGGTCGCCCACTCCCACGTTGTAAATCACTGGGTCGCGGGACTAACCGGCACAGGGAGGGACAAGGCACCATAGCGGGGACATCAGCGACCCCGTCTGTTTTCTCTTCCTCGAACAGGGCCGCCTGCTCCCCGCGGCGGACGACCCCCGATAACGGGGAGGTCCGGTGCAGTCCAGTCAGGGATCTCTACCGGAGCAGTCTCCAGAAAGCGAAACAAGTCCCGAAGCTGGCCTGGGGATTTCAGTACAAAGAGGTCGCCATTCCTCCGCACTCTCAGCTGAAAGGGATGGCCCCAGCGATAAGAGGCTCCCCGACTCTGGACCAACTCAAGCAATGGCTTTAGGAGTCTCCTCATCTGTAAGGTCCTACAGGACAGGTCTTGCAGGACGATCACCTGGGCGCCCCGAAACGCGACAGGACCCTTCTCCCAGGCTCGACGGGTGATCTCTTCCTTAATTTTAAAGAAGTGGACTCTGCATATAACGTCTCTGGGCCTGTCGCGGTCCGCAGGGCGTGGGCCCAGCGCGCGGTGCACACGGTCAAGCTCAATGCCATTGGTACTGGGAAGCTCGAGCAGCTCGTTGAAGATAGATGTTATCGCTGCCGCAAGATCGCGGGGCTCCACGGATTCAGGTATCCCCCGTATGCGGAGGTTGTCCCGTCGGTTACGGTTTTCAACATCATCATGTGCAAGGAGAAGGTCGGACACATGACGCTTGCTTTCTTCTTGCTGTTGTTCCAGGGCCGCCACGCGGGCCGCCAAAGCCCCATGCGAGTTCTCAACGCCATCCACTCTAAGCGAGACATCCGTCACCGCACCCTGTAGGGCCGTCAACTCTTTCTTGAAAGCCCCTTCCATTCTGGATACGTAGCCATCAAAGTCTCCTTTGGTAGGGAGCCCACACAGGGCCTCCTTGATGTTGACCTTTACCGCCTCAGCTACCACCTGCTACAAGAGATCCAGCGGGATAGACGGGCATGCACCCTGGTCGTACTCCGGAAGCCTGGGGCTGTGTAGGGGTGTGCTCCCGTTACGAGATCCGGTTCCAGGGATGTGGGGGTCCCGCTCAGCTGAGCGGAATAAAGCAGGGAGAGAAGATGCCATATCACCCCGAGCTGAGGAGAGGCGGCCGCGTACCCCACACAGCAGCTGACCATGTGAGACCCAAGGCTGGTAGTTGCACAGCTCCGCGGCTGGGGCTGATCCGGATCGGTCCCCCCAAGGTAGGGCAGGGCTCTCTGGAGGCGTTGGAGCGTCCGACGAACCTCCCGGCTCGGGTGAAAAAGTCAAGGACTCGGGTGAGTGCCGCGCCGCATCCCCACTGACCGGTGGCCTTCGTGGTAGTCCCAAGTTCTGGGGCGGTGTGTCTGGGATACTGCCAGCCGAATCTAGGTGTTGCTGCGACGACACATACAGAGGAGGAGCCCCACCACTACTCTGCCCTGGATCCTGGTCTGGCATATTACGGGCCTCATGTGGCTGTAGCCCCACCTGACCCCCAATCCGGTCGGAGCCCCCACTCCTGTCTCCCTGTGGGTCGCCTGCCATTGCGCCGCTGGGTGATCCTCCGGTACTCCCGCTGCGCCTGTCCGCCGCTTCATGGACCTGGGCCTCCACTACAAGATAGTTTCTCCCGTTGGGCGCGACCGTGCTCACTCCGCTCTCCCTGCCTAACGAAGCGGGGGAGTCTCTGCTCACAGCAGCCGGGTCGCGTCTATCACAGCCGTCTCCCGGCAATGGCATCAGGGGGGGGGACCTCCCGCCCTCCCCATCGGGTCGCACACTCCGCTCCCGCCCGCCGCCGACAGTGCGGGGAGCTCACCTGGACTCGCCGGCTGGGCTTCTCTCGCCGATGGACCGTCGGGCCCGTTCCGGGCAGCGCAGGTAGGATGGGTGGCCGCGCCGTTCACTCCCTCACGTCCCGCTGCCATCTTGGATCCCTCCACGCTCGGCGCCCCGTCCTCCCGGGCTCGAAAAAATGAGGGAATGGGGCGCTCTCGGAGCTTCCTGGTAGCTCCCCCTCCCTTTCCCCTCCTGGGCATGGATAATTAGTGGCTCTGCAGAAACGCCTGAGTGGCACAATCAACAGATTAGCGCGGAGCTCCCCTCACACGCGTCCTCACGGCGCCATGTCAAGCCACGCCCCCCTGTTAGCGTTTATTATCCGGCTTTGATATTGACCATCCTTGTCTGCTGCCCGCACCAACCATCTGCCCGTCTGACCCCGTCTTTGTCTAGTCCCTTTGATACCGCGCTTTGGTGACCTCCCGGTTTTGACCCCTGCCTGTCCTGACCATCCTTCGTCTGACCCCTTGGATACCGTACCCTGCGACCACTTGGCTCTGACCCCTGCTCATCTTGACCATTCTAGCCTACTGGCTCTACGTTTCGGTCTCAGCCCGCCTGAACTATCAACTTGGGATACCCCGCTGTTCATCCATCTTCACCTTAAGCCAGCAATCTTTGCGCCAACTAAGTCCTGGGGGCAACCGAGTCTGGAGAGGCATAACCCGCGTCTCCAGCGAGCGGGGGCTTGTCTAAAGGCAGAAGAGGCGGTGGAGATTGGGGATTGCTTGGCTTAGGAAAGAAGGGTGTCCGGCGATCCCTTACACTGTCTTTCCAGATTATCCAGCCTGTGAGCAATATCTGTGTGCCCCTCACTGTCTTCTCCCCCTTGAGGGGAAACAGGGGATGGATGAGCCGCCCTGCTCCCACCAGCACCCGCTGGGCTAGATACTCGGTCAACCGCTCTGTTGTGATCTAGGCCGATCCTAACGGCACAAGCGGAACAGACTGTGCCAAAACTGCCTAGAGGATCCTGTTTGCACAAAGGGCAGATGCCCGTATCGCTATCCCCCGATGCCTCCTTCATGTTATAATTTATATATATATATTTTTTTTTTAATATAGGTCAACTGACCCAAGAGGCCCGAGCCTAAACCAATCCCCTAAAAAAGGGACCGGGGGGAACCACAACCCTGTTTTTTATCCTTCTTCCAAATCTAAAAATAAAAGAGGAGAAAAAATGGATTTAATAACTCATCCCTTTCCTCCTTTTTTCAACTTTCTTTTAAAAATGGATTTCACTTTTAATAGCCTATACATAAGAGTAATAATAAAATTATAAATCATGATAAGGCAATAATATAAAATATTAAAGATGAATAATAAAAATAATAAATAATAACATTTGGAAAACGTTTAAAAATATTTAAAAATGTTTATAAAAATTCATCCTTAACCAGCCAAATATTTACATTCTATAAAAATATATTAACAATGAAAAGCAAACAGAAAACATGAATAAAACGATCCACTCACCCTGCTGCAAGTCTTCACCTGAAAAGCAGATGCCAGAATAAACACACAGGCACACAGCTACACATTAATAATCAGCCTCACCTGCGACTCACAACCCCCTACACGCAATGCTCTTGGCCACAGCATGGCGGCCGCCGGGGGGGGTCCCCCGAATACATTGAAGAGGGGAGGGAGGTACGGGGGAGGGGCGCCCGGCGCGCCTGGAATAGCCACGAGTATCGGGGGGTGGGGGTTTAAAAACCCAGGCGTCCACCTAGGCTGCGCTGCTACACGGGGGAAGGCATCTGCCTAAGGGGAGGTAGAGAGCCGTTGCTTCTTACCTGCTCACAGAGACTAGCAACCTCCACCTCCCTCCGTAAGAGAAGGAGAAATGAGTAGACAGGCCATGTGGGTCAGATATAACTCCGCCCCCTATGTGACGTCAGACCTCTTAAGGGCATATACACCAACAAAAAATTAATTCATTTTTCTTTTTTTTTTTATTTTTATAAAGCCTACCTACTGGAAGAAGGAAGGGTTGGGTGAAAAAATAAATAACATCCTCAGCAGGTACACCAGAAAAAAACCTGCGGCTGACTTGCTTTCTGAGAAGCCTGCAGCATACACTCTGTAAAGCGCCCCAAGACCCCGGCGCTTCCACCTTACCTTCACGGACCCCAAAACAGCCAATGTTGCGGAGGCATAAACTTGGGTCTTGAGGGATCCGTGGGAATAAGGTTCTGCAGAGAGCTGACAGGGTTCAGTCCCTTGCTTGCTGCCAAAAACCTTGAGAGCTACCTGAATCTTCAGTCAGTCATCTTGCCACTGCAAGAAAGAAAACTGATCTGATTAGGGGCAGCTGCTACTTATGGGCCGGGAGGGCTGCATCTGTTTTCTTTCTTGCAGTCATGTGATCAGCAAGGAGGAGGAGACCCAAGAGTAAGGAGTGTATGGAATGGATTGGAAGAAAAAGTAACGTTACTTAACTTCTGTATGATTGGAAAAGGGCCAATGAATTTGGGACCCAATTTCGACGAGGGTTGCTGAAGTGCAATATTCTTGGTCGAAACCCAGACCAAATCCCCCATCTGAAAGGGAGGTTCCTGTGACCTATGACGGTCCGCAGATGCCTTATGTTTCGCGGCTGCTCCTTTAAGATTCTCCTGCACCTTGGACTAAATAGTCATTCTTTCTTGTAGCCATTCCTCCAGAGCCGGCAAATTGGAGGGAGGACCAGAGAGAGAGGATGCTTTGGGGTTCTTACCATAGTTACAGAAAAATGGCGATATTTTAGTTGATTCACTGGGCGCATTGTTATAAGCAAACTCCGCGAACTTGAGAAACTCTGACCACTGATCCTGACAGTAGGATACAAAACACCGTAAATACTGCTCTAAACTCTGGTTAACCCTTTCTGTCTGGCCGTTAGATTGTGGGTGATATGCCGACGATAACGACATTTGAATTCCCAGGCATGTACAAAATTCCCTCCAGAACCTCAAGGCCAATTGCATCCCCTGGTCAGAAACAATATTCTGCGGTATACCATGCGGTATACCATGGATGCGAAATATATGTTTTATGAACAATTGAGATAATTCAGGTGCCGACGGGAGCTTAGTCAGGGGAATGACGTGCGCCATTTTACTAAACCGGTCAATGACAACCCAAATCACTGTATTATTCTGAGACCACGGTAGATCAACAATAAAGCGGGCACAGACGGGACAGGCCTCAACAAAAGTGGTGACATCACGCCTAATCATAGGCCACCACACATGACGTTTGGCGAGTGCCAAGGTTTTGCAATACCCCAGATGCCCTGAAGTCTTGGCATCATGGAATTTCCGCAAGACTTAAGGAAGCAATTGTGGCGGAACAAACCAACACTCCGAAGGTTTACCCGGTGGTGCCTCGGCCTGAAAGGAATCTAAAGACTCGGATAAATCTGGGAGCAAAATTCCAATAACACACCCCAGGGGTAAAATGGGTTCCTTTTCATCAAATCTGTTCTTACATTCTCCAAAATTACGAGACAATAGGGTCGATTCAGAGAAACATGTAAAAGCTTTGTTTTTGTTGCCGCTCATGGTTTTTTTTTCCGAACGCTCGTGCACTCGTATGAACTTGTGAGCGATTCTATACACTAATCCGTTTCCTATCGTAAAATGCCCGTCCGTTCGTATGCTATCTTCCGACCTTGGCTCAGTCATTTTCCATCGTAAATTATAGGTTGATTGATCTATTGTAGCGACGGCAGCATGTGTTTTTTCCCTTCTTCCATCGTCCACCTCTACGAATTCCTGGCGTTTCCCGATGGGTTAGAATGGTTTTTAACCTCTAATATCCGTTTGTTCGGAAATGTAGAAGATCTTGCGCATGCGCAATACAAGCTACACTCCTCAAACAAATGTGTCCCATATCTTACACTACCAAGCTCACCCCAACTACTTTGCGCCAGTCTAACACTTACCTTTATTAACCCTAAAACTTACCCAAACCCCTTTCCGGTTCCATTCTTCTTCATTTTCCAGACCCTAAAACTTACCCAAACCCCTTTCCGGTTGCATTTCTTCTTCATTCAAACGGGTCTTCAAAAGTCCAAAGGCCCTCTCAACCACAGCCCTGGTCTTGCGGTGCGCTCGGTTGTATGCTTCCTGAGAGGCATCCTGGGGCCGGAGCACAGGCGTCATGAGCCACGGAAGCAGTGGGTAACCAGAGTCCCCTTAACAAATCCAATTCAAAACACAATTAAGCAAGGAAAGGCATCCCAAAAAAAAATATTAGTAGAGCACAATTATGTCAGCTAAAGAAACAAACATTTCACCCAGGGCCAATGATATAAATGACTAATGTAACAGATGTGTGCCATAAAGAAAAATGCAGCATAAGGGAAAAACAGACTGATAACACATCTGCTATGACAAGTGTGCTGGGAAAGATGTTTGTATTGTAGGGTTCAGAAATGTACGATTTATGATGCTGCTGAGGGGCCCGAAACATTCAAAAAAAAAATGCACTGTATGCAGTTCTACTCTAGTTTGTCAGTTACAGTCAAATACAAAAAAGGGCCATAAACTAGCAGCTACTTCTGGTCAATCTGCTATACGAGGGAGTTTGAGAAATGGAAGTAACAGACGTCGGCCAAAAATCTAACAAATGATGAAGGACAAAGTGAGTCCACCGCTTGTTTGTTTGACAAAACTTTAACTATTATGTTGCAACAGTTGCAAAATGTTGTTTAAGGTTAACCACAAATCAGAAAAAGTCCAACAATTAATTTAAAAAAAAATCGGGCCAAAAACACCCCAAAAAAGTGTTGGTCACTTACCAAGTAATCTGCCCTCAGACATCCGGATCAAATCAATGCCAAACAGCATTAGGCCTTGATGTTCCTCGAACTCACTCCTCTCCATCCTAATCCCGAGGCCTAAAAGGTGCCGGAAAAGATTTCCCAACTCGACAATTAAATGTGCTTCAAAACACTTAGCAATCAGCTCTCTGAATTGCTCGCAAGCCCATGTCAATAACGGAAAAATTAGGAACGAACGAAAAAAATACGATTTGGACGGGAAAAAATCACGAACTAACGCAAATAATACAATTGACGCCCGAAAATCGAATGAACATATACGTCTATGCCCGAACGTTCGTGCAAATCCGAAATGGCCAAAAAAAAGGAAAAAATGACTAACACCCACCCAAACTTCTGAATCCCGATACGAAATCAATTAACTTTTGGATTTAGAATCGACCCTAATGTGTCAGCCTTGGTGTTCTTTACTCCCGGTTTGAAAATGATCACAAACTCAAAGCGAGAGAAAAAGAGCTCCCACCGAGCCTGTCGGGAATTTACCCTCTTGGCGGATTCGATATATTCTACATTTTTATGATCAGTATAAACTGTAATTGGATGTAGAGAACCTTTAAGCCAATGCCGCCACTCTTCGAAGGCCAATTTAACACCTAGTAATTCCCGATTGCCCACGTCATAATTTTGCTCAGCAGAGTTAAATTTCCTAGAAAAATAGGCGCAAGGGTGTAATCTCTCAGGGGAACTGGAATACTGAGAGAGAACACCTCCTACTCCAAGTTCAGAGGCTTCTACTTCAATGAAGAACGGCGGATTGACTTCCGGATCAATAAGAATCGGGCGGAGGTGAAGGCTTCCTTTAACCATTTCGCTGCCAGCCTACCTGCAGCTTTTGTCACACTCTGTTGCCAGACCAGGTTTCACTATTTTGCGCTACACATGTTCAACTGTGATTTTTGAAAGGATTTCCAGGGATTTCCCAGGAAAATTATATGTTGTTTTTTTCAACAGAGTCTGGGCTTCAACATGAAATGTCTTGTTTGGCCTTTTTTTTAGTGTATTCTCAATACTTTTTGGTGAAATATGTGCAAAAAAAAATCTATTTTTTGCAATTTGTAGTGATTTTTTGTAATATAAAATGTAAGTTTGTCAATAAAATTTTATTGCGTGCGAAACCCCAATTTCTCCCGGTAACAGCGGTACCACATATGTATAGGTAGACACCCTTTCCTGCCCAGGAGACTCCTCCAAACTGAAACAGAGCTTTAGGAGATTTTCAGATAAAATACAACGCCTCAAGCCTTCTAGGCGTACCAAGCTTGTTTATGTGGGCTTAGTTTTCTGGAAGTAATCCCTCAATGTATTCTTTGGTTGCACAAAGTTTCCCTAAAAAAGAATAAAACGGAAGAATCAAGCCACATTTTCCCAAAAAAACTATATGCAAACAAGAAAGAACAAGTAAAATCTCAAAAAGCAACATGCCCCGAACAGAACGATACCCAACATCCATAGGTACTGTCAAGGGAAGAGTTGACAAACACCACAAAGTAAAGCGTGCGCATAACAGTAATTTTACTTGAAAATTTCAGCTCTGCAGACAAAATGCGCACCTTGCAATTTTTCAACCAAAACAACCCTTTACATTTGGAATATTCCCGATAAACCATATATTCCCTGAAAGTACACATGTTAAGCTTTCTAAGAGTACCCAGCTTGTTGTAGTAGGCTCACCTTTATGGAAGTAATCCCTCGAAGTATTCTTAGGTTGCACAGGGTTTCCCTTAAAAAAAATGAATAAAAAAACTGAATAAATAACATGTTTTCCTAAAATATAAATATGCAAACAAGAAAAAACAAGCTAAATCTGAAAGAGCAAGGGCCCCCGAGCAGAACAATACCCAACATGCATAGGTACTATTAACTCTTTTAATTGCCAGCCTACTTGAAGTTTTGTCACCCTCTGTTGACAGGTCATTTTTCCCCATTCTGCGCCATGTTTAACCGTGATTTTTGCCGGAATTTCCAGGAAAATTATATATATATATTTTGCAGCAGAGTTTAGGCTTTAACATGAAATGTCTTGGTTGTAATTTTTCGACTTTTTATTTTTTTTTATTTTTGTGTAAAAAAACAAAAAAAATAAATAAATAAATATTTTTTTAGACAATTGTCTCCTTTATTTTAAATAAAGCATTTACTTTATTAGAGAAAACCATATTGCATGTGAAAGCCCAATTTCTCCCGATTCTTCCGAGTACCACATATGTATTGGTAGCCCCCCATTCTTGCCCAGGAGACCCCCTAAACTGAAAATAGCACTTTATAACATTTGCAAATAAAATACTACTACTATCCACACTATAAACATAAGGGGTTAATTAAAAAAAAATGACATAAATGACATAAACTCCCCCCCAAAAAATGATATGGGGTTCCCCTTACCCATCATAACCAGCCCTGGACCAGCTATGGGGGCTTGTAGAACAGGGTGCAAGAAGGCCAGCTTTGGTGGCCCCCCCACCCTGCAGGCTACAAGCCCACATAGCCATGGCCCGGGCTCTTCTGCCCCCCCTGGGCTTTGGGGTGGCAGGTAATTGGGGTGCCGGTGGTTAATGGCAAGACACCCGCTAGCTGCAGGTGACTTGCCAGCCCCCCAGCCTTGTGAACTGGTATAGGGATCTCATGGATCCCGTACCAATTCACAAGGGGTTAAGTGTAAAAAAAAACACAGAAACAAGCAGAAAAAAATATTTTATTTATTTATTTTTTAATACTTTTAAATACTTACCTCCCATCCATCCCTGTGTCCCACGTTGATCAATCTGGCTTCTGCTCTCCTGCTGCAGTTGGAAGCCTTTTTTAGCTGCTGGGCGACAGAACATAAGGGCTTAATTTAAAAAAAAAATGACATAGGGTCCCCCCTCCCAGGTGGGGGGGGACCACATTTTTCGGGGGAATTTTAAGGGTTAAAAACCCTTAAACCTCCTTCAAAAAATGATATGGGGTCCCCCTTACCCATCATAACCAGCCCTGGACCAGCTATGGGGGTTTGTAGAACAGGGTGCAAGAAGGCCAGCTTTTGTGGCCCCCCCACCCTGCAGGCTAAAAGCCCACATAGCCATGACCCGGGCTCTTCTGCCCCCCCTCGGCTTTGGGGTGGCAGGTAATTGGGGTGCCGGAGGTTAACGGCAAGTCACCCGCTAGCCGCAGGTGACTTGCCAGCCCCCCAGCCTTGTGAACTGGTATAGGGATCTAATGGATCCCTTACCAGTTCACAAGGGGTTAAGTGTAAAAAAAAACACAGAAAAAAGCAGAAAAAATATTTTATTTATTTATTTTTTTTTATACTTTTTAATACTTACCTCCCATCCATCCCTGTGTCCCACGCTGATCAATACATATGGGTTGATTCAAAGAAACATGTAACAGCTTGGATTTGGCTCACGATCATCCTATTTTTTACGTCCGCTCGTGCGTTCGTATGAACTTGCGAGTGATTCAATAAGCAAATACGTTTCTATCCTAAAAGATACGTCCGTTCGTATGATATCTCCCGAACTTGCCTCAGTCAGTTGCCAATCGTAAAAATCACGTTCATGTGCTCACCTGTTGCGGCGGCAGCCTGTTTTTTCGGCTGCTTCCATCGTCCAGCTCTTCCAATTACTTGCGTTTGCCTCTGGTTTTCATTGGTTTTTGGCCTCTTAGATTCGTGCGTTCGTATGTTTATAAGATCTTGCGCATGCGCACCCTCAACCAGAAACTTACATAAACCCCGTAGCGGCTGCATCCAACTTCATTTCTCGGTCCCTCAAACTTACCTAAACCCTTTAGCGCTTGCATCCAACTTCATTTCTCGGTCCCTCAAACTTACCTAAACCCTTTAGCGCTTGCATCCAACTTCATTTCTCGGTCCCTCAAACTTACCTAAACCCTTTAGCGCTTGCATCCAACTTCATTTCTCGGTCCCTCAAACTTACCTAAACCCTTTAGCGCTTGCATCCAACTTCATTTCTCGGTCCCTCAAACTTACCGAAACCCTTTAGCGCTTGCATCCAACTTCATTTCTCGGTCCCTCAAACTTACCTAAACCCTTTAGCGCTTGCATCCAACTTCATTTCTCGGTCCCTCAAACTTACCTAAACCCTTTAGCGCTTGCATCCAACTTCATTTCTCGGTCCCTCAAACTTACCGAAACCCTTTAGCGCTTGCATCCAACTTCATTTCTCGGTCCCTCAAACTTACCTAAACCCTTTAGCGCTTGCATCCAACTTCATTTCTCGGTCCCTCAAACTTACCGAAACCCTTTAGCGCTTGCATCCAACTTCATTTCTCGGTCCCTCAAACTTACCTAAACCCCTTAGCGCTTGCATCCAACTTCATTTCTCGGTCCCTCAAACTTACCTAAACCCTTTAGCGCTTGCATCCAACTTCATTTCTCGGTCCCTCAAACTTACCGAAACCCTTTAGCGCTTGCATCCAACTTCATTTCTCGGTCCCTCAAACTTACCTAAACCCCTTAGCGCTTGCATCCAACTTCATTTCTCGGTCCCTCAAACTTACCTAAACCCTTTAGCGCTTGCATCCAACTTCATTTCTCGGTCCCTCAAACTTACCTAAACCCTTTAGCGCTTGCATCCAACTTCATTTCTCGGTCCCTCAAACTTACCTAAACCCCTTAGCGCTTGCATCCAACTTCATTTCTCGGTCCCTCAAACTTACCTAAACCCCTTAGCGCTTGCATCCAACTTCATTTCTCGGTCCCTCAAACTTACCTAAACCCTTTAGCGCTTGCATCCAACTTCATTTCTCGGTCCCTCAAACTTACCTAAACCCTTTAGCGCTTGCATCCAACTTCATTTCTCGGTCCCTCAAACTTACCTAAACCCTTTAGCGCTTGCATCCAACTTCATTTCTCGGTCCCTCAAACTTACCGAAACCCCGTAGCGGCTGCATCCCACTTCATTTCTCGGTCCATAAAACGTAAGAAAATCACATAATTTACATATGTCTATATGTTTCTAAGTGTGTTGTTTCTGGTTTGTGTAATTTTTTGGGTGTGTGCATATTAGAAAAGACACATTTAGGAAGGCTTAAAATATAATTTATTTTAAATATTTTCTTTGTTTTGTTTTTAAGAATTGTAAAAATTTTTTTTTTTTGGTTGGGTTTTTTTTTGGCAACCTTTTTTTTTTTTTTTTCTCGGAAAAACACCTAGAAATATTTCCGATTTTTTCAACAGTAAAACAACTTTTTTTTTTTTTTAGTGTTTTTTTTTAAAAAACATCTTTTTTGGTTTTTAACCAAAACTATACAACACTTTTTAAAATTTTAAAAATTTTAAAAACAAGTTTAAGAAAGGAGCCAGGACCAAGGGCACTAATCCTCCTCGTCTTCTTCATCTGTTGGCCCCAACGTCGCCTGTATGGCCAGCAGCTCGGCCACCAACTCTTTCCAGCCAAGGTTTGGGGGATCATCCCTGTAACCAATAGAGAAATAAACATAAATAGGAGTCCAAGACCGGTTTGTATGCTGGAAATAGATTTAGGGTTAAGCAAATACATGTAAATGCATGACATATGTCCTTCTTCAAAGGGATACAGTTAATGCATTTCCCACAGGTAAGTGTTTAAACTCCTTAAACCGGACCTTCCACATTATTTAATGAAAACCAAAAACTATTCACAAATGATTCTGCACCACCTCAAAGTTATTTAGGGCTTTTTTGGGATTACAGCGCCGCCATCTGGACTCTGAAGCATAACACTTAATGAGGAGTGGAGAGTTGGATAAAGTACAGGGGAGTAGGTTACAGTGGTGCGTTGGGAATCCAGAGCATAGCTGGGTTGAGGGAAAGGTCATCACTCACACAATGCATGGCAGCACCTTCCTTTTTTCAATCTGTATCCCATGCTGCCTGTAAATATTGTGCATTCCATATTCCCCAATATTGGTTTTGTTCTGTCTAATAACATGCATTAGATGGGTGAAGGGTGTTTTTCCATGTTTCTAATCTGTAGGTACAGTGTGATGGCTAAGTCTTTGGTTCTTAATACTAGTTTGGGTCCTCTTTAAGCTAACGAAGTGCCCACATGAAAGTGTGAACTACACATTGGCTACGCCTTTAGTTATGTGTGTGTTATTAGCTAAGCAAACATTAATATGAATAATGGCATGGAGACTTACGGAGTTGGTGGCCGACAGATGGCTGGTTGGGGCCAACAGGCTGCCCTTGGTCCTGGCTCTGCTGTGAAGAAGTCCCTGGAGAAACATGTGACATTTGGTTAGTATTTGTAGAGAGTCACTATCCCCAACATATCTGGCTCCCAGTCTGGCTGACATCACTCACCTTCGCCAGGATCTCCTTCCAGCATCTCTGCTGCCTCCTCCTCCACTATCTCACCCGCTCCAGAAGCTTCTACAAATACATAATAAAGGATAACTTAGTTTTTGGCCTGCCATGTATATCTTTGTGCCTATACATGAAGAGTGACATACCAGAGCCTTCCCCATGCGTGGCCAGGTATGACTCCACGCCCACGCGCCTTGGCCCCTCCTCTGTGGTAAGGTCCAGGGGCTGGTCTGAGGAGGCCACAGAGGAGGGGTAGGTCCGTCGCCCGGGAGATCCACCACCTTCACTCACAGATGCAGAGTCATGCAGCACTGGTCGGCCTGTACGTCTCCGGGTGCGGCGAATTCTGAAATCCATTTCCAACACTACCAAAGAAAAGTCATTATAAATAAAGGCATAACTTAGACATTTGGAACATATACCATGCAATTGCTTTGTACTTACTTGGGAAATGGATCCCAAAAAACCTCCGCACCCGAGGCATGTGCAGACGCTTCAGGTCCGACCAATGCTGCATTATCTGGGTGTGAGTGAAGGTGGTGCTGGTCACACGGTGGATCTCGGCGATGATCTCCCGGGCGATGTCCCTTTTCTCGCACACATTGGGCGCGAAGTCATACCGGCGCTGAAGCATGATCTGAAAAACATAATGGACACAGAGCTTTTACTTTTACACACAGACCCATATGTGTTGCATCACAAGTTGAGTATTTAATGTCATTAACACACACATTTCGAATGGCCGCCATTTTTGGGGAGTGCCTTAAAGAGGACGTTGACTGTGATTGACAGTCTGGTCTTATGTTATATGTATCACACACCATGTACATACAGATAATAGCCAACATCAAGAATCAGGCCACCTGCATCTATGGCATGTTAGGATGGTTTAAACATCCAAGATGTAGCCTAATGCTTAGGCTTTTGGACCACGTGTGTGGCTTCCCGTTGTGTTTTTATGGCTTAGGACAACAGTGTTCCGCAAACATCCGCATCAAGGTCCGAGACAGGCCAGGTTTGACAGCTCGCCCCGCTACTCCACAGGTTAATTAACTGTTGCTAAGCCGGAGCAATTGGCCGAATTAGGACATCAGCATAGACAGGTGAAAACGTGGCCAGGCTCGGCCCTTGAGGATGAAGTGTGAGGAGCCAGTGATTAAACATTAAGAGACCCCAAACTAGTTCCCAACGCATCATTTACATTTAGGCCATCATTGACTATTCTATTAAAATGCACAGGCAGCCACTTACCAGCATGAGGATCTCTTCCTGTTGACGGGTGAAGATAGTGGGCGCCATCTTTAGTCTTCTTCCAGGCAGCAGATAAGTGAAACCCCAGCGGTTTCCTGGTTCCGCTCGAACGTACGTTCGTACGAGCGCGTAGTCGTGCGCATAGGCGTCACACGCTGGGCTCATTATTTAAAGGTCCCTTCCCCCCAAGCTCATTCTCTTTGAGCATTTCTGTACGATGGCACCAAAAAAGGCGATGAGCAAGCGACCCCAGGCAAGCAAGACCGCGGAGGGCCCCACCACAAGGTCCCAGCAAGCTGGCCGAAAACTGAGATCCAAGACTCCCACCTCGGCCCCACCAAGGGACCCTGGACCCTCAGGTACCCAAAAAAGGGGCCCCAAGCCTCGTGCCCCTCCTGCAGCCAAAAAGCTGGCAACTGCAGCACCCACCACCTCTGCCCCCAGAACAGGCAGCACCAGTGAGCCCACACCGGCCATGCCTTCAAGTAGGGCAGTTCGGAAACCCATGCCCCGCAGCAGGGCCCGAACCCCATCCAGGGCCCGAAACCCATCCAGGCCCCGAAGCCCATCCAGAGGCCGCAGATCCAAAACCAGGGCCAGAAGCCCCTACAGGGCCCGCAGATCCCAATCCAGGGCCAGAAGCCCCGACAGGCCCAGAAGAACACAATCCAGGGCCAGAAGCCCCTACAGGGCCCGACGAACCCAATCCAGGGCCAGAAGCCCCTACATGGCCCGCAGATCCCAATCCAGGGCCAGAAGCCCCGACAGGCCCAGAAGAACACAATCCAGGGCCAGAAGCCCCTACAGGGCCCGACGAACCCAATCCAGGGCCAGAAGCCCCTACATGGCCCGCAGATCCCAATCCAGGGCCAGAAGCCCCGACAGGCCCAGAAGAACACAATCCAGGGCCAGAAGCCCCTACAGGGCCCGACGAACCCAATCCAGGGCCAGAAGCCCCTACATGGCCCGCAGATCCCAATCCAGGGCCAGAAGCCCCGACAGGCCCAGAAGAACACAATCCAGGGCCAGAAGCCCCTACAGGGCCCGACGAACCCAATCCAGGGCCAGAAGCCCCTACATGGCCCGCAGATCCCAATCCAGGGCCAGAAGCCCCGACAGGCCCAGAAGAACACAATCCAGGGCCAGAAGCCCCGACAGGGCCCACAGATCCAAAACCAGGGCCAGAAGCCCCTACAGGGCCCGCAGATCCCAATCCAGGGCCAGAAGCCCCTACAGGGCCCGACGAACCCAATCCAGGGCCAGAAGCCCCTACATGGCCCGCAGATCCCAATCCAGGGCCAGAAGCCCCGACAGGCCCAGAAGAACACAATCCAGGGCCAGAAGCCCCGACAGGGCCCACAGATCCAAAACCAGGGCCAGAAGCCCCTACAGGGCCCGCAGATCCCAATCCAGGGCCAGAAGCCCCTACAGGGCCCGACGAACCCAATCCAGGGCCAGAAGCCCCCGACCTGGCACCAGCCGGGAACAGAGCCCACGACCTGGCACCAGCCGGGAACCTAGCCCCCCAAGAGGGCCCCGAATTGCCCCCATGACCACATCTACACCTGGAAGTTCGGTGGCCAGCCACGCAAGAACACCCAGTCCCTTGGCCAGTCCAGTCCAGTCATTGGGAAGCCACCAATCCGGCCATTCCCCTACCCAGCCCCAGGCCATAATGTCACCACATGTGTCTGCACACATGGAGGAGCAGCCAAGCCAACCATCTGGCCGCACATTGCGCCGCGGCCAGTTGAGTGGGAGATTCTCCCATGACCAAAATATGGCATTGGCTAGTGGCCTTACATTATACTATGACGAGCTATATGGGAGCAAATCAAAACACACCACCAAGCAGCGCAAGATGGAATTGTTTGAAACCATCCTCCGACAAGTAAATGCAGCGGGGGAAGAGAGGAAAGATGTGTCCCAAATTCAGAAGAAAATCTCTGATCTGAAGTATGCTGTACGGCAAAAAAGAAATTAAAAGGCATAATTACAGGTAACTAAATGTTTACGCTAAATCTAATGTTTTGGATGTACTGTATGCACCTTTTCTGAGTACCAAACAATTTTCTCTTTTCAGCCTGAAAACTGGCGGTGGCTTTCCATCTAAATTGGGAGTTTACCCCTGCTGAGGAGATTGTGCTTGGACTTCTCCATCCGGTCGCGGTCGGTGGACATGCTGGTCTAAGGGACACAGACTCACCGACCCGTACCCACGGTGAGTACTCTTAATCTGCATGTTTGCCTGTTTGCTAAATAATCGACAGTTCACTAGTAACAAGCTAACGGGATGCCCCTATGGTTTGCCTTGCTTGGCCTCGCACTACTGTGGCTGTTTGTGTCCTCTTTTTGGCCCTGGGAATCACACATTTAGGCCACAGCCATTATGGCAAAGTTCAAATGTCCAATTGTATTGTTAAAGTCATGAAGTTTCGCAAGATAAGTGAGATATTTGGAATCAATCACAAAACACACATCATTATGTATGGGTTGCCTTTTGCTTGTGTGGAGTTGTGTTTGAGTTAACAATTTAATTAGCCACCCACAAACATATGTGACCAAGAGCAGCGAGACTCAACTGGCGGCCCGGGGTCCCAATGCGGACCTTGCCACCACATTCAAGGACCCCTGCCCAGACAGCCCTGCACTCAGTTACTTCTGTGTTGACGTGCTCAGAGCTGCCCCCTTGATCGGCCATGTAGTGGTTGGTCTCCTGCCCAATGTCATGGCTCCGTGAAACATAGCATTGCAATATGAAGTACTGCCCAGGAAGTGGCATTGCAAGGTACACAGTAACTTATTTAAATTTTCACTGGCCACAATCGTGTCCCGCTGCCCCTGCTCTGGCCCATGTGCCACAGTCCCCCCATGCCCCCCCCCCACATAAGCCCCATACATTTGTAACAGATTGGCTCCATCCATCCCATCACCATCAATACGTTAACTCCCCCCTTTAGCCATCCAATCCCTGTCCCCTCAGCTCTGGCCCATCCAGCCCAGCAAGGGCAAGCAGCCTTTATTAGTTGGCACTTAGAAATCTCCAGCCCCTCCACCAGTGTCTTTATTTTTAACTAGACACCCCCTGCGTCAGCACCATGGCCAGACATTCACCTCTCACCACATACCTTTAAATGGGCGTTTCCAACAATTGTTTGAGTACCCCGGACCTAGCGAATGGTAGGCTAAATCCAAAAATGTGCCTTGAAAGTTGGATGCTGACTGGGTACACTTCATGACTTAGAACTGAGGTCACTTAGCAGTTTGTCCGAGCCATTGCACCTATGTAAACTTGCGTGGGTTTGAACAAAGGTCACCATTGCTCTAGAGTTGAATAATATTACAAATAGAGCTAGATTTGATTACATATCCAAAAAAAGGTTATGTGTGTGTGTTTACGTGGTTTTTTTTTCTCTTCTTCAGCCCAGCATGATCCCTCAGCAAGGGTAAACTCACCCCCCAGTTTGGTTATGCCTACCAGGTCCGTACAGCATCGGAGCCCAGATCAGAGATTTTCGGTAAGTTAATTTAGTAGCATAAATACTAACAAGTGCTTAAGAATGTGTTAAACTGTTGAAATCCAAATTTGGGACGCAAACTTAGCCTTTTTTTTTTGATATGTCCCTACAGACCCGCACACTCATGGAAGAGATCCAGGACATGGAGGAAGATGATGATGATGTCTCCGTACAGGGCACGTCGGATGAACTCCCCCTGGGTCCCAATTTGGAACTGCTCCATAATGTTTCTCTGGCCAATCCTCAGCAGCAGAGTGAATCTCCATCCATTGTGCTTGCACATGGGGAGACTGACACTACAGTCCCCAGTGTTCACTCTGCTGCTGAGGATTTGCAAAGCAGGCCGGTTGCTGTTGAGGGTACGACACCACGCGGCAGGGCACGCCCAAGAGCCAGGGTAATTGTGCGGCGGACGCCATTACGCCGCCCCACAATTTCCCAGGGGAGGCAGAGTGCCCTGCTTCAATTATGGACCCAAGAAAGGGAGTCTTATCAGGCACAGCTCGTTACAGAGCGTGAGGAAAGGCATGCCGACATGGTGAACATCCATACCAGTCTACAGGGCATCCTCGCGGAGTTGCGTACCCTCAACAGCAACGTGGCCAATGCAAGTAATGGCATCCAGTAAGCCATGGCTGAGATGACCAATATGCAGAGAAACATTGTGGAGCAGTTTCAAATTCACAATGCTGCCATGGCCCAGGCTAGGTCCCATTCCCATGGACCTCCACCTGGACCTCCACCTGGGTATTATGGGCAGCCACCCTATTAAGCCATGGGTGTGTGGGACATCTTTTCTCTTAACCCCCACTGTATTTACTTGTCCTTTGAGGTTTCAAACAATCCATTTTGTGTTGCTCTGGCAGGTTGTGTTTTGTATTTGCTCCCATATAGCTCCTTAGAGTAATGCTTAAGGCCACTAGCCAATGCCATAGGTCTATGTGGAGTTTATCTGGCCACTTATGGCTTTACCTATGTATTTGGTTGGTGCTCCTCCTGTTTGCAGACATGTTTGTGTGACATTATGGCCATGCCCAAATATCCCTGGGCACAGGCAATATTAATGACTGGACTAGGCTGGCCTTTGGACTGGGTGTCCTTGTTTGGTTGTGCCACTCACTTCCAGGTGTAGATGTGCTCGCTGTTTTTTTTTTAATGTTATCCATTTGTTACCACAGATGTATGTGGACTGATTTCTGTTAACCACTATAATTTTTCATTTTCAAAGTAAAACAAAAATTTCACTTCCAATACTTGTGGCGTTTTTAGTGGGAAGACATTTTTAACAGCTTGTGCTAAACCAGATAATTTTGGTTTGAAGAGGTGTAACAATGCAAAGCGAAAGCTAAGGAAACTACATGAAATACATTAGGCACCAATTAAGGTCTAAATGTTTTACTTAGAGGTAATGCCACATTACGGCAAAACAACATATGTTTCAAAAAGGATAACACAGACATACAGAATGGTGAGACAGGGAAAAAAGTTAACTAAAATGCTGGCTGATCAGGTTGGCTCGAACAGATTGGCCAGACTCACTGGGGGGCCCCTCAAAATTCTCGCCTTCATCCTCGACGGCTGAAGAGGGCAGGCTGTCCACATAACGTGGGACACGTTCCATGATGGCAAAATTGTGCAAAACAGCACATGCCATTATAATGTCGATCACTTTCTTGGGATCATATTGCAGGGCCCCCCCAGTATGGTCAAGGCAACGAAAACGTGTCTTCAGCAGACCAAAGGCCCTCTCCACAACAGCCCGGGTCTTGCGATGCGCACGGTTATACGCTTCCTGAGAGGCATCCTGGGGCCGCAGCACAGGCGTCATGAGCCAGGGTAGAAGTGGGTACCCGGAATCACCTTAAACAGAGAATTAAATGTAATCAAAATTAAAAAGGCAACACAACCAACACCAAAAATTTCACAGATATCATAATGATGTAAGGTAAAGTGTTCCCAAAAAAATACAGGGCACATTAGGGCCCACAAAAATTGCACTAAGGTATCACCTAAATAAAAATGGCACTTCTATATACCAATTAATTAACAAACATCTGCACGGCCAAGGGTATTTGTATTTTACATATATTTGTAGTTTTCAGACATGTTACAATTAGGATGCTGCGGAGGGCCTATCCACATTTCTCTGGAAACTACAATGTATGCAGTTTAAGTCCACTTTGACATTTAACGACCAATAGTCCCAAAGGAGCCAAAGGTCAAAGATCCCTATCCACATTTCACTGGAAACTACAATGTATGCAGTTTAAGTCCACTTTGACATTTAAAGACCAATAGTCCCAAAGGAGCCAAAGGTCAAAGATCCTTGGGTATAAACTCCAAACCAATATATTTAGGCACAAGGAACTTACAGACATCCTAACTAAAGGGAAAACATTCTGAAGGCCACAGCGAGACAAGGATTTTTTGGGTAAGTTCCTAATATATGAGCCAAGAAAAAGGCAGTTGTACGCTTCTGTAAATTTATCCTTAAAAAACATATCAACAAATACAAGATTAATGCCACATTTAATAACACACAAATAGGACACACTTACCAAGCAGCCATGCCCCCGAAAATTCACCTGCCTCAAATCTCCGAAACAACCCAGATCGCCGGAGGATATAGGAGTCGTGGGACGATCCGGGGTAGCCGGCAAGGACACTCATAAACCGCATATCCGGACCAACCACGGCCTGGACATTAAGTGAGTGTCCCATTTTACGATTCCTTAAGGAAAAAACATACAAAAAGGGTAATTGATATTTGACCCAAACTAATAAATTAACCACAAAACATGTCTGCACTCTATTGGGAAAGACTAATGAAAAGCCGAGATAAAGCAGCTACACAAATGAGGGATAAACAAATATGCTGCCGCAAAGGAAAACAGGTTACATGACACGTTGGGCAACATAATAACCAATCTCAATACCTATATATATACTCGTCGGCTGCCCTAGGTACGAGTGCCACATGTGTGCAGTCAATTGCACCAATAACGTTGGGCATGTCGGCCACATTATAAAACCCAAGCTTAATGGCGTTTCTGGCTGCCATATCATCAGGAAAATAAATATATTTTTGAGTTATGGCAGCCATGCCTTCCAAAAATTTAGACAGTGCGCGGCTCAGCGTAGGCTGTGACATCCCCACAGAGAGGGCACCCAGCCTCTGGAACGAGCCGTTCGCCAAAAATTGCAGGCAGCCAAGCATCTTGGTCATACCTGAAATTGCATGCCCCTTCCTTGTGGTGCGGGCTAACCATGGCCGCAGCTCACTATATAATTTATGGAGGGAAGCGCGATTAAGCCTGGTCAGCTCGAACAGCTCAACATCATTCATGCTATCGATGTTCATGCGACGACGCAGGGGCAATCTGCTCTCAGACATCTCGATCAACTCAATGCCAAAAAGCATAAGCCCTTGATGTGCCACAAACTCGCTCCGCTCCATCCTACTCCCGAGGCCAAATAGCTGCCGGCAAACATTTCGTAAAGCAGCTCTTTAATGGGCTTCAAAACAATTAGCAATCACCTCTCTGAATTGGGCGCAAGCCCATGTGAAGGACGTAAAAAATAGGATCGGACGCAAATAATACGATTTGGACGGGAAAAACACACGAACTAACGCAAATTATACGATTCTCGTACGAAATGCGTATGTTCATATACGTCTATGCGCGAACGATCGTGCGAATACGAAATGGCCAAAAAAACAAGAAAAAATGACAAACACCCACCCAAACTTACGATTCTCGATACGAAATCACTTAACTTTTGCTCTTTGAATCGAGGGGATAGCCTATGTGGGCCCGGGCTCTTCTGCCCCCCCGGGCTTTGGGGAGGCAGGTAATGGGGGTGCCGCAAGTGACTTGCCAGCCCCCAGCCTTGTGAACTGGTATAAGGGGGTCTCATGGACCTCTTACCAGTTCACTAGGGGTTAAATGTAAAAATAAACACACTGACACATAGGAAAAAAAATGACATTTTTTTAAAATTTTTTTTTACTTTACTCACCTCCGATCCTCTGTCCCCCGGCGATCTCCGATGACAACTGTCAGTCTGCTCGGGTGTTTGGAGGAGAGAGCCTGGGGAGGGGGGGATCACAGCCCTCTCCCCCTCCCCACCTCTCTCCTCCAACCACCCAAGCAGACTGATTCTTAGTCTCGGGTGCTGGACGACTTAAAAAGCCGGCTGCTGGTGGCACCACAATGATGTCACCCGGCCCCGCACCCCAGGGAAGAGTTCGGAGGCCCCCCAGTGAAGAGGAGACCTGTCGGGAGGCAGCGCGACCGCAGGTAAGTAAATGTCATTTTTATTTTATTTTTTTACTTTACAGTTAGCAGCTGCTGCTGCCGAAGGGGGGGCTATTCCGGGGGCTCTCCTGGAGCCATCCGAGCTCCCACGGGGGATCGGATGGCACCAAATTAAAGAGGAGACCCATCCGGAACCAATGAAGGGTCAGGTGAGTATTTTTATTTTTAATTTTTTTAACTAGCAGGGGGGGAAAGTAAAGCACGTAACACCTACGTGCTTGGCACTTAAGGCACAGACATGCTAGCACGTAGGTGTTATGTGCTTGGCACTTAAAGGGTTAAGGTATGGAAGGCCTTAACCGCCATAGGGGGCCAAATCTCCAAAAAGGCACCTTTCCGGGTCCGGTCAGTGAGAGGAGCCACAATGGAGGAGAAACCTTTGATGAATCGCCTGTAAAAATTGGCGAAGCCAAGGAACCTCTGCAAGGCTTTCAAGGTTTTTGGTTGTTCCCACTCCAAGACGGCCGAAACCTTGGAGGGATCCATAACCAATACATGATTTGACACTAAATAACCCAGGAAGTGGACCTTGGAGACCTCGAGGAGGCACTTGGATAATTTAGCATACAAATTGTTCTCTCGCAGTTTTTGTAATACCGCTCTAACATGTTGTCGGTGCTCAACTACTGATCGGGAGAAAATAAGAATGTCATCCAAGGAAATAACCATAAATTGCCCTAGATATTCACGAAAGACATAGTTGACAAAATCCTGGAAGACCGCTGGAGCATTGCACAACCCAAATGGCATGATTTAGTACTTATAATGTCCATCCTTGTCCCCTTGACCAATGCAGATTAGATTATAGGCACCCCTTAAGTCCAATTTCGCGAATATCTGTGCCCCAATGACCTGGTTAAACAAATCCTCAATGAGGGGTAGTGGATATCGGTTCTTCACCGTAATTTTGTTCAAACCCCTATAATCAATACAAGGACGTAATCCCCCGTCTTTTTTCTCTACGAAGAAAAACCCCGCCCCAGCTGGAGAGGTAGAGGGCCGAATGAATCCCTTCTGTAAGTTTTTGGAAATATAATCCTTCATCGCTTGTTCCTCTGGACGGGTGAGGTTGTAAATCTTACCTCTAGGGGGCATAGTACCATGTAACAGGTCAATGGGAGGTAGCAAATCAGCCGATTTCTCAGAAAATATGTCCGCCCAATCTATGTAAGGTTCTGGCAACCCTTCCAGCGAGACTTGGGTTGTTCTGAGGGGAATATTAAAACAGTGGTGCAAACAATAAGTCCCCCATTTAGACAGATACCCAGTTTCCCAATTGAAGGAGGGATAATGAACCTTCAACCACGGTAATCCTAGGACTATAGGAGTATCAGGGCAATCCAAAACAAAAAATTCAATTTCTTCAGAATGAGAAGACCCCACGACCAACTTTAACGAAGAGGTTTTGGAGGTAACAGTTCCCCCCCTAATGGGTTAGTTATTGATAGCTAGAACCTGTAGGGAATTCTCAAGGGGTATTAAGGGAATATCTAAGACAGCAGCTAGGGATTTGTCCAGGAAGTTGCCAGCCGCCCCACTATTTACGAAGGCGGTGGCAAGCTTCCGGGAAGATCCCCAAGACAAAATGGTGGGCAACAACAGTTTACTAAGGCGAGGTGAAAATACCTAATCGCCTAGACACCGTCCCTCGACGTAAGCTTTTTCTTTTGACATCTGTAAATGCTGGAGGGTTGAAGTGTGGAAGCATTGCTGGATAAGCGTTTATTTAAAAGTGGATTACATCAGAATTGGCAACAACGCCGTGTAAAATCAATTTTAAGCGCATTGCCTACTTAAAGTTGGTAAGAGTTTGTACGATTGGTGGAGGATTCCTTTGCACAATTTTGCGTGGAGTGCATGCACCGTGGGACATAGTTATATTGAGCACTATAGCATCTTTGAAGGATTAAAAATTGGGACTTTTGTTTTGTTTTATTCAATCTAGCTTGCTCTGTGTTTATATTAACATGAGAATGAATGAGCTGAGAATGAAGAAGTGGCACCCAGAGAAGGAGACTCTAAGCGGGGAGAGTTCCAAGAGGGAGTCTTGCCCTTCTCCATTCGTCGCTCCCGAAGTCGTCTGTCAATGTGGATAGCCATCTGCATGGACTCATCTAGGTTCTTAGGCTGAGGGAAGTTTACAAGGACGTCCTTGATACTCTCAGATAAGCCGATCCTAAATTGACTAATAAGGGCCTGATCGTTCCACCGAGAATCAATCGCCCAACGGCGAAGCTCCGTACTGTACTCTTCGGCAGAACTCTTTCCTTGTCTGAGGATACGCAGCTTGACGTCAGCGGTTGAGGCCTTGTCAGGGTCAGCATACAAAACCTCCATAGCTGAAAAAAAAGTAGCGACTGTTCTGCAGGGCCTCGTCGGTGGGAGATAACCTGAACGCTCATGTCTGCGGATCCCCTTGTAATAGGGGAATTACCAGGCCCACTCTCTGGGATTCAGACCTGGAGGAAAATATAACTCACAAGAATTCCTGAAGTTGGAGAATCTTGCGCGATCCCCATCAAACTTCTCGGGAAGGGGAACCTTCGGTTCAACAGACGATGGGGATGTTGTGGATGCAGGCAGTTGACGGTTTTCTTGAACCACCAGGCGTTGAGCCAGTTGGTTGATGGCGGTTGCCATGGCCTGCACTTGCTGCACAAGTTCTTCCATTTATTGATTGGCCCGTGATAATTTAAGGCCCCGTGGGACACCCGCCTTCATAATAAGCCCACAACCCCCAATCTCCGCTGCTAGCTTCACCTTTAGACAAGCCCCCTGTTTGCCGGGACGCTTTATACGCCTCACCGGACACGGTTGCCCCCAGGACTTGATAGCACAAAGGATGTGGGCTTACTGGAGAGTGAAGGCGGATAAACCAAGGGCCCAACAGGGCAACGTAGACAGGCTGGGTCATACACGGGAAGGCAGTCTAATAATATCGCAGTACACAAGGAGTAGGCAGAATAAAGGCCGAGGTCAGGCCAAAGGTCAATCCAGGAGGTCATACAGAGGAAGAGACAGAGACGTGGTCGGGGTACAGACAGGGTTAGTCCAGGTGGCAAGCAAGAATGGTCAAACAAAGCAAAGGTCAGCAACAATCTCAAACAGGCTAAACGCTATCACAGGCACTGGTGCAATGAAGGAGTCTGTTTTATATAGGGCTGACACTACCAGGAAGTGGTGATTGGTGGTGACACAATTCTGGTCCTGATTGGACCTGACCCGCACAAAGGGCGTATAGCCCAGAAATCACTTGGGCTCATTGGCCCTTTAATAACTAAAGCCTAATAACTAAAGCCTATGTGCTCGTATGCGCGCGCAAGCACAAACATGTGTGTAGGGGGCGCGCCCCGACATCGAGGGAGCGGCCGTGCTCGGCGCCGCTTGTGGCGGAGATTCCCGAGCCACTGCTCGCAGCGGAGATGCCTAAGCCACCGCTCGCGACGGAGATAGCCGAGCCACCGCTCTGCGCGGCCGCCGCACAGGAAGACCTCCGGCAGACCACCCGGAGAAGGTTGCGGGACCGAAGGCCGGGTGAGTTGATCGTGACAGGTGCCTGATGCGAGCGGCGGGATGTGTGGCAGGGCAGGGTGGCCCGGGGGGGGGGGGGGTATGGCCTGGTGAGACTTTCCCTCTTTTTCCCCATCTCCTTCCAATCCCTCCCTCCCCTCCTTGCCTCCCCTCCCTTCCCCCTTCCCCCACCTCCTTTGATTTCTCAACCTCACCCCTTCGTTCCCTTCCTCTTTTCCCCCTCCTCCCATAATGTTAAAAAGCTGGTAAAAAGCACAGTGTGGCTCAATATTAGGGGATAGTCATGTGGGTGGAGATGGCGACGGTCCAGCGGATGATATAGATAGTGATTTATCTTATGGCTTTGTGCAATACATGTTCTGGATTTGTCTACTGAATACAGCTGTTCCTTGTTTTGCCTCACTGTCTTTTCTACCTCAATAAAGATTGATTATATATAAAAGACACATGCTAGTAGGGATGAGCGAATCGATCCGGACGAACCGAATCGATCGATCCGAATTTCAGGAAAAATTCGATTCGGATCGAATCCGAATTTCCCCGCGATTCGATCACTCGAAGTTTTCCTTTAACATCCATTCATTTACATTTACAGGCATTCTAAGATGGCGGACGGGACATGTCTGGACATGTATCCCGCGCCAGTGCAAGCTGGGGCAGTCACATGCAGCCTATCAGCAGCCAGCAAGCCCGGGTGACGTCACACAGCGGTATTTAACGGCGGCCATCTTGCTTTTCCTCATTTCTCTATTGCATTCGTGAGAGACAGAACGCTGTGTAGCTGAGGGACAGACAGTTAGACAGGCAGGGACAGACAGGGACAGGCTGGAGACAGGCAGGAGACAGACAGGAGACAGACAGAAAGCCAGGGAAAGGTAGGAAAAAACGGAGGCTGTGACAGGGAGATTTTTTTTTTTTTTCATCCAGCCTGAGTGTTACTAGCTGGCTGACAGGCTTTGTTAGCGTTTTCAGGCTGCTTATAGTAACTAACTGTGCATATATACTGAACTGATCTTAAGTCTGCTGTGAGGCATCCCATTCTGTGACTACAGCAGCCTCTGTTTAAGACCATATAAGCATTTGCTCTTATCATATTTGAAATTAGGCCTGATAAAGACACTTTTGCTGGGCAAAGCACTACTGGACCCTGCCAGGTGCACTCCTATTTGGGGCATCCCATTCTGTGACTACAGCAGCCTCTGTTTAAGACCATATAAGCATTTGCTCTTATCATATTTGAAATTAGGCCTGATAAAGACACTTTTGCTGGGCATAGCACTACTGGACCCTGCCAGGTGCACTCCTATTTGGGGCATCCCATTCTGTGACTACAGCAGCCTCTGTTTAAGACCATATAAGCATTTGCTCTTATCATATTTGAAATTAGGCCTGATAAAGACACTTTTGCTGGGCATAGCACTACTGGACCCTGCCAGGTGCACTCCTATTTGGGGCATCCCATTCTGTGACTACAGCAGCCTCTGTTTAAGACCATATAAGCATTTGCTCTTATCATATTTGAAATTAGGCCTGATAAAGACACTTTTGCTGGGCAAAGCACTACTGGACCCTGCCAGGTGCACTCCTATTTGGGGCATCCCATTCTGTGACTACAGCAGCCTCTGTTTAAGACCATATAAGCATTTGCTCTTATCATATTTGAAATTAGGCCTGATAAAGACACTTTTGCTGGGCAAAGCACTACTGGACCCTGCCAGGTGCACTCCTATTTGGGGCATCCCATTCTGTGACTACAGCAGCCTCTGTTTAAGACCATATAAGCATTTGCTCTTATCATATTTGAAATTAGGCCTGATAAAGACACTTTTGCTGGGCAAAGCACTACTGGACCCTGCCAGGTGCACTCCTATTTGGGGCATCCCATTCTGTGACTACAGCAGCCTCTGTTTAAGACCATATAAGCATTTGCTCTTATCATATTTGAAATTAGGCCTGATAAAGACACTTTTGCTGGGCATAGCACTACTGGACCCTGCCAGGTGCACTCCTATTTGGGGCATCCCATTCTGTGACTACAGCAGCCTCTGTTTAAGACCATATAAGCATTTGCTCTTATCATATTTGAAATTAGGCCTGATAAAGACACTTTTGCTGGGCAAAGCACTACTGGACCCTGCCAGGTGCACTCCTATTTGGGGCATCCCATTCTGTGACTACAGCAGCCTCTGTTTAAGACCATATAAGCATTTGCTCTTATCATATTTGAAATTAGGCCTGATAAAGACACTTTTGCTGGGCAAAGCACTACTGGACCCTGCCAGGTGCACTCCTATTTGGGGCATCCCATTCTGTGACTACAGCAGCCTCTGTTTAAGACCATATAAGCATTTGCTCTTATCATATTTGAAATTAGGCCTGATAAAGACACTTTTGCTGGGCAAAGCACTACTGGACCCTGCCAGGTGCACTCCTATTTGGGGCATCCCATTCTGTGACTACAGCAGCCTCTGTTTAAGACCATATAAGCATTTGCTCTTATCATATTTGAAATTAGGCCTGATAAAGACACTTTTGCTGGGCAAAGCACTACTGGACCCTGCCAGGTGCACTCCTATTTGGGGCATCCCATTCTGTGACTAAAGCAGCCTCTGTTTAAGACCATATAAGCATTTGCTCTTATCATATTTGAAATTAGGCCTGATAAAGACACTTTTGCTGGGCAAAGCACTACTGGACCCTGCCAGGTGCACTCCTATTTGGGGCATCCCATTCTGTGAATAAAGCAGCCTCTGTTTAAGACCATATAAGCATTTGCTCTTATCATATTTGAAATTAGGCCTGATAAAGACACTTTTGCTGGGCAAAGCACTACTGGACCCTGCCAGGTGCACTCCTATTTGGGGCATCCCATTCTGTGACTACAGCAGCCTCTGTTTAAGACCATATAAGCATTTGCTCTTATCATATTTGAAATTAGGCCTGATAAAGACACTTTTGCTGGGCAAAGCACTACTGGACCCTGCCAGGTGCACTCCTATTTGGGGCATCCCATTCTGTGACTACAGCAGCCTCTGTTTAAGACCATATAAGCATTTGCTCTTATCATATTTGAAATTAGGCCTGATAAAGACACTTTTGCTGGGCAAAGCACTACTGGACCCTGCCAGGTGCACTCCTATTTGGGGCATCCCATTCTGTGACTACAGCAGCCTCTGTTTAAGACCATATAAGCATTTGCTCTTATCATATTTGAAATTAGGCCTGATAAAGACACTTTTGCTGGGCAAAGCACTACTGGACCCTGCCAGGTGCACTCCTATTTGGGGCATCCCATTCTGTGACTACAGCAGCCTCTGTTTAAGACCATATAAGCATTTGCTCTTATCATATTTGAAATTAGGCCTGATAAAGACACTTTTGCTGGGCAAAGCACTACTGGACCCTGCCAGGTGCACTCCTATTTGGGGCATCCCATTCTGTGACTACAGCAGCCTCTGTTTAAGACCATATAAGCATTTGCTCTTATCATATTTGAAATTAGGCCTGATAAAGACACTTTTGCTGGGCAAAGCACTACTGGACCCTGCCAGGTGCACTCCTATTTGGGGCATCCCATTCTGTGACTACAGCAGCCTCTGTTTAAGACCATATAAGCATTTGCTCTTATCATATTTGAAATTAGGCCTGATAAAGACACTTTTGCTGGGCAAAGCACTACTGGACCCTGCCAGGTGCACTCCTATTTGGGGCATCCCCATTCTGTGACTACAGCAGCCTCTGTTTAAGACCATATAAGCATTTGCTCTTATCATATTTGAAATTAGGCCTGATAAAGACACTTTTGCTGGGCAAAGCACTACTGGACCCTGCCAGGTGCACTCCTATTTGGGGCATCCCATTCTGTGACTACAGCAGCCTCTGTTTAAGACCATATAAGCATTTGCTCTTATCATATTTGAAATTAGGCCTGATAAAGACACTTTTGCTGGGCAAAGCACTACTGGACCCTGCCAGGTGCACTCCTATTTGGGGCATCCCATTCTGTGACTACAGCAGCCTCTGTTTAAGACCATATAAGCATTTGCTCTTATCATATTTGAAATTAGGCCTGATAAAGACACTTTTGCTGGGCAAAGCACTACTGGACCCTGCCAGGTGCACTCCTATTTGGGGCATCCCATTCTGTGACTACAGCAGCCTCTGTTTAAGACCATATAAGCATTTGCTCTTATCATATTTGAAATTAGGCCTGATAAAGACACTTTTGCTGGGCATAGCACTACTGGACCCTGCCAGGTGCACTCCTATTTGGGGCATCCCATTCTGTGACTACAGCAGCCTCTGTTTAAGACCATATAAGCATTTGCTCTTATCATATTTGAAATTAGGCCTGATAAAGACACTTTTGCTCGGGCAA